>OW285188.1:3462732-4142232 GCA_935421135.1 Bugulina stolonifera | reverse complement strand
TTACAAAGCGGCTCTTTGCCCCTGTATATGACTGGTTGCCTAGCAACTACTAACCAAAGACAGTGGAATGAAAGATCAGTCATTGCGGCCAAAAACTGTCCATACCTGCCTCTAAATGCAGGTCGGATGAAGCAAGGAGCTGTGCCAACTTTTGTACAAACCCGCTCTTACTATTGGTGTTCCGCGAACCAATCAGAGATGCTTGTTTACAACGGCTCCATATAAACAATCTATTTATATTTATACCATCTTATTACAGGGTACGCAGTGTACAAGCGTCAAACTGCGATGCTAGTCGAACAGCTATCCAACGACTCAGTAAATGGGTGGTGGGAAAGTGGATAGCAGAATGTCAAGACCTCCAAATTGGGCGTGTTTGGTGGGCTAGGGAATCATCATTAAGTAAAACATCGTTCCTTCCACAATCTTTGTACTAAATACTATTATACTGCACAGATCTGCATAGCGGCCATATTGAGTCACAAACCTGCATCTTCTGCTGGTGAATGGGAAAGTTGCTGGCTTTGATGTTCAACAGTCCGACTCCACTGAAGCAGAGCATCTGCTCGGAGAAGAGATTCCAGGCTACACTGTTAGCATTGGGTTCCTGGTAGATGAGCTCTTTGCTAGCTATATCGTACACCTACATTTACATACATGTACATGTATATCGTACATCTAGTAGTATGATAGTACATACAATGTACATGTATATTGTACATCTGTGTACAGTGTGACCTGTTAGTGAGCTGTACATAACCTTACACTTATATGGTAGGCCTATATATAATGCATATAGATTATGACTAGATTCGAACGGACATAAGAGAGAAAGAATCTTCAAAGCCGACGATAGATAGCACAACTCCCCATGTAGTATATCAAAATTAAATTCATGCTACACATTGTAATGACTTTAAATGGCCGACAATATGGACTGCACGTGTAGAACGTCGTCGATTACCTGGCACATGCTGTGTTCATCTACAACAGCAAGCTTATTCCGGGTAGCACTGATATCTAGACAGCGAACCGACGTGTTCTGTTTCAACAGGTTCACAGGAAATGGGTTGTTCACAAATATCTTGAGCACCTGTAAATAGTAGTACTGATGAGTTAGCACATTATGCAGGTGAAGTGATATCAGAGATATTGTGGTACAAGACATTATTTCACATAACAATGCGATGGGTAATACAAACCCAGGCCTCGATCACATATGAACAGAGATAGGCCGAGTATCGACCGCATAGCCCAAAAACTAAACAATATAAGAGAAGACGGTACACAAAGAGACTACAATGAATGGTCACTGTCGTGCAGGTAGATAATACTTTACCTGCCCATTCTTGAGTCCGACGAGTATACCCTCCTTGCCAGCTGGACCTCCGATGACCTTGATATATCGTATGAGAGACTCCATTATCCACTCTCTCTCCTTTACTCCTTGGAACGACAGACATTGCAGCTTCCTCTCCTAATAACAGAACGTATATAGACAGACGTCTCATGTTACAAGCACAACAAGTATGTTTCAGAAAGAACGCCATCTCCTCTAGCCCACAGCTTCTGGTACAGTACATTACTTTGTCATTCACATCTTTCAACAATTTATCAATAGTTTGTTGTAACACTGACAGCAGCTGGCTTGTATTACAAAACCAAAAATATTCTTTTTATACATTTGCACTAACATGTCTTGCAATGCTCAGCAATGAGACCAATAGTAGTAGGTAAAAAGATCTTAAAGGATCCCTCTCACTAATTACCCTGCTCAGCAAATCTAGTTTTGTGTCAAAATGAAGGCAGCAGCAAAGTCATGTGTTTCAGAGTTGTGCTCTCAACATATTTCTCCTTCCCATGATGCATCGCGCGATGCGCTAAAGTGCTGCCCTAGGACGAATTTTTGATGAAGACACCCTAAACGGCACTTTTTTTATATAAGTTGTATAGAGAGAGGTTTAGTTTTTTGCAAATATTTTAAAAAGTAGCCTGAAATATGCAAAAATAATCCATGGGCATATACTACTTGCAACCATGCACCCTTCAATTTATATTACACCCTTGAAAGAAGTTTTATTTTTATAGCTGCCATTGTTTATTCGAAACTATGGATTATCATACTAATATCAAATTTTATAAACAAACCAAAGTCACATGACCATGCTAGCGGTCTGCACGTGGTATTTTGTTTACAATACAATTGATGACAGAGTTATTGCAAGTACCAAGATTAGATACTGTACTATCTATCTCCGTTCATGTCTATGGGTTGAGTTGAAAATTCATAGTACACAGAAACGCTAAGAATGGCATTCGAAAGTTGGATTTTCATTTCATAAATTTCATTTTCTGAAAAACATGAGCTTAGTTTATGGCCAGATTGTCAGCCATCACAATACTCAGCATGAGCATGGTAAGCATTTAATATATGTACTCATTTTTATTTATTTTGTTTAAAAAACAAACAAATGACTAAGATTGAAATTAAATATTAAATAAATAATTAATAAAATTGGATAACTTTTAACACAAAAAGTAAGTCATATGATTATTATATTTCATATTATTATAACATTAGTTGGGCTATATGATGTGATATAATTATAATAATCTAAGTGATTATGATTTTAACATATTTATATTACAATACTGTGAAACTAAATTTTAATATTGAATATAATATTCAATTGAGTTTTGACAATGAACTTTACAAAAATGTGAAGTTATTGTATTGTAATTGTTGTATTAAATTAATAAATTTAAAATAAGTCTTTACATCTACAATATGCATATTCAAATACAATTTACAATACACATATTCTGCGAAAATATAGTTAGTTGATTCATTTAGCCAAGCAAAATTTGGATGTAAATACAAACAATAATTCTATCATAAATTTATTTCTAAAATAATCAATTGACTGATCTGGTCTATTCAAGATATTTGAATTACTGTATTTAGTTTATTCACTCTTTTAACCCCCCCCCCCCCCCCCCGGCTAAATCTAAAAAGTTGGTGGGACCTGATACTAACTTCATTAGACACAAATTCACCTCTCTAATGCAGCTGAGCTAACCTAGTGTACTTTTATTTATGTCCACATGGTCAAAATTTTTTTTTGATTAAAACAGCCACGCTTCATTTCTAAAGAATTTTATGTTTTTATTGTATTTGTATCTTACGATGTACTCACTGTGTTGATTACAGACTAGTTCCAATGCAGTCAGCAAGTAACTTTCCTGACATCGATAAAGACATAGTTGCATTTGATTGTTTGCTGAAAGGAAGGAATGATCTGATGAGCAGGGTAAAGACGCACACTCACCTTTGATGAAGAATTTGTAAATCGAATGCCAACCTCAATTTCTACATCCAGTTCTTTCTACTGGTAGGTGTTTATAATTTGTTATGTAGCTCATTACAATATAGCACTAAAACCTTCTTCTTGAATTAAATTTATGCACAAACTTATAAACTCATTGAGGTAGATTTCATCAGTCTATTCTTGCAAAATGTGAAATACACAATTATGCTTTAGCTAACAAAACCGACAACCTATGCGATTTAGGAGGTTTGAATTCCGAAGAAGGTCTTCCTTCTGTACCATATTGAACTATAATAATATCCAGCTCTAGGAGCCGTGGAGGCCCCTCGACTAGCTCTGCTATTGGGCAGCCATGTTAAAGAATTGTGTTTGGCGCCATAAATATTATATTGCTATTATTATTTTTTAGCACAGTGAGATTCCAAAGCTGTATGAAAGAAGGGGAACCTAGCTAGACCAATTCCATGCTACCAGACACTGGCGTGGAAATTCAAACTATTCTACAGCTTGCACTATATCATCTTTATCTTCAGTGTTGGAAAAAGCATAGGTAAGTGTTGTAGCAGTAATATGTTATGTACATCAACTTGGTTATCAGTACTAGTACTCCGGCATCAGCTATTCAACAGGGTGGAAAATTCTGTTGTGGGAGTTGAACCCAACCATTGATGTTTTTTCTTCGGAATAGCAATATAATTTTGGTAAGGGTCACAACCATTTTTCTTAATAAAATGCTCTACATTTTGAATTGCAGATAATACATATTGGATTGCAAAAGAAGTGTTCTAAATGTACATTTCACCCGTACTCCAAGAGGTTTCCTCATCAAGTAACTATATAAAAGGTGAAGCGTTATAGTGCCTCAGCATTCAAGGTGAACGATTACGATTGAAAACAAACTTCTGCTGGCGCCCTACATGGACTGTGTATCTCATTATGACTTAATTCTGCCCACAATGTATATTATACATACACTGTTCATGTTCAATACTTTACACATGTATTTTACCCTGGTTTCCGCTGTTTTCATTGTTGTATTTTGTTATAAACAGATAAGGTAAATCAACAATAAATGTTTCAAGATATTGAAGTTGAATAGTCATTTGATGTTCTGATATTTAATAACTAAGAATGACGATTACATTTTCAGAGAGTACGACAGACCAAATCATTTCAAACATTTTTGTTGAAATGTGCATGCATCATAGTCAGGCGGATTTATACATGTACACGTGATTCCATGGCTATTGATTTTAGTCTCCAGCACTTTGCCAAAAGTATACTAACAGGCCTAAATCAATCTTGCAATCATAGCTCAGTGTCATAAAACGTAGAGGGCAATAAAATATTTCTAGAGTTTGTATTGGTAGATAATCAGTAAATTAATGTTTATAACAACAGCACTTACATGTATTTACAAATGGAAAATTGCGGTTTCATCTAGTAAAATAAACCCTCCCTAAAGACTGGGAAAGATAAGAAAAATAGCACAAAATACATGTCAAATCGAATACAATAGTCTATAAAGTATAAATTTTGAGCCGCGTGTATTTTCAATTGACTATGACTGCAAACACATAAAAATGTTTAACATACAATAAATGAGTAATCTTGGAATTCAAAATAATGACATCTTGGAACAAGCTAACTCTACTCGGCTAATTGCAAATAACCATGAGTGCATAATATTAGTTCTTGTTAACATTAAAGCTTGTGGATTACGATCACTCGAAACGTGGCAGTAACAATCAAATTAATAAATAGAAAAGATCATTAAGGTAACTGCACAATATAGACAAAATCAAACTAGAATTGGCTATCAAAGACATCAAATACAACACGTACTGTACTCATAGAAATTCTATTTACTGAAAGATCATACATGAAGTATCAGGCCAACTACTAATACATATATAAATGAAAAAAATTCCAATTGTGTCAGAATATTAATATTTGAAGGTATCAGTCAATACTTTACAAACCTCACGATTGATTTAGCTGCTCAAATTGTTGGTAAGTACTTCAGTTCAAGCATGTTGCTTGGTCGATGTTTCTACAACATTATGTGAACATGTGACCATACTATTGGATCACCTAAAAGTATATTAACGTCAACAGATGGTACTTAAAATCAGCCCACACTAAGCAACAGAATATAACTGCTAGGTACAATGTACAAGATTGAAAATGATGAATACAAATCAAACCGACGCTGATTTTGCTAGGCTACATTCCAAAAACCACAGTACAGGAAAGTAATATGTACATGCAGCAGTGTTTACAGTGAAAACTTTGCTGAATCTTGAAAGTGTATGATGCGCTTACCTTATGTATACCTATGTAAAACGAGTCAACTTGGTTTCCAAGGTACAATACTCGTCACTCAAGTATGGCTTTAAGAGGTTGCGATTGATGGGACTTCACATTCCTGGGCCATAGTCTTGACAAACTACTAAAAAGAAGCATTCATTACACACATTTTAGTCATCATAGTATTATTATTACAATAGAGAAAGAAAATGAGTTGAATATAGTGTCATCAAAAGTTTATTTTACTTACGGCTGCAATCAAATGATGCAATTATTTTGAAATTCAATAAATTAAATTTTTGATCAGGTACTGCATATAGGCCTACATATATGTAGACAGCAACAATCCTAGTTAATAAAGTTTATATTATAATCCCAATATTTTATTTCCAATTTGCATTTTATCCATTTTAGTAGAGTTTAAAATAGTAAAGTACATGTAATATGATATATGAATGATGTATAATATAATTAGCCATAAGTAACTAGCATGTTATTTTAACAAATCACTTATGTATCAATGTGAGCAAGGGGTAAATAACAATAATCATCATTGCTATATTCACATGTATAGATATTTTTAAATATTAATTACACTGTGACATAGATAGATCATAGTACATTAAAATTAAAAATTAAATTAAAATCAAAAAGAAAACAAAGTTACTTTCAATGACTTGATTGCAATTTTTGCTATGCTTGCCATATACCTTGTATCGTATCATCTCTCGATAGCATTTTCATCTTGCAACAATAATTTCATTTTGGCAAAAGCAAAATACTATATTCTATTCTGTCCACAGTGACAGTCAACTGATTCCCATCGATCACCCGATGGACTTTCCCACACGTGTTCATGCACATGCGATTTAGTTAGCCAATTATAATACAGTGCAAGTAACCAATCATGATGGTTGCTCTAGCGAGCACGTGGGTGTCTCAAAGTGTAAACAAAAACGGTGAGAGGGGTCCTTTAAGCAGCCACTATACCATTGAGACTAGTTCCATCTAGCTTGTGAAATGGAGCTTACAGTATCTCGGGTGCCATAGAGTAATATGACTGAAAATACCCAGAGTGCACTAGCTAAACGCACACACTGCATCATTTACTATGACTCTAAGTCATTTTTTCGGAGAAAGGTGTAAAATGTCTAGCCTATATTTTGTGCACACGTCCAAGTCCTAGAGAGGTCAATGGTGACTGTATACGAGTAGTCCCGCATACTGTAGCATAATAGGAGCAGAGGTCGAAGATACTATCTTCAGCACAAGAGAACACCATATGACTGTGACAGGTCTGTGTATTTCAAGCAATCATTTATTCTCCCTTTAGTGGACTACTGCGTGTTTAAATTTTTCACCAAGGGACACAAATCATATTAATCTCCCAATGAAGGCTTTTATATATGTACAATGTACATGTACATGTATGTACAGTCAAACTCTGTGGCGCTGTGCTTTACATAAAATTTATAAAATTGAGCAAGCCACCACTATGAAACATACAGACCCATTACATTACTAGTGACTTTATTATCATCATAGAGTCATAGACGGGATGGTAGAGAGGAAAGCACATGAGCTGTTCAAACAATGTGTTTGTACTTGCACCATGTACATGCATATGTAGCGTAGTTCTTGCCCTGTCTCGACCCTACAGGCCTATGGGCTGTCTCGATACATATGCAAGTACAAAAACATTCTCAACAATAGACAGAGCGAGTTACCGTCAAACTTCCTTGGTAGTCTGCTGGGACGTTTAACTAGAATAAGAGAGAGACACTTTCTAGAACAAGCTTTGCAGTGTAACTATTCTATGCAGTAGCTGTTAGCAAGCGTCTAGGTAGCACATGGACTAACGTATCAGAGGAGTAACAGGGGGCATACAACTATATAATATACCTACTCAACTGCATAATGTATCAGAGGGACTTGAAGAAAATGTATGCATTTGTCTGATTTGGATGACATTGAGCAACTAAAGACAAAGTTAGGTACTTGACTGCCTGAGATGCATTGCATAACTTGAGAAGTTTTCCAGACATTATAAGAGGTGGTGGGAGGATAAATCCTGAATACAATGGCTAACACATTATAAATGTGCAATGCTGAGTCGTGTATACATCGCACCAGTTAGACTGTGTGTAAGAGATTACTAGGTACTAAAAGCGATGAAAAGTTAGTAAAGAGGAGAGGGGAAATAGAAAGCAGTAAGGCTATGTTTAATGTATAAATATCTAGTATCATGTGCCAATACAGCATGAATTACAGAGCAATGACGTTGCCAAACCATGAGGTTTATTTATTTACATGCTTGTATGGACACAAAATACTGTGGGGCAGATCTACCGTAGAGTTAGAATGACTAGCGTAGGATTACATTGCTTATACCTGTTTGCCTCGATTTGGGTTATCCTGCACGGGTTCAAAACAAAACAATCTCACATGAAATTGTATTATAAACACGTTTCATGTAGCAGTCACGCTCAAACAAGCAACTAACAACACTGTCGCAGCGTTAACACAAAAGCTTGACATAGTTTATAGTTGTAATAACAATTTAATACTAATAGCTATAGGGCATAGGCACCACGATATTTATAATAATTAGTAGGGGCTAGATATTATACATGTAGACATAAATGTGAAAAATATGAAACTGGGCACACACTTCACAAAATTAACACTGACATTGAAAAAAGTGAAAATAGCAAGCCAATCAAATTGGAAGGAGAATATGAAATAGCGTAGCAAGAGTAGATAACTTCCAATTGTTGACGCCTGCGCAGATATATGACGGAACAATTTAAATTTATGACATAGTCCAATCGAAAACCAGTAGAATTGTCACAATATATTAGACTTGACATTTTAGTTATAGTTATCTCACTGGTAGACATTTTATATAATGAAACCCAAGAAGGAGAACAGCTGATTAGACATGACACTAGTACGATAGTTGTAGTTGTACCCCCATGCTAATAGGTCAGAACACACAACTTAGTAACTGGGGCAGGTTGGTCTCTTATGTTCCATGATCAACCAAATGAGAGCTAAGCTGAGGCACGGTTGCTGTATATTAAATTATACAAGGGAGGTATCCTAGACATCACTGGTGGTTGTCAGTGACCATATAAGGTAAGACAGTACGCTGAATATAGAATTGTGCATTGGCAAAGTTTAACTGGCGGAAGAATCCATGCTGATGCCAGGCATCAATGACACTACTTGTTAAAACAAGACATTCGAAAAGTTATTCCAGGCCAGTTTTATAGAAGTGTAGGATTAGCCTGCCACTCCTTATATGGTCAATGCAATTACATGGATAGCATCTAGAAACAAGTGAGCATCCAATAGGAATACATTGTACAATCACTATAATTACTCACCAGACAGAGGATGATGTTATTGGCTGTGACAACAAGCAGGTTACAGTCAAACTTTTTGTTGATCTTCTCCTTGATTCTGTAGTGCATGTCTGTGGCATCCTCAGAGTACAGCTCGTATATAACTATTCTATCTGGTAGTTGAACCTGGTCACAGAGTACATAGTATATAGAGAAAACAACTACACACATACTATGCATTGTAATCACAGAGCTGTTACATAGTAGCACAACCAGATACTGTAGAATGCAACAAGTACTTACAGCGAGCCTATTTCTGTATATTGCAATCTTCTTGACTAAATCCCGGCACCGAATTCGTACCTGCCAACACATTATGAAAGGTATATGCACAGCGTATCAACAGACACATTGTTTAGACAAGTACATGTTAGATAAGACATCAACTTATAAGACGTCGTTGGCAGACATCTTGGAGCAGTTGTTTACCTTGATTTGCAAGTATGAGTAAAACATGGTCTGCCAGTGGTAGAGCTACTGTAACTTATATGTGGCCAGGGTAAAGGTAATCTATCATAAACCAGTCTGATACTTTGGAGTTGTTTTGTAATTGCGTTTATTTTAGAATATAACTAGTAGGGAGTATGACTAGCAGACCAACCTTCTGCTCTGTGACCAGATGCTGGATGATGACATCAGTCATGTAGTCTCTGTAGGCATACCTGTCTCTGTACAGACCGTGTACTGTGCTGAATATGATCTGGTAATAGGCTATAGTACCATCCTGGCAGCCAATGGCCTGTCACAATACAAACAATAAACTAAATCAACCAATAGTCTGTGAGAGTGTATATAAATAGTCAATGGGAAACTGGTAACAACAATGAATAATTTGGATACAACACCACCGTGTGTTTCATGCAATGTATTAAAAGGACATGAGAAGAAATAAGCCAAAATGGTACGGAATTGGAATCACAAGACAATTTTAGTATAAATTTGCCGTATAGAAATGTGTTAGAACGTGCAAAGACATTGCATTATATCCACCTTCACTGGAAAACAGAACATGCTTGGTAAGAAAATGTGCAAAAGCAAATGAAATTTCCAGCTGGCATATTATTTAGTAAAATATACAGAAATGTAGAAAGATTTGGTTAGGTAAAATAATAGGAAATAGAAGCTATGAGTAAACGGCGACATAACAAACTATGCAGTGGTACACAGGCTAAATTCAAAGTGTGGGTCTAATATTTATACTTACAACATATGCCTTCTGGCTATCACTAGGCTAATAGAGCAGAATAAAGAGAAAGATAACATAAACTATGTGGAGATAGTTTCACATTTGTCGGCTTCAAAATGAACCCGGAAATGCCAAGAATATTCGACCATTCAATGGTTAGTGTAAATAGTTTTCTGGTAACTTGGTTTTAAGAAAATTATATATGCACCTAGCTGGACTAATTACATTATTATACTTGTAGAACAAACTCGAAAAAAGTACACCTAATAAACAACTGTTTTTACTTTGGTGAGATTACCTGCTATCTTTCAGTGTAAGCTATTGGGCATGAAGCCTATTCATACCTAGTTATTTCCATTTATATAATCCATTAGTTATGCCAATGCAAGTGGATGGATGAACTGACTGACTGTCACAACACTCTATTTTGCTGACCAATTGCATAATAATTAGAAAGGTTTTCTGAGAGATTGATTAAAGAGATAGTCACAGTTACTGTTTATATAATAATTAGAATGGGTTTGTTGCTTTCCTGGACAAGAACATGAGGTTCTGTAACACAAATTCACTGGAGTAAAGTCAACAACTTTCAACAGTATTGCACAAGCACTATCGGGTGACTTTGTGTATAAGTTAATATTTTGATTATGTAATCTAATGAGTATTAGAGAGTGACTCCAATGATACGGGAACTATAACTATAACTGTCATATAGCCCTCTAGATTACCCACAATGCTGTACACCAACTACAATGGGTGCCATCTTGAGCTGAAGTCCATCACAACGGAACCTATCTGTGACTAACTCCAGCAAGAAGCAACAATATATTTTTAATCTAATTCCCATTTTCCATTGAGTAATGGCGCTGATGAAAGGAACAGGAAGTGAAACACACGGCGTCAGAATCATGTCGGTAAGTCAATATTGGTAGGATAAGCACAACAATTACACTCATTCAGTAGGGGAACCAAAAGACAGCAGTCTAACACAACCTGACATTAAAAGGTATAGCTTACTATTTCCCATGTTTTGCCTTGCTTATCGTCTCTCTTTACCTGAACAGAATGTCTTCCATATCATTATAGCCTCACGACTTCACACATTAAAGTTATATAACATAGGAGAGATGTGTGGGTCGAGCACACAGTAGTTAACTTACCACAGAATTAGTATCTGGCCGCACCTTGGCACACCATACCCATGACTTCATCTCTGCTACTACTCCTAATTTCACTCCTTCCTTTGTGTGAAGAGAGAGCTGCAACAACGCAGTGAGAATAAAAATATTATTGGATAAAACAGATATACAAATATATCAAAAATATAATAATATGTGAATCTCAAACTGGACACTAGCATATATGTAGATAACGATTGACTGTATAAGATAATGATGCTAAACAAAGCAAGATATTGAATCCCAGCTTCAGAGTTAATATTTGGATAGTATTAGCAGAACATAATACAAATGATGAGATTCTTTTGGGCATAAAAGTTCGAATAAAATAGTAAAAGCATTAGTATTGTACATGTATATGCACAAGTAGCATAAGTAGTATAAGTGGTATAAGTACAACTTGTGTAAGTATAGTTAGTGTAAGTACAACTAGTGTAAGTACAACTAGTGTAAGTATAGTTAGTGTAAGTACAACTAGTGTAAGTATAGTTAGTGTAAGTACAACTAGTGTAAGTACAACTAGTGTAAGTATAGTTAGTGTAAGTACAACTAGTGTAAGAATAAATGATACCTGTTTATCAGAACCTCCGACTACAGCGTACTCTCCTTTGGGGAACCAGCCGATTGTACATGGATCATAGTTAAGCAGACGATCTTTCCCCACTTGTTTACCAGTCAGTTGATAGAAGGAGAGTGTTTGACCCCAGTCAGCGACTGCTAGGAGGTCGTGAGCCTCATCCCTAATGAACATTATATACTATAAACAATAAATGCTTATCACATGTAGTTTTCTCTGATTGGCTCAATAATTGGGTTAGTGTAAATATAATATACATACACCTTAAACCTAGTGAAAATCAAACCAACTGATATGTTTGATACCAAGAATTTAGACTTTACTCAACACTAGGCAAGTAACAAAAACAGAAAGAACATAGTAATACATGAACTAAATAGCAAAACAAGCAGCTACAGTAAACTAACTCAATATTCTCAACATCAGTGTCATTTACTATATCATCTTCATTCTCAAGGTCACGTACAAATTCTGGTTGGGGTCTACGTCTGCAACCCCTAGGAAATCTGTAATGTAACTCATAAATGAGTATGACTATTAATCAGTTAGTCATTCAGTAAGTCAGGCAGGCAGCAGATTCTGTAATCATTACACGTTTAAACGAAAAATCTCCAAGGAGTGGAAACTTTACATGCATAAATTTGCCTTGTACAACATAGCATACTGTATGGCTTACATATGGGGTAGGCGACTCCATTGAAAAGTGCTTATATCAAGAGATTGTACACGCACATGTAGTTAGGTACTGTTAAAGAAATAGTAAATAGTGTGCCAGTTAAATTGCTTACCATTACTGACTTAGTTATGAGACTTACTTGGAAGGACTCCAGGACACAGACCAGATTGGAGACAGAGCACCTCCTGATCTCTCAATTTTACTTTTCTCTTCTCCGCTCTACAACAGAAAATATAAGTAAGATCGACTAAAAGTAAATTGCTGACTTTAGACTGTAGGTTCAAGTCCCATGCACTCCTATAGGAGAAGATGGGTTCTTTCACTCAGAGCTCAACTTCTGTTATTCATAAAAGCTTCAGCTTCTGAGGTCCTGTAAATGGCTAAATGCAAAAACTTCAAATCTAGTAGAAGTTGAAATTGGTATTACAAATTTAATTTGGAAATTATTTGTGGAAATTCAGTGATTTTTTTCTGCTATTGCAAGACACTGCCTGTGAATGAATTTTTAATCAAAGGATAGGATAAGCAAGCATTTGGTGCTGTGGCTGGTATTGCTTTCACATCACTCATGAAATGTTACATACTTTACACATTGTAATGAGCTAGCTACAACTATTACCTTGGATCTAATGCTAACAATACCATTAGATAGGCCGAGAGCGAGGTACTGCCCATCATTCGTCCAACTACAACATGTAATTCTACTAGCCACCTTTGTCTTGCTAACTGACTTCTGCTCTAAGGACCAGAGGCCAAAATCTGTGACAGCGCAGCTAGCTAGCTGGTGAGATATTGGGTTGAAATCAAGGCATTGTATAGCATCATTATGCCTACAAATAGAAACCCAAAACTGTCAAGCGCAATTTTACCAATCATTATGAAGTTACAGCTAAAGCACTATAATGAGTGACTGCAATCATCCAGGAAACATAACAATTAAACATTAAAACCATTAGAAAATCTCATCAACTACTTCATGAGAATCTTCCAGAGATAGGCCTACACTGGACAAGGGATCAATAGACCAAATAGAACTGGTAACCATCTACTCACGTATACTTGAGTATTCCTTCCAGCTTGTTTGTCCATATGATTACACATTTGTCAGCAGACCCAGAGGAAAACCTTTTACCGTCCTTAGAATAAGCTACACAGTATACTGTGTCTTTATGTCCTATAAAAGTACTTCATTGATACAGATCTAACAATATGCTCAATGCAATACACATCTACAATACAAGGCTACCCAAAACACTAGACTAACTCTATAGCTGGGGTTACCTTTGAGTGGCTGTATGAGTTGGCCATCAGAAGCATCATATACCATAACTCTAGAACCAGCGGCGACAATGAGCTGAGCACCATCAGGACTGAAGCACAGGTCCCAGATGCTGAAAATAGCATATAAGATAAACCATTTACCTATTGACCATTGACATATTCAAGCCTGCATTCGATTGCATAAAATGAAACCATACCAATATCATGAACCAGAACTTTGTAGATAACCTAATACCAAGCTCGACCTTCTGTTTGTGCCAACACTAAACCTATAGCGTGCATCCAAACCAGAAAAAATGTGATGAATCGAATATTTATGACTCGAGTGTGCTCTTCTCACTGTGACTTCGGTTGAAAGCGTTCTTAGCAACCGCTCGAGAAATGTACCTTAGGCATGAACTAAATGATTGTTACGTTAAAACCAATAGCTGGACAGTTTCTAATACCGTTTATTACTTCAGAACTTCATTAAAACTTTTACCATTGCTCTACTTTGTCCTTTAAGTGGACTTTATCAACCCACTGAGGTACAGTTCTCATTTTGGTTCTTCAAATATTTAGGAATTTGATACAAACTTTCCATTTCCGGTCTATACATTTTGCTTGTGTACGCCGTGCTATTTTACCTGCACCGTAGTTGAAGGTGTGCACCAATAATAATGCTAGCCATGTCCGGACTATCTAATTTCCAACCAATCAGAAATGCACTGCTTAGTGCCAAGGTCATGTTCTGTAAAGTCCCATAATGATAAATGGAAAGCCAAAATATTATATAATTATAATAAAAATATATAAAAGAATCATAGCAATATCTTTATTCCGTTCCAATTCTTTGTATCGCTATGCCTGTTGTTCCCTGCTACGTTTCCCAATATTTGTGTGAACCAAAGTGAAAGTACAGAACCTATACTTAGTTGGCATTGGCCCAGTGAGAGTGACATTAAATATTATATTTAGAACAAAGAGAAAGTAAAAGTGAAGTTAAATTAATGATTATCTATGGTTATGATTAGGCTACATGGTAAATACAATGAAGATAGCATTTGATAACAGTACCATATAGAATTTATTTGGTTGCGATGATCTCAGTAACAATGTTATACTTAAATATGTGACTTTCTCTTTGACTTTGAATTTCATATTCGATATTCATATTGATAAAAGAAATTAGTATAGATACTGATTTTCAATTTTTCTATGTTCAGTATATTTTTATTTGTTAAATCATATAATCATAATGCAAGTTAAATTAAAATTATTTGTATCAATATTTTAATTTGGTGAGTTTGAGCATTAGCTTGAAAATTACCATAAATAATTAATAATGAAATTTTAATTATCAGAGAGCATAGGCTAGAGCAAGCCACTAACGCATACTTGTTTGCTATTAGATTTATAGAGTAAGAAGAATAAGTTTCACAAATAAATTAAAGATGAACGAATGAGGAATAAGACATTTTTAAACAATTTTCCTGCCTCCATTTAATGATGTGAATTAGGTCTGCGATATTCTTTTTGGTAGCCTGGGTCCTGAAATGGCGCCCTAGTGATTGGCATATCTAGGGTAAAATCTAGCATTGAAATGCAGTTTAATTTCTTATTTTTGACAGCTAGTGCTGGGTACATTAGATTTATTGCCAGATGTCAAGCTTAAGTGCTCAGAGGAGCTGCATTAGACTGGATGCTTTCTTTGCATTAACACATTTAAGGAGCACGTCTTATACTGGACTTTTATAGCCAATTTTTATTTTTGAGAAATATGAAGTCAAAATTTTTCTTATTTTGTGAATTTTCTGTGTCAGTCTGTAGGCTATTGATGTTATGTTACAAGATCGGTCACCCATTGCCCGAATATTTTGGAAGTGGGTTAAATAGGCACTTCCGAATGTTGAGCATCTGTACATAGTTGTCTTCTCCTGAACACACAACATCCGAAAAAGTTGTGCAGCATTAAATTATTGATAATAGGCTATTGATTGGCCACTTAGTGTTTATCTGTTTATTAGGGGTTATGTTCTCCCAGATACTGTTAACATTCATTGACAAAATACTAGTGGTGCAAGTCGTCCAGCAGGTTACTAGCTAATTTGAATTCTGCAACAGATCTAATAAATTTCAACATTTATGTTATAATCAGATTGCTTCTAGCTATCTGGTCGATGTAAACTTAGGCTATTTTTTATCCATTTTTCGATTAGTCAGATAATGGCAAGTCTGAAATGGGCTCATGAATATTAATGATAAGCCGTTATGCTCTAGAACTCTTTCAGAGCTCATAAAGCTCAGTTAGCTCGGTCCGATTCTAATTGATTTGTTGCCATAATTACCCAAATTTCATGAACGTTCACATAACTTCGGAGCATGTCAAAGGTGTAAGTAGGCTATCTGCATACGATAGCCTAATGTTAACAAGATTGGTAATTCAGGCCCAGGAACACTGGTGGAGGCTTGGGTTATCTGTAGCAAAGTAACTATGCATCTGTCTATACAATTTGGTGAAGTTTGGTTGTGAAATTCTACTGCTTAGGCATACCTGCTTTGAGCTTTATAAAAGTTTTAGATTAATCGTTTACAGTCTAGACAGAATGACAGCTACTGCAGCAGAGCCTATTGTTCTCTCCAGTGACGATGATCTAGATGATGATCAGGAGGAAATAGATCTCGCTGATGAGCGACCTCCATCAGATGAAGACTATGCATCATCTATTACGTTGAGCTCTGGAGATGATACTGATCAGGACGAAGAGAATAATGAAGAGGCTGTTGTCATTGAAAAAGAAGTCAATGGTGAGTTGTCACCATTGTCAGCTACCATTGAATGTGAATAGAGTGGTATTATAATACTGGTGTACTAAATTCGCTGTAATTATATCCATCTCTATATCAATGTTCCACATTTTCTTTGTGCTTATTGTTACCTTTCCAAGCAGAAAAACTGAGGTAATGTAAATATAGACTATAATATACAGTCATGTAGGTAATGTAAATACGTATATACAGATGTGGGTCTACTTTATTGTGTTAGTTTAGTTACCTGGCTAGTTTCAAACAGATGTCTACAATCCACTCATCATTCTCTCATTAACTCCCATGACTACTTTCAGGGGCTACTCTGAATGATGATGTAGTAAAGCCAATGCAGACTAAACCTGTAGGAGAGACAGTTGATATTACCCCTGGGGAAATGAAAGACATCACTACTAATGACAAACCTGCTAGGAACAAGAAGAAGAAGTCTTCGCCAAAGAAGCGGTCAGACCAGAAAGTAAAGAAACGGCGTAAACCAGCTACTGAACGCCGAAACATTAGGTGAGTTATGTATTACAGTTTGTATTTATTAGTCTACCTGAAATCAAATTGACATGGGGATATGGAGAGTGTTATGTCAAGGTGTTACTGTGATATGGAGAGTGTTATGTCAAGGTGTTACTGTGATATGGAGAGTGTTATGTCATGGTGTTACTGTGATATGGAGAGTGTTATGTCATGGTGTTACTGCGATATGGAGAGTGTTATGTCATGGTGTTACTGCGATATGGAGAGCGTTATGTCATGGTGTTACTGTGATATGGAGAGCGTTATGTCATGGTGTTACTGTGATATGGAGAGCGTTATGTTATGGTGTTACTGCGATATGGAGAGCGTTATGTCATGGTGTTACTGTGATATGGAGAGCGTTATGTCATGGTGTTACTGTGATATGGAGAGCGTTATGTCATGGTGTTACTGTGATATGGAGAGCGTTATGTTATGGTGTTACTGTGATGTTCGTGTTGATGTGATTCAACAGAAAGATTCTAGCCGAGGAGAAGTTAGACCTAAACACAGTAAACGCTCAGAAAGAGGAAGAAGACAGAAAACGGAGGCTGGCAGAGCGAGACCAGCTATTGGCTGAGAGAGCTAGGGCTACCACAGTAGCTGGATCTCCGGTATTGAATGACACTCCTAATCTCAAGTCTCTTCTAACAGGTGATTTTAGGAGATTCTCTTTTAGTGTCGTATAATGTATCTAGACTAGACCTACTGTGAGTGTAGCTACTGTAAGTATATCTACTGTAAGTATATCTACTGTAAGTATATCTACTGTATGTATATCTACTGTAAGTATATCTAGTGTAAGTGTTGGTAAGTGTTATTCAACTCATTGTAAGGGATGTATAGCTATCAAGTTTCTCTGGAAATGTGCTCTACTTCTGGGTTGGGAAGTCAAACCAATTTGAAATTGACAAACATTGAAAATGACTTTAACATTAAAAGAAGGAATTGAACCGTGCTGATGATAAATATGTATCGTACATGTACATGCGAGTGAGTATATTTAAGTTTTATTGCTATGTTTACGTATTTGTATTGCCTTTTCACACAAGTACAGAGAGCTGTAATAAGTGTTGCCTGCAGACAATGCTTTAGCTTGAGAGCTCTGCTGCAGCATACAGCACTAGGGAAGGAGTTCACAATATTATTGAATTTATGCAGCATTATTATGTAATATGTAGTACTAGTTCACTTTCAGTAAATTAGTAATGTAGGCCTAGTAGGTAATAGTATGACTCTATCATATGTTATAGTGTAACGATTATGTGGAAGGTCATTGGTCTATTGCTCCATAGAAATACCTGTGGTATAGCTCTGGGAAATAGTAAACAGTCTGTGTGGGTGCTGAAATTATTATAATATTAGTTATAGTACATTATGCTGTCCACAGACTAGTACTATGAGGAAATGTTTCAAACTCACTGGCAATAAGCCAACTTTGACTAATTTTATTACTAATGGTAGACTTTTGCAGCTTTCCTGTGTTGTTCCAACCTGGAGGAATGTAGTGTGCTACAAAACTGTTAGTTAACCTTTGCTCTGAGATTTTCAATTAGTTTGAGTATGATGCTGTTATTAGTGATCAACTGTTGGACTTGAATGCTTGGCTACATACACCAACAGACTACACCTGTTTTTGAAATACTATAGGCTAGCTTTACCAGCTACCTGTGTTAGTATAAAGTATATTCTGGGATAGGCTATTGCTCATGTGGAAAGTTTGTCAGCTCCGCTATACTTCCTCATTCATTCTCCTCAACCCCCTATATAAATATATTCATATAACGGTCATAGTTTCCATTCATTTGTATTTACTGTAGTCACAAATAGTACAATGGTAGAGGGCTTGGAATATTCATATTCACTTTATGTACTCCTAAATACTAAAATAATGAATTAAGGTCATTACTCATATGCTGCCTGTAAAGTCAACAGACCCCTAATGTACTACATGTGCACCATGCATGTAGGTAGCTGCTGTGTACCAATATAGTGATACACATGCTTTTACATTAGTATTCTCAAGGAGACAATCTTCATGACCATGTCTGCATTTATGGAGTTGTCCCCACATTGTTCAACTGTTTTCTAACGTAATGTTGTTGTATGTAGGGCCTATAGTAACAGTTTTGTTAATCATTCACCTGTACCTATTGAATTATATATTGATTCATTGGATGTAGAAGTCGTATTGCATGTAATATGACTTGTACTGGTTTGTTCTAGAGAAACTAGCCCCAAACCATAACGTTGTGGAGTTACTCAGCTCTGACGATGATGATGATTGCTGTATCGTAGTTGATCAATCTAAGGACAGACATGGTAGGACTACAACTCACTGTATAACATACTATTACATGCCAGCAGCTGTAGGCCTATATTGGAGTTGTGTGTTCTTACCTGTGGCGTAATGCTGTAATATGACTCAGGTGTTTCTTTGGATAATTATTTATATCATTCTGCGCAGAGTTTGGTAAATATTACCGGCGATGCAGTCAGATTAATACCAGTGCAAATATGCATTCAAATATTGGTAAATAATGGGATTATAACACAATATGCTGTAAGTGAGTTATATAATATGTTATTACTACGTTTTACTTACACATTCTACATGCTTATGCTTATACTGTGCACACATTCTACTAACAACCTTCTCATTAGCAGATGAGCCAGATGAAGTGGGAGACGACCCCGAGAATAGCGGCATTCACGTAGACGACTCCAAGAACCAACCAGACTCCCTCGGCAGAGTCCTAGTCAATGTGGGACACCCGGATGAAGATGGTGACTTGTTCCTCTCTCCTCAGATTGGACGGGCCGTCAAACCCCATCAGGTACGTACTTGCCTGACTGACATAACTCACTCAAGTTATATTTAGAAAGGTTTTTGTCGCCATTTATTGTTGTCAACTTTAAATTGTCGTCGTGTCCAAGTTCAATTCCTCCACTTATAGATTGGTGGGGTTCGGTTCTTATACGACAGTTTGGTTGAGTCGCTGGAGAGGTTTAGAAGTAGCCAAGGATTTGGTTGTATACTCGCGCACAGTATGGGACTCGGTAAAACTATACAGGTATGTATTCATACTACTTTACTATATAGCCAGCAGAATGACCTGTAGTAACCTATCACATGTATATGAGTGAAGCAGTCACCGCCCTGGGCTATTGATTATACTGTTATAGTAAATAGTGTATTCTCCCTAGAGTTATCCTCTCCTATCCTGTCACACGCTGGGATGGTGATTGTATGTTCCTTAGTGTGTAATATGTTCATTTTTTGGAATTACTTTACCCTCCCCTTATTCAGTTCATGGATGTTAATAGTGCTGTAAATAAGATACTACATATAGCTTGTCTGCAGTTAGCAGTGTAGAGTTGAGTTATACAGCAGCATACAGGGTGGATATACAGTTACTAATCACAGAGTCTACACACTGTATCTATAGTGTACTGTGATGGTTAGAGTTGCTTCCTCTTGCTCTCTCAGGTTGTGGCCTTCACAGACGTGTTCATGAGGTACACAAAGGCAAGGCGGGTGCTCATTATAGTGCCCATAAATACTCTACAGAACTGGGTCAATGAGTTTGATATGTGGCTACCCACAGCAGAGAATTCACAGGTAATAATCACAATCTGTGTCATTTTATATGAGTACGATCCATTTCCCTATTTCTCTACTTCCACCTACACAACCATGGTTGCATCTCTCTCTCAGATATTGCATATTGATGTATTTTTCAGGGATTTTCCGCAGAGGAGATAACTCCTAGATCATTCAAACTCTACTTTATCAACGATACACACAAGACTGTTAGTTCTAGAGCTAAGGTACGGTATATCTCGTATATCTACATTGTACTACAGTATACACCGTATATACATGTACATGGCACTACATAATACAGTATACACCGTATATATATGTCCATGGCACTACATAATGCAGTATAATCACAATTATATACTCTAAGTTTAGACACCTCCAAAGTTTGAACTGCTATCGATTGGATTGTAATTAACGTGTAAAATATGTAAGTCTAGCCTTGATTAACTGCAGTCTAGTTCCTACACTGCTTACTGGAGCTGTGAACTTGCATTTACACATAGCTAAGGTGATATATCTATAACATCTCATCCTAACTGTGGAGTCATGTATTGGTTATGACACCAACAGTCTAATTTAGTGAAATATTATTCACTAGTCAATGACTGCTCTGAAGTGTGGTATACAATGTATGTGTTGACACACTGAGATGCTGTGTTTGCAGGTGCTAGATCAGTGGACCAGTGATGGAGGTGTGCTGTTGGTGGGCTATGAAATGTTTAGACTACTGGCTACCAGAAAAACAAAGACGAGGAAGCGTAGAGCCAATGCAGGTCCTGAACTCATTGATATCGACCTGGAGGAGAGAAACTCTGGATTACAGTCAGGTGAGTCTTACAACCATAGGCTCTTCATTATATACTGTACTGTGTCACGCTGGCACAGTATTCATTATATACTGTACAATGTCACGCTGACACAGTATTCACTATATACTGTACCATGTCACGCTGACACGGTATTCATTATATACTGTACCATGTCATGCTGACACAGTATTCATTATATACTGTACCATGTCACACTGACACATTTTTCACTATATACTGTACCATGTCACGCTGACACGGTATTCATTATATACTGTACCATGTCATGCTGACACAGTATTCATTATATACTGTACCGTGTCACGCTGACACAGTTTTCACTATATACTGTACCATGTCACGCTGACACGGTATTTCTTATGCACTTTATATATCTATTGGTGGGTTACTCGTGGCAGTAGACTGGTGGTTGTAGTCATAATACTACTTAAGTTCACTCTCACGCTGAATAGCTAGACGAGTCACTCGGACTTTACTACATAGAGATACTTAGTTTATATTACTGGTGGTGAAGGGACATTTCGAAACTGTAGATTAAATTTGGAAAACCACAACTCACAGATAATTAACTTTAATTAATTATTGTAATTGTTGAAATGAAAAAAGGAATATTTAAAATAGAAAATAGGCGAAATCTGGCGGTTGGGGTTAGGGGTTCCGGACTGTCCGGTGTCTTTTTGAACAGTCGCAAATTCATTATTGGTTATTCTGACTGTAGACATGCAGCAGTCACTGCTGGATCCTGGCCCTGATTTGGTCATCTGTGATGAGGGCCACAGAATCAAGAATAGTCATGCAGGCATCTCCAAATCTCTAAAACAAATCAACACAAAGTAAGTAGCGTTATAAGCTGGTAGTAGATGGTGAGTAGTAGTAGTAGTAGTAGATGGTGTGTAGTAGTAGTAGTAGTAGTAGTAGTAGTAGTAGTAGTAGTAGTAGTGGTAGTAGTAGTAGTAGTAGTAGTAGTAGTAGTAGTAGTAGTAGTAGTAGTAGTAGTAGTAGTGGTAGTAGTAGTAGTAGTAGATGGTGTGTAGTAGTAGTAGTAGTAGATGGTGTGTAGTAGTAGTAGTAGTAGTAGTAGTAGTAGTAGTAGTAGTAGTAGTAGTAGTAGTAGTAGTAGTAGTAGTAGTAGTAGTAGTAGTAGTAGTAGTATATGGTGTGTAGTAGTAGTAGTAGATGGTGTGTAGTAGTAGTAGTAGTAGATGGTGTGTAGTAGTGGTAGTAGTAGTAGTAGTAGTAGTAGTAGTAGTAGTAGTAGTAGATGGTGTGTAGTAGTAGTAGTATATGGTGTGTAGTAGTAGTAGTAGTAGTAGATGGTGTGTAGTAGTAGTAGTAGATGGTGTGTAGTAGTAGTAGTAGTAGATGGTGTGTAGTAGTAGTAGTAGTAGTAGTAGTAGTAGTAGTAGTAGTAGTAGTAGTAGTAGTAGTAGTAGATGGTGTGTAGTAGTAGTAGTAGATGGTGTGTAGTAGTAGTAGTATATGGTGTGTGGTAGTAGTAGTAATAGATGGTGTGTGGTAGTAGTAGTATATGGTGTGTAGTAGTAGTAGTAGATGGTGTGTAGTAGTAGTAGTAGTAGATGGTGTGTAGTAGTAGTAGTATATGGTGTGTAGTAGTAGTAGTAGATGGTGTGTAGTAGTAGTAGTAGTAGATGGTGTGTAGTAGTAGTAGTAGATGGTGTGTAGTAGTAGTAGTAGTATATGGTGTGTAGTAGTAGTAGTAGATGGTGTGTAGTGTGTGATACATCAATGAATAGTTAGTTGCTAGAAGGAATAGTGTTCTGCGTGTAGCCTATCAACTGTATCTAATATCGGTCTAGTGTATGGAGTCACACTCTCTTATCCTGATATCTTGTGCACATATTATACCAACTGGAACTTGTTCAGTTGCACTGGGAAAGGCATGATCGTGTTCTTCCGTATTCACCCCTATGCACCATAACTACAGTTGCCTCGTCTTCTGTTTTTATGTTTTATTTACTGTGAAGTGACATCTTTGCACTTGGTGATGCATCTCTCATTGTTATGCAGCTCAGTAAACCGAGAGTTATCCTACCATTGTACACAGTTATGTCAATTGTAGTACACTTTGGAGTTGTCCTCCCTAACAGATTGACTAGTCTTCTGCATTTCTCTAGTATATCCAAGTGTGCCATTTTATATCTGTAGACTAAATGTATATCTAATACTTGTACAGGAGATACTACTTGTCTGCTAGTTACTACAGTGTAGGTTACTGAGTAATTGAGTATAGCTAGAGCTGTAGCATCCTATTGTCTTGTACCATTAGCATATGACACTAATTTACATAGAGATGAGATCAAATTCCAGCTTACTGTACAGTCTCTACCAGACAGTGATGTAATGACCTTTACATGTTTTTTCTGTATTATTTGGCCATTAAGAAGGTGGTGGGATAGCTTATGATATATTGTATTGTATTATAGGGGTTTTTTATATTGTATTGTTTATTGCACTGGACAATGTAGTATTGAAGTCACGATTGAAACCTATAACCCTAGATTATGTTATGTTATGTTATGCTACAGGAGAAGGGTGGTGTTGACAGGGTACCCTCTACAGAACAATCTCATAGAATACTGGTGCATGGTCGACTTTGTTAGACCTAACTTCCTCGGGACCAAAATAGAGTTCAGTAACATGTTTGAGAGGCCGATAGCCAATGGTCAGTGTGCGGACAGTACATCTCAGGATATCAGACTAATGAAGTACAGGGCCCATGTTCTACACACTCTACTCTCTGGATTTGTGCAAAGGTTAGCTACTCCTATTATTGGTACAGGGTGTATACATATATCACTGCATTTTCATTGTTGAAACCGGTATAGAACTGCTGTGGGCGAAGTTGACACATAAGTTGTCACTTACACCTGGCATATTCCCAACTAGCATGAGTACCTACTTGGATTGCATGCTGGCTGAGTTTCTATGTGCCTAACTGACCCGGTACATATAGGCTAAACAGGGATTCCAGCAAACCGAGTTGGAATTACCCGCTGAATAGACGTTGAACAGTTACAACTATTAGCACACTATGATGGATTGCTTATTGGTGTATCATTTCGTATGGTGGAATATAATATAACTCATTGATAGCAGATACAATTGTAATAGCTAACACTTAGAGGTTTCTGTGAATACATAGACATGATTATGTAGACTGTACACACACCTATACTGTATTATATAGACTGTACACACACCTATACTGTATTATGGTAGACGGAATCACAAGGTACTCATGAGGAATCTACCTCCCAAACAAGAGTGGGTGCTGATGGTGAAAATGTCTGCGTTCCAGCGTGGTATTTATAATCTGTTTATGGAGGATCTCAAGCTAGACACGGAGTCCTGCATTGGAGGGACGAACCCTTTAAAAGCATTTGCTGTGGCATGTAAGGTATGTATGTATGTGTGTGTGAGCTATCTATTGAGCTGTCTATTGATGTTTGGCTACTGTCGATCTAATATAGACTGATATATCCAGTATGGTAAAGGGACATTTAACAAAAGACAGTTCGAAACAGGACGTTTCACAACTGGACAGTTCAAAACAGGACAGTTGGAAACTGTGTAGATTACATTTAGAAGAGCACAACTTACAGATAATTACATTTAATTAAGTAAATAAAAGAAATAATACTAAATATAAAAATTAGTTGAAATCTGGTGGTTGGGGTTTGACGTTTTGAACTGTCCGGTATTGAACTGTCCGCTTTCGAAACATCCAGTTTTGAACTGCCTTTTCGAACAGTCGCACATACATCCAGTATGGGTTCACATGGAGAGTGTTGTTATATTGTGGGGATGGTAGCTGCACTCAACTGATAACGTACTAACTTTGATGAATAGTTAGAAATGTAACTCATGAACTAGTGTACTAATAGGCCCATGTGCTCTGCTAGTTTTCATTACTCTAGCCTCTAGTTATGCTCCCTATCCCACAGGCTAGGGGAAAGCACTCTATGTCTAGACTCTAGAGAGAGTACTGAGCGATCACCTGTTGCTTTCACTGAGGGGTAGCACCTCATGTATAGAGAGAGAGAGCAATGTGCGATCACCTGTTACTTGCAGATATGGAATCACCCTGATGTGATGCACACGTTCCTAGACAAGCAGGCGGCAGACAACGACGACCTGGATATATACCTGGGTCTGACTGCCAACGGATCCGTCCCCAATGGTAACTCTACCACCACCAGCAAGAAGATAAAGAAGTCAGTGAGTGAGAGTGCCCTGATGAAGATGGGGAGACGTGACAGTCCTATACCGGGCATGTGCGGACTTAATGAGAAGACGGCCGAGATCAGCTATGATTGGGTAAATACTGTAATGTGTATGTGCATGTATGTGTACGTATATTATATGTACATGTATACGTATATGTATATGTACATGTATACGTATACGTATACGTATGCGTATATGTATATGTATATGTATATGTATATGTATATGTATATGTATATGTATATGTATATGTATATGTATATGTATATGTATATGTATATGTATATGTATATGTACATGTATATGTATATGTATATAGAGGAATGTAAGTGTTTGTACACTGCGGAATCTCAGGCCACAGTGCTCAATGTTTATAACAGAGCAAATTATGTTTGGTAGAATCTCACTATTTTATGTTTTTTATTACTCCTAGTTTCATGCTACATGTATAAACTAATGTTTCAGTTAAAATTACTGGAATAACAATCATCAGATGAAAGAAACATATTACTACTAATAGACAAAGGACATGGTTAAGGTTGTTTTATATGTACGATTGCTAGGCTGAATGCTATATAGGTAGCTAAAGAGATTAGGACTAATCTTGGTGTATTAAGTAATTCCATAGTTAAGCATGTATTTTCTTGAATGTTTACATGTGGCTTTTATTAGTAAATGAAGATTTGCGGTTTTATAAGGCCCTTTGAAGGTGTTTTCTTTCAGTCCAGAACTTAGTAAATACATCTGGGAACTGAAGGAACAGCAACAAAACTTCAACATCAAGTGGAAAATAATAACACATGCTCAGGCCTATAACAACTCTTCTAAAAATTGTCATCTATGCGTGACTGAAAGATGTTTTACTTTACACTCATGGCCACACTAAACACAAACGAACTTATATCTACGTGTAGACATTCTAGAAAACTATGGAATTACTTAATACACCAAGATTAGTCCTAATCTCTTTAGCTACCTACCTAGGTATATAGCATTCAGCCAAGCAATCCTACATATAAAACTGTCCTTTGTCCATTAGTAGTAATATGTCTCTTTTATCTGATGATTGTTATTCCAGTAATTTTAACTGAAACAGTTTATACGTCATGTAGCATGAAACTAGGAGTAATAAAAGACACAAAACAGTGAGATTCCACCAAACAATATATTATATGTATATACATGTACATATACATGTATATACATCTGTTATGTGTGCTATAGGATTTCATTGTCAGCCTTCTGGCAGTTTGAAAGTGTTAGCTCTATTGTTTGTTTTCTATAATTGCAACAACTGCCAATAGCTGTTGTTTGGTTTTCTAGCCAAGTTGGTATTAGAACTCTATTTCATAACCCATCAGTGATCCATGGTGATATGTTATGTCATACAGTGGCGTATGTTGATGCTACAGTTATGTGGGATGTTTACAGTGCATATACTCTATGCCTTAGCTAGTACCCAATAGTTATGCTAGTATGTAACGTTCATGTTCCTCTGTTTAGGTAAAACCAGCCTTTGAGAACTACTCTGCCGGTGTTCTGGCAAACAGTGGCAAGTTTGTCCTCCTCTTCCAGATCATCACTGAAACATTACGTCTGAACGAGAAGTTGCTCATATTCAGCCAGAGTCTGACAACTCTCAACTTGCTGGAACGGTTTCTGTCCAGGATGGACGTACCTCTACCTTGGCTCAATGAGAAGTGGGCTAAAAACCAGACGTATTTCCGTAAGCGCTATACCACTAGCCTTCAGTTATCAGTGTTGTCTATATTGGTGTATTTATATTCTGTTACTAGACCAGTGTAGTGAGGGAGGATTGGATACATTCATCAACTGAGAGCCAACACTTGAAACTTCCTTTCCAATACGAGTGTCACCATGTAACACTTCCTTACAAAAAGACGGATTATGTTTTGTTTTCATGAACTTGTTTTATGTTTTGGTATCTCCACATTAGCTATACAATGCACAATGTATGCAATATGATAACCCTACTTATGTATTTCCTTGTATCCATCTAAATACACACGACTTCTTTATAAATGTAATACGAGACGAGACGCATTTATATTTTTGATCTATTTCTTAATATTTCAATGCTCAGACGAGCATTGAAATATTAGGAAATAAGTCAAAAATAAAAATTCGTCTTGTCTTGTATCACTATTTATAGTTAAAATACTATACTAGCCCACACTAACAGTTTTCACATGACTTCTGTGTATATATCTCCTTGTTCTCCAATATATTTATATAGACTGCTAGCTGTATAATAGTAATACTATAGAGGGTTTGGTCAGATGTTTTTGTTTCAATATATATACGAGTATATACAATGTACTATATTATTAGCAGTACCTACAATTGCTAAGTTGGGCTATGTTATCTAACCTCTGTGTAATTTGAAGGACTAGATGGAAGTACCAATGCATCTGAGAGAGAACGCCTTGTACATCAGTTTAACAGCCTGGACAACAGAGATATATGCCTGTTCCTCCTCTCTACCAAGTAGGTGTAATATTATATAATAATATGTAATATAATTATGTCTCTATCAACTTATCTTCATAACTGCAAACTTTTATTATAATACATTTGACACTAATACAACCCTATTTATATTTTATATCAGTATTAGCAGGCCGCCTATATTTCCCATATACAGTTGATGTTCCCTTGTGGCTGGTAATGGGTGTAGACTGTCGAGCCTTTGCTTATATTGTTTTATATTACTATAATCTGCAGCCATTGCTGGTGTAGGTAGTACTGATAGCCTGCCTCGTCACCTCACAGCCCAGTGTACATACATGTATATGTTGCAGTTCTTACTCCAAACTATACATTGGTATAATATACTACTCTACTCTAGTAGCCTAGTAGCATGTTACACAACATACAGTACACACACTAGATCACATGGTATATAGCATATAGTGAAGGTTATCCATGATAAGACAGCTACAATGTGCATGCACATGTATGTTTATGAAGTATTGTGTAATATTTATTACAATGCTTTTAGTAACAATACTGCTTAGATAGAAGAGGAAGGAGTGATTTGCTATAACAATATATCATATCCTCTAACCTGTAGCAGTTGAACTGGTTTGGATATGTTTTGATAGAGTATTGAGACCACCAGTTGTGTTTGTATGATGTAGGTGTCTGAGCTTTGGAGTACTGTAGGGACCTGTACTGAATTAGTGTTTTCTACTATATATGTATCTGGCCAGTAGAAGAAACGGTGGCTTTCTACAGTACTTTAGATCAGGCTCTGTGTCACATTGTAATATTGTGGCTACAGGTACTCGCTGCCTGCAACCAAAGGTCACAGAAAATTCGAAACCTTGCAAAAGTAGTAATTTACCAATGTAGGCTGTTATTGATTATTATCCTGTAATGTTAATTTTTTCATTTCGTTCACACTTTTCTATGAAACAAGCTAAAATTCTGAATAATATTGTGCAGTATGTCATGGGACGTGGTGTGTCTTCATTTTAAGTTACATTTGACTCAGCAACCAATACCGGACAATTTACTGCTTTGCTGAATAAAAGAGGCTGAGCATACATGTAAATCACCTGTCACAGCCTGTCACAACTAAGTGTATGTGTAGTATTTGTGCTTATGGAATAAGTACAAAATGAAGGATGGGGGGAGGGCTAAGATGACTTGTTGTACCATTAGTTTATAATTAGACTGTTCTCATAGAATATACTGTAGAGTACATGTAGATGTTTCGGATGCATGAATTAGTATCCTCCATAGAATTCTATGGTGTCCTCTCCATCAAAGACAATCACAAAAATACTCAATTCTCCCAGACTACTGATCAGCAGCCTACAGAAGATACGACATCATGATGCCTTGTAGATAGTATCTAGTGCAGCTTGGGGTCTCTGATATAATGTTCAGAATATCAAGTATTATCTAATTAATTATTGTTCAATTACTCTCTGTAATAATCCAATTAATAGTAATATATTTTGAATTGAGTATTTGGGCACATCAACAGGAACTTTGTCTCAACTAATAAACTGGTTTGTTAAGAATGTTCTTTTGAACAGTTGATCCAAGGCCTCTAGTGTACCATACTCTCTCCAGTATACATACTCTACCAGTTATAAGTATACCATATGGTCACTGCCCTCTACCAGTGTGGTCACTGCCCTCTACCAGTGTGGTCACTGCCCTCTACCAGTGTGGTCACTGCCCTCTACCAGTGTGGTCACTGCCCTCTACCAGTGTGGTCACTGCCCTCTACCAGTGTGGTCACTGCCCTCTACCAGTGTATAGCTATTATAGGTGTAGTTATAGGTAATAGGTATAAGGTGTAAGTAATAGGTGTAGGTATAAGGTGTAGGTAATAGCACTACTGAATACTAATATTGTAGTTGTAGAGAAATGATTTTGGATGTAGTATATTCCATGAGTTCACTGTTTTATCTGATAAAATCTTGACATAGTTTGCAACTGTCCCTCGTACTATAGTCATTATGGCAGGGGTAGATAATAGCCTGTGGTCGTACACTTTGTAGAGCTGGGTGTCTCGGAATCAACCTAACTGGTGCCAACCGTGTGGTGGTGTTGGATGCCTCATGGAACCCCTGCCATGACTGTCAGGCTGTGTGCAGGGTGTACAGGTACGGACAGGATAAACGCTGCTTCATATACAGGCTGGTCTCTGACAACACGATGGAGAGGAAGATATACGACAGGCAGGTGAACAAGCAGGGCATGGCAGGTTAGTGTGTAGGCCTAAGCGAAAACTGTGAAAACAGTGCTTACAATCTCAAAACTGAGAGCATAAAGTGGTTGAATGTAGCCCTACAATTTTGTAGGACAGTTTAGTCTGGAATTCACACTACTCATATACCTATAGCCTACCTGCAGTGCACTTCAACAAATGGTCAGTCATTTAGCTGGTCAGTCATTTAGCTGGTCAGTTATTCAGCTGGTCAGTTATTCAGCTGGTCTGGTCACCTTGTATTACATGAACAAAGTAAGCAACGTTTGATCATCGATCACGCGATGATCAAACGATACTGCAGTATATGTAGACCTAACAGCTGTATATAGACCAATGTTGTGGTTTTGTATTTCTCACAGATAGGGTAGTAGATGAGATACAAGTACAGAATAATCTGTCCAAGAAGGAGAATGACCAGCTGCTGGAATACCAGGTAATACAGTCATACACTTACAATGTACAGCAATGATAGTTATAATATAGTTAGTATAGACAATAATAAACATTTGCTACGGCTACTTTATATTAAATATATGGGAACACCAGTGTAGGAATGGTTGCTCGTCGTTATGCTCTCTTTAAATGTAACCTCCTGAGCTTCAAACAGAAAGCATGGTTCCATCTCACCAGTGGTAACAAGCACTCGATGTGTTCACTGATGGTATACATAGTACTATCATTGTGTCATCATGTTTGTTGTAGGATAGAGATTTGCCTACCATAGACCCAACTGGTATAGAACAGAAATGTGTGGACTCCGTCCTGGTTAAAGTAATCAAGGAGAACTACCATTGGATAACTCAAGTATGTCTATATCTTACAATATACTATACAGTTATATGTTATAAGGAGAACTACCATTGGATAACTCAAGTATGTCTATATCTTACAATATACTATACAGTTATATGTTATAAGGAGAACTACCATTGGATAACTCAAGTATGTCTATATCTTACAATATACTATACAGTTATATGTTATAAGGAGAACTACCATTGGATAACTCAAGTATGTCTATATCTTATAATATACTATACAGTTATATGTTATAAGGAGAACTATCATTGGATAACTCAAGTATGTCTATATCTTACAATATACTATACAGTTATATGTTATACATGTACGTCGGTCTTTGTGTATGTTCAAACTACCCTACTTACCTAAAACATGTGGACCACTGCCAACTTAGAGAATGCTTACAAGCATGGGTTGGGTTGAGTCAAATCCATTTAATTATTTCTGTTGGAATAATTCCGGCTGATTTTAAAGTTCTATTCAATTCACACATTGGAACATTGTACAGCATCTCTTTACACCGTATATCAGTAGTACACCATTCTACACCTCTATTACAGTATATTAGTTGTGCTCTCTATATGCTGTATATTATTACGTTGCGCACAGCGTTGTCTGCACTGTGCTCTCTATGTATTGTTGTGTACTGCAGAACCCTTTTACACACGAGTCGTTGCTGATAGAGGCGCAGGAGGAGAAGTTGACACGGACAGATAAGAAACTCGCCAAGGAGGCTTATGAGAGGGAGAAGAAGTTGTCTGTCTCGTTCTCGAGGCAGTCTTATTCCAGCTACTATAATAATAATAATAATAAACAGCAAACCCCTCCAGTCTTCAGGTACATCTATCACCGGAATATGTTATTACTGTACTGTTCTATTTGATGTTTTTTGATGCAAGGGATTTTTCTTTTTGCATAAAACATATCATATATGTAAAAAATGGCCAAACCCCCTAACACTGATCAATTTGGTTCCATATATTCACTAACTGGTGCATCCACTCCATTCCGTGTCTATAGATTATGTTATACTGAAGTTGTCATAACATCTGTTGAAATACCTACACCACACTGATGGATCGGATACCTTTACCATCCGTGTATGGTAGTGTATCGTAGTCTATCATATTGTAGTCTACCTGTACACTATATTACAGTCTATATGTAATACACTGTATATGTGCAGAGTATAGCGTATAGAGTTACACCCGTGATAGTGGTTATAATATATATGTCTATGTGACACAATTCCACGTGACTACTTATCATATATGTGTGGTAATAAATATACAGATAGTGAATGAACATGTACATACGTGTGTTATAATAATCTATAATCTATAGTTTTGTCAACCAACCCTATACACTTTTAATATGTTATCTCGAATACTGTACTAATCGCGTCTGTATTGCTATATTACCAGGGGACCCGTGTTACCTGGGAACAATATGAGCACCCCACGTATGCAAACACCACCTATGAACCCCTCCCGTATGCAGACTCCACAGATGCCCACTCCAGCTTCGTCTCGGCCGGGGCCTCGGTTTGGCATGAGGGTTGGAGTTAGACATGAAGTTAGACCAGGTGTTGTTATGCAGGTATACGTCATATACATGTAGTACACGTCGTATAGTCATATAGTCATATAGTTTACATCATATAGTCATATAGTATATGTCATATACATGTAGTACACGTCATATAGTCATATAGTCATATAGTTTACATCATATAGTCATATAGTATATGTCATATACATGTAGTACACGTCATATAGTCATACATATAGTCATATAGTCATATAGTCATATAGTCATATAATCATATAGTCATATAGTCATATAATCATATAGTCATATAGTCATACATATAGTCATATAGTCATATAGCTACACTTATCAGTGTGTAACATCAGTTGGTGATCAACCATGTGTCCACCATAATGTATACATACAGTGTACAGTAGCATGTATAATGTATAATGTGTCATAATGGATGTTATGTAGTTATATGCAATGCCCTGTCCTGCTGCTGTAGATAGTCACATTAATAGTTATTTCCTGACAAGTATAGCTTCTCTCCCTTACATCATATATGCTGTAGGCCTACATCTTTGCTGCAATGCTATGTACCAATGACTTTGATGTCTCCAATACTGTTTTGATGTTATAATTGTGTATACTATGGAGTTACTGTGTGGTATTAACTGTCATTTAGCATGAGCATATGTTTTTTGTAGACTATACAGGCACACAAAGAGTTTACGGCCCCCGGGCCCGAGCGGAGAGTGATCAAGAAAGGCGATCTACTAACTGTTATCAGGACGAATAAAGGCACGTACATACAACTATCAGATGGAAAGCTGTACGCTGTTAGGAATAAGAGAGACGCAGAGAGTTTTGGTAAGTTGAAATTACCTGCATCTTATATGATGTTATTTATATTTATGCAAGGTTGTCAATAGAGCAGGCAGTAACTCGATTTCACGTCCATAAAAATCCCCGTCCTTGACTGAGGTTTGAACCCGAGGCCTCTAGGGCACTTAATCACCTAGCACAGTGGACAGGACACATTGGTTGATAACTAATCTAGTTGATTATGAAACATGATGAAAGAAAAAAAACCCAGAGTAGCTACAGTGGATCTTGCCTAATTCAAACTCCAAGGGACCATTATAATTGGTTTGAATTAGGCATGAGTTTGAATTGCTTAATCACTTCATTTTGTATAATGACTTGGATGCCTACTTGACAAATTATTTATAAATAATATATAAATATAGTAGGACATGAGTTTGCACGTATGCATTAACTTTCATTTGCTTCAACTGTGATGAAAGAAAAGTTTTAACATGACAGCTTCCTGGTTAATAGAACTTAATGCAATGTTTATTACACTCAAAACTACAACACTGCAGATGGGCAACAAGTTATGCATCACATGTACAGAACAGCAGTATGAAAACCATTTCAGCTAAGGAACAGTAAAGCAATCAGTAGCTTGGATTGGAAAGTATTATTAGATTTACACACACGAGAAAGGTACGTTTCCACTACACCAACACCAACTCCAATCTCCAACACCACTCCAACTTCCAGCTGTGTTTACACTATGCCAACTAGTTGTTGACCACACAATCGAACCACCAGTATTCATAGCAAAGGCAAAGCATACATTATAGGTGTACATATACTGTGATTATAGTAAATAAGCTTAGATTTATCATCTATGATCATTGATCATCGTGTGAACCTGAGTGAGTCAAATTTCAATTACACATAGTAAATTTGAATTGGTTGAAGCCATTATATAGTACTCAGCAGGACCAAGGCTAGTAGTATGAACTGGGCAAGTTTTGTTATACTTGTATCCTGAGTGTAATCATGGTAACAGGATTACACTAATTGATTTTCTTGCATGTACTGGCTGTGTATAATAGTAATCTGTTTATAGATTGGATACCTTAATTATTATAAACTAAACCACCAGCCTTGTTATAAATAGCAATCATGTACATAACACTTTCAATGTTCAACTGCCTCACTATGTTTGATATTCATAGTTGGTAGCCATAATACGAAGGGAGGGTGCCTTGTGTGTAGTTGGCTCAGAGCATGTCTACTGCACACTGGCGATCTAGTATAGTGGTGATGTGTTGCGTCCACTGGGGTAGGTGATTAAGGGTGCTAGATGCCCGGGTTCAAATTCCAGACAGAGATGGGTATTTCCATGGATGTGAAACAAGCTCAATAGACAAACTCCTTGCATAAAAAGCATCATAATATGTGAGATCAAGTGTTCAACCCCTAATACCTGCATCTTGTTTGCCAAAGGCAGTATGCACATACAGCTGTATGTACTGTAGTGTGCACTAATAGTGTGTACTATAGTGTGTACTATAATGTGTACTGTAGTATGTGCTACAGTGTGTGCTATAGTGTGTACTATAGTATTTACATGCAGTTGTGTGGACTGTAGTGTGTACTGTTGCGCACTGCATGCACAGTGTGGTACATTGTGTAGCACAGTGTGGTACATTGTGTAGCACAGAGTGGTACATTGTATAGCACAGTGTGGTACATTGTATAGCACATTGGTATGTATTATACTGTAGGTCTCTCTGATAGTGACTCTATGCGGCCAACATCTTCCCCTGCCCCCTCCTCCACCCAACCTACTGCTACTACTGAGACCAATGGGACTGAGGCTAGGCTTACTAATCTACTGCAAGGGGCTATGAGCAGGCACCGCGCCCCCAACCTGGTGGAGAGAAGGCGCGTGGCTGACAGTAATGTTATGACCACCTCTCCACCGAGCTACCCTTTCACATCTCACCAGTCTGCACCTCACGATACCTCAGCTAATGCGATGTGTATGTCTATGGGCGGTATGGCTACCTCTCAACCCACTAACAGTATGATGTGTATGAGTGATTCAAACTTTCAACCACAGACAGGCAGCAATCAAATGCCCATGTCTTTGGACAACTTATATAATATGCAAAGGAACAATAGCAGCGGTGCTAGTGGTGGTATGCTGCCAATGAACGCCATGCAACAGCAGCTACCTTACACACAATATCCCAGTAGTACTGGTTCATATGATCTACATGTAACTCAACCTAGCTATATGCATCACCCGGTCAACGGTCAACCTGCCAACATGGGTATGTATGGAAGCTACCAATCTAGGGAATATCCCCACTTTGGGGAGTACGGGTGGGTGGGACATAACTCCACTTCTTCTCAACACGACCATTTGGATATAAATACAACTGTGAGTCAGCCAATCACAGTAGCCCAAGCAAGCAACGACCAGGACAGTACGAACTTGCCGAACCTTAATCATATGATGAGAATGAGGACGCCTCTAATACTACCTCCATTAGATGCACCTGCTCCACGGGTTAACCATACAGACGGCTACGGGTCAGATGTTAGCTTACCGTCTCTGAATGATGAAGACATGCTGTAGTCCTGTCTCTTTATTTAGTCCTACACAATACCTGTGGGCCACCTCATTCAGCCTTGGTGTACTGGTACGCTATTTCACACTACAGGCAATGTCATTTTCATGTTAGTTGTGTTTCATTGTAATCATACTGTACATTATTATTATTATTATTATTATAACTTACTTTCAAGTATTCCATTTTGTGCATTTTATATGAGACTTATCACGTTTTCTATACCAGATATTTCTAATGTTTACTAATCTGGTAAATGAGTTGATATATTTATATAGCTGATTCTACTTGTAAAATAAGTATTTTGTGACAATCTGGAATAAGACAGCATATGGATTGTATTTATTTATTATGCACGGTGTTGTACAAAATATTTTTTTCATTCCAAAATATAGTCAATACTATAATACAAGTATAACTCAGGATATAACAATATATACAACATGATTACAGAATGGAACTGTCTCTCTGGTGTAACTGGTAGACCATCTTACCTGGAGGTACTATATTCTACCAAAAATATTCCTTTTTGAAAAAATAGAATCCAGTCTTTTATTCTACATTTAAACTATTATAAATCCACTACAAATATACTAATAATAATAAAAACATCACAGTAAAATATATAAATAAGGCAGGTGAAGTTTTGACCTAGTGCAAATGGTAACAATAGTGAGATTGTTAGGTGCATATAAAATATGTGATTGCAGAATATTATTAACAGCTACTAGAAATAGGTATTTAGCAGTGACCTAGCCTACCTTATTGTACAACATGGACAACAACACTGTGTAGTAAATGGTAGGTAGTGTGTGACTGCTTGATGTGGTGGGGTTGTTGCCCATATAACATTCAAATATTGATTTAAAATTTTCTTCTAAGTTAAAATGTAAGCTGTAAAATAATTGTATGGTTTTGTCGTATGGCTCGGTTCATGGTGTGTAACTCGGCAGTTCTAGTAAACTTTGTTCATACAAGCCTTGAACTCATTGCTCTCATTGTACAAACAAAATGGCTGTCTAGGCTCTCACAGCATTGTTGTTCCTCTGTCGAAGCTCACTCTCCTCGGTACCATTTGCCTGATTCAGCCTACAATATCAAGTATCTGTATAGCATATCTATGGTGACCTTGACACCTGAGTGTCATAGATGATCAACTGAAGCCTAAACCCATTCATGTAGGCTACACTAAATAAGTAACAAGAGAATTCATATATTATCCTACTAGTATAATGTAGGAAATCCTCGCTAAATGAAAGTTGTCTTCTCTTCATTTTGTAAGTTGTTCACTCTTACCCCAAACTTCAACATATCGACGTTTATTATTACATATTTAATAACTGTTAATTCCTGACACTGTGTATTACATATCACCAATTACTATTTGTACTGATACTATCACCGTATACCAGTGCTGATACTACCGTTAACTACTAGTACTGATACGATGACCAAGTACTAGTACACTGATACCATCACCATAATATACTAGTACTGATACTATCACCTTATACTAGTACTGCTACTAGTACTGATACTTACACATCCTGTTTTACAGCATCTACCTCCTCTTCTTCCTCCATCTTTCGGTTCCTTCTTTTCTCAAAAATAAATATAATGCTACACAAGATGGCCACCTCAGCACATATACCCAGGAATGGCCACACAGCTGCCAATTTATCTACAACAACAAGAGAAACATATCATGTAGGGTTCAGTATTATACTGGTACAAGGAGCCCTAGAGGTGAGTTAATGGAGTAGCATATGGAGTGATGTACTCAGCAGGCATATGACCTATGGCCTTTAGAAGTAGACCTATACACACCACATAGTATCCACTTACATAATGTTATTATTAAGTTGATGACACAGTTTAATGTATCCCACATGCCTAATCTGAGGCAGACAATGGTTGCTGATCAGTGCATTCCTTTTAGAGAGTTGAATAAACCTCTCATGTGATGCTGCCATTGTATTATATAATATATTATACTATTACATCAGCATTCTAGTGTATATGTATAATATGTACTTGTATATACCCTCTGTGTTGTAGTGTAACATAAACAGGTAGGCCTATGCGTTATTTATTACAGGCTAGTAATGGAGTGTTAGTAGGTTGTGACTTAGTCTATGAGACCATATTCAGCAGGGTTATTATAATAATTAGCCAGTTGACCCAAACTCTCTGCTCTCCTTTCACTGAGACCACAGGCTAGGGGTGTTCAATTATTACACCTGACTGAAGTTTCAGCTAGATCTAGATGTATGTAATTACACTTTAGCTAAACCATGACAAACTATACATTATTATTCTAGCAGCTTCTGGTTAGACTGACCTTTGACCTTGAGGGTAATGGTACTGTTGGCAGCTCCGAGAGAGTTATTAGCTACACATGTGTAATCTCCCCTGTCCGTCTTTATCTTCAACTTCCTAATGACTAGGATAGCATTGGGTACATTGTCCTTGCTAGCGGTAGTGTTTACTCGCTGGTCATATTCAATTCTCTTCACATCTGCAGGAGAAATTAATAGGAGTAAATGCGTAGTTGGCAGTAGAGTAGGGTGACACATAGTGTGTGTGTATAGTAGGGCTGGTATGCAATGCTGCCAGACCACACACACCTAATTACCCACAGAGCCTGGTCTACCTGGTGTTGCTGAACTTCAACCTTTACCACAAACCTCCAAATAATACAACATACCTCACCACATAACAGTCACCACATCACCACATACCAGTCACCACATACTAGTCACCACATACCTCACCACGTAACAGTCACCCATCTATTATAAAATTCATGTTACACTAAAATATAGCAAATAATACTATAAAAGTTTGTGCAAAAGTAACTTGTATTGTATTACTTTATATTTTGCATCTTAGACTGTAAATCAAATGAGTAGATAGCCGAAACTCGAACTGTCACAGAGAAGGTTTCTAAAGACAACACTGTGATAGAATCTACAGTCTACAATCTCGGATACGAACAATACAAAGTCCATTTAACAAATCCTACCCTCACATCTGTAAGCATACCAGTGTTTATACATCATACACAAATCCAATAACTCCAATTTATACAAAAAATATTTTGTAGCTGCCACCATAGCAATATTTTCCATTCTTAGTATCATTCCAAGCAAGTAATATTTATGTTAGGATTGGTTGGCAGTTTAAACAAAACAGGCAAAGTCAGAAATAGCTCTGAAGAAAACATTGCACAAACTGAATGTGTATGAATATAGGAGACACAATAAGATAGGCATCTTTAGAGTACACAAGGAGAAGATGAAAGGATTCAACTTGAAAATAATTCTAGTGATATGAATCCCAGGTAGTTCTTCCATTGATAACAAACCATCAAAAGGTGACAAATCGAACCAGCCAGAGATGTGCGTCAAGTCAGCCTCACTTTCATACAACATAGATTTTACTAGGCCATGCACGCAATATAGGCCCATAACCCTGCACATGCATGTATGACAGTGGAATAGTGATTCTACTAATAACACACAATATCAGGAAGATAAAGGGAGTAATTTAGACTGATACATGCATGTTGATAGGTTAGCAACGTTGTGATGATATCAGAGAAGTAGTTGGGATGGCAGTTAATCAATATCCCTGATGTAGAGCAGATACCAGTTCAGTGAATAAACGATATGCAGTATCGTACACTTTGTATTACTTTAATGTATTACCTTACTGTATTATTTTTTTTAAATTGGCAACAAAATTTTGAATAAATTTGCATATTATTTACTTTGCAGACATCAAAAGCCTCACTTTCTAGAGGATGTATTCATTTCCTATTGGTCAGACTGCTCTATATGTAATATGTAATAACCACAGGTTTCTAAATATAGCGTATTAACTATATTATAGGGTAATTCAACACATAATAAATAAGTAGGCTACACAACAATAGTTTGTAAAATTTTAAGCTCCCCATTATTATAATTTTAATTAAAATATTTAGTTGAGGGCAGTATCTATGGTTCAATCGTCAAACTGCACAGCGTATACCACAGCTAATAACGATGAACAATACGTACCATCTGAACCTTCAAGCTGGCGGTACCAGACAATATCAGGAGTAGGAAATCCAGAAACTTTACACTCTATCTTAGCATCTTCGCCCTCCACTTTGCTCCTCGGTTTCTCAATGGGCTCAACAGCTGCAGGGGCTGTTAACGAGACACACAGTAATTTCACTATTAGTACCACAGGACTTAAGGTTAATATTACAAACAAGCAAGCACTGTTCGAGCCTTACATACATTAGCATGTACCACATGTATGTATAACAAAGTTTTGTATGAAGGTAAACTAAACAACTTACTCTGTAAACTGAAAGACCTTTCAAATACTCTCTCTTCTCCATTGATGTCTACTGTGACTACACATGTGTATATACCTGCATCAGATTTACCTGCAATATGATTAAATGTTAGACATCACTGCTGGCAGATTAGAGTACTTTATACCCACTACACCCATCCTGAAGTAGCCTACTCCATACTCCAGCCCAATACCAGTTACACTTAGTGATAGTAGCTGTGCACTACTATTGCACTAGTGATGTAGCATATACATGTACATCTATTTCATTGAGTGACATGACCAGATATAACAAGTCATAATCAAACACTGTCCTCATAGAGAGTGGAATGTCTGTGAAATATTAACACTAATGGTCCACTGTGCATACTAAATGTAAGCAAACTGACACTAGATATCCACAATGCAAGTTGGCCTGTAAATAAATGCAGCGAAAAACTAGGACTTTATTCACGAGATAACACTAACAGTTTATGTAAACCTGCTACATAGTATTCGACATAAAGAAAGTTAGTATGAGAACCTACCTGGTTTATCTATAGAGAGGGTGGTAGAAGAGTTGGATGTAGAAGACACACTAAGTCTATCTGAGCTCTCATTGACTAAGCTGGAGTGTCTTTTCCACTTTAGAGATACGACACTATAGTCACCACTCTCTACTGTACAGCTCAACTGAGTCGTGTTACCTTCAGCAGGTAGAGAGCTGTTCTCTCCCTCAACTACACATTGAAATACCACATTACAGTCTGACGTTACAGTGTGACGCTACAGTAGGATGTTACAGTAAAGAGCGTAAAAGGAAAGAGGGATCACTCAATGATAATACCCTGTCTCACAAAATACGCCCAATTTGGCGGTACCGGCGTTCCGCGATCAGCTTTCCTGCCATTTGCCCACTGATATTTCAGATAGCTGCTCGACTGTAATCAAAGCTTAATGATTGTTATATTTAGGATCCTGTATTGATATCTCATTAGTGGAAGTAGAGAGTTTATACGAGCCCATTGTATGGAAGCGCTTCTTATTGGTCCGCGGAACGCCAATCATCATAGCGGATTTGCACACAAGGCAGCATAACTCCTTACTCAATCCGTTCCGCGTTTGGAGGCGGGAGGGAGACATTTTTTGGCCGAAGTGAAACCTCTTTCCTTTTACGCTCTTTGGCTACAGTGTGACATTACAGTAAGAAATTGCAGAGTGACATTAAGTAAGAATATGATAATACAGCAAGAGCTGACACTTTATTGAATTGATGAACATATTTCAATCAATACTGTAGCTTAACCACACACAGTCGATGTGTTGGCTCAGTCTCCTATTTACGTGTAGATTATTCAAATAAAAGTTATAATTTATTAACTGCAGATGTGGATAAATGAAGTTGTGTTTCCTATGTACTTATAATTAGTTTTGGAAAATTCAACAAAAATCAATGTTGGAACTAGACTAACAATGAGATTGGCTGTCACCTGCCCCTAGTTATGAATAAATAGGTTACAGGGCTAACTCACTTGAGATTATTGTAACAGTGAAAGACTTGATGGTAACATTAGCATTGATAGCCACACATTCATAAACTCCAGTGTCACTGGTCGTAAGATCAGTATTGACCAGAGTGGAGTTAATCTTGGTTCCTTCTCCGTTGGAGCTGGACTTCCCTGGTGCTGTTGACCCATCCAGTAGCCATTTTATATTGTCTTTGTTGACCTCACAAGACAAGTGCAAGTCGTCGCCATTTGACTTGACTATAGATTGTTCTACAATGTGTCACCAATAAGTTGAATAGTTACTATTGAAACTAGATTGAGGTGTTTTCAATTTATATTGAGTAATAAATCCCATAGCCTCGGTTAAATATAATACGACAAGATTAATCTACATTTTCACAAAATTATGAGGATGAGTTGCTGACTGCACAGGCATTTAGCTACTGCGTAAAAACCTCATGAAGATCTAGAAAAGCTGACGGCTCCATTCACACAATCTATAATTCTGTGTAGGAATTCATAATTATGTTTGTTATTTATTGAGGTAGGCCTATGTTATTGATTAGGCCTACATAACATTCGCCAAAGGAAAATTATTCATATTAATATACCAATCATAAGTAAACCTGCAAGCCTACATAGTGTAGGCCTATAGGTTATATAATATAGTAGGCCTAATTGTTCACATAAAGCATAAAGTGTTGGATAAGAAAAGATAAATAAGATAAAATCTTCTAAGCACTATCTATAAATAAAGACTAGCACTACTACTATAACCACCTGGTATATTATAATTATTCCTCTCACTTTATCTATGCAAAATAGAAGTTTCAGTTGTATAAAGTTTAACTTTGTCATATGCTGATTTAGTCTAAGTCTATAACTATTTAACCCTTTTTATTTCATTATATATAATAATATTAACATAATTAATAATAATTATAAAAATAATAACTATAATTATTTAATAATAATTATAATAAAATTAAAATATAATAAAAAACACTTTATATTTTTATTTATTACATTTGACTAAAAATTTATTAACTCACCTGACCCTGTAAACACTGAAAAAACAACCAACATAAAACTGCAAATCTTCATTTTAATTTCAATAGGCTGGTGAACAAATTCGCTAACTAAAAACTGGCATGTACTGGATGTACTGGTTACTGCACCAACATAAGTATAAAATCATCTCGGGCACTTGCCAATAGCATTGCGTGTGTATAATTATAATAACAAAAATAGTGAAGTCAGAGACAAACCTTCTGACGATGTATGTTCTCATCTCTCTTATTTTGCAATGTAGCACAACTATAGAAATATGTATTTAGGTATTTATTTTGACTTATTCTTAGCAGATTAATTTAAATTAGCAAGTTTGAATAAATTCTTATAACATGAAAAAATGAAATTATTAGGTTGGAAACTAAATACGACGAAATGTATCCGTTTTAATTTTCTATAAACGTCAGCTGTTTCCGGTATAACCTACAATGCCATAAAATCCCAAGATATTATTATGAATGTACTTGCACATGTATATTGCATTCATTTATTTCTAGTTCAATGATTATTTGATTAAGTGTATGGCTTAGCAACTCACCCAACTCAGTTTTATCCAATTTTTATTTAACTGTATGTGTTTCTGCTGCCTATGCGATGAATATTATGTTGTTAATGTTTATGGTTTTGTTGTAGTTAAGTTTTGTTTAATTTAATTTTTATTTTAGTTTGGAGTTAAAGCAGAGCTCTCAAGTTGCTTAGTCAAAAAGTTCGAGCAAATGTACAATGTACTGCAGTGTAAGCAGTGTAGCAGTATTACTCTACCAACAATTGGTCACCTACATTTACATATCTATCTATTGCTCTACAGAGTTAGCCTAAGTAATTTCCCACAGCCTAATAATCCCAGTACATACATGTAATTCAGTCCTTGCTCTTGAAAAGTAATAGAATTAGTAGCTTTTTTCTAAGCAACTCACAAGCTATGAGATAAACTGAAGATTAATTTGGAGATTTTAAAGCATTTCAATACAAAATATAGCTAATGTGAGAAAATCTCCCAAAATTCGAGCAGATTATCAATAATGAAAAACCTCCCGAGCACTCCGAGCAAGCACTCAATATCCGAACTGCTCGGGGAAAATCCGAGAACTTGAGAGCCCTGGTTAAAGTTTTAAACTTAGTATTACTATTAAGTATAGTAGTCATAGTGACTATCACTATTCTATAGTCAAAGTTTTTTCTCAAAAATGAAATTAATTAATAATAATTATTGATATAAATGTAATTATTAAAATAATTGTAGATGTTTTCTGTTGTATGATATTTATGTCTACTTTGTTAATGACAGTGATCTCATTTGCCTTACAATTATTAGCCTATGCCAAATGAAATTTTACTTAAGCTGCTTTATGCAGTGTCTTGTTGCAGTTTTTCAAAAGGAAAATAAAAGTTGGCTCAAGTATTAGGCCTATTCATTAAGGGATGAGGTTTTTTTCTGTGGCATGTGATCTTACGTTTACCAAGAAATTGGCTTGTTAGTAGGCTCACCTGACGTGACTGTAGAAAGAGAGAGCTTTGTTGACTTCTAGGCCTGCCTACTCGTAAATACTCGGATAGTTTATCTGGTAAACTATCAGGTGATATGTGCAAGTAGTCCGACTAAAAATTGTTGGTAGGCCTATTGCAAAGAACCAACTGTTAATTAATAACTATGTTGCATAAATATAAACTGCAAAAAAAACATTGAAGCACTGGAAAATCTCCAAGACCTGGCCGCAAGATTTATTACGAATGTGAAGGGCAGACAGCAGATGGACGATGTAAAACAAAAGCTCGGGCTTCTATCACTACAAGTGAGACACAAGAACCAAACGGTATACCTGCTGGTAAATATCCTGTCACATGAAGACTTGCACCAAGCAATGAGCGCCTCATATGGTGAACTTGTTCAGCAACATTGCAACAGCGGTCGGATGCAGACGAGACAACAGACCAGAGGCCTACCAAGATCGATCATAGCCAATTACAACCAGTACCATAACAGCTTTCTACTGAGAACAGTTCGAGATTTGAAGAGAGGACAACCCTGCTGATACTGTAAGCAGTTCCCAAATAACAGGTTGCACTAACATGTACAGCACAAAGTTTAATAAATCCTGAACTAATAAATGGGATACTGTCCCAACTCAACTTGCCTACTGTCTCATTTGAGGCATGCCCCTCCACTCTCTAGGTCGTCTAGTGTGACAATGAACAATAAACTGTATATAAGTCCATTGTGGCTGTGATTATGGAAAAACTTCGCTATGTAAGGTAAACCTGCCTTTTTTTAGGTCACAAACCATTTTCAAGACTCATTTCCTCTAAGATTTGCAATATTTATTTCCTTGACTGAATACCTAACACCTCGATACTGATAGAAATAATAAATCGGCAAACAGATCTGTGAATCTTTATTCGCATTGTAGTCGACTTTGACATTAGCCTTTCATCATTAGGGAGTTCTATGCTGAAAGATTGGAAGGAGGTTAAAAAGTTAGTAGCAATACAGATATGTCTGCAAACCTTTTTGTTGGGACCCAAGCTGTGATGGCCAAATCTTAATTGTGGCTTCCAAGTCGCAATTCTGTATAGTGATTAACAAAAGTTTTACATTTCACCAAAACCAACCTTTCACCCAGCTATCGACTAAATTCCAATTGAATTCATTTTTTGTTTAGCTGAAGTTTCTTTGTAATCATTGGCATGTTATTGAAGTGTTGATGAAATATACATCTAACTTCTATGGGATGGCATAGACATGATGTTCATCAGACATAGAGCTTTTTATGCGCTAATCAACCTGTAGAGGATATTTCTATTTTTTTTTCCGGTGTTGCCTACTTTATGTGGAAGATAGCATTGCAACAAAAACTTTCACAAATGGCATTCACCATTCAGTATGCAATGGAGATGTACATTTTTCTCTGCACAACACTATAAAATCTACAAATCTTGTGTAGCAAATACAGTAGTTGAACATCAGCATGTTGCAACACAATCTGATGGTGATGGCAGCCAATTAACGGAGACTATAAACAAACAAGTAGTATAAATATCTCAATGGAGCACTGAGAAGCTGTACTGTACAGTCCCTGTACTGTATTGTTTCTATAGGCCCTTCTAGGCACACTAATAGCAATGTATCACTACTACAGGTGAAAAAGTCGCCGAATTAATAGCATGGATGATACTGAAACAGTCGAAAAACTTCAGAAAGAGGCCGAGTTGTTGAAAACTAAACTTCTGAATGAGAGGTCAAAGGTTTCAGATAAAAGTTGTAAGTAAATAAATGGTATAGGTTGAAATAATGCATTCTTATTAGTCAGCTGTAGTCACCATGTTTGGTGTTGACCTTGTGTTGTTGTGTTTTGCAGTGAGTGACGTAACGAGTTCAGTGGCTGCAATAGTAAGTTATAATGCTAAAGCCAGAAGGGTCCTTAAGGGTCATGCTGGTAAAATACTATGTATGGATTGGTGCTCAGATAAAAGACATATTGTTAGCTCTTCACAGGTAAGTAGATGCTGCTTGGTTCACACAATCTGTTAGTGCATTGATTTAGCATGCTTTCAGATTAGTAGTAGAGTAGCAAAATTGTGTTATATGTTCTCAACATCATATTGAAGCAGAAAAAATGAGAAACAACACAAATCACAGGATTTTCAATAACAGTAGAACATGTTTCAGAATTCTATTTCTCTGACATGGCAATGGTGACACATTTTAGGACAGTGTCAGCAAGCCGATTATCCCACATGGGCATTTAACATATCATATCATTTTGTAGAGAATTTTATGCTCTATCAGCCTATTTTGTTCAATAAGTTTGGACAATCTTAAATAAGTTGCTATATGCAGATATTATGTTCTCTAAATGTTGCAACGGCGATTATGGACAGACCCATATGTAATAACAAGTCATGTGATGAATAGTACAATATTAGGAAACTGGGCTATCTTACAATTATTTAATATGAATTGTATACATTGTACTATGTGATATCAAACTATATCAGACGGTATAGCCTAATCTTAATGTCATAACAATGTTATACTATATCTTGTAGGACGGTACAGTGATAGTCTGGGATGCATATACCAATTCACAGGTAAGTAGGTACACCTATGCTGCTACAATATCATGTACATAATGTACAAACCACAGTGTGCTAGTTATCTACTCTCTCCACTGAGACTGTAAATAACCTTGTGTTGTAGGAACATGTTATACCAATACGTACAATATGGCTGATGGCTTGCGCTTTTGCTCCTTCTGGTACAGCAGTAGCAACAGGGTAGGACAACTCTATATGTTTACAGTAATATACGTTTGTAATATATCTTGTATAATACCAATATCTATTAAAAGCATTGATTGGTCCTAGTGTAGTTGTTCCATGGTGAGAATCACCCTAGTAAAGAGTCCCTATAAGGGTGTGGGTATCTTAGAAAATATATGGTGTTTAATTAAATAGTATTTATTGAAAGTGTCTAAAACTAGTTTGTCACTTTTACTAATAACTAATAACTCTTCGAATTCGGACTGTATCAGTAACACATGGTACATTATTTGTACTGTATCAGTAACACATGGTACATTATTTGTACTGTATTAGTAGCACATGGTACATTATTTGTACTCGATCAGTATCTACTCGTAGAGGCATGGACAACAAGTGCACCCTCTACCCTGTCGGCACAGACGACCAGAACTATTTTACTCGAAAGAAGCTGGTTGGAACTCACACAAGTTTTCTCTCTTGCTGCAAATTCTTCAACTCTGATAACCTGGTTAGTTTGACAGTCTAATATAAATATGTCCTATGTATACACTGGATATTCCATATGCTTATTCACTGCATAGTTTGTATGAGAAGCATGGGCATTGACAGTGCGGGAAACTGGAACCTGTGACCTCGTGTCTACAGAGTGCCATATCAGAAACCGGCTGGATCTACATGTATGTGTAATCTGTATGTATTGTGTACCTGTTCCTAGATATTAACCGCCAGTGGTGACAGCACCTGTGCATTGTGGGACGTAGAATCTGGTACATTACTGCAGAGCTTCCGCGGACACCTCGGTGATGTGATGAGCCTGGATGTATCCCCTACAGAGTGTTATAACACATTTGTATCTGGGGTGAGTGTGTAGATGGTACAGTATATTGGTGTCTAGGGTAAGCGTGTAGAATTGTGTATATGGAATTAAACTTCACCCTGCACAAGTCAGTTCAACATACATGTATCTCCCCGAAGAATGTTTGTGCGAAATCAAGCAGGTGTCTTCTCTAAACAAAGAAAGCCAAACATTATTCTTGGTAGCGTACCTTAGCGACCTTATGTATTCACATGCACTCATTATTCACCATCACTGCAAACAGTGGCTGCATTACAATACTTGAGTACTTACTGACTATTGGGCAGATCTGATTGGCTAATTGACAGTATGAGTGAACAGTCTGTGTCACCAGGATGACGACAGTCTGTGACTCATTGAATACAAAAGGTCATGCTTACTTACCTCGTACTTTTCATCATAACTCCATTTCAAATTTTGTTTGCCCACTTACTATTACAGTAGTTATACTAAATATTGATAAATTGTCTGTGTGATTATTATCTCTTATATCTATATACATGTACATGTTGGGGGGTTTGGCGATTTTCGATATATTTTATAATGTATTTTTAGCAAGGAATTTATCTTTGAGCAGTCAGAGACTTGTTTCAAATCCATGAGAACACCAGTCCCTGACTGGGGTTTAAACCCGGGGCCTCTACGGCACCTAATCGCCTAGCACAGTGAACATACATGTACATGTATGTGTAATATAACTGGGTGTATCTACTGACAGGGGTGTGATGGCATGGCTATGGTATGGGATGTAAGGAATGGACAGTGCGTTCAGGCCTTTGATGGCCATGAATCAGATATTAACACTGTCAAGTTCCACCCTTGTGGAGAGGCCTTTGCTACTGGGTCTGATGATGCAACACTACGAATGTTTGACTTGAGAGCCGACCGTGAGATCAGCTGTTTTAAGAGACAGAGTATCCTGTTTGGGTGTAACGCCGTCGACTTCTCACTTAGTGGTGCGTCCCTATAGTGCCTATGTAATATCATTGTATGCATGTACCAGTAGGTCAATTGTAAATCTTGATATTGCAAACTACTACTACTACCTTACTCAGTGTTGTTATTTGAGCCAAACACCCAGTCATGAATGTGTATTTTAATGAATGTGAAATCCAGTTCCTGACTACTTGATAGACAAGTTGAAATATCCTTATATAAGCTAACATCAATAGCTTCTATGTTTACAGGTCGGCTACTATTTGGTGGTTATAATGACTACACGGTTAACGTATGGGATGTTCTCAAAGTTCAAAGGGTTACTATTATGTATGCACACGAGAACAGAGTGAGTTGTTTGAAGGTATCACCAGATGGCACTGGATTCTGCACAGGCAGCTGGGATAGTACATTAAAGGTAAAGGTCAAGTGTTAGTAGCTCATCCAATGGGGTTGGGAGGTTCACCTAAGGTTACCTACCCCCTTGTCTTAGGACAATCGCACTAGCTCTTACTATATTATATTCTATGTCTTCCAGTTTATAGATTGTGCAGCGCTATATCATTGTGACATTCATTTAGTTTCACTCATGCTGACAACCTAAGATACTAGAATAATATAAGTTCACTGTATCACTGATCTAAATGCTATGTGAACCTGTAATTCATGCTGATACCAGCAGCTTATCCCTCTACCTTCTCATGAGGACTAACTATTTGAGCCACTAGTTTACTAAGAAATCTACTTCAGTATCTGCTTGATAAATCAGCTACTTGTACATATATATATACTGTGCGTGCCTATGTTATAATTCTAGTACGCTGTGACATCACAATGTACAAATCCGATATTTCATAGACTGAGACTAAAATTATAAAAGTAGTTTGTTTAGATTGTGGGAGCCTCTTTTCATAAGTAACAAGTATTCGATTGTTCATTAGAGATGGATAACATGCAGAGTGGACAATTTAGTTTACAGTTTTAGACAGCATGTACTGATATATTGTAGGTATGGGCATAGTCTATTACCTGTCTAGTCAACTGATGTTACATTTCCTCTAGTCATTCTGTGGATGACATCACTCAACTGATCGGAAATTCCACAACTCTGTCTCTTTTCTACAGATCTGCAAAACATCTATATATATACATTCTTCCATATTTCTATTAAACACAGTACACATCATTTGTATGTGGGTAGCTGGGAAATAGACATTTAGTATAGACAATAATATTACAGTAGGCCTATATTATACACAACACAGGACATGGAATTTCCTACTAAAGTCATTTCATTTTATAAGTTTTCTATATTCATAAGTATATAATATTAAATTTATTTTATTTTTGCCAAAGAGAGCTATATATTATTTATGTTCTTCAAAAGATATTTCTATATTATAGCACTGTACATATCTAGTCACAGGATCTATGATCTGTACCATTTCTCACCTTTTTTGTCTTATGTGCATATAGATGTAGTTGAACAATATGAGAGACTGAAAGAATAAAAGCTTTGAATTATTTGCCATGAAGTCTACAAATGTGCCAACTGTCACATCTGAAGTTCAATCACCATACCTTTTATATTGTATTATTATTATTATGACAATGGGGAACAAAGTAATAATTAATAATAACCCTGTATCAGTGCCTTTACACACTTGCTTTGCAAGTTGGTGAACATTTGCCAAAATAATACACCATGGAAGGTAGAAAATACTCTGGTGGGCCAGTAACAACATGTACAGTATATGTACTCCATGGTAGGAACAGCCTCTACCAATGAACCCCAGTGTGTTGTATATCGAATGAGACAGTTGCAAGTTGGATACTCTGATATAAAATGCTAATGCCTTCTGTCCTCTATGATAAAAACTTCAAATTTGTACTGCTGGAAGCATGAAATCACATATATATTTATATCTAGAATTGGTCCCATCTACTGAGATGCTACTGTCTCCTCATAGATCTCTGCCCAGCAGATGTGAACTCTCATACCTATGGCTACCCTCACACTAACCCCTTGTAGTGTAAATACAACTAGGAGCACATTTTAATGAAGAGATCAGCTTTTTCACAGTTTACCTGCGTGCTAGAGGTAGATCAAATTACCAGACAAGGGGCACTACTACATTGTATATTCCAGAGTAACATCTATTTAGCGTGTATCCTTTAGTTTAGAGTGGAGTACAGTACCCAGCTTGCACCTTGTCTACCCCCATATCTGACATTTAACTACATGTACATCAGTCTCTTAACTCTTCAGATAATTTCTTATAACAACAGGTAACTAACTGTACATGTATAATACAGGGTGCCACAACCCTCTAGTCTCCTTTCCCTGTTAGTCGACAACGTGTACTGAAGTGTTTACTATTACAACAGCATGTTAGTACTTTTGCTTATTTATTACTATAAGACCAAATGGCAAGAATAATAAATACATGTACATTGTGTATGACTTATATAATAGGTCTTTCCACTACATTCATACATATGATGTTTTTGTGCAACGAATTTGTCTATTTAGTATATAGTAATATAACCTCTGGGTCAGAAACTAGATGCAGAAATATATTTATATAAATAAAAATAACAGATCCTTGAGTTTCTACAGATATAGCAGATAGTAGTACATAGCAGGGTTAGTAAAATAGTTTTGAGATTGCCTACGAATACATGTGGGAGTGGCAGTAAACAACTGCACATAGACATGTACATTGTAAGTATTTAGCATAGCATATTATATTATTATATAAATACAATAGTAGAAATAATAAAAGTAATCTATACTACATGCATATTGTAATATACTAGTAATTATGAAAGTCTGCTTATTGCATAATGTTTTACCAGGAAACAAAGCAAAGTTTGCAACACTAGTTCAACTGGCAGGAGGTAATCCTATTGGTTGGTTGCTCAACTCCAAGAAAGATTGCACCAAATTGGGTATAAACAAGAATCAAAATCTGGATAGCCACAAGCAAAGCATTGACTGTAGGCTAATAGCAGGTAAATAGTGAGACCGACTATACAAATATATTAAATGTATTAGTTGTCCTTGGCTAAACTGTCTCCCCATGTAGCACGCCATTCATCTGCCCCCAGCAGAACATGGGAGGTTATCCACCCAGAAGTCTTGAGCTGACCGTGAAACTCTGGGAAGAGATTCCTGGTGAGCTCCAGAGAGAGCCTAGACATCTCATATAGGTCACCTGAATAAGACATAACACAGTCGTATTCCTGTCAACACTGAGCATAGTTATACTAGGAGAAATACACTCTTATCAGTGGCGGATTTTGAACTTTGGGGAAGGGGTGGCCCCATGGATGGGTGGGGATAAATGGTTTAAGAGCATTTTAGACAATGCATTTTTCCTTATATGAAGGTTTGCAATGTAAAACTCAAAGCTCAAACTATTAAAGTAGTAAAAGATATGGAACTGCACAAGTCTTGGAAACCAACACTATACGGACCTCGGAATGACCAGATTAATCGAATTTAGTATCTGACCTGTGGTCATGATTAACAGGTTTGACTTGGAAACACGTAATATTTATTTTATAAGAAGAATATGCAACTCTGCCTGAGATACAAGCATGTACTATTGAAATAAAATATGAAATACAATATAAAATATAAACCACATGTAGATATAAGTGTTCCAGGTAAATATGAGTAAATTAGTCAGATACTGGATTGGGTAGAAGGAGGTGTCTTCTTTTCATTCTAATAAAAGTGTCTGCTAATGACGCCAGACTAATTTTCTTTTGTACACAGCTGAATAACTCAGGTGAGACATGATAGCTTGTTAAACAGCTAACTAGTTCTTCAATTAGCAATCAGAATTCAACAGATTAAAAAGAGTTCTCCAAAAAGAACAGTGGAATTTATCAGAAATCAAAAACCTATTATTATTGAGAAACACACCGAATGAAGACCAGGTGAACACGTGCAGAAAATAGCAAATATTAATGTAAGATGATTAATCTGAGTTTCCAACTTGAAAACTACCTAGATGGGACGCTAAATGTTACACTCAATCTTAGCAATAATCAGGCGCAGTGAACACCTGGGCTAAATAAAGCGTGCACATACTGATTGGTAAGCACGCTGCACAGAGTGCTGGTATTTTGGGGAAGTTCCATTTAAATTGCATTTTGAAAGAACACTGAAGGGGTGGCGCGCGACCCAGGCGCCAGTAGGAAAATCCGCCACTGCTTATGTTATTATACAAGAGATCAGCCTTACACCCAACTAAAGTGACTGTTATGCTACATTCATCATAGCTATATATAAGGTACCAGGTATAATGTACACACCTTCATTGCATTGTCATGTCATGATACCTAATATTATATCTACATGCAGAATGATAGTTAACATAGGCAACGCATTATAATAATATAATATAAGATACATGATATACATTGTACATAACGATAACACAATACAATATTATATAGTATTTTATACATAATCAGTAATACAATAACATGGGAGATGGTGACTGACCTGTCTCTACAGCTTTGTAGAAAGATGAGCAGTGCACTTCATTAACAACATTATCTAAAACAGTAAGTATTAGTATCAGTATACAATAGTACTGAGTATACAGTAAGTACTAGTATCAGTATACAGCAGTACTGAGTATACAGTGAGTACTAGTATCAGTATACAACAGTACTGAGTATACAGTAAGTACTAGTATCAGTATACAACAGTAATGAGTATACAGTGAGTACTAGTATCAGTATACAACAGTACTGAGTATACAGTAAGTATTAGTATTAGTATACAACAGTACTGAGTATACAGTAAGTACTAGTATCAGTATACAACAGTACTGAGTATACAGTAAGTATTGGGATCAGTATACAACAGTACTGAGTATACAGTAAGTATTAGTATCAGTATACAATAGTACTGAGTATACAGTAAGTACTAGTATCAGTATACAACAGTACTGAGTATACAGTGAGTACTAGTATCAGTATACAACAGTACTGAGTATACAGTAAGTATTAGTATTAGTATACAACAGTACTGAGTATACAGTAAGTACTAGTATCAGTATACAACAGTACTGAGTATACAGTAAGTATTGGTATCAGTATACAACAGTACTGAGTATACAGTAAGTACTAGTATCAGTATACAACAGTACTGAGTATACAGTAAGTATTGGTATCAGTATACAACAGTACTGAGTATACAGTAAGTACTAGTATCAGTATACAACAGTACTGAGTATACAGTGAGTATTAGTATCAGTATACAATAGTACTGAGTATACAGTAAGTATTAGTATCAGTATACAACAGTACTGAGTATACAGTAAGTATTAGTATCAGTATACAACAGTACTGAGTATACAGTAAGTATTAGTATCAGTATACAATAGTACTGAGTATACAGTGAGTATTAGTATCAGTATACAACAGTACTTAGTATACAGTAAGTATTAGTATCAGTATACAATAGTACTGAGTATACAGTAAGTATTAGTATCAGTATACAATAGCACTGAGTATACAGTAAGTATTAGTATCAGTATACAACAGTACTGAGTATACAGTAAGTACTAGTGTCAGTATACAACAGTACTGAGTATACAGTAAGTATTGGTATCAGTATACAACAGTACTGAGTATACAGTAAGTATTGGTATCAGTATACAACAGTACTGAGTATACAGTAAGTATTAGTATCAGTATACAACAGTACTGAGTATACAGTAAGTACTAGTGTCAGTATACAACAGTACTGAGTATACAGTAAGTATTGGTATCAGTATACAACAGTACTGAGTATACAGTAAGTATTGGTATCAGTATACAACAGTACTGAGTATACAGTAAGTACTAGTGTCAGTATACAACAGTACTGAGTATACAGTAAGTATTAGTATCAGTATACAACAGTACTGAGTATACAGTAAGTACTAGTGTCAGTATACAACAGTACTGAGTATACAGTAAGTATTGGTATCAGTATACAACAGTACTGAGTATACAGTAAGTATTGGTATCAGTATACAACAGTACTGAGTATACAGTAAGTACTAGTGTCAGTATACAACAGTACTGAGTATACAGTAAGTATTAGTATCAGTATACAATAGTACTGAGTATACAGTAAGTATTAGTGTCAGTATACAACAGTACTGAGTATACAGTGAGTATTAGTATCAGTATACTATAGTACTGAGTATACAGTGAGTACTAGTATCAGTATACAATAGTACTGAGTATACAGTAAGTATTAGTATCAGTATACAACAGTACTGAGTATACAGTAAGTATTAGTATCAGTATACAACAGTACTGAGTATACAGTAAGTATTAGTGTCAGTATACAACAGTACTGAGTATACAGTGAGTATTAGTATCAGTATACAATAGTACTGAGTATACAGTGAGTACTAGTATCAGTATACAACAGTACTGAGTACACAGTAAGTATTAGTATCAGTATACAACAGTACTGAGTATACAGTGAGTACTAGTATCAGTATACAACAGTACTGAGTACACAGTAAGTATTAGTATCAGTATACAACAGTACTGAGTATACAGTAAGTACTAGTGTCAGTACTGAGTACACTGAGCAGTGACCAGTAATAGTTGATAAAACCTAAGCTACATTGTAATGTTTACATGTATCATTATGATTATTACAATGTTACAGATTTGCCCTCCCTATCATGGTACCCTTCATTCCACTCTGTACCCTTGATATATACACATATATGTTAGACAAGTATAATATCTCTCAGTACAACTTATATAACATTACTTCTAATAACTTTGTGCACACCCATTGATCCTGCTGAACCCATGGAGCCCAGGCTATAAGCATACTCATCAGATAATCTTATACACAGTATATACATGTAGCCTATGGGTCAGTGGTTATGTCTGAATATGAAGGTAGTTGTTAAGGAAATGGTCAGTAATAAATGTATGACATCACTACATGTGTTATACTCTGTAGGGTAAAGGCATGGCACCACCAGTTCATCTGACATTGCATTCAAGGAAGCTACCAGGAAGTTATGAGGAAATGCATCATGGGTTGTATAAGTCCACTTATAAAACTATAATACAGACTATCATGCAACAATACGTGTATATCAACACAGGTTATTCACACAGACTAGTTGGGAGTAATTGTACTGGATAAATAGCAGGCTTACAACTCCATGTTTCACAATAGATATAGCATTTGGTAGTCTGCACTGCTGATGCAACACAATATATACAGTGGAACTTGCTTAGTTCCACCATGTATAATTCAAAAACTTGGTTAGTTCAAACTGTTAACCTTGGTCCCTGCTGAGCACTATATAAATAGCTTCAAATAATTCAAACTTGCCATCTGTAATTCAAACTTCATTCGGCTTAGGCTCACACTATAATCAATGATTATACTATCACAGCCAGCATTAGTCACCTAATGATCGTTACTAGTAGCTAGTAGTTATTAGTAGTTACTACTACATTACAATATGTTTCTGCTCAAACTAAGCTGGGAAAACCCACTAATTGCTTTACTGTTCCTTAGCTAAATGCATTTTTATACTGTTGTCCTGTACGTATGATGCAGGTCATTATATAAAATGAAGGGATCACATAATTCAAACTTGACCTAATTCAAACCAACCATGGTGGTCCCTTGGAGTTTGAATTAAGCAAGTTCCACTGTACCAGTAAACACAATATACCAGTAAACATAATATACCAGTAGCTAGTAGGAGCTAGTAGTAGTGGAGTTAGTTGTATACCATGTACTGTTATTCTAATTATTTACCCTTCCAGGAGTGTTTGGTCTCACTAGTGGAAGGGGGGGGGGGGTTAACTGTGTACAACGTGTATGACTGTATACATGACGTGGAGATGACTCACCTGATACCATTGGATTGCCTATTCTGTGTTCATTGTCACCATGGGAACCCTGCAAATATCATATAATTATTATGTTGTCCACTATACCTATGAGGTATCACGCTACCAAGCATAAGAAAGGTTAATGTGATCTCAGCCTACATCCAGGTAATATTACGATACATAATATTTACTAACAATGGGGCTTGTACAATTACATTGTAGATTCTTAGCAGAATTTTTATGAATATAGACAACTTAAAAACAAGAACCAAAACATTTTATACAGCAAACAATCTCGTGTTAAACAAATTTTACTTCCATAGTATCGTGGAAATTCAACTGGCCAATCAGAAATCGCAACAGTCCATCACAGACACAAGCAACTAAATGGATAGAAGTACACGGCTAACCTGTCCCTGTTTGTGGAGTCCAGACAGCACATTGATGACTTCAGCCTGAAAGGCAGCCTTCAGCTGGTCAGTCTCATTGCTGCCGTGTCTGAGGATAATGTGCACCTGTTTCTTCTCTCCATTCATACCCAATATGTACGGCTCCTTCCTGTATAGCTGCTCCAGTCGGGACAAACTACTCAGACTACAATATCAAAGGAAGTTACTTGTAGATGTGACATGCCTGGCAAGTGCCCTAAGTTAGTGGACACCATTACAGCTATTAGTAGCAGCAGGTATCCATACACCCAGCCATGTAGGCTCAGCACATCTCCCATATACATTGTATATTAGTCAAATAAGAGGAAGATATAATCAACTAATGAAGTGCAAATATTTAGGAGTTGCTTGCCCCCACACATCCATGCAGTGAGCAGATAACTGCACATACAAACCTCTATATGGTATTACATTATTCTACTATCAAGTATATACCCAAACCACCTAATATTTATGCCAACCATAACAGTTGAGAATTTATTTTGTACCAAATCTATATATTTTCCCTTTTTCCTTCATCTCGACAACAACTAGTGTTTTCACAGCCTCTTGGACCACCTGGGTTGTGAATAAAAATCCCAGGCCAAAAGTAAAGACGGTAAAAGGAAATACGGTCTACTCCAGAAAGAAAAACTATCCAACAGTCCAGATAAATTAAGGAGTTGTGCCACTCTATTACTATTGGTGTTCAGTGGACCAATCTGAGACGCTTGCTTACAATGGCTCTATATAAACAATCCATTTATATTAACACGATCTTATTACAGGGTACGCAGTGTACCAGCGTCAAACTGTGATGCTAGTCTAACAGTTATCCAACGACTCAGTAGATGGATGGTGGGAAAGTGGATAGCGGAACGTCAGGACCGCCAAACTGGGCATAGCATTCGATGGAACAAAGTATTATTATTTCCATTACTATTGACCTGGGAGTTTCCTTGATCAGAAAAACCATCCCAAGGTAATCGGCATACCAAGGTTTCTCACACGCAAATGATGTTTCTACTTTTGGCCCAGGCCGGTGTGTTCGCGAGCCAGTGACAGAAATGGGCCAGAAAATTCTTGAGCAAGTTGGTCTGCGAAGACACTAACTGTATTCAAAGTCTCACCACACAGGATTTCAAGCTAATGGTCCTCTTACCTTTGAGATATCAAGCTAAGTCTCGATCCCATGTAGATGTCATATATCCATCTTGTTTCTACAAACACCATGTCCATATTTATTATACATTCATGACTGTAATTAAGGTACAAATACACTAGCGAATTTGAAACTTGTAGATCGCTCAGATGCTCAATAGAAGTAATGAGGCGATTTGTTGACCGGTGATTGGCTGCTAAACATATTTAGTAAACTTAAACAAGTGGATTGTCGCGAAGTGAATATCCACTGAAATATCATTTGCTAATTAGCAATCGCGCTGCTGTACCGTTCGCCCAGTGTGTTTATCAAGGCTATAGTGTTTGACGCTTACTTACAAAACGTTCTCGTGTGTTTCCACCTCTATGGTATGTATCATTGGAAAGTAATAACGTAATGCTACATGATGACATACTCGTGTTGACATAATAATGTCGTGCTACACAACATACATATACATGTAGTACATGACATCAAATAACATACTTAGTATTACAGGCTCCCTGTAGTTAGTCTCAGCAACATCAATGAGATTCGTAGAGTACATGGTGAAGAAGTCGTTGACAAGTATGTGCAGTCTGGCCTGGTTAATCGTTTCCATAACAACAGAGGTAACAGCAGAGTAGTTAGCCCAAAGATGGATACATGTGAATATAACAAACAGTGTCCATACCAGCCTAGAATATACCAAGTATAAATATGTATGGAGGGTGTTATAGATAAATAAGATATGAAGTTTACAAGTACATTACATAATATAGACAGTGGGTAGTTTATAAGTACATTACATAATATATACAGTGGGTAGTTTATGTTGTGTCCAATGTCATGGACGTGTTACATAAGGATGTAAGTGTATAATACAATGTATAGTATAGGGTAAAACAATGGAGTGCCCAGACTCAGAAGAAGAAGCCAGAACCTTTCAGAATCAGAGTAATTTATGTTTTACTATTGACGATATGATTTTGCACACAAACAACTGATTTAGCCTTCGTTCTTTTACTAACAACAAGCAGAACATTTGGGTTTCAAACCTAAGAGCACACGAAAGGATATGTTATAAAAGACCCCTGTCGCACACTTTGGTGAGGACTAACAGTATCGGCTGACAGTTGAAGAGGAAATAGTAGTTATCCCCACCTACCCATGTCGTTCAGCAACTATAGGTACGAGCATCAGACTGCATATAAGAGCTGCTAGATTCACTAACGTCTCCTGGCTGCCATCTTTAGCCGACACATCGGCCATGTTGTTCCGTCTGGCCTGATGGAGGGTGAGTGCGGCTCGGGTAGATCCACCAGCCACTCCGACTATAGACTGTGACACACATAACATACATGTATAACACAAAGTGCTAGTCATATATACCAGCCACTCCGACTATAGACTGTGACACACATAACATACATGTATAACACAAAGTGCTAGTCATATATACCTTGAAGAAAACCCTGTGAGTTGTAGCAAGTAACTATAGAGCAACGCATTTCTATTAAATTGTTGATTGTGAAGTTGCCTTTCCTTTCTCCACAACAACATCTATAATTTTTTGAGAAGACAATTCCACACAACCTTGCATCACCCACATCATGTATATGATAATAAAAATCCAAGCTGTTGTTATCATTGCTATTATTTGCAATATACAAACTCAGCAACAAACCCCTCTATTCCCTGTACCTTACACTCCCCTTTACCTTACACTCTCCCTTACCCTACACTACCCCCTCACCTTACACTCTCCCTTACCCTACACTACCCCCTTACCTTACACTCCCCCTTACCCTACACTCCCCCTTACCTTACACTCCCCCTCACCTTACACTCCCCCTTACCTTACACTCCCCCTTACCCTACACTCCCCCTCACCTTACACTCTCCCTTACCCTACACTACCCCTTACCCTACACTCCCCCTCACCTTACACTCTCCCTTACCCTACACTACCCCTTACCCTACACTCCCCCTCACCTTACACTACCCCCTCACCTTACACTACCCCCTCACCATACACTACCCCCTTACCTTACACACTCCAGACGCACAGACTATCAAAGTGAACCACAGGGGGAAGAAAGGAGCGGAGATCTCTAGACAAATAGCGAAGTCATTCAACATGTCAGCAAACAGCCGCCACCTCTTAGCGTCACAATCCAGACTGGACCTATCAATATAATACCAACAGCTACAGCACATTGTGAATATATCTGTAGCTCACACGTGCAGTACATACAGCATTATAGAGAAATGTTCATACTCGGTTATGGTACAGAACATTATAGTAACTCAGACTTGATACACATAGCATGGTGGTGGTGGTGGTGGTGGTGGTGGTGGTGGTGGTGGTGGTGTTGGTGGTGGTGGTGGTGGTGGTGGTAGTAGTAGTAGTAGTAGTAGTAGTAGTAGTAGTTGTAGTAGTAGTAGTAGTAGTAGTAGTAGTAGTAGTAGTAGTAGTAGTAGTAGTAGTAGTAGTAGTAGTAGTAGTAGTAGTAGTAGTAGTAGTAGTAGTTACTGTAGTCTAAGATATCACTACAACGTTATTGCACACCATTTACGTATTTAGTCATAATAGAAGTAACATACCCTTGTAACCAGGCAAACAATATCCGTCCAATCATTCCAGTGCCATCTATAATAAGTACATCAATATACATGTAACTATAGTGTTAGTAGAACTGTATTCTTCCAAAACACAAATATAGGGGGTGTGGTCATATAAAATAAATATATTGTGTCTTTGATAAACAGTGCAATGCTATAGTATACTTGATTTAGTGATACAAACCAAGGATTGTATACCATTGAAATACCTTTGAGTATCCAGGTGATGGTAGCTGCCAGAGCAGTCGCACTGTCATCTCCTACACCCACACCTTTGAGTAAAGCCTGGGTAGCCAAAGTACCTGTGATAGAGCTGGCAAACGCCTGCAAACAATTACCGTTCAGCAAGTAAGTGTGATATAGGCGTATGTAGGCCACACTAGATGTTCAGTTCCATTGGGTAACGCAGCCCACGCTCATTCAAACATAGAAAATTTTCAGTGTTGAAGATGGTAACTTAACAATTGCCACTGTTCCATTTTTATTTAATATTAATTATAACGATTATTACTAATTACTAAATACACATGATACACTTACATAGCTTATATATAGGGTGATATGTGAGTATCAAATGTGTAAACACTCATTACTACAGCACTACACTACACCTATATAAACCCACAAACCTGGATCGTATCAAATATCTGATAGCGAAGATAATCTTTGCTCACACTTTCAGGGTATCCTTGTGGTAGGAACACAGTCTACAAACAGTATAGAAATTAGACCAATCTACATAGTGAGTAAATGCAGTATAGATAGTAGGGTAAGCTGTGAGCGCTGTGATGCTAGGAGTAAATGCAGACACATCACCTCAAATAAACAAACTTTGTAAGTTAATATGCGTATTATATCTGTAGCATGCTCAATGATAATATACACCATGATATGACACTCAACGATAATTCTATGTCCTCAATTACCTTAGCGCCAATGCAGTGCCGATAGACGGGATTTGCAATGTGCCCGTTCCACTTCATCGATCTCAACTATATCAAAGTCTCCGCCCACTTTCACAGTAAACTTTTGCAGTAAACCTTACTTGCATTACTGTACAACATACTTGCATATAATGTAGTACACCATGCTTGCAAGCAAAGCCAACTATGTTTACAGCTTTAGGGTAGCAAGAGAGCATCAACAGGTGCTTTTATTCCTTGAAAACATTACTGTCATTCTATTGATAAACAAAACCTGTTCAGTTGTATAGGGTGAATGCACTATATATCATTATAATACAAAATATGGTTTTGACTACAGCTCACTTAGCTTATAGCTGCCATGCTGCCTATACAGAATAATTAACTTGAATGTTCAGTTGCAAGTTATTACGTGTATTTGTATGTATAGGGATTGAAAGCATGTGGCTAGTGTTTGTTTACATGTTGTATTTTACCTGATTACACAATCAAAAACATATCTGTTAAAATTACAATATAGAAGCAAACCAAAAAAGCTTATACATGTATACATAAATACAAATACTGGAACAACATGCATAGCAATGAATTATTATATCATATACATTGTGATTTTAAAGTATATGTACACAGTATAAGTCTAAAAATATTAATAGTACACGCTACTAATGGTCATAAAAGTAAGTAGTAATTATGCCATGAAGCTGAACTGCTCAAGCAAAATCATATTAATGCCAGTCCGATGAACTAGCTACAAATAGTCAACTTAAAATAGCAATGAATTATACGATATACTTTTGAAGTGTATGTACACAGTATAAGTCTAAAAATATTATTAGTAGGCTGCACACTAGTAAGGGTTATAGAAGTAAGGAATTATAATAAGTAAGCAATTATAATAATAATAATAATAACAATGGCAGACTGTCGATCATCAACTTACATATGCACAGTTTTTCTGATGGTGTGAGCAAATACCCAGTAAAGGAACATTTCGAAAAAGACTGTTTGACACTGGACGTTTGGAGAACAACCATTTCGAAACCGTGTAGATTACATTTAGAAGAACACAACTCACAGATAGTTAATTTTTTTAGTGTTCTACCAATTGGTAATAATAAAAACAAAAATACATTATTAAAATTAATTGAAATCTGGGGGTTGGGGTTTGGAGTTTCAAAATGGTAGTTTTTCAAAGGTCCGGTCTCAAAACGTCCTGTTTCGAACGGTCTTTTTCATACAGTCGCAAAGGCGCCCCAATCAGCCATTGACTGCCTATTGTAGACATCTAAAACAAAAAGAAAATTCCCAATAGATACATACAATCTACAAAAACAACGAAGTTAGGAGCTGGGTGTACTAAAATATCACATCATAACAAGTAGGGCCTATTATGGCATGTAATATAATGATTATTAATTATTTAAATTAAGAATTATAAAATAATTATCATTGGTGGCTGATATTTTCTGGGAAATGAAATAAGATGAAATAATGGAAGATCAAATGACATTGAGTTTACTGATATCTATCATTCATTCTATTTCGCAGCCACCCGTCCAAAATTCATTCGGCTCCTGTGCTAGTAGCACTGCTCTGCTGTCCTACATAACCATCTTCGAACGTACTAAGTTAGTAGTCGGTAGTCTAGCACTAGCATCATAATATAAAAATTATCGATAATCAATTAATCGTTTATATAATTTACCATTTTATTTACTCGTACACGTCTGTTGTCGACAACAATAGATAGATAGATTTAGATTACTAAATCGTTTTAATACCACTACCATTAATAAATTATTATATTTACATTTATATTTATTGGGGTTTTCTGAAAGTTTACAGATAACATTTGGTAAAAGTAACTTGTTGACCACACATATAAATACATGTATATATTATAATTATACAACTTATAGGAGAGAATAAATAAATAAAAAAAAGCTTAGTAACTGTTATTATTATTCATATTATTTATTACTATTATAATTATTTTACATAGAAATAAAAATAATTTAATATGTCCATGTCGTTTTCACTTTATAATTACATGTATATTTAATATTACAATATTCGTTATAAAATCCAAATAATAATTATCATATTATAATAGCCTATTAATTATCATGTTTAGTTAGAGTTATCAGTAGAGAAGAATAAATAATATAATAATAATAATCAATATAACCAATTCATGATCTTTCATGATCAATCTATCATCAATGATGATCAAGAGACCATTCTCACCTTTGTTCTTGGCTAGGAAAAGAAAAAGACAGATGAGATGAAGTAGCTCGGTAATTTTCACAGTTATTAGCAGTGCAGTGTGCACCTTTCCCTTTGCTTCTTTGCTCTTTCTTCTCAGTCATGACTAATTCACTCAGTCATCAACCGTGTGGCAGTAAATTGTTTACTGCAGAATAGATTAATTGGAGTCGCTGACACTTCCGGTTTACTCGGAGTGTCATATCATGGTGTATATTATCATTGAGCATGCTGACACAGCAGTTCAACCTTGACCTTGCACTTTGAGAGTTAATCACTACAAATAGTACTGTGATAGAACTAGTACTGGCCTGTCCTAAATAACACTCCGCTAAGGCTGCATAGGGTAAAACTGTTACAGATACATTGTACTTGCTAATCAATAAACCCTAAATACAGTGCTTAATTCAGGATATAAGCCATACATAGTATTGTAGTATTTTATAGTATTTTTAATTATTAATTTTCAACTTTTCAGCCTTTTGATTGTAGGCCTAGTGTAATTGCAGCTACACAAAAGTTTTACATCAGCTTTATTGGACTTTCTATGAAAAAGCAATGTTTTCATTCATATGCATAGATTGCCTATAGCGTAGGCCTACATGCTTAAGCAAGTTTTATTCGACAATGAATATTACAGTATATAATGAACAATACATGTATATGTAATGGCAGGCTCATGACCAAATATGTATACACTTCTACAATACCTCTCTGCATTCCATTGTATTTACCTCGACACAAACGTGGATGTTATAACGCTATACAGTTTACTAATACTACAAGGGATAGCGTCTTGCCGTAGCTGTTATGACCTCACAGGAAGTAAACCGTATCTGGCTGGGCTAAAGTTTTCACTTATTACAATTGCAGGTTTGTACTCATGCTTACATGGTCACCTGCACCTATTGGACGGCTATACAAATAAGGATCGGGGTCTGTGGGTAGCAAGACACTGCTGCTGATCAGGTATGTGGTAGGTACGACTAGGTACTGCTACTGATCAGGTATGTGGTAGGTACGACTAGGTACTACTGCTGCTGCTCAGGTAGGTGGTAGTTATGAAGTCTGAACTAAAGGTGTGCTCTACTGTACTTACAGACAAAATGACACTGCTCCTTACTGAAACAGCACTTGGCCAGAAGTAGTATCATTAGTGACAACTACGTGATATAACATTCATTGATTGTAGTGTTTTATGGCTTTCACACTGGTTTAGCTCAACTTCATTTCCATCAGTGAGCCATTTGATGCTTATTTAGTTCAGTAACAGATAATGATAATTCATAATTGATAGTCTGTAAGTGAAAACCACAGTCAAAAATGTATCAATTTGATAACTTGCTTTGTACCCTCTAGATTTCTAAAATGTACTCCTAGGAGTACATGTACTCCAGGTTGGGAACCCCTGCTTTAAACAGACTCCACTTGCGACTTTGGTGATGTATTTAATTTTTTTTAAGTTATCACTTATGACTTATCATTATGGGGTCTCAGATGCCTACGGCACACTCTAACTAAACTTGGAGAGTGTCAGGAGAGACTGGTGGGCAAGGTCCTTGGCATGTTGTGAGCAGTGGGCAGTGTTTTAAAACTCTACTTTATGCAAACTCAAAAATAAGTGTGGTCTAGTTTTACTAGTTTTGTTTCATCCTTAAGACCAGGGGTTCCCAACCTTTTTCAGCCTAAGTACTCCTTGGCAGTCATGTAGTAAACAACGTACCCCTTTGTAACAAACAACGTACCCCTCTGTAAAACTGTGTTTAATCAATGATATATTTGGTTTAATTCGATTAATATTACATGTATTGTATACTTTATCAAAAGGGTAAATATGTGCAGTATGGTATGAAATTATTATTTACCAATTACTTAATGAAAACTACGCAATATAACTTTCATACATTGTAGTGCTTTATGGCTTTTACACTGGTTTAGCTCAACTTTATTTGCATCAGTGAGCCATTTGATGTTCAGTTCAGTAATAGATCATGTTAATTCATAATTTATAGTCTGTAACTGAAAACCTCTGTAAAAAATGTATAAAGTTGAGAACTTCTTTTGTACCCCCTAGATTTCTAAAATCAAAATGTACCCCTAGGGGTACATGTACCCCAGGTTGGGAACCCCTGCTTTAGACCAATCAGTCATTACAGGAAGTGAAGGACACTCTGGTTAAAAATTAAAATGAGGTTCAGATCTTAATTCCCATGAGTTCATTCACTTTCAACACTTACTTACCTCAAAAGTGTGACCAATTGACTGAAACCTCTCGTTATGTTGTTCTAAAACCTTAATGTTTCCAGTTTCTGTGCGAACATAATCTCTTTTTATGCTAGACGAACCATATTGCTCATGAAATAAGATCTCTCCGGGCATGTTGGTTACTTGTACAAACAATATTGGTTGATATCTTTGTGACACCAACACCCTACGCTAGTGTAGTAGCTGGTTAACGTTGACAAAAAAAATAGTCACATAAGATAAAAAATTGAAGGAAAATTGGTGGAAATTTCTTCAATATCGTTAAGTTGATTCGCTAGACAATCCCCTAGAACCTACTTTGGAGAGAATTGCCGTCTTGACTTCGTAAGCTATCGATAACTACCTATGTGACCGTACGCTAATATTGTTACTACTGCGCCACAAAGCCACATCCAAAATCAAAAATTCCCAACTTTTGTTATTGATTTGTTGTTCGGATTCGAAAGGTTCAATTCAGTTAGTTTGTCATGGATAAAGTATCCCTTGGTTATGGTTTGACCGTTGCAGCTGGAGGTTTAGCTGGTTATGCTAAAGCAGGGAGCATACCTAGCCTTGTAGCGGGCTTAACATTTGGTGGAATAATTATCCTTGGGGCCTACTTGGTGTCGATTCAACAACCATTTGGCCAAGTTTTGGTTATTGGTGCAGCTTTAGCATTAACCTTTGTAATGGGGAAACGATACATCAATTCGGGGAAAATTATGCCAGCAGGGGTTGTCTGCTTATTGAGTATACTCATTCTGCTGCGATATATCTACACCAGGTTTTTGGTAAGTTCTATTGAACTTTTACTTTATTATTTATAATAATTATAATAATATAATTATTATTCTCAGCTAGGCCCGTCGGCTTTGCCTACTAACCGAACGTTCATTTACATTTATTTTGAGAATAATAGCATGATAATAATCACAACATGCACACTTCACAAATATTATATTGTAACCATGGCTGTTAAATAGTTAGGTTCATATCATTATATAGAATTCTTAGTTGCGTCCTTTTAATCGATACCAGTAGCAGCCATACTAGCTCTGCTGTTCTACACTCACGTGGCTACTTTACACTGAAGTAGCTACGCTACACTCTCACACACAAACGCTTCTCTCTACTCTACTTTTCCTCCCTACTCTACTCTTAGTTCTAATCTTAACTCTCTACTCTACTCTAATATTTGATCACTACTCTTACTCTTAACTCTAATCCCTACTCTACTCTTAACTCTAGTCACTGCTCTACTCGTACTCTAAACTCTAGTCACTAATCACTACTCTACTCTCACTCACGTAGCTATGGCTACGCTACCCACTCACTCTCTCTACTCTCACGCAGCCACGTTACACTTACGCGACTGCACTACTAAACCCCACACTCACGTAGCCACACTCCACTGACGCGACTACACTACGAAACTCTCTCTACACTCACGTAGTCACTGTACACTCGTGTGGCTACGCTACAAAAGCTCTCTACTCTCTCTACTCTACACTCACGTAGCTACATTACACTGACACCCTCTCTTCACTCACGTAGCCACGTTACACTCGTGTGGCTATGCTACAGGTACTCTCTACACTCACGTAGTCACGTTGCATTCATGTGACTACGCTACACTCACGTAGGGTAGTCAAGGACTAGTGAGTCACTAAGTCCTTAAGGCTATACTACGCTACACACTCACAGTCACTCTACCTTGAGTGGCTGCTACACTCACTTAGTGAGTCACTAAGTCCTTACGGATGCGCTACTCACCCACAGTCACTCTTCCTTGAGTGACTGCTACACACTCATTGTCACTCTTCCTTGAGTGACTGCTACACACTAACACTCACAGTCACTTTCTCTTGAGTGACTGCTACTCTTCCCCCGAAGGGTGCTCTTGATTACCAAAGTTGTGACCAGTAATCTCTTTCAGTTAACAACAATAATAAAAAATTATCCTGTCAACTGTGCCATGTTAAATAGTTAGGCTCATATCAATATAGGCTATAGAATCCTTAGATGCGTCTTCACTCATCGAAGTTCATGAAGATAAGGTTGTAGTTCTTTATTCAAGCTTTCTCAGCTTTCAACCGAAACTCCTCTTCTATCCCTAGCCAATCGGTAATAGCATATAGTCTCTTCCGAGACGCGTAGAATAGCCGTAATGACTATATAACAATGGCCAGAACATGTAGATGGTAACGAAGTCCCAACTACCGATCCTTCAATCTCATACCATTTAGAAGATTTACATTGATTATTGCACCTTGCTTAATAAGGAGTGAGTGGGGCCTCAGATACGTGCCAGCTTTTAGTTTAAATTATATTAGCTTCCAAGCTCGACTTTTTTACCTAAATAAGAAATAAACATAGTAAGCTTACAATTAGCTCAATATAAGTAAAGGTTTTCTCAATTCAAGTTATTATGATATAAAGTCTCGATTTCAGTTAAAAACACACGCACAAAAGCTGGCAAATAACCGGAAACCCCGTCATTCTTACCATTAGAAGTGGCAGGAGATCAAGCGGTGTAAGTTCTACCGTTAGTGCCGGGAATGCTAAAATCAGCATTATAAAAGGCTGGCAACTAATTATAACTAGTATACATGATTCCCAAAGTACACTGCCTGACTACTGGTCACCAATGGCTACAAAAATAATACAATCTTTTACTTCTCAAGACTCTACAAGGAAACCCACAACATTACATCACGTGTACACCTGCGTCTCTAATTTTCAGAGAGAAGTGCTATTGTACATGATTTCAACATGGCCAGGTTTCTTTTAGTAAATTTCTTGCACGTGAAATTGTGTAATGTTACACCTAACTGAACTTTAACACAGTTTTGTTGGTGAAAAGTGAGCTATTCATTAGGGAGGTATAGTTACCCACCCTACCTACTCATGAGGGAAGTATGGTTAACTATCCCATCTACTGATGGGTTGAGGAGTATTATGGGGTTGTCACTCCTGAGATTGCTGTCTCAACTGACTCATAGTTTCACTTTGTAGTTTCAACATACACTGCAGTAGCCCTAGAACCCTAGATGGATCTTGGTTTATGAGGCATTTGTTTGATTCTATTAGAAAGGTTTTTTAGTAAGATTTAAGACGTCAAATCCAACTCAACGTGCAAAGAGCGTAGAACTATAGATACCAGAATGTATTCACATGATTATATTTATAATCTTTATAGATGCACACTGTATTGTTTACAGAGTTGAACAACGTGACTGAAAAACCAGCTGACTCATTGGACTGACTCATCAGGCTGATCCTGCGATTCAGAGCCTCCTATTGGTTAAAAATATCACAGTATATTTGACTCTCTAATCTATAACATTGTCAGCCATATGAACTATGCACTATTTACACTTGTATACTTTTGTTTTTACTTCACTCCATATGTATGCTGATATGCCAAATGTTTAATAAACTCATTATATCTAATGGCATACTGACTAGATTTTCTGTAATACAATGTAGAGTATCATCTGAATTCTAATGGCTATTTATATAAATCTGTATAATTCTCAAATAGACCACATTTAATACTAATCTTGTAAACATCTGCAGTTTAATTACAGCTGTAACCATAGAAACAAATGGACTATGGGAACAAACAAACTTGATTGTCTTCCCTTGATTATCTTCAAGAGAGGGGATAATTTCTAAGAAATTAGTAAATTACCAACCAATGCCAAAAATGTTAATGGGAATGTGTGTATTGTTAGCTGTCTGCTCTCATTTTTTACTTCTAAGACTGTAAATTATCTTGATTCTTGTTCAAACCTTCCTGATAAATAATATAAGTGTTTGGGAGGTTAATCAATCCAACCAAACCACCTAGCACCTACAATGACTTATGAATATAAAATGTGTACATGTGGTATTATAATAGTAGGGAACATTTTCAGTTTCATTACTATAACCATAGAAACAAACAATCTTGTTGTAACTCTTGCCGACAATACCAAGTGCAATAAAGCGAGATTGTCCTCCCTTTGATAAGCTTAAAGAAAGGACAACTTCATAATGTACAATAAAATAATAGTCTCAATAATGTATAGTAAATCACATCAGCACTAAAAATTCACTAAAAGGTGTATTCTGCAAGCTGTCTGCTCTTAGTTATCACCTTTAAAATTGAATAGATAAAACTAACAATTCAATGGAAGTGAACAACATCCTACAGTACTGCTAATGGAACCTATCTATAGCTTGTGCCAGAATCTACTATAAATAGTGTGGTGTGGATAATTATGAGTAATGACCACTATTTAAAAATGAATTAATTCACTGATTTGACTTTGATATCTCTCAAACACTCAAAATAATACTACATTTACCTGACTTTTACCAGAAGAACTAGTCAGACCTACATGTTCCTAGCTCACAACTAATCATTGTTATAATGTGATTCAGTGTGACAATTACAATACGGAGTTGTCGTTTCTCAACAATATTTTTACAGGAGAGGATAATTCTTATCCAGTTTGCATTCTTAATAATATAACATTACAGTATTCACACACTTACCTACATTGTATTGAGTAAGGCTAGTACACAGAGTTGTTTGCTCGCACAAAACTAGTGAAGACAATTGCTAGGTCTCAGACTAAGGCAACCATGATGTCTCATAGAAGTGTGAAGATAATATAAGATAAAACAATAGAACCAATATCAATTTAAATTGTTGCAATTAGTTTAGAGGCTGTCACATAACTCACATTACATATACTGACTGTTTGTAACCAATCTGGTCACTGTTGTATTTTGAGGAGATTTATTAAAGATCATGAAAGAACATTAATTACTATCTGATACTATGTATGACGATGAGATACTACATTTTATATTCATACTATATTCTATTCATTTACTATCTATTGACAAACAAACAAAAGTTCTTCATTTAATTATTTTGATTCATCTTCAACTCTTCCAGATAAATAATTTAGGTACTACTACTACTAACACCACTGAATTGTTATTGGTATAATTATTTCTATATTATCTAGCTCTTATTCTTACTGATCCAAATTTTGTCCTTTACAATCAGACTATGTGAGATAAGATAGGTTATTGGTAAAGTCGTTACTCAGGAGTACAGAAGGAGGTACAATGTATCTCGTCATGATCAAATCTATAATTGCTCATACTGTGCACATAGTCTAGTCTAATATGTAGCTAAACTTCTTATTGGTGTCTATAAGCAGCAAACCAGGCAGCAATAGATACAACTAACAATTCAATGGAAGTGAACAACATCCTACAGTACTGCTAATGGAACCAATCTACAGCTTGTGCCAGAATCTACTGTAAATAGTGTGGTGTGGATAATTAATGAGTAATGATCATATTTTACTTTGATATCATTCTCTCAAACATTCAAAATAATACCACATTTACCTGACTTTTACCAAAAGAATTTGTCAGACCTACATGTTCCTAGCTCACAACTAATCATTGTTCTAATGTGATTCAGTGTGACAATTACAATACGGCATACTGTTCCCTTCGGAGTTGTCGTTTCTCAACAGTATTTTTACAGGAGAGGATCATTCTTATCCAGTTTGCATTCTTAATAATATAACATTACAGTATTCATACACTTACCTATTGAGTAAGGCTAGAAGATCATCAGTCTTTAGCATAATATACATTACATGCACATGTTGAAAATATTGTAGAACTGCAAGTTGGCTCCAGGTTGAACAGATTTGTGTTATGATGAAACAACATTGCGAACTATATTATCTCTGATTTATAGCAATGGTACTGTTGTAATGGTAAAATGTGACTCGAACTCAGCCTCCCGACTACATTACATTTTTTATCAACATTCATTGCATTAATCTGCTTGTGTTAAATTGTCTGCGTAGTAAATTGTCACTTATATACTTATAATGTGCATTACTGAGCAATTATGTCCTTTTTATACCCATGTAAAGAGGGCCAACCTCTCAGAACTACTTGATATTCATTTTGTACATGAATTGGATGGTTCTAAGCATCTTTTGTTGTACCCGACATGTTTTAGGTCGGCCATCAGGCTCTCGGCCACCATCTTGTTGCGCAATTTCCGGACGACACTAAGTCGGCCTTTTTACCGGAACTTCCTGATACTATATAAAGCACATGTTTTCATGTTCATTGTCTCAGTTGATGCTTGGATCTCAATAAAGACACATCTATACGACTTACACAGAGTCTTCACTCCGTAGTATTGGTCGCTCCAGTCGTCAAGGTCTTTGACCTTGCTTCCCGAGCTTCCTGCTAGGTCGGAACATACTCTTTCTCAGTATAGCAAACAACCATAATTATATGATATCCATTTTGGCATATTGTAAGCACTTTTTGGTGCAGGGCCGACCTTTTTCAATGGCTGACCTCGGGGGGAACTACGCTATATTGTTATGCAATTTCCGGTACGATGCCTTATCGTACCGGCCGATACCTTATCGTACCATTTTCAGGAAGTATCTTATGTATAAAAGCTCACGCATTTTGCTGTACAACTCAGTTGTTGATTGCGCTCTAATAAAGCAACATCTCCTAGCTCAACCTACAGAGTCTTACTCTTGCAGGCAGGCAGCTCCAGTCCTGGTCTTTTAGACCTCAGCACCCGAGCTTGTCCTCACACTCGTTTAAGCACTCTTTCTACACTCCTTGTGAGTTCTACATCATTGGACTTTAGCCGATCCCGGATTCTTCATGAATCTAGCGTCGGGTCTAAGCCCTTAGATCAGCGTTATCTTTTTCTACACTCCTTTGGAGTATAAACCACCAGACATACGTCGACCCTGAACTCTTCTATGAGCCTCAGCCCCGGCCTACATTTTTATTAATAATCACAAGAGCTTAACTAACTGTTCACTCTTTATGTAATGTGTGGAAGTTACCTTGGCAGCCCACTACCAAGCGCTTCCTGTACCCGTGCCTACATCGGCACTCGTAGGTAACCTTACACACCAAAACATTACACAGGTAAGTGGTAAATACATGTAGGTTCTGGCTATATCAAAACTACTCCAGGTAAATGTAGGTGTATGTGATATTGTATTGTAAGGGCTACCGGGAGCCCCCTCAACAAATTGCCATTCTAAAAGTAAAAGTTTGAAAAGTAACCATAGCCAGGCATCATGCATGATGCATCCTATTAGAAACACACATGTTACCTGGTACATGTACAATGTATATCAAATATACATCTCTAATCACTTAGACATACATGTATGTATAGGATGATTTGCATGCAAGGAATTTGTTTTTTTGAGCAATCAGAGACTTGTTTGACATCCATTAAAACACCAGTTCCTCACTGGGATTGAACCTAGCACAGTGAGCAGACCCTACTACCGCTACACCAGCTCAGTAACCTTAAGAAAGGAAGCTTTGCCAGGGAGCAGTAGATATGGTCTGAGCCAACTGCACACAAAGCACCCCTCACATTACGGCCACCTTGCTATATATTCTGCAAAACATTTTCCCAGATATAATGTCAAGCGGATGCAGTAGTGCTATGTAGCATGTGTGAAGGTGAGAGCGGGAGGGAACCTGAAATAGGCAGGGAGCCCCCTCAACTGATCTTACAAAAAAGCACTGCTCACAACTCTAGATTGAGGAAATTTCCAACATCTGGCAAAGATAGCTGGAAGTAGATTTGGTGAAGCTGAGTACTGATATAGCCCAGGAGCTTGTAGCGCGAGAGTAATAATAACATACAGTAGTCTTTATATTAGATAACTAAGTAACATTTACACTGAACAACACCTAGCTTGACTCTATCCAGGAGGTACATGCATGTTATGCTGAATGGTCCTCCAATGGGTTCAGGCTGATACTGATACTTGGTCTAAATAGAGAAATGAGCAGATTTAAAGTACAATAATGATACAGGATCGCATTAGTTTCTCCTTCAGCTTACTCCATTATACCAGGGCTGTACAGAGGTTACACTGCTTACACTGTGTGTATACCCATGTCTCCAAGTTGAGATTTTACATCGTGTTAACATGGCCAGAATTGTTTAGTAAAATTCCAGACGGAGAAGTTGCCTTCTTCATTCCAATAATGTTTTATATGGTGTCACCCCAACCACAAATCGTGATGTTGTCCTCTCTTTGTTTATTCTATAAAGAGAGAGGGGATAACATAATTTTCAATGAAATAGCAAATTACACCAAAAATTAATAGAAATGTGTGTTTTGCTAGTTATCTGCTCTTATTATTATTTATTATCTCTGAAATTCCCAATTATTTTGATTGATGTTCAACTCTTCCAGATAAATACTTTAGGTACTTGATCCAACAATCTTACAATGACTATTATGAGTATAACCTGACGTTGTGTACATGTAATATGATACAATTTAATTAAACATGTACAAACTTTCATCACTTACAAGGGTGAGTAACTCTACCTCCACCTTTTAACCTACAACATGACACTAGTGTCTACCATCAAAATTATCAGTATGCATAGATAAAGTTAGTCCGTACACACTGACACAATGGTACAATATGGCACATTGGTAAAGTTCTTTGCAGCTAAATGCAGTGTGAGTCAATAAATAAATAAGTTCACTTTTACATGTATATTGTAAAATCCATTAAAGTGAATTGAAAGAGAACTACTGATTGCTGGCTCACTAGATAACCAACACGGAGCAACAGATATGTGAATCAGACACGCTACCATTAGCCATTCTCAGTATCATGTAAGGAATACTGTACTTCTTCTATTATATATAAAATATCATCACCTTATCCAAAAAGGAGATTCTATTGTAATATTAGAAAGTTGTCTTCTCTCTACGTAGACTTAACTTACAAAGTCATAGTGTGGAGGAAGTTGTCACCACATGTCTCTGAGTTTTCTACCTGTTCTTTGCTCCCAATGTCTCTGGACACTGTTCTATGTTCACATGGAATTTATGGTTTGCAAATTTTTCTGACATTATGTAATTATTAGTTAGAGGTGGGTGACAGTATATATACTGGTTCGGGTAGAGGTTAATATGTGGGCCCAGGCTACACTCTGGATTGGTAGTGGTAGACTGTGCTATGAGACCCACTATCTGTCATTACTATAATTATTACACAAAAGTAATTACAATGGATGAAGTCTGTAGCCTTAGATCCAACAAAGGTCACAGCCGTAGGATAAGCTACATCTCATAAATAGTGTGAAAGCTTGAACTGTCTCAGATCAATATACAATGTACAATGTACATCTACATACAGTGTCTACATAATATGATTATATATTGTATGATGTAATAATTGGACAACTCCACAATTGGAGTTTATAATGATAATATCGGATTTGTATGCTCATTGTTATTTATGCTACCATTAGCCTGGGTTCCTACCTATGGACATCAATGATTGGCTGTAGAAATGGTGATGAGAATAGCGTGCAGTCAAAAATGTGGATTGATAAGTGTTGAATAGGTCTAGCTATAAATATTTTCATAGAGTGTAGATATATAGATTTTTGAAGAGGGTGTCCAGTTTTTTGAAGAAATCTCGTACCTTTTGGCCAGTCGAAAGTTTTCGAGGCAGTCGTTAATGGGCAAAAATAGAATATTGTAATATCTGTGCACCACTGGCCAGGGCTGAGCCTTCACAGTCACTACTGGCTTGCAGGAGAGAGACGATAGCTCTGTATGCATGATTATCGCCACCTGCTAGCAATGTAGGTGGTGCATGCTAGCTCTGTTGCCCAGTAGGCTACCTAGTTACCACCCTAAGTAGGTACTGGGTGTGCTGTTATCCTATAGTTGCACCTTGATCAATTCCTCAGTTGTATGGTAGCTTATGTACATGACTTGTAGAAGTAGTGTATTGAATAAAAGTATCCTAGCTAAATATAAGATTAACTGCACTGTTCAAGAAAACTGCCTCTTTTATATGTAACAAGTCTGTCTCACTGCAATATTCGCCAGCTTCACTTGCTACATGTAGAAATTTGCACATTGTCCATAAAGGCTAAAGCCCTGCAAGCATGGTCTGCAAAGCAAGTCTCACTACAGTATTTGATTGTTTCGCTCGTGTGTTACAGTGACTCCATGAGGAGTTGTGTTTCCTTGCATTAGGCTATCCATGAAATTACAACTGATGAACTACATGTATGTAGCTGTAGATCCACTAAAGGTCACAACCATTATAGGGTCGTATAGTTACATCTCATGAGTAAATTGAAAACTTGAGCCAACAACTGACTCAACAATAATATTGGATTTATCTGCTAATGGTGATCCCTGCCAGTACTAGCCTGGGTTTCAACTAGCCAATGAGGTAAGTGTGTTAATGATTGACTGTTAGCAGACAATTACAAACAAAAATACAAGACATATCAGATGTTTGGGACCACAGGCTACATTCGAACATACATGTGTTTACATCTGTATAGAAATGGAGAATAGTATCATTCCATGTTGAAATTTATGTGCACCGTTTGTTTCAAATGACAATAAATCCATATAAGGTGTCTATATAATTGTATTTTGTTATAAAAATCACCTGATATAAACATAACATATTGTAATAGAACATAGTAAATAGTGTATAGGGTAGCAATGATGTATGTAAATTAATTAGGTCTATATTCCATGTAGTAACTCTGTATCATTGGCTGGTAAAAGTATTGTATACATGATGGTAGCTCTGCTCATTATAGCACTATGTTTAGTTGTCAGCTCTATTATATATAACCAGAGTCTAAATTGGCATCTGGCCAGAAAGTCAAACAACAGAATGTATAACTTGATGAACACACCTTGACAAGTGTCACTACATGGAACAAGCCAATACAACATTATGTAATTATAGGATATCAACATACAAATAGTCATACTGTACAATCATGTAGCTTGCAAAATAAAATACCATTATACACTGCACTTCACATGTATAATATTGTATAGTATAATATGTATGTATAAAATAATTATATTACCAGTATAATATACAGCAATGAATTACATAATAGTAGGAATTATGAGACCAGTAAGTGGTACATGAATATAAATCTAGTCAGCAAACCAACCAAATAGTGTACAATGACACAACAAACAGTCTTTGAATACAATATAACTGTTACCTAACAATGCTGTCTCTATCTACAGCATATGTTTTGTCCAGACCAGCCACTATAGCATTGGCAGCTGACTACAATGGGGAGGGCTACTATACTATAATATATTATTATACCATGAGGCACACTTGACTGTGAGGTGGGGTCAAAATTCAGCTTGTTGAGTCTGAAAGTAACCAATCAGCAGCAGTGTATGTTGTAGCTATAGAGAGTCTCTCTCTGGTTACCTCTCAGCATAGCTGGTAGAATAGTACCTTCTCCTCATCCAATCTAGGTACTATGAGTGTATCACCAGATATATGGAGGTCAAATACACGAAATGACCCTCTCACAGTAGGATCTGTTATCTGATGAACTAATTCACCTGAAATATATAAACAATACAGTATATAATAATATTACAGGGGAGATAACTGGATATAACAATATGAAAGTGATGTACAATATAATATGATATTATTGTATAATATAATAGGTATAAATACATGTTATATAATACATTGTATATGATTGTGTTATGAATGTGGAATATAAATGTAGAATATTATTATACTGTATGGTAGAGTATATACATGTATATTACATATACATGTATATGTAGTGACACTAATTATATACATAATAAATACTAACATAATACTACATTATTACACTAACACAACCTACAATGTATAATATTATATACTATAACCAACAGCTGACTATCATATATCAAAGTGAATAAAATGGAACAGTTGTATCTACTCAACACTACATACTATTATTATACTAACTAACCTGTCTTCACATTTAATATGTAGATTGTGGTTGTGTTGCTGCGTTTAAATACCAGAACATACTCTCCTCTGTAACATGTCATACCTTGTGGGTAAGTCACATGTTTAGATGTCCACATAACACCACCTGTAGATATGTCTACCCTAGCCACACTAGAAGAGTACCTGTCAGATACTATAACTGAATGTGTGTCTACAGCACAGATAAGTGTACAACTACCAATAAGTAGAGGACAAGGTAGATGTTTAACTACCTTCCCAGTCAGAGAGTAAATTATGAGCTGTCTATCCTTTCTGTGAGGAATAATAATGGAATTGTTGATGATTGTGAACTGGTTCCAGTAAAAAGTATCAGTATTACTGACAGTCCAGTTAGTGACTGGTTCACCTGTTAGTTTATGTACATACATAGTAAATGTCTCCTTACTGTATACTAATGTATATAATCTATCATCATGTACTGTGATATAACTCACACCACTACCGAGGGAAAGGAATTGTCTACTACTCTGACTGGTATCCTCTACTATATCTACTACACCACTATACAGTCCTACATAAGTCACACCCTTGTGCTGACATACAGAGGGACAGCTATTAGAAACCCCAACAGTGTGTAATAAAGACATAGACTTAGGTGGTGGTGTTATGATTAGTCCAGTCTCTAGACTAAACTTTCCATTTCCAAGAGGAATAACTTCAACTTCCACATCTCTTTTCTCTTCTGTAAATAAACACCATCAATACAAATATAGATGGTACAACTTAGTAGAATATATAGTATGATGTAATATACATGTTAGACTGCGTTCTAAGATATAGTCTATGGGTAGTCTACATACCATGTATTGTACAAGTATATACCCCCCTCCAGGAGTTCACCTTTGTATATCACGTTATGACTATATTAATAGTACATAATAGTATAATATACTGTTGTAGTACACAACACTATACTAATGTATAACATATACACTGTATTACTGTATATAATACTAGTATAATAATATGTATAATACACAATCTCTGTGTTATATTATACTCTAAGTACTCTACTCCATCCTTTCAATACAGTAGAACTAGACACAACCTCTACACACACTAGTCAGTACTTTACTCTATTTATATTATATAATAATAGTAAGTCTAACCTTTGACCTCTAGAGATACCATATTATATATCTCCAGCTTGGGCAGATCTTCTGATACGATTCTCTGTATTTCCGTCTTTATCTGAGAATAGTCCTTGACTATGTCCACCTGCAATAATAGTATAGACTAAGTTCTATGTATATTATATACTGTTATAAGGGAGTCCTTGACCATGTCCACCTGTAGTGATAGTATAGACTAAGTTCTATGTATATTATATACTGTTATAAGGGAGTTCTTGACTATGTCCACCTGTAGTGATAGTATAGACTAAGTTCTATGTATATTATATACTGTTATAAGGGAGTCCTTGACTATGTCCACCTGTAATGATAGTATAGACTAAGTTCTATGTATATTATATACTGTTATAAGGGAGTACTTGACTACGTCCCCTTATAGAAATAAACTATATAAATGTACCTGATGACTATCCTTCAGTCTTGTCTCAATCCTCATCTTATCTTCAGAAAGGTCTAACCACTTCACTCCAACCACCTCCTCAAAGAATTCCAACATGTCTGATTCTGTCTTTTCTCTGCTCTCTAAAAACTCCTTCTCCAGCCCTTCATATTTTAGTCTCACTGCTTCAAGCTATTCGTGTACAAAAGTAGACATGCAGGTAGAGTTGAAACAATCAAAACCCACAACTGGCAAGTTCATCATAAATAATACAAGTTGACCTACAGATCGTATTTATACAATCATGTAGACAGGGTATATACTTGAGAGTTGTGTCCACTTTGTCGCTGGAAGCGGACAACTCATATCTATCAACAACTTCTAAATGTACATGTAAATGATGGTAGAATAGAAACTGGACTCATAGACATTATGGAAACTGTAAACTAGTAATAAGGAACATTATTTGTTTACATGAAAACTATATAAACACACGTATTATGTAACACTATCTACCTGCTTGTCACGTTGATTATGTAGAACTTCTACCAGATGCTTGGTTTCTATCTTGTAGTCACACAGGACTTTATCCATCTGTTTATACAGTTTCTCCATTTTCTTATCTCTGTCCTCAAGTTCATGCATAGTTGTTAGTTCTGTAACCAACTCCTCTAGTGTGAGTAGTTTGTGTGGTAAACCTGAGTAAATTATAAGTATAAGATGGAGAGTAGAGAATAGAATTGACTTGTGTTAATCTATAATTCATAGAGACTCACCATTAGCTCTCTGGTATATTAGAATGTTTCTGCTGCAGTAGAAACATTTATTTATAGTTTAAATAAATTTATATCTTCATTTTACCATCAAAACTGTACCAGAGTTCATAGATTCTCAATTTATAGATACTTGCTAATGTATACAAGATATAATTATAATCTATATACACATGCAGCAGGTACAAGTGTAATTTGTACAATAATAGATGCAGATTACATCTACTAACCATCAGTACAAGTAACAGCTGCAGATACACACTTCACACACATCACTTCACAGCATTTCTTACACCCCATAATGTAGGCTACATCTGTATGCTTGGTACACATTCTATCTTCTGGCTTCTTGCCAAGCTGCTTGTATTTCTGTATGTTGACCCTGCAGTGCTTCCCAAGTAGGTTGTCATGGACCTACAGAATGGTATAAAATGGTGATGTCAATATGGCTCTGGGTGATACAGGTAGATGCTAGTGTGTAACCATGGAGATAAATTGTCCAATCAGAGCCCAAGCTGCAAACATCACATCCTAAAACTGTTACTGGATTCTAGAATATGGGAGTTGACATGGATTTTAGCTTGACTTTTAACCCACAATATAGAGATTATCTTTCAGTCACACATTGTAAGAGTGATAGAAAGAATTAGTGTCTTATCTCTAGCCAGGGCCCAGGAGACCCACTTGGTATGATAATATAATAATATTTCAATTGTTTACACTACAGACTGTTATCAGTATAATATAAAATCAGTTCTTTATCTCACATACTTTGACCTAATATAATATAGTCTGAACACTAGACCTATCCCACTATGTAGTAAGGGTGGAGTATCTAACCTATCATGTTCAACTAGAATAGCTATTTGTTCACAGTCTAACCCACTCAGCTACTCTAGTTACTGTGCTTATCACCACCTATGACACTCCTCACCTATTATATCACATCATTTACTAAAGGGGTATTTCCACTGAGTGGGAATTGGTATTACATCTCCCACACTGACGATAAACCCAACACAAGGAGCGATGTTGGAGGAATGAAGATGCAAAACTGTTTGTTGTAACAGGAGTATAGGAACCCTGGAGCTGTAGGATCAGCGTGACACAATTATGGCAGCCTCTTGGAGTTTGAAGTTTCACTGTATATTATTACCCAATCAGTGATCAGCAATAATCTTACATGCTCAGTTGGGAAATCAACTAGAATATTGAAGCAATTTCCCCCAGATTTGTCTGACTCAGTTGAGTTGATAGTATAAAGTATATAAACTGCTAGTTACTATAATATATTATATATAACTTACTAGTTGATGTTGCACACAATATAACTGAGGGCAATCAGTACAGTAGGTTACTGCTGGTTTGTTCTCTCCATTATCAGCACAAACATCACAGAGTATTGATGGATCCACTAGAGCTGTCTCTGTGGCTGATGGTAGAGTCTCTGGATTTATGTTGTGGTTCTCTCTGGTAGATATATCATACAATGTAATCACTGTTATAATATAAATATATTAGTTTACTATATAATATGGTGAATATTGAATGCTTACTTACCTACACAAGGAGCATCTTATAATCTTATACATGTCATAAGAATGCTTCAGACATCCCAAACAGAAAACATGGAGACAAGGCAGAGTTCTTGGGTCTCTCAGACCGTCTACATTTAGACAAATAGCACAGGTGTGATTCACTACTCCAGCCATTCTGATCTAAAAGGAGAGAGAAATAGAGAAATATAAAGCCTGAGATGATTTACATTGTAGATATACAAGTTTTATAAATTAATTATAAATAATGTGTAGAGAGTGAAGTATATTTATACTTACATTTGTCACTTATAGTCTACAGTGTAAAGTTGTGCAGTTTCTACTTGGAAGTTCAGTTGAAGAATGACAGTCTTCCTATCAATCAGTCACGTGCATAAAGAAGTGAAACTGTATTGGAAATTCCCAACTTATTGCATTGTGGAATTTCCATAATGTAGAAAGCTCCTTTTGTACAGGATAACACAACTCCTGTTCAACTTTACATTTCTCACCGGTGCATTGAAAGTTTGCATCACCAGCCTTTGTGATGTAGCACATACTACATAACACCATAATCCTGCATATAATTATATACAATATCTGTACATTTTGCATATGTGTTCATGGAGTACAGACACTACAGCACAATTTTTGCAATAATAATAATTATGTAGAAAACAAATTTAGGAAATTTGCAGGTCAGAAGTTACATGCATCCATATATAACTGGTAGATATTAAACCTTTAAAGGTGCACTATTAATATATACATTATATAGCTATCTCATCATGTCATGTGAAATTATTTTATATAAAAACAATTACATGTAAATATAAACTCATGCATCTCAGTCCAATGGTAATATAAATATAATATTAGAGAGAGTGATGTCATAGAATGAGTAGCTGTTCATGTGTGTATGTAATTCATAGTACAATATAAATAATATATACAATATAATATAAACTGATGATAATCTACTGATGTTGGAAAATATCTCTGTTCCAAACATACCAGGATGAACTCGACTGTTTCGGTTACGCAAATGGTGGCAGATCAATCACCTGCTCCCACCTGCCCATCAACATCACTAATATGGTCTTTGATGAGAAATAAAATTAATCATTCGCTATATTCTGCTGACTGCCATGTTGAGTTTTATATTGTATATATCCATGTACATGTACATACACACAGGTGGCTTTACCTCTAGCAGAGGGTAAGACAACTCTATCATCATTAGTTGAGTGATGTGGTACCACAATGCTACAAGTATCAGTGGAGAATCTCAATAGGTACACAGTCTAGAGTGGTAAGGTTATCGTAGCTATAGTTATGGAGCAATTTGGAAGTTGTCTTCTCTTCCCAGACAGGCATAGATGGGAGAGAACGACTTCTACTAAGTATAGCTTATGATATAATAATAATAATAATAATAAAAATAATAATACTCACTCTGGTTGAATTGAATTAATAAGATAAAATGTTGAGACATAATCAGTGGAATAGTCTGCATATGACCTGTCATCGTTTCAGTACGACAAAAGCAGCTAACTGCAGATACATACAAATGCTTTTAGTTTACAAACCTTTTATCCTCAATCACAACCACAATCACAATAGCCCTTCTATATTCTGTGAGTCTAAAGGTTTTTCATACCAGCCTGAGTACCATTGTTGTACATGTCCATGTATAGCCATTTCAATGGGGGTGGAGTGTCTCATCCTCTCCCTATTCACACAATATATTCTCTGGAAGTGTTTTCTCCAAAACACATTATTCACTCGTAGTCCCTATTTACTGTCTACATGAGCTCACACTGTTATCTTTTCTCTAGAATATTTAGTTTCAACCATCGTCTGTTTATATTTTCGCTACACCTCAGTTATTCTTTGATGTTACTGATTTGTATAATAAGTGGTAATTAGCACAAAACACAACGTATACAGTGTATATACAACCCATAAATGAGAATAGCACCATCCACACACTACAGAGTGACAATTTACTGTATAGGAATGAAAAAGGTTTCACTCTCTTGTTTGTAGTAAATGAATCTATAATAATTATTACAAGTTTCAGAAAATACAATAGTCTTAGTTCCTAGATCCATGTTTTGATGAATGGGCATACAGTACTACTGCCCCCCTCTATTTAGTGATACAATAGTTATAGCACAGCAAGACATGGATGTTAATAAGTGATAAAGTGTGTGACGTTTGTGTCAATACGACGTATGCACAGTAGTTGGTAAACTAAATTATCACTTTGATTGGTATTAGTAGAGTATGTGTCTTACTCTAACACACTGTATTACACTCTACTACATGTACCTTCACTGTTACTACTACGTCTGCCAATATAATATTATATCATAGGCTAATATAGTTTTTATACATAGTGAGGTCTATATTCAAGGTAACCATGTAAGTATTGTGATGGTACGCCAAATCGTATCTTACATCTGACACTCATTCTTGTGTGCTTATAATTGTATATATCTGCTTGTACCTTGCTCCTATATTGTTGTATATAATTATATGATTATATCTAAGTCTTTTAATGCCTTTTATACCCATGTACAGAGGCCCTACCTCTCAGAATCCATTGATATTCATTTTGTACATGAATTGGACCATTTTAAGCAACTTTTGTAGAACCCGACCTATTTTGGGTCGGCCGTTGGGCTTCCGGTGGCCATCTTGTTGCGCAACTTCCGGACGACCACACGTCGTCTTTTCCCGACGTCACGTCGGCCGGAAGTCCTTATAAAGGGCATTGTTTTACTGTTCATTGTCTCAGTCTTCACTTGGCTTTCAATAAAGACACATCTATACTTGATACAGAGACTTTCACTTCCTTTTGCCAGGTCATTCGCTTAGCGAACTGCCTACTAGGTCGGATCACTCTCTTTCATTGTATAGTCTGAAGGTCGGACTTGAGATCAGATGGGTCGTCTTTGGTAGTATTTGGGCTACTGAGACCGCTCGATCTTTCATGTAATGCGAAGTCCTATTACCACTCATAGGCACTTCATTTCTGGGTCGATAGTCGTCCAAGGACGACCGCACCAAAACACAGAAACCATTACAGTATAACAATGATATTACGTAATACCTACATGTATGTTACATCTACATGTTGTATATAATGCTTACTGTGTAGTAGAATGATTTTAATGACATTAAACATTTTTACATACTTTACATTTTATTCTATTTTATGCTCCGATTTGAATGTCATTAAGTCCTTTTTTCTATTGAATAGCTGAATATTCTACATTTATTTTATAACATTCACTTTTTTCTCATATATCATCCTGTCTACAGCAGAAGTACCTCAACCAATTTACACGTATCATCCAAAACAAATAGCCTACACTTCATGAATGTTATCACACCTTTGGTTCAATAACAAAGTTTGTAGATAGAGTAGTTTTGCTGCTCGACTCACTTTTGTTAGGGACCTCAGGTCCTGAAGTTGTGCAACGCCTCTCAGGGGTCATGAGCTGAAAACTGTATGTCTGAGCCAAGCACCTGCTGGGACCAAACATGCATAACTAGATAATAAGTTTTGTTAGCTAGCAAATATCATTGTAGCCATAACTTTTAAGGGCGGGATAAATTTGGTGCAGACTACATCGTTAAGTACCGGGTCTCAAGGTGCTGAGGCTAAATTTGAATTCTTCAGCTCTCAGGATTATGATCTAAGAATTGTACATTTGTGCACTAGCACCACCTGAGAGCACTAGTACCACCTGAGAGCACTAGTACCACCTGAGAGCACTAGTACCACGTGAGAGCACTAGTACCACCTGAGAGCACTAGCACCACCTGTGACCAAGATCCACATCAAACCGTTCTCATAGCATATCGTACTCATTCTATACAGACCAATCAACCGTGGGTGCCGTAAATGTACTTTAATGGGTAGATAGAAATAAGCTGCCCACTCTCACCCCCCTCACTGTTATCATGTACAAATATTTCATGCAAAACTCAAGAGTAGTGCACAGTAATCTCACGCCAGCCAATAAACACCGAGACACCATCTATCATACATTTACATGTAGTTACTCTATGGGTATCAAAGCAGCCATACTGGGTTCATCCTGATTTTGATAATTACCTAAGCTACATGTATAGCAAGTTCAATTTTGAGCAGAATATTGAAGCAGATGAAGTTGTCTTCTTTTTTACCTTTGGGTAACCCCCAACCAAATCATACATTGTAAGTGCAGTGACTTTCTTGATTCCTGTTTAGTTATTGGACACTTTCTCTTATAATGTCATTTATACCATGTAGGGAGCCATTCCTGCTGCAACGCTGCGTGGTTTGACTGTGTCAGCAATGGACAGCAGGCAGCGATGTCTTACATACAAATTCAAGTGCACTCATTACTCTCTATGCTAATACTAGGACTATACTTGTACAATATTGTTACACTTACACTCTTATCAACATGCACCAATACCCTCCTGAGCAACCAGTAAGTGGTTTTCATATTTTTATTATTTAACAGTTATAAATCCTGAGTGCAGCCAACCGAGATCATAACAGTGTAACCAGGTTCAAGAGGGACTGGTACCATTAACCACCCTTGCATTAAGTGTATTTCAACTATAGAACCTGATGCTAAACTTTGCTAAGAAATGGAATCATTTGACTCAGTATTTAGGTCACTCCATCCTCTCCACTTACAGGTAAGTTATAGTAGTATTGTTAGTTAATCCTCTACACTTACAGGTTATAGATTCAAAAGTAAGGCAGAGGATACTGTACCAATACATGTAGCACTAAATGTTGCATCACACTCTTCCTAGCCCGAATTTCTAATTAATGCATCTTCCACCCTAAAATTCTGATCCATTAGTCTGGGTTCCTGTTAACACTCTGGAACACCACCGTAGATAGTTTTTGAATTTACATCAAATATTTAAACTGTGTGGCATCCTGTCATTAGATTGCAGTTAAACTATTCCATTAGTTTTATGTGATACCCTGAACCTATTGTGCCGCAGCACACAATGAGAAAGACAGATAGTGAGCGTACAAACTCGTCATACAGTATGTATTCTATAGCCGTTTGGTTCCACATGTGCATTCATAACTAAGTAGGAACCCAGGGTATCCATACTTGTACATACAATGTATAAGACTAGACTAGTGAATGTTCAAGATATTATTTAGGTGCAGGGATAGCCTGTGGACTGTTAACACAGCTCTTCACAGTATAACTCTAATGTCCATGAGATTTGAGGAATGCCCTATGACATCACAGATCCCATTAAGGTTGCCATTAATTACCCACTTAACATCAATTACAGAAGACAGGCAAAGTATAATGTTATGTAAACTGAAGCACGCGCTAGATAATATCAATGGTACCCAGCTCTACCCTGTCTTTTCCATACACATATCCATCATATTGATACTAAACAGATATATGGGCTGTAATACAGAGTAGAGCAGCTACTGCAAACATATAGTTTCTCTCAGTGTAGTACTATAATATAGCCAGCATCTGTACAATGATTTATGGAGTAGTATATTTATATTCACAATTGGTGGGTGATTTGTGGCTCTATTGACGAGGGCTATAAAATATCTTTGGATAATTTGGATTCTACTTCCTGGAGAATAACTACTCGTACGATGGTAGAGCGCCAGGTAGGGTTAGCGTTACTTGGACACATAACAAGGGGTATCTAATGCTTCAGTTAGAATCAGTGAGGTCTGTATACTATTAGTTCAGGGTAGTCATGTAGGCCTACAGTGCTGTAGTAAGCATGATATTCACTGTGTGCTCACTAGCCTGTGGATAACAGGTGATTGTCAATGAAGTTTTTGTGACCTACGCAATAATTATGGCAATATGGTGAACTTTGCTTTAGGTAGATTATAAACTATTGTTTTAGTCGGAATGCTCCGTGCATACTATACTAGATAGTATTATAATATATTTTGTTATCAGACTATGCCAGTTTTATTTTGGATAAATGACGCATGCACCAAACTAGGTTAATACATATATAATACCAAGTAGGTATATTTATCATCAACTGTACAGTCTCTTTCTTATAGATTCATCCTAGCCCTATAATTATTATAGCTTAAGCAAAAAATTTCTACAATCAATAATCTATTACGCAATTTTATAATAAAAATATTAGTGAGATAAGAATAGTGTAGGCATGTTTACATGTCTTTGAATGCAACCCTGTGGGCTATGAGTGAGCCATGCAAGGCACAATGGAGTCCCCCCCCCCCTTTATTGAGATGATGGCGTAGGGCTTGAGGACGGCGCTTTACACAACAACTATTGTGAATAATCATCTACTCAATTAGGCTGTAGATAAACGTACTGAACACACATGTACATTGTACTACATAGTGTGTATGTATGTTTGTGTGTAATTATACACAGTTTGGTACAATGTACATGCTCACTGTATATGCAGACATGGAATAACCGTGCTGGTTCACCCAATAATGGCCTAATGCTGCACGGACGCAGAATTTATGCCAATTCCATTAACAGGAAGTAGTTGTTGTTAACTAGAAGGACAGCTTAGGAAATCACTTCTAAGAATATAAATCAGTGACAATGAACTCTAAAAATATTAGGTCATTCACTGTGTAAATGTAACCAGCTGCCAATACTGTGACATGTACATGTACATGTAATGCATGCAGCATATGTACATGTATATACTGTTTACATTTACATAATAATAGCATGGGTTGGACCATTGTACTAATTACATTGTATAGACAGAGTTAGGTGATTGATGCTGTACACTCTATTATGTAATAATAGTAGTAACACCAGCATCTGGAGACACTTACATGTACTGAGTAGATTTCCCATGTTGTAGTTATCACAGCTTGAGACTCACCATATACTACACACTGGCCCAGGAGCCGCTATTTATAGGTACCATGAGATGATTATAAGGCAGTATGTAACTGACCTACGGTCATCTCTAGTCTCTAGTTGAACTTGATGCTTGTCTGCGATGATCTGAATAGATGTACAGTAGGTGCTGTACTGCGCACTGTTTTGGTAGACTGAGGTTCACATAATTTGTAAATTGAGGTTACTTAAAGATGTACCAAGGAGACAAGGAAATTTTCCTGATTTAATTTTGAAAAAGAACAAAGGCTGTCACTAGCACCCCGCCTGTAGTTGATGGGAGAGGGAATATAAAAGTAGGCTACAACTCCAAACACATTACCGCTTTCCTCTGGCGATAGTAACAGAACTGCCATTAAAATATCAGGTGAATTAAAGATTAAACTATGCGTCTAATATTACTTTATAACGATACTTATATACACATACTTTATCTTGAGCAGAACAGAAGGTACATGGCAAGACGGAACACTCTTGGGCCAATCAGAGAGAAGCCTGATGATGAGGAATATATTTCCTCCAATGACATCAGGAAGACTATCGTTCTCTCTATGGCTGCCGATGATGATGATTGGTCCAACTACCGGAGGAGGTCGAGCAGCGGAGGTACAGCAGCACAGCTGTTCCACCAGACCAGAAGTAGACGCTCTAGCAGAGACGGTATGTACAGACAGTTTTCGTTTCTTTAGGAGACATAGATCTCGAGTCAAATAGTGAGCATGCACTGCACTGTGTGAGTGCAAACAGGTGAGCACATCTGTGTACAGTATAAGTATTTAACTACTGTGGAATGGTTATGTGGTTTGTAGTATGCTCCCAAGCCAGTCAAAAAACTTATCAATGCAAAAATGAGGGCAGAACTAAGCCAAATCTGTGTGATTATTTATTATAATGTATATTATATACATGTTACTTATTTACATTTACAATTGGGTTATCTACTGCTGCTGTAAATGGTGTATATTATATACATGTACATGTAGGATTGTAAAACCTACATATAAATGACATGATTAGCATTTAACATTGTCTAATGTACATCTACAATTTCTTCTGGTAAACATCAACGTCAGTAGAACTAAGTAGGTTTATTTTATACACTGCGGTAACCTGCAACCCTAAGTCATCGTAATTATTTGCAATTTGAAGTCGTGTCCTGTTGGCAAGAAAATAACTCTAATAGCAGATACTCTATTATTGTCGGTATGACCAGAATATGCTCAAACCTACTGCCAAGCTATTTTTCGATGTCACCTTACTGTTGCATGCATTACTTAACCTTCAGTGTTAGAGTGTTTAGGGAGGAGATGGTAGAAACTACAAGACATACATTGTATCTAGAGACTAATAACGGTATAACGCCATAACGGTACACGCAATATTTTCCTTAACTGTATAGCCCAAGAAATAGAGGTTTGTATCACAGTATGATAGTTATACAAGCTATATGCTCATGTAATGGTGGAATAAGCAATCAGTAGGCCGGCCCACCGCCAATACCAATATTACATGTGTTGCAAGATTATTATGTTTGAATAAAAGATTTAGTTGTAAATCTCTCTCCCCTATCAGCAAAAATGTTTGTAGAAAGTAAACAGGTTGGTTGTTATTCAAAGACCTGCTTATATGCTCATATATGGATATAAACATGGTGTTTAATTGAACTTTATAGAAATACATTGCCCAAAATGGTGACTATAATACGTAACTGGACAACAGTCGGAGTATCTCGTTTCGTTTCGTTGGCTCCACGTTTCACTGAATGTTCAGTGTGACGAAATATGCTGATTTGTGTATATCAAACCGTTTGGAATAACAGTTCGATATACAAGGACACAGGATTAGCACCAATCACAGGTACCACAACATGAAGTTGTGTACACCCAGTGGTTAGTGCCAATAACCTATGTCATCAGCACATTCGCAGTGAGGTGCAGAGATATCAATTTGGATGTTGGGTTGACCTTTTGGGTCATCCCTACTTCCATTATGACATCCACAATTATTATAACATGTATAAGTTATTAGCCACCGATATACTTGTAAACAACATTAATCTGATTGGTTTACCATAATACACTTAGCACATGTAGTAAATAATGGTCATAGCACACGCCTAACTAATTAGCATATTTTGTCATTTGTCCCTACTACTACTAAGTGATAATTCATGTGCATGTGCATGTAACATACATTGAGATTGCTAGCAACTCTAGACTCTTCGCGAGTGCATTGCCTACATGTACATGTACTTGTAATAGCAAATTATTCATTACCTAACTTATTATTATATAACAGATATCTCTGACTGACTATCAACTAAACCCTGCAATCTGAATTCAAATGGCGTGTATTAATGTCTGAGTTATCATGTTCCTTAAATTACATTCAGAACCAAACGTGAGATTCAAAGTTCAATTTAATATCTTTATTATTAAAAGCCTAACTATAAAATATAATACATACTATAAGCTATAAAGTTGATTACTACATGGCAAAACTTACAGTTTCAGTCCTTTTGGTTGCTCTGTGTTCTTGACAAATTGATACAAAAAGTATACTGTAAAAGTGTAAGATAGATGTTAGTATGCTCTAAGTAAAAGTCTTATATCCTTCTATCAGTCTCTCTCACTCTCTCTGTCTCTGTGTCTCTCTGTCTCTCTGTCTCTCTGTCTCTCTCTGTCTCTCTCTGTTTCTGTATCTATCGCGGTGCCTCTTTTATATCAACCAGATTTGTATGTCATATAAATTCCAGACTACATGTACGATGTATCCAGCAGACCCGGGTATATCTAGATGGTACTAAACTCCGGTTTTTGTTTCTGATGCCATACTCATTGCGCCATACTGGGTCTATGTTGCCCGTAGCACACTAGGATATTCTCATGATATGACTTGTGCTGTTATATGAATGTGATCTCATACCCATCACATCATACTTGATCTTAACCAATTCTAAGTTTTCTGTCTCAGACAGTAAAGCCAATGTTCTGTGCTGCTTGTACTGCACCAGGATATTCTCACGATAATTAAATAATTAAATAACTAATGTCATCTTTTTTTGTGTGTGCTTTCTGTAGCACACCACAAACAAGTTCAGAGCAAACCATAATTGACGTCAACTTATATTGCCATGTAAATTCATAAAATAACTTTATAAAATATGTATGCCACATGTATATGCATGTAACATCCCATCATATAAAAATTCATAAAATAACTTTTATAAACCTGTGTACTGCATGTATATGCATGTAACATCTTATCATATAAAATAATGCTATGCAATAATATTTAAAAGCATGTATTTATAAAGGTATAATATGTGTATAAGGTATAATAAATTATGTGTTGTATATTATTTATAACACTATATTAGTACGACACTAGTGTGTCAAAGGATAGTCATATAAATACATGACAGTCAGATTGCAATGTTATGGAATTTCAGCACACCATGATGTCTACATATCCACCAATATTATAGAATTGTAGCACACCATGATGTCTATATCCACACAATATTTGATACAGCTACTATATCATCTGAGAATTCATAAGCATGTTTACAAATATTTAGCACCTTAACAGTTTACCAGTAACCATTTACTCCTATATTGTGTTTTAGATAAGAAATGTCAGGTACATATTTGCTTAGAGCATATCAACAATGGACGTTATCGTACCGTGATATGGTTATCTAAGTACTGTATATATTGCTGTTTATTACGTGCAAGCCTACAGGTATAGCTTATGTACTGTGTAGCTACCTGTAAGTTAAATGGAGTAGACTATAATTGTCACATTATACTACTGTCTATACCCAAAACTAGGTAGCAGATTTTCTCGAGAGGGGGAACCTGCTAACACCAGCTGAGCCCTGCCAATAGATTATTCATCCGACCTCATAGTGGACTCAGTTGATGTTTCAGCCTCATTATTCTGTTCAGTATAATATTTCCACAACATAAAATTATGAAGTTCAAAAAAATGTTTTTTGCTTTATGAGAGGTAGATTGAAGCTGACAATGAGTCATAGTCATATACAACATTTAGTTATAGCCTGAGCAATGGCGCAGCAAGTTGAAGACAAATAGTGTTTTTCGACTAACTTTTTTACAGTCAAACACAACATTAAATTATTTACTGATTCTAGATAAATGACAGCCACTCTTGTGTAAGCAAATACCATCTCGTTGAGCCTGATGGGCAGTGTGTGATAGTGACAAGGATACTACTGGAGTAGTGAAATCCGCTTGTGATATTTCCTGGTTTAGTTTTACGCCAGCAACTATTAATAGGCCAGAAGTTGGTTTCAACTTGTGCAAATGATTAGGGTGATTCACTGCTTTTTTCTGTTTCTAAATTCAAATCGCTTGTTTTATACTGGTTTAGTAAAATACTTATCAATGATCCAACATGTAATTCCCCTTCATTTTATTTCGGAATTTACAAAGTAATACAATATGTAGTTTATAATAAAGCTGTGAATGCTAGTTGTTATTAGAGGTGAATAAGTGTTTCTCTTTGCCTACTATTTCCTGACAATTTTGACTTTTAATTAATATTATAATAATGTAATGGCAGAAACAAAAACGATCAGACAATAAATCGATATTGAATTGACAATGTAAGAAGTTGTATTCTTTCTGCTTATTTCAATTTTAAGAGAGGACAACTTCAAGTAGATTTGGCTTTAGGCAAGGTCCAGCTGTCACCTGGGACTTCCATGTAAGGAGATCAAGGTTTGATTCCTGTACATATCATCCAACCCTAAAACACTCATGTGACACATAGTCACTTCGCCATGTTGATCTCTCTGTTTTCCTATCTGGGATTAATTACGGAAAATGAAACAAGGAGTTGCAACTATAGCTCCTTGTTTTAGATGTAGGTCATTTTTGTGATTTTTATCAAAATTATATAATTATTTAAATACTGATTATTAGAAAAGAGAAGTATCTTCCCCAGGAGGATTCACAGCAGTATAATAAGAAACACTGTAAAAGTGTAGTTTGAATATACACAAACAATTATTTAATAATTAATTACTTGTATAATATCAGTGGTTTCACTCTCTGTTCTCTGGTTTCAGACTTTGACAGAGAAAACCGACAATTCTCTAATAGTGTAGTAGAGTAGAGCAGAGTACTATAAGCTGCTCTCTACCATGAACAATAGAGCCTACCACAAAACAAGGGGGACAACTTAGCATGAGTTTACATGTTCCCAGTATGTCATTTTTCCAATACAAGTTCATCACAAAGCTACTAGCTGCTGCCTCCGAGTCTGAACTATGAATGACTGCATGATGGCTGTTCGCTATTTGTTTTTGTCTGTCACCTTTTCTTTCACACCTATCAAAGTCTGAAGCTTGTTTGAGCAGGCAGGAGCTGAGCTTTGAGTATAGATGTAGAGTTTTGAGATGCTCAGCTTCCACAGCAGGATTATTTGGGGCTTCAAGCGGTCTAAAAATCAGCAAGTTAACCACAACTACAGCATCCCGTTACTTCTCAGTTATAGCACAGTTTATTAATTGTCATTAATATTACAGGTACCGTGCCATTTTATAGGAATCCTGTGTTACACGAATATACATGTATGCACGGTAAAATATTTACTGAGTTTTCCATTTTAATTATGACTGTTTCAGAGATGCAGGGTCTATTATAGGTGCTCTAGTTTAAATCTACCGCATGACATTACAAATGTTAGACATGTACATGTATTAAGATATGTAAAGTACAACACAATGAATGGGAAAATGTTGGTGTGGGATAGTATTTTAATTATAAATAGCAATAGAAGGCCGCATTTTTATTTTTGATTTATTAGGAAATAAATAAAAAATAAAAATGCGTCTTGTATTACTATTTATAATTAAAACACAATGAATAATATGAAACGTATTATTGTGCACAGCCAAACATGCATTTTTGGTTATATTATATTACATGTACATGTATATATGCATTGTATATGAGGAGTCATACCCTTTCTTTGTCAAACCTCTCGTGAGTCGTGACTTGTTGTAATTGGAAGTTGTGCCATCATGTCACACACTAGTGATTATTATCAAAATTATAGATACCTCGTGTTAAATCAGTAAATAACGTGAACATTGCATCAGTAAATATTAATATTGACTGCATCACCCCAAATACAGGGCTTCTGTATTTTAATATTTTATTTATGAGCTGACCTGATTCAGAGTTGTCATACCCAGTGAGTGGGATTTTTCAGAATATGCGTGCATTACAGATCTTTGTCTAACACCTAAGGTGACACAACTTCTCACAATTCTCAGATTTGGTTCTGTAATCCCAGTTCTCAGGTTTTTAGATTTGAGACTCACAGGCTACAAACATGCCAATAGTTGTATGCATAGTACAGGAACAGACTACTAATAGCCTTAGCTCTTATCATTGCATTTAGCAGATATATCTGGTAGTGAGTGATATAGTTTTGCTGAAATCTTGACAAAAACTACTGGCTATGCCACATTCATATAAAATTATACCTACTTTTGAGCTTGTAGACGAATTCTGTTGAATTATTTAAAGAACATTCTAGTCTGCATTAGCTTGGAAGAGGATTTAACTTTGCTATGCCACCATTTCTAACATTAAATTTGTTTATATATAGATTATAAAGAGAGTTTAAACCATGAAGGGTATTAGTAATATATATATGGCCACATATTTTATTATCTGATGCTTATCCAGAGTTTAGATAGCATTATAGACCATTGAAATAGAGGAACATTATTTCAGGCTTATGCACTCAAGTGGTATACTGTTTGCTTACTCCACAAATACATTATTATTAATAACTTTGTGCTAACCATTAGTGATATTAATATGCATTCTTACTGGGCAGTAGGCGTTGATGGCGCATTATAATAGTTTATATTCATACTGTAGGAAACCATACACCGCATGGAACTGTCATTTTAAACGAGAGAATTCGGTAAAACTTCAAGTTATTTGATTACTTATAGATAAGAGCTTCTCAATGCAACTGTAGTGTGATAGTAATTAGATGTTTTTATACAAAGTTATACAATAAGGCTGAAGGGATGTATTCAACTCCTTCTATTCTTATGCAAAGACATGTCATGCAATCTAAATGGAGGGATGTGCTTATACAGTATGATGATTCTGAAGAGGACGATGGGAAGGGTAAGCAGTGTCTACAGATAAATTATCTAACATCTCATCTACATGCTCAGTAGAGTAGCGTAGCATACACCAGCTCACAAGGTTGACACTAAGGATTGTATGGTCAAGTGGTTGTACTAGACGTGTATAATCCCACTGGCATGAGATTTTGCTAAGGTGTAAAAATATTGTGTTTATTCATGTAAGCTGTATAATATAATACAACATCGATGTGGAGCGGCATGCTGTCGATAACAGGTAAGCTAGTAGTTATAGTTCTAATTTGTGAGTTTACTAAGTAACTACCTACTCCTTGTATCTTCCATTTCTGGTTACAAAGGTAACGCTGGTAATTGAACAATTTCATGTTCGTCAACACCATATTATACATTGGCCAAGATGTCTGCTGCTAATATTATATGTTGGCCAAGATGTCTGCTGCTGATATTCAGTGCTGTAGGCCTTGGAATTCTCTCCGTCTATCTGACAAATTAGTGATAGTTATGATCTGCTGCTTGGGCTTATATGCATCATACATTATGTACATGTACATCTATATTATATAAAGTAGACTCATTTCCTATCCCTTATGTCTTCGCAGCTGATCAAAAATGTTTGATGTAGGCAGCAGTAGAGTGCGCTTGGGACACCATCCTGTTGCAGAGTATAGTTTTGAATAAAATGAAGTTTTAAATATGCTTAAATATATTCTAAGCTTTTTATAGGTCACTGTCTTGGTTCAGTTTGTATTCGATTGAGCTGCTGCCAGAAGATTCATCTACATGATTTCTGCTTCTTTTCTTCGCGCGACATGAAACTATTTTGCATCATTATCATAATATTCGTATAATACGGCACACTCACGTAGTTTATGCTATTATATAATATATATACATTAGACTGGTGGCATTTACCTTGTTTGGTTGGTAGTAGCGAAGTGTCTTAGGCTACAAAAAACTTGAAGCTTGTGTTTTATTAGTATTTATTAAATAAGTATATCTCAGTATATATGAATGAAGATGTGTAAAACGCCCCAAATACAGCTTAAACTCCGCTGGTTGTGTTGGTTGCGTTGGCTGCGTTGGCTGCGTTGGTTGCGTTGGCTGCGTTAATTGCATTGGTTAGTTTAGATTATTTCCAAAATCTAGATAGGATATATACTAAATAATATCTTCTACTTCTAAGTTGGTACCCTCTATCTAATCACTCTACTTATCACATATATGTATATCATTGTATGTACCTACATGTACATGTATATATATTATGTACCTACATGTACATGTATATATCAAATATGCTCTGCAGGCTATGTATTTGTTCAAATAAAAATGCACTTATATAAGCTACATGCACAGGTTCCACTTGCATAAAGTACAATAGTCATAAAAATTCTCCATTTAAATCAAAGCTACAGAAATTCTATGAATAAAACATTTATACATGTATGTATATAATATAGTATGCAGCCCCCTCACTGTTCGCCATTTTTACCAGTCCTTTAACTATGTTAGTTAAAGCGACACATACATTTACATGTAGAAGTGGTCTGCTCTGATTGCTAAATTTCAGGTGGCTTATCAATTTCAAGTCCAGGGTTGGTCTTTTTAAAGTCTGCAATCATACTGTATAAGTGACACAGTAAACAGGAGTGGCTGAGTAGTGGTGCAGCCATGCTGTGTTGTACCGTGTAGTAGTGGTTTAGGATGAAGCACCTACCACTAGAAAACTGGACCACACCTAACATTCCTGGTGTTGGTATACTAATGAAATAATCCCTAGCAATGTCTGACTGACTATTCCCCCTCATCCCCACTCTCACTTTCCTCCTACCCTACCTATCCCACCCTTTCCCCTCCCCTCCCCTCACTCCACTGATGCCTCATTTTGGTTTGGAATTCCTAACAAGAAGCAATGTTGGGTGGAAGGACATGTACAAAAATAGGAAAGATAACTTCTCTTGCTTGAGTTTTGGGGAAAAACAAAGGCTATGTTAGAATTTGCGAATCTTTTTACCAAAATTATTTTGCACAACTTGTTCGAAGTTATTTAAAGTAAAGTCATTGGATGCAGATGTTTGGTAGGCCTACTAATCTATTACTATAATATAGCCTAATACTAACTAATACAACAGTTTAGATTAGTTGGGTAATCCCAAGTCTGTTTGGAGAGTAAACAGCTGAGGTCTGTACAACTATCACCATTTCAATTATCAGTATGGGCTTCTATCTCAATTCTCAAGTCAAAATTAAGTTCATGACTTGAGCTAACGGGTTTTGCAGGTCCTAAATGAATTAAAACCATAATGGTAGTGAAAGTAGAAAAGCAAAGAGGAAATGATACTAGTAATAGTAAGGTATGCACTATTAGTAGCCTGTATGACTTGCACCAACACTGACTCTGTATAGCCTGGGTTCAGAACTTTCAAAGCAGTCGACAGGTACGTTTGACAGTACAAATTTAGACTAATAACTCTGGGTCCAAAGTCGGCGGTCAATCATCAATTTGACCACTGGCACGCTTGGGGGGTCAAGGCCAGGTACCGATCAGTTATGCTAACATCTGAGCAGGGGAAACTACAAGACGTAGTATTGCATTACAATGATAAAGTACGACTGCACTGCCTACTAGATGACCCTAGTGGTCATTCTCTACCTGTATCAGTAGAGTTTATTTGATTGTGTTGACCACTCTAGAAGGTAGCCTATAATACACTCAATCATTCAAGTATTCAAATTTTTCAAGTCAATGACTTATAATTACAATCTACAATGTAGATTTGATGCCAAATACTAATACTAGTTCCTCATGTACCTCATGCTATGCTAGCCTTCTCTCTCAAGGCATGTTCCCCCCTTGCCTGCAATATCCCCATGTATGTACATGTACTTTATACTATGCTATCTATTGTCAACGTGATGTGATGGATTAGAATACCTATAAGGCTAATCTACTTGTGATACATTTGGTACACAGTCTATATGCACTACTCAAGGTACAATGGTACACAGTCTATATGCACTACTCAAGGTACAATGGTACACAGTCTATATGCACTACTCAAGGTACAATGGTACACAGCCTATATGCACTACTCAAGGTACAATGGTACACAGTCTATATGCACTACTCAAGGTACAATGGTACACAGTCTATATGCACTACTCAAGGTACAATGGTACACAGTCTATATGCACTACTCAAAGTACATTGGTACACAGTCTATATGCACTACTCAAGGTACATTGGTACACAAGTGTAGTATGACCAGCCTACATGTAGCTCATGTGTCTATATTTTACTTTCATGGATATTTTTAGCAAATAATGATACATTTTTATCATATTAAGAAAATTTGATAGTGTATATTCAAGTATGTGCAAACAAATAGTAACTTTATTACTTTGTTGAATTAAGATTATCAGGGCTCTTGAACTCTCGTTCAAATAATCTATCGCACCCCCACTAAGCAATACATGCCACTGTCAACAGAGGCACCCTTTTGATCACATGTACGTATATTCTACACTTACACTTATTACAACTTATAAGTTTTTTGTTGGTTAATGTTAATTGATATTTGGGGAGACGGCTTTCCAATAATTAAATATGTAAATATGTAATGCTATCATATGACACTCTGTCACTTTTATACAATGTGAAATATTTATTCAGTGTACATTTCAAGATAAGCGGGAGAAATATTAAGGTGTAGTCACTCAGTAATGGGATCGTAGACAGTATTGGATGCCACCATCTTGGTGGTCGTCCACCATCTTGGCGATTATTAGTTATTCTGGTTGCTACGTAGTGTATAGAGTCACATTTATTACTGTGGTGCTACCTCCAGGTATGCATACTGTATTCACCATAAGGCTCCTTATCAGGTGTCAAAAAAGTTTAATTGCAAGTAAAAATTGGATAGCTTTCAGTGAGGTTGCATTATGGAGCCTCTTTCACCACATTCCGCTTATCGGTGTAGATAAGACAAAACATCCAACGAAATAGAAAAAGTAGTGAGGTTGAGCTGTCGGCTAGGCTAGCCAGTGGAACAGCATGTAGAACCACGAGCTCCATTTTGTATTTCTGATTTGAAGCTATGAAGCTTGGGAAGTTCATATCACACCTGCTTACAACTAGTCAACATGGTAGCTAGCTGTATGCGGTGTCAGACACCTGCACGAAGGTGAAGGTGATTCCGCTGTCGCTGTCTTATGCTTTGTCTACCAGCCTGTCTTACTAGTTGTCGTCTAGTTGTGAATGTACGTGTCACAGATGAATGATGGATTGGTATCTGGATAACTATCGCTCTCTCATCATTCACTTCTGCAGCACACTTCTCAGTGCAGACCGTCTGCCTGTCAAACAAGATAACAGAGAGATTTATTTATGAGTCTACATCATTTGCCATAATAAAATATAATATAATCTAAGGGGGGCCATTCACAGTTTTCCTACTGTCCCAATAGGGACCCCCTTTCACTAGAGACCAGACCAAGTATTCATTCCAACCAATCAAAGTAAAGTGCTACCGCTCTACTCCTACATGTAGCTTTAAGATCGCTATACTGTGAATTGCTTTGGTTTAGGTGACAACTACCTGTGCACCGACTTCTATTGAAGATTGACATTGTATAATAAGCAGTCTATTCTGTGAACTGGCACTATATGGTTAAAGTTGACTTCAATTCTTATTTCCCATTACGATCCTTCTGCAGATTACTACTGCATTAAACAGGTTTCTCTGCAGATAATCATGAATAATACATAGTTTATACAGTGCATGTAAATACCCCACATAAATATATGCATATTTATTCATATCTCAATGGCTGACCTCAACAAACTCTCAGAGGTACATGTATTATACAAAGCCTATCTTGAGGCACTCTGTGTTATTATAATCATAGCCTGGGTTCTATGTGCTCTTGGAATCCCAGTAGGATGTTATGGCGATTAGCAGTAGACTCAACACTGGGCTTTAGGCAACAGGTACCCAATGCTATTCATATTGCATTAGGAGCCACCTTATCTCTCTAATACATGACTAAGGTGGTTTAGACAACATACATGTGTCAACACATGGACAAATACAAGTCATGTCAGTCAACTAATGCATCCCACAATGTCAAACAGGATATTCACACCTGGGCCCATTATCAGTATAATACACACATATTTTTCCTCCCAGATAAAAGAAGTTTATGTAACAAGGAAGCATACTATCTACAATTAGATATGAGTTGAAGTGTATTGCAGCTGGCAGGATGGCACTTTGGTTAACTCTGTGATTGTTATACTGCTGTTTGCGGCAGCTCAACATTTTTTATGTCATAAAATACAGCGTGAATCTTCTACACAGTACAGTTACTGTTCGTATTCCTGTAGCGAATGTCTCTGTTTCATTCCTTCAACAAATGTCTAAATCACATCCTGTCTAAACTGGCTCAATGACATCACTGTATATGGCTTCAATTATACACATAATATAGGAAGGCTTGTCCCCCCTTGATCGTGGTATTGATTGATGAACAAAGACAATGACAATGAACAAAGACTATTTTCAATATTACCAGAGTTGTCGTTACATGTATCGTCATGACTTTTGGCTGACTGTGGGTAGCTAGACGTCAGACACCTTGACCTATGACATTCTGACCCAAATGAGTCATCTTTTAAAAGAATGGCCTCCAAACCATCATACATGCCCAGTCATTTGATAAAACCGAGGGGGGAGTTAATATTTGGGTGTGTAGGTGTCAAGGTCTAAGATATGAATATGGTTACTGGTCGCCTAAACGTTCAAAGCATAATATATCAGTAGGAGTAAGAGCACATTAGTTTTTAAGCCCAAGGTTCAAGCCTAGATCCATCAAATTAATTAAGATTTATGGCTACTGCTGTGAGTTCTTTTTGTACCTTTCATAGACTTGAGCTGAGTGATCACAAGCAATGTGCACATAAATAATTGCTTTGTTTGAAAAATTATACAATGAATTGTCCTATAGTTCCTCACAGACTCATGGAGGTATTCAAATGTAATCAATATTTGGGCAGTGATGGATTATTTCACATCAGTTACGCAAGCTACACTAATACAAGGTGTTTACATTCTACATGTACTTAGCAAAAGATTGTTGAAGGTGTATCTAAAGCAGTAATATTGCATTCACCATTGCTAGAAGAAATACCTAAGTCATAGTTGTAAGTACAGGTACTCAAATAGATTGGAAAATAAATTTCTATGCAAGACAGCGAGCATACAGTGAGCGTAAAGTATAACAGGTTGATAGAAATTCACAAGTATGGAGATCAAATGGCAAACAATGTAATTAATTGAGTCATCTACCTAGACCTGTAACCATATAGGTATGGTGCCATGCAAATTCTCTTCTATCATAGTATAATAATGATACATTCTACTATATATTTATGTAGATTCCTGCATCAACCAGAAAGAGAGAAAGCTCAGTGATGAGCACACAGCCGTCAGTCACAGGGATGCTATAGATAGACATCAGCTACAGACAGACGAGTTCCTTAAGTATGTCAAGGACACATTAGACGAGCTTGGACTCGATGGAGCAGAAACAGAAGCTCAAGTGTCACCAAGTCCACCTGCCGAGGAACAACGAACATCTAAGATTTCGCGGAGAGTCGGTTTAGCTTCTTCGAGGCCGTTCATTGATGTTACTTCAGCTAATAGTATAACTGAACCCCCAGTTCATCGTCTGCGTTCAGATCCAGGCCCACCATCGACCATCAGGAAAGCAGCTCTCGGTAAATCTCTGTCTGTAGAACCAAAGCTACCTTCAGTCTCCGCCGATATGGAGTATGACATCTGTGGACAGACAAGTGAGAACAGGTTCCCTTGGCAGAGAGATCAGGGTATTCAAGTAGAAATGGCAGATTTCGACAAATGTCAAGACCTTCCAAAGCAGCTAGAGTCGAATAAACAAAGATTTATAGGACAAAGGTCACTAAGTGTGTAAGTAGTCTCATTGTCATACATGTATGCATGTGTACTGTCTAAGTGTGTATATGGTTCTATTGCGAAATGTGTGTGCTTTTTAGTGAGAGCATTATTTTCTTCTTCTCCCATCTTATTCTACTTTTCTGGAACGACTGCTACTATTTACTAGGCTTATGTTCTATTTCAGCTCAACACACGTGTAAGTTACCTCCCCTTTAATTTACCACTTGCAGATTAATAGACAGCATTGCCATTCTTATCTCTCTCAGATACAAGGAAATAATGACAGAAAATAGGCATATAATTTTTAATATGAAAATAATACGAAACTGAAACAATGTTGTCTATATTCGTAGTACAACTATGAGCATACAATATTGACATTACGTGAATATCCTGGAACTTTACTATTGAATTATATGGTAGTGGTGTGATATTTACTCTGTAATTATTGATCAGGTATTGTATATAATGTATCCGTTTGAAGCACATAATATATATTATTATATAGCAAATATACAATACAACTATAAATAGAGTACCACACTACGACAATGAATAGTAACATACTGATAACATGCGATATGCAAAGGGCAAACAAATATCAGATGTCTTGTCGAATCTACATGTTGCTGATAGCGATTACACTGTGGGACTGATATGTATCAGACATACTCTCAACTGATACTATATGTACCCTGTACTTTATGGTCCTGGGGTGCTACAATGGTGGGATACAGCAGATGTGATAGAACACACTAGAACTGTAGCTAATGCTCCTCAACTCGCGCTGTCCTTACCAGTTCGAACTCTACTTTCCTCTTCTCTCTGTCTGATCAATCCGTTATATCTTCTGTTGCTAAGTCTATTTTTCCTGCATAGAAAAAAGCAGTGGTATTTTATTTTATGTATGTATGAACCAGACACAGTGCGTCTGCTTATACACAACATTATTTATATTTTAATTCAATGTCTGACTCAGCATGAATGTAGTGTAGGGTAGCAAGTTGCACGACAAATATCTCAATACAGTGTAATAATGATTCTATTATACTGAGGATGAGGCAGAACCCGCTCACTGTCTACCACAGGAAAGTGTGAGACTGTGTGACTTTAGGTGGACGGATTAGTATGTTCACCACTGCCCAATTCTATCATGGCTTATGAGTTGTCTGCCCTCGCTGGACATGAATATAACTTTGTTGATTCTCTAGGTATGGAGGTAGTAAACCACGGCTATCTAATAATAGAAGACCAAACTCTGCAGGAGACAACCTGCCCCCAATACAAGATGGAGTGGTTGTGATGAAGCCTGAAGTCTTTCAGGAGGCCATGGTGAGTGTAGCACATGCATGGGCAGGCATAAGCTATTGATCTTAATTAGAAGTTGTCTTCCCCTAATTTAAGGGAGGACAACTTCTGGTTAATATAATAACTTATGAGTGCCCATAAGCCGATTGTTAGTACTGTAACTGTAAACCTGATGCAGTATTTAGTACAATGTAGTACTGTAGCACCTACTGTAGTACTGTATCACCTACTGTAGTACTGTAGCACCTACTGTAGTACTGTAGCACCTACTGTAGTACTGTAGCACCTACTGTAGTACTGTAGCACCTACTGTAGTACTGTAGCACCTACTGTAGTACTGTAGCACCTACTGTAGTACTGTAGCACCTACTGTAGTACTGTAGCACCTACTGTAGTACTGTAGCACCTACTGTAGTACTATAGCACCTACTGTAATACTATAGCACCTACTGTAATACTATAGCACCTACTGTAGTACTGTAGCACCTACTGTAATACTATAGCACCTACTGTAATACTGTAGCACCTACTGTAGTACTGTAGCACCTACTGTAGTACTGTAGCACCTACTGTAGTACTGTAGCACCTACTGTAGTACTGTAGCACCTACTGTAATACTATAGCACCTACTGTAGTACTGTAGGTGCAGACCTACTTAGTATTACATCATGTACACTGCATATGATTATTACTGAATTAGCTGGAATATTTACAGAATTTACTTATGTAGTAAATTTCTAGAATTTAAGCAGAATAGCCAGTTGAGATTTATCATTTTATAATTTAGGTTTTTGTGATGCTAGTACTAGTACTAGTGCTAGTAGCAGTGTTAGTACCAGTATTAGTACCACTAGTAGTACCAGTATCAGTATCAGTATCAGCAAGGAGTAAGAAATATCAGTATCAGTACTAGTATAAATAGTAGTACCACTGGTACTGTACCAGTATAATTGCAGTACTGGTATAATTAGTATTAGTACTACATGTACATGTAGTATACCTGATATGTTTGCAGCTCATCAGCCATTTATATTAATAGAATTGTACATGTGTTCACCACACTTGGCTAAGGTTTGCAGCATATTGCCAGGGTGGAACACGCTACACATCTTGTGATTTAACTCTAATGAAACACGATAGGTCAGTAATTTGTACTACTTGTAATTTGATTTCGGAAGTTATCTTCTCTCTTCTTTGAAAAATACCAAAGAGAGAGGACAACTTTAGAAGGAGCATCCTTGTTTGCGTGTTTAAATTATGCAAAAAATATTTAAAATTGTATCTTCAGTTGCATGATATTATTTTATTTATTTTATCTCCAGATATGATAGACATGTAGACTAATTTATTCTACACATTTCTTGGGCTCATAACAATATCCTACAGGTGTGCCTGTATAAAGCTGCAAATACATGTACCTGCACATGTGTTATTATGGGGCTAATTTATGAGGTCTCTACCCACTGACAGCAGCCTACACTATATTATATGATGGCTTAATGTAAACAGCAAGTAAACTCAACTAATTCAAACTTAGGACAGTGTTACTGGCTGTCACCTTGTCAGTGTATTAAAACTAGACAGGTAATGATCAGTCACATAGGCCTTTGGTAGATTAGCCAGATATCTGTATACAATAATACTACCAATATATAGGTCAGCTGTATGACTAACACTTCATCACTATGATCTCTTCTCATGCAGCTAGAATAGAGTGTCTTATGAATTGTTTGAATTTGTCACGTCCTTTATTGCCTAATGTGGCATGATGGTAGCGGTAAGACAGTGTTTTATACTACATGTAAATATAGTATGGAGTATTAGCTGACGAGGTTACTATTTGTAGTTGCTGTTTGTGCTAATACCTTTCGTAATGCAGAGGAAGGACAACTCCAACCCCCCTCTTCCCATGATGCATTGCAATGTTATTGTGTGAACTGTTTATTCAAGAGTTGTTATTCTATTATTGGTTATAAATTGAAGAAATGGCTGTGTAATGGTCAACATGTTGCAAGTTGTAAAAAGACACAAAATAGTATTTGATTAATTAATCAGCTGGCACACATGTGTAGGTAATTAGATGACATGCATCTTACTGTTAGTAACACTAGTATATTATACTAATAACATTAGCTATTAGATAGCTGCTGTAGTAGTGGTGCATTAATACAGTGCACAGAGATGTTTGTATGAAAGGCAGTAGCCTTAGAACATATGCTAGATATTCATTGGGCAGGTAGGGTGCTCCCATATATGTCTCGAAGATTTAGTATATAATAGGAAAGGATATGGAGATGACATGTTTACCTTGTTTACTTAGCCCTGTACAGTATGTACATACATCTGTATATACTGTAGTTATAAACACCGTAGGTTATACAGGGTTAGTAGGTTACAGCTATGTATATATTACAGTTTCCTAATGAACTATAATTAGCAGCATACAAAGTACTTACTTTTCATCTATTTTACAAGTATATATATTATTATGATAAACTATCCACTTGGAGCAGCTACTGAGTAAGGGAAGGGTTTAGAAGCAATAGACGCCAATCATTTTAGCTAAATTGATTTATTTGGATAAAGTTGAACTGTTTGTATAATGAATATACACCAACTAAAGGTATTCCTCTATTATGTCTCTCATATAAACATCCTCTCCATACATGTGCTGTGTGTGTAATGCTGTGCTGTTGGGTAGAATGTGGTCCACTATAAAACGTGCTCTCGTGGTAACTAGAAGACTGGTAAGCTATATCATCTGTAGACTGTACTATGTAGGATACACACAGCTACTTATGTTATATTTAGTTGTATTTATTTATTTAATATCTTTAGTTAAGATAACAATAATCTATTTGTGACACATGCTTCACATTTTTACATAGCCAAAGTCTCAACTCTGTAGAGCTAATAATAAACTGTGCCTCTCCTATTATAGAGAGTTATTACAGCAGTAGTTGTGTCCCCTGGTAGCTATTCAATACTTGTATATTGTACTAATTTATTCAAACTACTGTAATGTAAATACTTCCTATGCCTACATAGTATGCTGTTAGATCGTGCCATGATACTTTTATATTTAAATCGCTTTGAATAAACAGGACCACTGAGTCCTCAGATCCTATTGAAGTCAATACAATAGTAAAAAATTATCATAATCAATAAACTTATCATAATTAGTAATATAACGGAGACAGAATAAAGAATCTGTATCTATAAAGTAGGTATGGCAGCGTACTTGGAAATAGGCAAAACTCACTGAGTTAGTGAGGTTGGTGTGGTGTTTTATGTACCAGCCTTTCACCCTAGTATTTCATAACCCTGCCTGTGGCTCAGATTACCCTGTTCAGACTATTGATGGTGTGTGACAAATCAGTCCCGAATCTCAGGCTAAGCTAAGCTGGTACATCCAACTCCAATAGTACTTCAACTTGCAACAATCTCCCTAATTATCTTCCCTGTAACTATGTACCTCCAATAGCAGTGAGTAAAAGTGCTCCAAATTGTTTAATAATATTAACCCATCACTGGTAGACAACATTCCTAAAATTCTTGCCTTTTTGAAATTCAATTTAGAATGATCTTCCACTAATTCAACGGCAGTATAATGTGCAACCGGTAAAGTTATGGCTAATATTACAAAATTACATGTATGCGTATGCTGCATACATATTTATACATTATTATATACATTGCATGTAGGTAACTGTATCTCGTGTATATGTACGTGTAGGTGTACGTGTAGGTGTACGTGTAGGTGTACGTGTAGGTGTACGTGTAGGTGTACGTGTAGGTGTACGTGTACGTGTACGTGTACGTGTACGTGTACGTGTACGTGTACGTGTACGTGTACGTGTACGTGTACGTGTACGTGTACGTGTACGTGTACGTGTACGTGTACGTGTACGTGTACGTGTACGTGTACGTGTACGTGTACGTGTACGTGTACGTGTACGTGTACGTGTACGTGTACGTGTACGTGTACGTGTACGTGTACGTGTACGTGTACGTGTACGTGTACGTGTACGTGTACGTGTACGTGTACGTGTACGTGTACGTGTACGTGTACGTGTACGTGTACGTGTACGTGTATGTGGGTACAGTGTAGCATACTAATAGATGTCCGATAAACGTATTTACCACAAGGCTCAGTGTGTATATTTATACACTTGCAGTACTATATTAATAGACATACAATAAAAGCAGTACATGGGGTGCCAGCTGTGGATGACATTGTTTCTTACAAGATTGAATGAAAATACTTGTAGTTGAATACAATAACAACGGTGACTATAGATTGTATGCTACACACATACAGCTGATTTACATGTACATAAATACAGTTAACCTACACGTACCCGGTACATACATGTATATATACAAAATGCCCTGAAAGGGAACATATAGATGTATATATGTATACTGAGTTTCTATTGACCTCCTATGGTACATGTTTGTTACGGTGCGCATAATTTTATGTCTCTACCTGCTATTCCCGTGACAATATCGCAATAGCCTAGGAAACCGTCTAGGAATGATGATTTTTCTGTGCTCTCTGGTATAGAAGGTAGTATAAGGAATATACCATTGCCCATACCTGCTGAGTTGTTTACTTCAACAGGTATTTCAAGTTGCATTATAACGCCCAACTTCAAGCACTGTTGGCCCTGACACCTGGTTGGCAGGTCTGTTTGCACATGTGCACACAATGTGATTGGAAAATAATACTGTAGAAATTTAGTTCAAATGTAGGGAGAGTGGTGTTCATATACTGGGTAAGCATGTGGAACATGTGGGGATGAGAAATATAAAATAGATATACAAGTAGACTTATTATATATGGTGCACTTACATGTATAATACTGCATGCCTACCCACATGCTTAGAGGCATTGTACCTACATGTACTCCTGTAGTATTGTGTGTGTACAGCTGTTACATGTACAGATACACCCTAGTGAGGGAAGAGAAAGAGCAAAACAATTTTCTGGAGTGAAATATTTATCGAGATTTTTAAAAAACAAATCGCATAACTATTATTTACTCCTACATCTATTTATGGATTGCGTAATAGTTGGGAAACTTTGTGACATACAGCAGTAAAACCTGCCTGTCATGCATCATGTACAGTAGACATGGACTAAGTGGAAACCCATCCCAAAAAAACAATCACATTAATCATAAATACTGCTGGACTGTGTCAAAGCTGACACATCATGTCTAATGATGAAAGCACTATAATAATATGAATATATTATAAACAAGCTGTAGCCCTACTATAATATTATCTATGATACAAATATCACACTTGAGAGTGGCTGACGTCATGTACTGCTTCAGTACTTCCATGTTATCAAGGATATAAAGATATATATCATACATATATGTGTGATTAAAATGTACATACATAATCAGTATACATGTTTCTATTATCATTATTATGCACTTGGCTATATGAATGTCTAAACCTGTCATTTCACTGTCATTTATGGAATTAAATTGAATACATTCACATTGGCATCTAGCGCTACTACACTACTATACTCTGTCAGCTGTACATCACGCATGGTACTAGTATTAGTGACTCTATCTTTACTATACCTAGGAAAGGTACTACAGGGGTACATTATAGTGCTGGTATACAGTGCAGGTATAGTGCTGTGGTGGTATATAGTAATCGGATAATATCGATAAATACTCGTCATCCGACAAAGGCAGAAACTGACGGCTTCCGGGAAATGTTTACTCAACGATCTCACTCAAACCCGTCTGTAAATGGTGATGACTGTCGACTCAGCGCACACTCATCCGCTCCAACTCACTCAGTGTTACGTAGAACGGAACGACTCGATAGCTCACCACCTTATAGACAAAAGAATAAATTATCTGATCAATTAGCTACAGTCTACAGACGGTCTGACCCGTGTGCCTATAGCAGCGATGTAGACTCTCTGTTTCTTCAAACTCAGACGACAGAAACGGAACAGAGGAAGAAATCGAGTTTGGAAAGAAAAACCAGTCTAGCGACTAAGATTACTAAGCTATTCCGTAGAAAGAGTGATAGTAGTTGTGACCAGAAACAGCACTCCGCCTTACTCAAGAGCTACAGCGAGAGCAGCACCCTGAGACAAGCCATCCCACTGGACTCGAAGAGTCAACCTGAGGGGGACAGTTCTATGGTGGTGGACGAGACAATGGGTCCTGTAAGAGTCACAGTGGTATGTTTCTTAGTGTCTACCTATCTACCAGTTGTTGCCTTGCAAAAATTTACCAGGAAGTACATGGACGTCTCAGCGATAGCATTTGCTAACTGAACGCCTGGGCGATGGGCGTTAAGGGTAATAAAGATTCTGAGAGTTTGTGTTAGCTTTTACCAAACATAAATTTTTAAATCGTCATTTATTGTAGACATCATTTTTATCATGTGTGTGAGAGATAGGGTAAAGCCAAGCTATGAGTCTGCCACTTATCAAGTGTTATTATTAACACTTGTGATAGGCTTACATTGCATTGATGCTGACAAAGCACACTTTGTGCAAAGACAGTTGAAAATATCATTGAGTAAATCGCTTCATTAATGCTTGCTTACCCCTTCAGTGAAAAGTAGTTGATACAGCTCTGTTTGACAATGTAACTTAAACCAGAAAGCTATAATTATCTTACAATGTACTGTTGCAGTCATGTAGTACATTGTACATGTAGGCATATAATAGTACAATGTACTGTGTAGTACACAGGTACAGTATAGTAATACTACAAACATTGTCTATACACAGATTATTTACAGCTTTGTGTAGGCTATGGAAGCACATTCTCATTCTGAGTGCTCACCAGTATCATCACCAGTATCAAGTATCATCGCCAGTATCATCACAAGTATCATCGCCAGTATCATCGCCAGTATCATCACCAGTATCATCACGTAGATGTTAATGTACATGTAGATGAAGAGTTTAATTATATACAATCATGTATACAGTATTACTAGACAATTTTTTTTATTCTTATTCCTTTTATTTCGATACAAATTTCTAGTATCATCATGATGAGACTAGGAACTAGTAGCGAAATAAAAGAAATAAGAATCAAATATTTGTCTAGTAATACTTTACATTGTATGTGCTAAAACGAATGCTACATGTACATTTATATAATACATATACATAATACGTAATACATAATACATAATACATAATACATAATACAGTTATATAACACATACTGTAGGTGCTATAGCGTACGCTACATGTATACATGTTATAGGTGCTATATCGTACGCTACATGTATACATGTTATAGGTGTGCTTAGCATACAGGAAAACAAAATGTTTTGCCTTTGCTGAAACAAATATTCCTTCTCCAATGTCGTTTTTACTGCCATTATAACAATGAAAATTGTCGTTACATCTTGCTATACATTGTATATTATGACATCTACATGTACAGTGGAGGGTATGTCATGTACATGTACGTTATTTTATGTTATGTACGTTATGCAGTAACATAATAATATTTTGATAACTCTCTGAATACATCTTATATGACTGACCGAATTTGTAAAACGCAGCATGTCATTGATTTCTCGTTTTCCACTAAATTATCCGTAACTTATTCCAACAGTTCTACACCATAATGTTAGTTCTTATTTTTAGCTGTGTCCATAGAAAACAGGCCTGCTATTTACTACAGGGTATGTCATAAACAATACCCTAAAGGAAAGCATTAGGGCATGTTATGGGTTAGTAGTGTAACACAATTATTGCTTCAAATGTCATCTCTTTATTTACTAAGTGTTGTGCATTAGTATTGGGAATTCTGCCCATTAGCTAATAGTCTAATATAATATAATATATGTACATGTATATATTTCACTTAGCACTATCATATTCCAGTGGTAAAATGTAGGTAGCTCAGGTCGATTGTTACTGACACTCTTGGAAGATAAGATAGCTCAGTGTCTAATATGATTACAAGTATCTGTGATATCAAACTAATTATTTGTTGTATTATTCCAGTAATCTACCTAATACTCTGTCATTACATGACACATGTAGTTGTGGAATGTATACTATACATAGTATTATAACAGGTCAGCATGTGTATTGGAAGTGTGCTTTACTGATTTTAACAAGTCATGTTTCATTGTAAACTATGTTTAATTATTGATTGGCTTAGTTAATTTTTTGAAAATCAAAAATAAATTGAGATTAAATAGAATGTAAGAAAAATGTGATAAGGATTGATTAAGTCATATTGCTTGATTTAATTGCGATGAAAATAAGATTGGATTTCTGGGGTGAAGTGGTCCTACGTACAATGAATCTCATCCTTCTAATCAATTACAAGGTTGCTTATGCTTGTATACAAGTGAGTTTTTATACAAATCTTTATGCAAATTTTGATGTAGGTAGAGATACACATGCACAATTAAAAGCAGTTATCTGCTCACACCATAGAGTTATCCTCTCCTACTGTCAGCAATTTGAATTTGAATAATAATCTCAATGATTCCAAGCAAGGTAACGGTAGCATGTTTAGCTAGATCTGAAAAGTCAAAGGCAAATGATTTGGATTAAGATTAACCAGAGAGCTGCGGTTTACTGAGCTGGCTGAGACTCAAGGCTATTGGCAAACGATTCGTACTCCAACAGTCACCTCTGGTTACATTGTCCATGTAGATATAGATATACATGTATATTATAACATGATACCGTATATGTAGTACAAGTAATGATAGTACCAGAACTAACAATGTATGATACAGTCATGTGTAACATAATTTTATTACTCTGGGTGTAACCAGCATTCTGAAGTGTAGCAAATGGAACTCCACTCCAGTTAAGACAAGATAAGATACATCCCCTGTTAGTTTAGACTTTAGAGGATGTTGTTGTCTTATCGATCGGCCAATCAGCACTCACCAGCTGCCATAGGAATATTTATTCTATTCCAGCTGCCAGTTTATTTGTCCTCCAGCTACAGAATTATGCTAGCTACAATTAATACAACATGTACGACTACTATTGTAGGTTGTAAGTATATGATAAGCAAGGAAGGAAAGTGTATATTTGCTAACACTTTGTATGATGTGTAGGTGTACGTGTAGTTGTAGGTGTAGGTGTAGGTGTACGTGTAGGTGTAGGTGTACGTGTAGGTGTACGTGTAGGTGTACGTGTACGTGTACGTGTACGTGTACGTGTACGTGTACGTGTACGTGTACGTGTACGTGTACGTGTACGTGTACGTGTACGTGTACGTGTACGTGTACGTGTACGTGTACGTGTACGTGTACGTGTACGTGTACGTGTACGTGTACGTGTACGTGTACGTGTACGTGTACGTGTACGTGTACATGTAAGTGTAGTTGTACTTGTACGTATTGGTATGAGTGTTAAACCAGAGTCCTTCTTATTCAGAGTTATCTCCCCCTACATAGCAGTGTATAATTTAGGGATTATATATTAACCTAAGTTTAAGTAGCATACTTTATTATGTTACACACTTTAGTAGTATGATGTATAATGTATAGACCGACATCTACATACATTGTATATATTACATGTTGTATACTATAGGAATTCTACGCTGAGCAGGCTACGGAGAAAATGGATATTGAGGAAGGTGATCTAATCAACACTTACAGGAAGGGGAGAAGATCATGTGTCATCCCAACCCTGGTAGGTGTCAATAGATAGTTTAGAGCACAGGCTATAGCTAGTTTGGGAAACAACTGAACCATCCTATTTTTCCACTTGCCACACGGGTTTTAGGCTACACAGTCAGTACACAGGCTAGCATTGCCCTTAACTCTAAAAAACGGTATATAACCGGAGATGAGCCTCAGTTTAACGATTCAAGAAATAGCTGTACAGTGGTACATACAGTATATATACATATATCATTGGGTTCAACCATACCATTACTTTCTTCTATGCCTGAACTATATTAGCCCCACTATGCTTATCTTGACATAATATGGTTTAATTCTGTAGGAACTGGGAGACCAGGCAGTGGAAGATAGGTGAGTACGATAAGCACATATTAAAGTAGAATATACCAAGTGATTAGGCGACAGTGGGGTATAGAATTGTTTATGTACCACATGCTTGGATATTGCTGAAAATTAAAGGGTTATCCACCCATCTGAAAAAAATGTGGGAATGGGACATTAATCATATTAAGTAGGAATTGGGTAGATTTTCTGAAAGAGGCAGTGTGTTTACTACTAGGCAATCTTTCAGTTAGTTGAGCCAGGGTTCCTCATGCCACTTCAACCTAGGACTGAAGGACTGACTAATTGTACAGTAGCGACCGTCAATATTACTTGTGGTACAAGAGCGACTGTCGCTCTCGCTTTACCGAAAGACTATCCGCACCACTAGACTTCGTCCCATTCAACTTACTATCAGAGAAATCACTCTAGTGAGATCAGATTAGTGTAGCCATAGTTACTAGGAATCCTCCAAAGAAGCGTTCAACATGGGAGATAGGTTGGGGAAACACTGGGCCATTATATGATACATGTGGTCCAGTTATGACGGGCAGCATAAATGTTCAACACTCAAACTGCTGTCACCTACGTCACATTGCACTTCTGTTTGTGAAGTCTTGCTAGTCAGTCATTAGGTTCGGCTATACAAGAGGCCGATTGTTCCTTTTTAGACACCGGAGTACATTGACTGCTATTGTATACACTCCTCAGTACCTTGTGGAGTACACAAAGCACTAAGAAATTCTCAACAGAACTGAAACTATAGCTGAAGTAGAAGCACATACTGCACATGCCTACTGACATTGATTATGTTGCACTCTATAAATTCACCCTCCACATGCCCTATCAATAAATGTGACTTTTATATAGCCCTGGCATACTGATACTGTATTTGTTTCATGTTTTACCTGCATAATATTATCTTTAAGCTCTACGCCAAAACCTTACCCTGGTGACTTGGTGCTGACTACGGGGCAGGCACTACGAAGGCAGTCCCCACCCCTAGTTACTGCTAATGGCACAGACCACTACGGATCTGAGGGGAGTCTCATAGAGGTCACAACTCCTACCAAGGATGAGAAATCCAGAACTCTGGAGAGGAGACCAAAGACCTCCTTCTTCAGAGACAGGGTAAAGTTGACTTTATACAAATACGCTATGGTGACATGTCTTTTGACTAGAGTAGTATATGTAGTTAGTTATGACTATCAAAGGGTTTTATGAAATCCAAGCCCATAATGGTTGGTGGTGTGTTGGTCTAATACAGCGCCTTAGTCATACATGAGTTCCTATAATGGTGGTACATCCTGTGTACAGTACAAGTAACCACCTGTAAGCTGATGCTGATATGATGACATGTCAGTACGAGTTAGACTATGTATATATAGCTTGTGCGTACACTGACTGGTTCAGACCTCACAGTCAGCGCATATTTTACTTGTGAGTAGTTGATTGACTGCCCCCACTCCAGGAACCAGAAATATCTTAAAGTAAACAACTATTCAATTAACTGCTTAGCTAGTTTGTATAAATCTTCCACCATAGACTTATCCATTATTGTTTACACAAATATATAAACTACATAAATATAAAATTAGTACAATTCTGTGGTTTACTATAAATACTGGTAATGGGATAGTGCTCATCAATGATCATAAATATGAAGTTGTCCTCTCTCTTTTCTCCTACTGAATTTCATTTTATTTCTCAACTTCACTAGCCAAGTCATTTTCTTCAACGCACAGAATGTACAATTTTCTTTGCCAAAACACTAGCAAATCCTGTTTGGTAACCATTTGAGTTTGCAATAATAACATGTACCTGGTAAATGCCTATGTATATTAGACTGAACAACTTTGTCAGTTACTGCCAAAGAGTCCTTTGGCACTGTTGTAATAAAACCAGTTAGACTGTCTTCCACAATCTGAATAATTTTTTTCATTCCTATTCAGAGCTACATGTACATATAACTTGATGACTAAAACTTTAACTTATTTGGGTACGTGAGGTCAGAGCTAGCAATTCTACCGAATAACACCCGAATAATCCCAAACCATACCCAAAAATGTGGGCAATTGCTAGCCTTGACCTTGTGTAGTCATGAAAAGTAAAGTTTTAATCGTCAAATCTTATGGAATTCTGGATGAGGATGGTAAGCTGGTTCAGATTGTGCCAGAGAGCGATAACTGTCGGTACCCCAAAAACCATCAGATGGTGTTTGGCTTCAGAATCAAACTTCTATATAAGTATACGTGCAGATTGGCCAGGGAAGGTAGTCAACGCTCAGCATTTGGTAGGGGCAGCAGATTTTACAAGTTACCTGCAGTTTAAGAACAGGGGCTTGAAAAATCATATTTATTTAGGCAATTGGAACAATATAGTACAGTGATGTTAGGGGGTTGTGGCCATTTTTTTTATATTTTTGTATGATTTATTTTTAGCGAGGAAATTATTTTTGAGAAGTCAGAGACTTGTTTCAAATCCATGAAAATACCAGTCCCTGACTGGGGTTTGAACCCAGGGCCTCTATGCGATTAGGTGCCGTAGAGGCCCGGGTTCAAACCCCAGTCAGGGACTGGTATTTTCATAGATTTGAAACAAGTCTCTCACTGCTCAAAAATAAATTCTTTGCTAAAAATACATCAATATACAGTGAGAGGACAACTCTGTACTGTAACCAGTGGTCCTTGAAGTATACTGATGCAGTTGTTGGTATATACCTATTCAACCATCATCTCTGATATGCAGCGCAGAGACCCTCAAGTATGTCTAAGTGTAATTCAGTTATTCTGTCTATTATAGTGGAAAGGCAAGAAAGCACTACCTGAACTGGAGTATGTGCTCACTACTATGTCACCTTCAGAGTTCAAGGATGAACGGCTAGCCAGCAAAAGGGTGAGTTACTGAAGAGCTATTAATAGAAATAGCCTAAGTGCCAAACTGAAACTACACAAAATATTTGTGAAAATGCAGTGAATCTAGGCTACTAAAGATGCAATGCAATGGATATCATAATAATCATATAGTTTTCATATAGTACGATACTTCACCAAGCATGAATTAAACGCTCAGCATGTTGAATTCATAGCGACAGATAAGTTATCCAATCTCTGGAAGTCACTAGTATGCCAGCCTATAGCAGGTTGCACATACCTGGCACTCTGTGTACCGAGAAATAATGTATATGAAGTACAATTTTGACCAGTCTGGGTTTAGTAAACCAACTCATGTGGAATGAGTCAGCTAGTGCAATCTGTTGCTTCATATCAACAAACGCAATCTGTTGGAAAAGCTAAAATATACAGTATATATGAGTTATTACAGTTAGCCTAATTGCTGTTCTGAGATAGGAATGCAACAGGAAAAATTTTGTGTAATAGAATACTGAGTGATACATTTAATGTTATATGTTACATGTACATGTATATGTGTAAGTACAATTTGTACTTGACTACTTGTGTTGCACTTATCATCATACCTTCTAAGTTTCATGTTCAGTACATGTAGATTGTACATGTACACATTTATAATATGACTCTACTAGTTATCTTACCGTAGCCAGAGGACCTGGGACACGTTAGGGCTTGCCTTTCTCTTGAACCCAGGCTAAGAAAATTGTTGTCACTGGTCGCTTAACACTAGATATGCCTTTATCTAGAGCCATTGAATGGCTCTGCCTCTATCCGTATTATATATCCATGAGCCTACCAATACATTTGCACACAAATGTGTTATAGATTATGTGTATAGATGGATTTTATACTGTATGTTCAGCACCTACGATGGCCAGATATTATAGAAATGCCAACAGAGGAAGATTTCACCAACCTTAGTGATTCAGAAAAGACGAGGAGAGATGCAGTCTGGGAAATATTTACCAACGAATGCACATTTCTAGTCGACCACTTGATGGTGCTAAAACACGTGAGTGAGAAGTAACACATGTAGTTATGTATCAATCATATTAATACATTGCAGGCCTCCATGTTGACCAGCACGTTTAGAGAGCTCTGCCAATATTTTTACCTCTACATTGTATTGTTCCAATGTTAGCTAGATACTTATTCGATTTGGTAACAATGAACTCGATAAGGGATTGACCCTAGTTATGTAGTAGTAGTAACTGTAGCAGTGGCAGAGGTACATGTAGCAGTTGCAGTAGCAGTAGCAGCAGTACCGTAGGTGTGGGAGGAGTTAGTATTAGTAGTAGCGCTGTAGGTGAAGCTGAATTAATGAGATTTCCCCCCCCCCCCCCCTTCTCTGCTGACTACACCAATGTGTTGTATCTGAAGTTGTTTCCCTACTCTTCTCACTACGCACTGTTAGTACATTATTTGATGAAGTGTTAGGAGACAGTATTATAGGAGTGTAAGTTGAGATGCAATGGTGGCTCAGATTATAAGAAAAGTGTCAACAACACTGAGAGTATTCCCTCGTACTTTGTGTGAGCATCAGTGCTAGAAGTGAGGGTAGACGCTTGTACCCACCTCTAGACTTTGTTCATGCTGCAACAAGTATTACCATGAAATACAGGAAGTGCAGTGTACCCACCTCTTGCGTCCCATTTTTATGCAGTCTTTTTATTTCCAGTGGCCAAGGTCAATAAATGATATCCGAACCAAAGTTGCAAAACCAAAACCAAATGTCAGAATTAACAATGGTTTTGTCATTAGATATTAAATTGGTGGTTTAGTGAGAGCATACAGCTATATGTAGCGTAATGTGTATATTATCTGCTTGTAGTGTTTCATGGAACCTCTACTTAAATGTCAGGTGGATGGACTTCTCATGGATATTGAGCCATTTAAACTCTTCGGAAACCTCAATGAGCTCTGCGACGTTAGTTATACATGTATCAAATTATCTGAATAACTATACAGCACTTTCAACTAATGCACACATTGTGTGAATAAGTAATGTACAGTATATACCGTGATCATCAGAATGTTATTATAGAAGTTTATGTAATATTTTTCTTATTATGCAAAGTAGTATTTTGTGTATTTTAGTTGACTTATTTTTTGTACATTCCAGACTTCTAAATAATGGTGGTCATCTTCACTTTGGTAGTTGGTGCCTCTACTACTAGATGTGAGGTACAGATTAAATATGCAAGGAATGACGATTGCTAATTCAAAGTTTACATTTTATTATCTTTGCAGTTGAGCTACAGATTCTGCCGAGATTTCTACAATCAGCTAAAGTCGTTGCCGCTGTCAGACTTTGGTAGTACAGAGTGTCTATGTGACTGCCTCGACACGATGACCTGGTACTCCCGAGATGGTGACATCTACCACTCCTATCTACTCAACTACAGGGCCGCACTCACTTACCTTGACATATTAAGAAACACATTAGATGACTACGCAGTGTACGAGAAGGTTAGTGTACAGCACTGTTATAGTCACTGTCATAGTCACTGTCATAGTCACTGTCATAGTCACTGTCATAGTCACTGCTATAGTCACTGTTATAGTCACTGTCATAGTCACTGTCATAGTCACTGTCATAGTCACTGTCATAGTCACTGCTATAGTCACTGTTATAGTCACTGTCATAGTCACTGTCATAGTCACTGCTATAGTCACTATCATAGTCACTGCTATAGTCACTGCTATAGTATCTGTCATAGTCACTGCTATAGTCACTGTCATAGTCACTGCTATAGTCACTGCTATAGTATCAAGGTAACACAACTCCCCAACTCTCTCATATCAAACTATCGAGTTAAACGCCTCAAACATAGACACAGAAAAGGTATGTGTGTACACAGGGACACCGCTCTGGTCACATGACTAACAGAAACACATACATGTACTTGTGCTAATCTACTTTGTAGCGCAGACGACTTAAGAAACGTTGGTGTAGTAATACACATTATATCTGCATATTATTATACTTGGCCTGTACGTGTGTTTTAGTTCTGTGAGCAGGATCCCAGGTGCAACAAGCTGAGACTACCAGACCTGCTGGTGGCTCCCATGCAGCATTGGACCAGACTTCCGCTCATCCTGGAGAGGGTGAGGAAACACACAACTCTTGCCTCAGACATTGACAGGTTAAACGGGAGCATAGATAAAGTGGTGTCCTCATTGAGTAAGTATGGATATAGTTGTAGAGAGAGCTAAAGTTGTCTTCTCTTTTCATCAAGCATACATAGAAGAGAGAGGACAACTTTAGATTCATATAATATGGCAACTTTTTGTGAACTACTAAAGTATACTAAGTGGTTGTATAACATAACTTATAAAGCATTCTCTGATTCACCAAATATACATGTGGTGACAAATTGTAGCCTTCTTACTTCAGTGTATACAGGGTTCCTCATAGTAGCCATTACAATGGCATATTTATGATCGACAACTCTTTACTATGTGCCCATTCTAAAAAAACCACACTGGCTTTAATCCACGGCGTAACCAGACCAAAGCAACTTGGACTGCTAGGTGCCAGTGCTGGCCAACTTCCCATGAGAAAGGCACAGATTGGGGTAGAAGAGTTGCCTTGAAGTCATGCTGGCTGGCAACCTCAAGGACTTTACCTGAGGCACAGGAGCAATGGTGCCCTTTCCAAGTCATAGATATACTTCTAACTCTCAATAAAGACTGTCTGTTATACTGTCTTCTATGAACTTGCTCCATTCCAAGAACATCAACATGATTATTATCCATTAAATGGCATGGAATAATTATGAAAGCTTAGTTGGAGTTGTTTCCACATGAGAGTTACACCTGTACATGTACATATTATAGTAATAATATTGTGTTTATTGCAGAGTCATTAGAGAACAAAATGGAGTGGCTTAAAACTTTCCAAAGAGTTAAAGACATAGAGAAGCAGTTAGTATGGCCAACTATATCAGATATAGACAGCAAAGCATTCATCCCTGAGGTACATCTTTATCTAGCCTGTAATAGCCCTACATAATATATAGTCATGTACAGTACATATGTGCAAACAACTCCTCTGAAATCATATACAGATGTACCTACAGTATGCGCACTGCCTCTTATATAGTCTGTGGCCTTGGGTTCTATTTATAACATATACACAACACACGCATTAAATGGTTATATTATTGGAGAGAGGAGAGGAACATTTTGAATGGTAGTTGATAGCTTGTGTGTTCACATGCCTTAGAAACTATTTTTTAGATTGACTGCCTGCAACCCTGTTTAATGTGTAAGCAAAGTTTATAGAATTAATAAGTTGTTCCACGGCTTTATGCACCAATAGGATCGGCGCGAAATCTGACCTAATAAGCGGCCTAGTTCAAAGCAGTTGAGTGGCAACGAAAAATTACCGATAAAACAATGGAGTCTTCTCAAGATTGGCGAAAAAATTGCCCTGAGATTGGCTAAAAGTACCTGTAATGCTAGCTCATTATTTTCAGAATACATGATGTTAATACTGATAGCATCAATAGAAGATGCAAACATTTAGAAGAGCATAAATCTAGGAAAAAGGCCCAAAAAGTTCGAGCCATCCTACTAATCACGTGGTCTAGACTATTTATGCCTCATGTAAACCAAAAATGGTAAAAGTACGCTCTTTGTGCGGACAGTCAACTACTACTGCCGACCTATATTTCTATAGCCTAAGCGTCTGGCCACAGGCTGAGCGCTCGTTAAAGGGCAATGGTTTGCTAATTTTGGTGAGAGAACCACGGCAAATGACTATGCGCATCGTTTGCTGGATAAACTTGGTATACAGAAACTTTGGTGTAAGCTCTCAAGCTCATTGTGTGTGACATATCCCTTATCAGCCATTAAGTGTATCTAATGTATAAAAAGCACAACCTGAGTACATGATGCTTAGCTGTGGTTCACATGTGTCCTTCTTTGCAGTCATTACGGGGGCCGTTGGGAGTGCAGCCTACTGAGCACCTGCTTGACAACAAGATTAGAGAAATCACTTTTGAAGGTCCTTTACTACTGACTGAGAAAGACAGAACAACTGATATCTACGTCTTTCTCTTCACTGATTTCCTTCTCTTCACTAAATCAAAGAAGAAAGCTCGAGGAGTGAGTTATGATTGATGATATAGTTACTGCTACTTAAAATAGTGATTAGTATAACTATAAACTGTTGTCTTTCATGTTATGATGGGAGGTGTCAATGTATTTTGATGCACGTTGCTATTTGCTATGTGGGTAGTTTTGATGAAAACAAATTATTTTTCAACTTTAGCTAGTCTACACTGTTTGCTAATAGAACCATGTTTTCTTGCTACTTTACAGAATACCTTTCAGAGAATGTCAATGATAGAGAAGAGCGAAGGTTTCTACCAGGTGTTGAGGCAGCCAATACCTGTACATAGTCTGTCTGTACATGACATAGGAGCTGCCGAGTCTAACGCTTGCGGAATGAAGAACCTGTTTGTGGTCGTGCACCGTAACAGTTTCCTCCAGATAGTCGGGGTGTTCTCTCTACAGGCCCACACGTCTCTAGGCAAGGTGAGAGGAGGGTGAAAGGTCAATATTTAGCGTCACAAACGAACTTTCACAAATACACTTCAGCCATTTCTAATCTACACTTTCATACTACTTCTTAATATTTTGGCATAAAAGGAGTTTTATAACTTTTAGTAAGAATTTAATTGAGTTAAAAATGGATTTTCTACCTACTAATAGTGTAGAAATTCAGCTGGTCTCATGTATGAGACACAGCTCTATATTGAACATCTAATCAAATAGAAATTTTAGCAAATCAGGCGTATGGAAAACGAAACAGAAAATGGTTATTGGAATATTAGTATGCCCTCCAAATACAGAAAACAACAACAATTGTATACCATACAGCAATGCTCTTCTAGGCATCTAACATATTATGGGCGTTGGTATTTCTATAACCAGAAAGTGTTCTGTCTGCCTTTGCAGCAAAAATGGCTGAGTCACCTGAGAGATAACAAGGAGAAAAGTGCTGCTGAAGTGAATAACAATGAGTGCCAGTCAGAGCTTGCCTCAAGACAAAAGTCTTTCAGAGAAACTCATGAATTTGGATCGCATACAAATCTTCTGAAGCATTCACAGGTTCTAGAAATCACTAACTCTTCTACTCTACCTCGAAATCATCGAAACCATGACTATAATATGAGAATGAATACAACTCCCCAGCCTAATACAAGCTATGAAGACAATGAGAAGACAACTTCTTCAAAACACAAAATTTTACGAGATAGATCAAAGACTCTTAGCTCGGGTTCCTTAGTTTCTGGCCAGCCTTTGTCGAGTGTAAATGGGAACTATATTCACTAGCATTATGAACATTAATTTTGACACTCTTGTCTATTTATTAACACCTATGCTACTTGTCTTTTCTATAATGTTTCTACTGAAGCATATCACATGTAAAACCAGTCCGCTCAATCGCCTCTATAAGTAATCTATGCTCAGAAAAATGTGAAAAATGGATTGTGGGTTGTCGTTCTGAGCACACTATTTTTATAAAACTGATATAGCCATGTAAATATACAATCATGTATATGTATGCTAGCTCTTGCAATTATTTGTATAACACTATATAATGAAACTTCTTCTATGTGTTAAATAGACATACGTGTATAACATTATATCATATTATATTATATTATTATATGCTGTAATTGGTGCTAATAGTTTTTATTGAGTTATAAGCATCGGATTCAAATACAATATGAATCGTATCATCAGGTATATTATAGCAGACCAAAGAATTTATGGAAATAAACAATATTTAGCATTATTTATTCATTCACAAACCTACATGCTTTTATGAGTAATTTATGACTATCAACATATGAGCAACCACAGCTGTTCAGAAACAGCAAGTCTTTGTGGTAAAATCCTGATATTCTCTACATACTAGAAAAGAGGTTCTGTACCACTAAAGTTGGACCTGCTATTACTTGTACAGTTGAACTCGACTACATGTCTAGCAGGCTTACATGATTCTCACATGATACAAGAACATATACAGTACATTGTACTTGTAGCACTATATAAATGCGTTTCTGGGAAGGTTTATTGGGGCAATATTGCCAAGGAACCTTTGCAACATATTGTAATGTTTTGTGGGTGTTCGTATGGTCGAGTCAGTGTTTATTGCTATACTTGAGAAAGAGTACGTTCAGACTAAGTAGGTTGTTTGGGTATCAAGGTCGAAAACCTTATCAGCTGGAACTCATCTTAGCTACAAGAGAAGACTCTGTATAAGTAGTATAGATGTGTCTTTATTGAGAGCCAAGCATCAACTGAGAGAATATTAGTAGAAAAAATTTGCTTTATATAGTTTTTAACTTCCGGAAAAAGGTTCCTGTAAAATGCCAACATACTGTAGGGTCGTCCGGAAATTGCACAACGAGATGAAAGCTGGAAGCTCGAGGTCCTACCCTACATGGGTCGGCCATAACAAAATATGCTTATAAACATTCAAGACTTGTGCAAAATTAATTACAGCAATCTCTGAGTCGTTGGCCTCCGTTCCATAGGTATAAAAAGAGTATTTATGCTCAGTAAGTATAAGATATGTTTCCGCATAGGCTAGTGAACATACATAAATAATATGTGAATTGTTGATGACAATGCAATGCAGTGCGAGTGCGTATGTCTATAACATTACGCTGGCCACTATAATATTAAATAGTCATAAGTAGTATATTGTATAGATTGATATAACATTATGGTAATGTCTCTATTCTATACAACAATATAGTTACCTCTTAGCTGCCTTCATATTCATAATTTATACTATCTGGTGCAGTGTGTTTACATGTTTGTTGCTTTTTTCCACTAACTGTTGTCACTTTACAATTATATTATTATTAATACACTTCCTCACATCTTATTATACAGTTACTCATGTTTAGGTATTAAAGATGTCATTTACATGTACATATACATGCATGTACACGTAGATACCTCTCACTAGCATGTTTTAATTGGCACTATAATTGGCAAAATCACATCTATACATATTTTATTACAGTGTATTTGTACCAGCAATCTGTATTACAATAATATATTAATATGTCCAGGAACTCGCCTGTAATTATGTTGATTTTGGACAATAAGTTCATTGTCAGCAGTACGACAATTTATATGTCTGTCTATTATTTTGAATGTTCTGATTGAACCAGCAGTCTTTAGTATAAAATAATGTCAGTTTGTAATTGGTCCAGCCGTTTGTCTATATTATGATGATTTCCAGCAATCTGTCTATATGTTCATCAATGGTTTTGTTTTGTAGATTATGCCAGTAATCGGTTGTACAATCTGTTGATTGGTTATCGGACCTGCGATGTGTTTGTGTTGATTTTAAGAAACATATCCATATTCATTCATTGCCAAGGTTGAGGCAATTGCATTTCCTTTCAACTGTACAATGTAGTTGTACCAGCAACCTATCTTATAATACTATGGTGATCTATAATCAGTGAGGATATTAATCAATTTGTTAATTTCTAGAAATCTATCTAGATCTGTCCAGTCTGTGCTATTGAGCTATTCTGATGACTTGTAGTTGTGTTTGTGCCAGCAGTAAGTAGTATAATCTGATGAAGTTCATCTGTCCTCTAATTTATTTATGTTTCGATTTCCAGAAATCTATGTAGATGTAGCATGTCCATTGACAAAGGTTGGACAAACTGTGTATATAATGTTCATCTGTAATGTTTGTCCAGCAATTAATCAATCTGTTGATGTCCAGCAATCTGTCTATATATTCAAAGGTAATTAGTCTGACAATCTGTACCTACTAATGCTGATCTATAGTTGTATCAGTAATCACTAGTATAATGTGTTGACTATTTGTTAGTCCTTCCAATGTATTAGGCGTGATGATTTTCTAGAAATCTGTGTTTATTTACGTTTAATGCCCATGCAGTTTATGTAGAATCGTAACTTGAGCCATCAATATCCGTTAGAACTATGTTGATTAACAACGATTTGACTGTGTGTTGATTCAGAGGAAGTTCCACTATCTGTCTAAATAAAACTTTGGTATGCAATTGGGCCAGCAATCTGCATAATGTGTTTAATGCAAATGGTTCAACAATTTGTTTCCACGATGATTTTTTATCCATGTTAGTTTTCAACTGGTTGGTCACTCTTATATTCTGAGAATGCATTGGTTAGAGAATCCACTTGTTGAGTATTAATTTGTCCAGCAATTCTGTTAAAGTAGTGCTTTTCCACTAGTTCAACAGACTGTCCATGGATTCACTTGCACTTATGTTCACCGTTTGCAGTCTGTTGGCTTGCGCCTTCGCAAATAATCTGTTGATAGTTTGACTTGTATTTGACCAGCAATCCGTAATATATTGTAGATGTTACTATTCATGTAGTTGATCTGGTAATATGTTGAAATGTTGATTTGTGATTGGCCAGCAATCCATATAATTATTATGTACATTTCTAAGTACTTTGACAATTCGTTTATGCGTTGCTTAGCAATAGTTAGAAATCCCGTGGATATCTTGAGTTGAGTTCTACATGACGTATACTAGTAACCTGTTGACGGTTTAATGACTTTGATACCAGGGGTTCTGATTTGATACAGCAGACATCTATTAATAGCATTCTGTAGGTACTGCCCTATCTTGAGGACAGTCTGATGACAATAATATGAACGAACCTCCTGTAACATCCAATGAATGATACTTCATATGGAATCATACTATTAATAAATATACATGTAGAGATGTAAAAATGATGTGTAGCCATTGAGACTTTCTTAAACGCACAATTGAAGTGAAATTATGTACTGTAACTTTTTATAGGACATGGTTGGGTACTAAAATTCTCGACCAGTTCAACAAAGTTTGATTTCATTAATAAATTTTAGTGTACTGCAAAATTCTTACGAAATGTGATGATGGTCAAAACTCGCTTTTTACAGAATGATCATGAGCTTCAAGGTTGCTATGCCAACATATCTAAATACATGTTGTGTGGTTATTACACTTAGCCTAATTAACTGGCATATCTATGATACATCATGTGTTTGCTCTATTTGTGACATAATAGGTAAATTGTACTTACTTAGCCTAATTAGCTAAGTTTTTCTGAAAGGTGACAGAAAATTTAAAGCAGTTTCGTGGTACTGCAAGTGTCGCCATGTCATTTCACCATTTTCCAAGTGTTCTATAACAACTACAATGGGTGACAAAAACCTCATGCAGTAAAAGAGTTAGTTTATTGCCATTGAATTAAATAAACTAGTAGGTTTATGACAATACCAGACATAGTAATATTACTTGCGTGTACTCAACTCAAATGCGTAGATTTGTCATCAGACTTTATTACATTTGATAAGATTACCTGTCTATTACTGGTTACTTCAGCACACTACTACCAAATAGAGAAGCTATCCGTAAATACAAGTCATTATCATCTGCAACAATGCTCACTGTGGTCCATCAGTGGACACAATTTTGCTCCAACACCCTCGAAGCCATTGTTACTTGGCCCTGTTATTAGTAAACCAAAATGCAATATTTGCTTACATCTGCGATGTACATACCATGTAGCTGTGAACATTTGTAAAACATCAAATTGTAACTAAATATAATTATGTAATATGATTTCTCTTCTATTAGAGTGATATTGGTGAAGGAACTAATTTTAGATTAATCACTCTCAATCCTGTATGATTGTTACAAGAGAACCAAAATATTTAGCTAGCAAAAGTTGGTAAATTAAAGTCGGTTATATGCTGGCAGAAGAACAAACAGAGAGATGACACCATGTTCAATTAGAGCCAGTTCTTGTGTTGCCTGAATATAATAGAATGTTTTGTAATATAATATGATTACAGTGCTGATGCGCTGCTTCAAATTGTGTAATATTTAAAAACCTACCAAAGTAACAGTGAACTCCAAGGTTGTTGTTGTAAAACATGGTTCTGGATATTTCTCTTTTGGTTGTGTATTTCTGAGAATGATGTTTCCTCTTCCATTGCTTTAAATATAATAATAGTATTACTAGGTAACAATGTAGTTGGTGTAGCTAATAGGACCATTATCTGCACTTGATGAAAACTATACTGAGCTTGTATCTCTCACCTCTACTTATGCAGTCAAACTACTGACGCTGTCTGCACTCACAGAACGTGGCAATAACCTAACACTGACACTGTCATCGTGGTTACCTTCGGTGTCTTACCCATCTTCAATTTCACTTTCTCATCTCTACTGATGCAGGTGAACTGCTGATGATGTCTGTGCTGATGCTGTCTATGCTCACAGAACGTGATTGCCTGCGAATTGTGAATTCACTGAACGGTTCTATCTCACCCGCTTGAACTGGAGGCGTGGCTTCTGATTCCAGTTTCTATAATGCACAATGCGGTAATTAGTTAGAACTTTCACAACATATACATGTACAATTGGTCTATAAAAAATCAACTCATAACATTTAAGAGGAGATATTTACAGGAAATGCCAAAAGCTTGCTGTAACTGGCACCAACAGGGACTGTAGATACTCGCCATCGGCATGGATTGTGTTAGTGGGAAGTTGTGTATCCGTAATCCTGTAGTTCTATGGAATCTCCAGGATTCATTGTGTGTGTGTTGTCAATGGCATACTAGGTAAGGTTGCGTCATTCACCAGGAAGACATACATTATGTCTAAAGATAGTGGTTACCGATTAGCATTGGCAATTGGAAAAAACTCAGAAAACTTTTTTTAATAACGTGATTTTTACCATCAGAGTGCTGTTGTTAATGCTAAGATAATATACTCACGGGTATTATATGTTGACATTTCATTTGTCCTGCAAACGCTTTAAGTTTGTGAATCCCAGAAATCTGTCTATATGTTCATTTTCAATGCATATTGGGTGGAGTTGTAATTGAGACAGCAATCTTCTTTTGAATTATGCTGATAATCAGCGATTTGGCGCTGCCTATGTATTCGACTATGTGATTCCAGTATCATTCTGTCTATATTTCAATATGCAATTGGTCCAGCAATCCATTTGTAATTTTGTTCAGTATTTGCAATCTGTCAAATATGTTGGCTTGTAGCTTCTGAAAAATGATCTGTTGGTAGTTTGACTTGTAATCGGCCAGCAATGCGTAATTATTGATGTTACATGTAATTGATCTGGCAATCCGTTGAAATGTTGATTTGTGATTGGCCAGTAATCCGTATATTGTATAGATTTCTAACAGTTGCTGGTCTGATAATTTGTTTATATGTTGCATAGCAACGGTCAAAGATCCTACCGGTATCTCTAGTTGAGTTGTATTACTAGTCGTAACCAGTTGATGTTTTAATAATTTTGGTTCCAATTATAGTAATTTGCGACAACAGTCTTCTATATGCTGTCTGAAGATGCTGCCTTGCATCCTTCATTCTGGTAGACTGGTCAGCTTTTTTTGACTTTGAATATTAGGAAACATTGTGTGAGATGAGCAAGTATTGAATACCATTCGCATCATCACTACCAGGGAGTCAGAACTTTGTGCATGTGCAACTGCATTGTAGTAGGGTCATCAACATTCTGTGTGTTTGTAGACTCATCGCTGATACCGCAGTAGATTGAGTCAGCAATTCTGTCAAAGTTGTGCTTTTCCACTAACTCAATGAGCTGTCCATGTATCCATTTGAAATTTTGTTCAGTATTTGCAATCTGTCAAATATGTTGACTTGCAGCTTCTCAAATGATCTGTTAGTAGTTTGACTTGTAATCGGCCAGCAATGCGTAATTGTAGATGTTACATTTAGTTGATCTGGCAATCCATTGAAATGTTGATTTGTGATTGGCCAGCCATCCGTATATTGTGTAGATTTCCAAGTTCCTGTGTATTTGTGGACTCGTCGTTGATACTGCAGTAGATTGAGTCAGTTTTCATGATCTTTAAAGAGAATTGTAAGCCCTGTGAATGCATTGCGAAGTTTATATGAAAAGTGAGAGGATATTAAATGCCGATTCGTGGGTTGAAAAGGGACATTTGGTCCCTTTTGATAAGTATCGTCATGTCATGTCATAGTTTTGAAAGTGTTCTGTAATCATTATAATGAGTAGGAAAAATCTCATGCAGTAGAAGAGTTAGTTTATTGCAAATGAATTAAATAGACTAGTAGGTTTATGACCATGGCAGACAGAGGAATATATTTTCATGTACTCAAATCAAATGCGTAGATTTGACATCAGACTTAATAAGATTTACCTGTCTTCTAGAAACTTTAGCACACCTGTTCTTTTGGAATTTCCAGCACATCACTGACAAATAGGGAAACTATCCATGAATCAAGTCATTATCATCTGCAACAACGCCCACCGTGGCCCAACGGTGGACATTATTTTTGTTCCAACAACCTCAACTAGCCCTTGTTACTTGGCCCTGTTGTTGGTAAGCAAAAAAGTAAATATTGACCGATATCAGCGATGTACAAAGTACGTATTGGTAAGCATTTATTATTTATAAGATATAACTTATTTCGCTAGATAATATATAACTGATTTCACTAGAGGAAATATTACAATATAATTGCGTTCAATCTTCTATTGTTGTTACATCATAGCAAAGATATTTAGCTAGCAAACGTTGTCAAAAGTTTGTTATGCCTAGGTGGAGGAGCGAGTAGAGCGATGACACGTTCAATTAATGCAGGCCGTGTATTGCCTGAGAGTATTAGAGTGTCTTGTAATATATTACAATGCATAAAAACTGTTGTAGTCAATGCAGTATTTAAAAACCTACCAAAGTAACAGGGTGGTCCAAGGTTGTTGTTTTGAGACATGGTTTCAGACAGTTCTCTTTAGATGTCCATTAATAGTAAATGAGTTTTAGTGCCAGTGATAGTGATAGTGATATGCTACCATGCAGTGTTGTCTATGCGCTGTCTGAAGGTGCAGCCTTATCTTGAAGACAGACTGATGACAATATGGACAAAACCTTGTTGGCTACTCTGTAACATCAAACGATGCTCGATATGGAATCATACTACTTACATGAATATCTATAATTATGTAAAGCGACAAGAATTTTCAGAAACCACTGCTGATGGCAGTGTTCGAAGTTTGTAAAACCTATTGACATCAAAATGAAAAATACCTTAGAAACCCATTTGATTCAAATATTAAATTGACTAGGTTAGCGACCTCTCAATGTTTTAAGCGAGGTGGCCTGACTGGCTGCAGTCAGTAAGTCCACTAAACAACTAGTGGACTAGCTCATGTACTAATGGGCTGCGAATGAAAGCAGATTAGTTCAACTGCTATTGAAAGAAGCCTTGACAATTCCACCGCTAGTCCTCACATGAGGGTACACATCTGCTGGCCGCCCACCCACAAAACCTGAGGTGGGTACACGCAGTGTACTCCTGTATAACCACACTTCAAACACTTGCTGATGGTCAAACAAAGCTTCTTACAGCATGATCATGAGCTTCAAGGTTGCTATGCCAAAAAATCTACACATGTTGTGTGGTTATTGCAATTAAAACATAATTGGCTGGCTAACATATCTAACATATTTGTGCAATCTTGTGGTTGCTCTATTTATATTATTAGTATAATATATATATAAGTACATGTACTTACATGACTCGCTCTGACCTGCTTCTTCCTCTTGCATTGGTTGATTCAATCCTACCAGTTAAAGATTTAAAGTCTGTCAGTTTCTGTTCGCTTAGACAAGGCTGTGAGAAGTTATCGAATAGTAGATGTATTGCATGCAGCAGTGACTCATTGCTGGTACTGAGTGCTTCCTTCTTTTCTTCTTGTTCAACCTCTTTATTGAGCAAGCTCATTGCCTCACCATGTGACATCAAACTACCATCACTAGCTTCTGGCAATGCTGTCTTCTTAAAGTCCTTCATACTACTGGTGGACTGGACAGCTTTTCTTGATTTTAATTGTTCTGAAACATTCTCTGTGCGTTATTACAAGGTGTCGCTGGACATGAATTAACTTTATTTTGTGTTGGCAATGAAGTCTCACTGGCAAACATCAGTATTACTGTTTCTAGAGTTGATTCATCAAGTTCACCATGGTGGTCGTACTGGTGAGATTCTGAGATGAGCAAATGTTGAATAGCCTTCGCATCGCTACTCCTAGAGTGTCTGAACTTTTGCATTCTAAAAAACAGCAAGCTCTGGTGAAAGTATTGCCAAACTTATATGAAAAGTGACGAGATATTATGGAAGGCAGTTTTGTGAGTTGAAATTATTGGCGGTACATTGACTATCCTGGTACTGTAGGTATTATCGTGCCATGTCATGACTCTGAAGGTGTTATATAATAATTACACTGGGTGAGAAAACCTAGTGCAGTGTAAGAGTTAGTTTATTGTCAATGAATTAAATAGACTAGTAGGTTTATGACAATGCCAAACATGGTAATATACTTTTTTGTACTCAACTCAAATGCGTAAATTTGGTATCAGGCTTTACTAAATTTAAGAAAACTACCTGTGTTCTTCTGTAAATTCCAGGTTAGTCCAGCACACCACTGCCAAATAGAGAAGCTATCCATGAATACAAGTCATTAACATCTGCAACAATGCCCACCGTGGCCCAACAGTGGACATAATTTTGCTCCAACTCCCTTGAAGCCATTGTCACTTGGCCCTGTTGTTGGTAAACAAAACAGTCAATATTAGCTTACACCTGCGCTGTACATAGCATTGTATTTGTGGACATTTGTAAAACATTAAATTAATTGTAACTAAATAATATGATTTCTCTTCTTTTAGAGTGATATTGGCGAAGGACCTAATTTTAGATTAAATGCATTCAATCCTGAATAATTGTTGCATGACAACCAAAATATTTAGCTAGCAAAAGTTGGCAAATTGAAGTCGGTTATATCCTGGCAGAAGAACAAATAGAGAGATAACATCATGTTCAATTAGAGCCAGTTCTTGTATTGTCTGAATATATTAGGATGTTTTATAATATAATATTATTACAATGCTGATGCATTGCTTCAGTCAGTGTAATAATTATAAACCTACCAAAGTAACAGTGAACTCCAAGGTTGTTGTTGTAAGACATGGTTCTGGACAACTCCCTTCTGGTTGTGTATTTATGAGAATGATGCTTCCACTAACATTGCTTCAAATATGATGATAGTATTACTAGGTAACAATGTAGTTGGTGTAGCTAATAGGACCATTATCTGCACTGAAGATGAAAACTAAATACTGAGCTTGTATCTCTCACCTCTACTTATGCAGTCAAACTACTGACGCTGTCTGCACTCACAGAACGTGGCAATAACCTAACACTGACACTGTCATCGTGGTTACCTTCGGTGTTGTACCCATCTTCAATTTCACTTTCTCATCTCTACTGATGCAGCCGAACTGCTGATGCTGTCTGTGCTGATGCTGTCTGTGCTCACAGCGTGATTGTCTGCGAATTGTGAATTCACTGAACGGTTCTATCTCACCCGCTTGAACTGGAGGCGTGGCTTCTGATTTCAGTTTCTATAATGCACAATGCGGTAATTAGTTAGAACTTTCACAACATATACATGTATAATTTGTCTATAAAAACTCAACTCATAACATTTAAGAGGAGATATTTACAGGAAATGCCAAAAGCTTACTGTAACTGGCACCAACAGGGACTGTAGATACTCACCATCGGCATGGATTGTGTTAGTGGGAAGTTGTGTATCCGTAGTCCTGTAGTGCTATGGAATCTCCAGGATTCATTGTGGATGTGTTGTCAATGGCATAGGTAAGGTTGCGTCATTCACCAGGAAGACATACATTATGTCTAAAGATAGTGGTTACCGATTAGCATTGGCAATTGGAAAAAACTCAGAAAACTTTTTTTAATAACGTGATTTTTACCATCAGAGTGCTGTTGTTAATGCTAAGATAATATACTCACGGGTATTATATGTTGACCTTTCATTTGTCCTGCAAACGCTTTGAGTTTATGAATCCCAGAAATCTGTCTATATGTTCATTTTCAATGCATATTGGGTGGAGTTGTAATTGAGACAGCAATCTTCGTTTGAATTATGGTGATAATCAGCGATTTGGCGCTGCCTATGTATTCGACTATGTGATTCCAGTATCATTCTGTCTATATTTCGATTATGCAATTGGTCCAGCAATCCATTTGTAATTTTGTTCAGTATTTGCAATCTGTCAAATATGTTGGCTTGTAGCTTCTGAAAAATGATCTGTTAGTAGTTTGACTTGTAATCGGCCAGCAATGCGTAATTGTAGATGCTACATTTAATTGATCAGGCAATCCGTTGAAATGTTGATTTGTGATTGGCCAGCAATCCGTATATTATGTAGATTTCTAACAGTTACTGGTCTGACAATTTGTTTATATGTTGCATAGCAACGGTCAGAGATCCTACCGGTATCTCTAGTTGAGTTGTATTACTAGTCGTAACCAGTTGATGTCTTAATGATTTTGGTTCCAGCGATAGTAATTTGCTACAACAGTCGTCGATATGCTGTCTGAAGATGCTGCCTTACATCCTTCATTCTGATAGACTGGTCAACTTTTCTTCACTTTGACTGTTAGGGAACATTGTGTGAGATGAGCAAGTTTTGAATACCATTCCCATCATCACTACCAGTGAGTCTGAACTTGTGCATGTGCAACTACATTGTAGTAGGGTCATCAACATTCTGCGTATTTGTAGACTCATCGTTGATACCCCAGTAGATTGAGTCAGTTTTCATGGTCTGTAAAGAGAATTGTAAGCCCGGTGAATGCATTGCGAAGTTTATGTGGAAAGTGAGAGGATATAATGCCGATTCGTGGGTTGAAACGGGACATTTGGGTCATTTTGATAAGTATCGTCATGTCATGTCATGGTTTTCAAAGTGTTCTGTAATCATTATAATGAGTAGCAAAAACCTCATGCAGTAGAAGTAGAAGAGTTAGTTTATTGTGAATGAATCAAATAGACTAGTAAGTTTATAACTATGGCAGACAGAGGAATATACTTTCATGTACTCAACTCAATGGCATAGACTTGGCGTCAGACTGAATAAGATTTACCTGTCTTCTCGTAACTTCAGCACACCTGTTCTCTTGGAATTTCCAGCACATCACTGACAAATAGGGAAGCTATCCATGAATACAAGTCATTGTCATCTGCAACAACGCCCACCGTGGCCCAACGGCGGACATTATTTTTGTTCCAACAACCTAAACTAGCCCTTGTTACTTGGCCCTGTTGTTGGTAAACAAAAAAGGAAATATTGACCGATATCAGCGATGTACAAAGTACGTATTTGTGCGCATTTATTATTTATAAAATATAAATTATGATTAAATTTGATTTCTCTTCCATCCGAGTGATTGTGCTAGAGGAAATTATTACAATATAATTGCATTCAATCTTCTATTGTTACAACATAGCAAAAATATTTAGCTGGGAAACGTTGGCAAAAGTTTGTTATGCCTAGGCGGAGGAGCGAGTAGAGAGATGACACGTTCAATTAGTGCAGGCCTTGTATTGCCTGAGAGTATTAGAGTGTCTTGTAATATATTACAATGCATAGAAACTGTTGTAGTCAATGCAGTATTTAAACACTTACCAAAGTAACAGAGTGGTCCAAGGTTGTTGTTTTGAGACATGATTTCAGACTGTTCCCTTTAGATGTCCATTAATAGTAAATGAGTTTTAGTGCCAGCAATAGTGATATGCTACAGTGCAGTGTTGTCTATGCCCTGTCTGAAGGTGCTGCTTTATCTTGAAGACAGATTGATGACAGTATGGACAAACCTTGTTGGCTACTCTGTAACATCAAACGGTGCTCGTTATGGGATCATACTACTTAAATGTATATCTATAATTATGTAGAGTGACAAGAATTTTCGGAAACTATTGCTGATGGCAGTGTTCGAAGTTTGTAAAACCTATTGACATCAAAATGGAAAATATTTTAGAAACCCATTTGATTCAAGTATTAAATTGACTAGGTTAGCGACCTCTCAATGTTTTAAGTGAGGTGGCCTCACTGGTTGCAGTCAGTAAGGGTTCTATACCTTTACTAAACAACTAATGGACTAGCTAATGTACTAATGGGCTGCGAATGAAAACAGATTAGTTCAACTGCTATTGAAAGAAGCCTTGACAGCTCCACCGCTAGTCCTCACATGAGGGTACACGCCTGCTGGCCACCCACCCACAAAAATCGAGGTGGGTACACGCAGTGCACTCCCGTATAACCACACTTCGAACACTGGCTGATAGTCAAACAAAGCTTCCTACAGCATGATCATGAGCTTCAAGGTTGCTATGCCAACAAATCTACACATGTTGTGTGGTTATTACAATTAAAACATAATTGACTGGCTAACATATCTACGTGTATTTGTGTAACCTTGTGGTTGCTCTATTTATATTATTAGTATAATATATTATATATAAGTACATGTACTTACATGACTCGCTCTGACCTGCTTCTTCCTTTTGCATTGGTTGATTCAAGACTACCAGTTGAAGATTTAGAGTTTGTTAGTTTCTGTTCGCTTAGACAAGGCTGTGAGAGGTTACCGAATAGTAGACGTATTGCATGCAACAGTGACTCATTGCTGGTACTCAGTGTTTTCTTCTTTTCTTCTTGTTCAACCTCTTTATTGAACAAGCTCATTGCCTCAACATGTGACATGAAACTATCATCACTAGCTTCTGGCAATGCTGTCTTCTTAAAGTCCTTCATACTCCCGCTGGACGGACAGCTTTTCTTGAATTAAATTGTTCGGAAACATTCTGTGCGTTATTACAAGGTGTCGCTGGACATGAATAAACTTCATTTTGTGTTGGCAATGAAGTCTCACTGGCAAGCATCAGTATTGCTGTTTCTAGAGTTGATTCACCGAGTTCACCATGGTGGTCGTACTGGTGAGATTCTGAGGTGAGCGAGTGTTGAATAGCCTTCGCATCGCTACTCCTAGAGTGTCTGAACTTTTGCATTCTACAAAACAGCAAGCTCTGGTGAAAGTGTTGCCAAATTTATATGAAAAGTGACAGGATATGGAAAGCAGTTGTGAGTTGAAATTATTGGCTATACATTGACTATCCTGGTACTCTAAGTATCATCGTGTCATGTCATGATTCTCAAAGTATTCTATAATAATAACACTGGGTGACAAAACCTAGTGCAGTATAAGAGTTAGTTTATTGCCAATGAATTAAATAGACTAGTAGATCTATGATAATGTACTCAACGCAAATGCATAGATTTGGTATCAGTCTTTACTACATTTAATAAGACTACCTGTGTTCTTCTGTAACTTCCAGATTATTCCAGCACACCACTGCCAAATAGGGAAGCTATCCATGAATACAAGTCATTATCATCTGCAACAACGCCCACTGTGGCCCAACAGTGGACTTAATTTTGCTCCAACTCCCTTGAAGCCATTGTCACTTGGCCCTGTTGTTAGTAAACCAAACAGTCAATATTGGCTTACATCTGTGATGTACATAGCATGTAGTTGTGGAAATTTGTAAAACATTAAATTGTAACTAAATAATATGATTTCTCTTCTATTAGAGTGATATTGGTGAATGACCTAATTTCAGATTAAATGCATTCAATCCTGTACAATTGTTACATGATAACCAAAATATTTAGCTAGCAAAGTTGGCATATTAAAGTCGGTTATATCCTTGCAGAAGAACAAATAGTAGAGAGATGACAAGTTTAACTCGAGCCAGTTATTGTATTGTCTGAATATAATAGATTGTTTTATAATATATCAGTATCATGCCTTAGCATTGCTTCAGTCAGTGTAATAACTATAAACCTACCAAAGTAACAGTGAACTCCAAGGTTGTTGTTGTAAGACATGGTTCTGGACATTTCCTTTCTGGTTGTGTATTTCTGAGAATACTACTCTTCCTATCACGCTACATTAAGTATAATAATAGTATTACTAGGTAACAATGTAGTTGGTGTAGCTGATAGGACCATTATTTGCACTTAAGATGAAAACTATACTGAGCTTGTATCTCTCACCTCTACTTATGCAGTCAAACTACTGACGCTGTCTGCGCTCACAGAATGTGGCAATAACCTAACGCTGACACTGTCATCGTGGTTACCTTCGGTGTCGTGCCCATCTTCAGTTTCACTTTCTCATCTCTACTGATGCAGGCAAACTGCTGATGTTGTCTGTGCTGATGCTGTCTGTGCTCACAGAATGTGATTGCCTGCAATTTGTGAATTCACTGAATGGTTCCTTCTACCTCATTTGAACTGGAGGTGTGGCTGCCATTTCAACTTCTGTAATGTGATATTTATTATGAACTTTTACATGTATACATGTACAATATTGGTCTAGGAAAAGTCAATTCATAACTACATGCACTAACACTGTGATAGTAGTTACCTTTAGTGTCATGTCCATCTTGAAATCCTGCATTCTCTCCAATCTAGAGATTTTGACTTCCTCCGATAGCGTTACCACTTTCATGGCTAATGTATATATACTGGTACTCATCATTCTTTAGCTGATACCAACAGGAACTGTAGAGACTGGCCATCGGTATGAATTCAGCTCGTGGGAAGTTGTGTACCCACGTTGACATTTCTATAGTTCTATGGAATCTCCAGGATTCATTGTGTGTGTGTCGCAAATGACATATGGACTGTAGTATTGTTCACCAGGAATTGATAATCTGAAAGAAATTTCCAAATAAACCATTTTAGTAATTTATCCATAACTTTATTTGTATCAAGGCTATCAGAGTTGTTACCGTATTCTACCTGAATTGTCCTTCAACCAGTTTCAATATTTTTATGGTGACTCTTTGTGGTTAGTTATAAGACTAGCTTTGTCAACAGTTGTACAACGTAAATATTATACAGAGCAAAATAAAGAATGGTAAATTATTTCTCACCTGAAAATATTTGAGAACAACCAAATTAATGACTTCATCAAACTTTGCATATTCTATTCTAGTAAAATTTTATTGAAACATATTTGAGATTCCTCAAACAGTTTAATTTTGCTGAAAATAGTAATCAATAAGATCATGATTATTTAGTCCTCTCAATATTGTTTAGTTTTAGATTTGCACATAGTGACTATTCTAATGACTTGTGATGGGTTCAGAGTCTCATTATATACATTGTAGTTTACTACTACTTGTCCATAAAACGGTTTGAACCACACACTAACTTTGTTATCTATTCCCCTGCCCACAGTAACTGTAACATACATGACTGTAATCTTACCTGAGGTTAGATTGTGCTTACTATTTAGTTAAATACTTGAATCCTTCGGGAATCTATGGTGTCCAAGGGCTTACTCTTCAAATTGGCATGTAACAAGGAGTAGTGTAAAGAGTGTAACCCAATGTTCTACTAGCAACACACTAGGCTTTTGTTGTACAATTATTTCTAGCTCTCATATGGCAACAATGAGCAGACAACTTCAAACCGCAAAATTTTTTGCAAGTTAGTTCAAAAACCCTTAGCGTAGGTTCCTTAGTTTCTGACCGGCCTTTGTCGAGTGTAAACTGAAACTATTTTTAATAGCATTATGAAAAATAGCTTTAATAGTTGTTTATTCAAAAATTTGTATGCTGCGTATCATATGTGAAGAGAGTCTGTGAAATCATCTCCACAAGTTATCTATGCTCAGTAAATACAAATATTATGGATTGTGTTGAAACTATTGAAGCATATTCCTGAGACCACTAGATGTATATTATATTGATATAATAGTCATGTAAATACACATATACATGTACTATGTATACGTGTATGTAAAATAGAATATATATATAGAATAACACACTATCCTCTTCTTCTATGTAATTATAGACATATGTATACATGCATTTAGCAATAGTATATCATATTTTTATTATATTGTAATGGTAAAATGTAACTCTAAACTCAGCCTCCCGACTACATAGTACTTGTTATGAACATTCATTGCATTAACTTGCCTGTGTTAACTTGTCTGTGTAGCAAACTGTCACTTATATACTTTGCAACTTCGCAACAAACGAGGTGAGAGGTCCTTGTTGAACACAGGAATTGCCCTGTACAACAAATACCTAATGGGGGTGGAGACTGGCATCGCTGCCTGCCGCGTGAATGGTCTGGCTGTCCTCACTTGGGGGGTCGCTTAGGGCCGCTGGAGACTGCATGTCCCTGCCGTCCTTACGTGGGGTGGCTCTGGAGCGGTGAAAAGCTTTCTTGTTAGACAGCCTTTTCTCTAGCCTCGGGCTATCTGGTTGCCCCTTTGCTTTTTTCCTATATATTTGTTTTTCCATAACTTTTTGTTCAGTAATGCATATTATTTTTTGTAGTGCGCTTATTGCTAATTTTGAAAGACATACATATGTATACATGTACATGGTTGTACAGTATAATAAACTAACATATTATATTCTATAATTACCAACCAAAAATTTGCATTTTGTAACCCTCCTTGTGCTTCAATTAGCAATAAGCGCACTACAAAAAAATAATGTGCATTACTGAGCAATTATGTCCTTTTTATACCCATGTAAAGAGGGTCAACCTCTCAGAATTACTTGATATTCATTTTGTACATGAATTGGATGATTTTAAGCATCTTTTGTTTACCATTACAATATTATGCTATTATAATTATGCTGTAATTGGTGCTAACAGTTGGTGTTCCATTATAAGCATTGAGGTTCAAATATGGTATGAATACATTGTATCATTAGGTATATTATAGCAGACCAAAGAATATTAGCATTATTTATTCATTCACAAACCTACATGGTTTTATGAGTAGTTTATGACTATCAACATATCAGCAACTATAACTGTTCAGAAAAAGCAAGTCTTTGTGGTAAAATCCTGATATTCTCTACATACTAGAAAAGAGGTTCTGTACCACTAAAGTTGGACCTGCTATTACTTGTACAGTTGAACTCGACTACATGTCTAGCAGGCTTACATGATTCTCACATCATACAGGAACTTATAGCACTATATTTCAGTGAATCTTTGTAACATATTACAATCATAAGTAGTAAAGGGTTTGGTATGTTTGTACAGTTGTTTCTGGGAAGGTTTATTGGGGCAATATTGCCATGGAACCTTGGTAACATATTGTGATGTTTTTTGGGTGTTCATATTGTCGAGTCAATGCTTATTGCTATCCTTGAGAAAGAGTATGTTCAGACCTAGTAGGTTGTTTAGGTATCGAGGTCGAAGACCTTATCAGCTGGAACTCACCTTAGCTATGAGAGAAGAATCGGCATAAGTAGTAGACTCTGCATAAGTAGTAGACTCTGCATAAGTAGTAATAGATGTATTTTTATTGAGATTCAAGTATCAACTGAGACAATAACTGTATAAAACATTTGCTTTATATAGTTTTTAACTTCTGGAAACAGGTTCCTGTAAAAGGCTGACACAGCGTCGTCTGGAAATTGCACAACAAGATGGAAGCTGGAAGCCCAAGGCGCTACCTTCCATGGGTCGGTCATAATAAAGTATGCTTATTTATAGACATGGAAGACATGTGCAAAATTAATTACAGCAATTTCTGAGTCGTTGGCCTCCGTTCCATAGGTATAAAAAGGATATTTATGCTCAGTAAGTATAAGGTATGTTTCTGCATAGGCTAGTCAACATACTTAAATAATATGTGAATTGTTGATGACAATGCAATGCAGTACGAGTGGGTATGTCTATAACGTTACGCTGGCCACTACAATACTATTAGTCACAAATAGTATAGTGGATAGATTGATATAACATGACGGTAATGTCTCTACTCTACACAACAATATAGTTACCTCTTAGCTGCCTTCATATTCATAATATACTATCTGGTGCAGTGTGCAGTATCCTTGCCTTTTACACTATTGTTCATGTTACTTACTTTACATACACTTACTGTTGTTTCTTTATAGTTATATTATTATAGACTTACTCACGTTAATTACTTTATTACACAGTTGCTCATATCTAGGCTCTAAAGAAGTCATTTACATGTACATATACATGCATGTACATGTAGATACCTCTCACTAGCATGTTTTACTTGGCACTATAATTGGCAAGATCACACATCTATATATTTATTACAGTGTATTTGTACCAGCAATCTGCAATACAATAATATATTAATATGTCCAGGAACTCGCCTGTAATTATGTTGATTTTGGACAATTAGTTCATTGTCAGTGGTACAACAATTTATATGTCTGTCTATTATTTTGAATATTCTGATTGAGCCAGCAATCTTTAGTATATAATAATATCAATTTGTAATTGGTCCAGCCGTTTGTCTATATTATGATGATTTCCAGCAATCTGTCTATATGTTCATCAATGGTTCTGTTTTGTAGATTATGCCAGTAACTGGTGGTACAACCTGTTGATTGGTTATCGTACCTGCGATGTGTTTGTGTTGATTTTAAGAAACATATCCATATACAGTACGTTTATTGCCAAGGTTGAGGCAATTGCATATCCTTTCAACTGTACAATGTAGTTGTACCAGCAACCTTTCTTATAATACTATGGTGATCTATAATCAGTGAGGATATTAATCAATTTGGTAATTTCTAGAAATCTATCTAGATCTGTTCAGTCTGTGCTATTAAGCTATTCTGATGACTTGTAGTTGTGTTTGTGCCAGCAATAAGTAGTATAATCTGTTAAATTTTCACTGATCCTGTAGTGCACTCATGTTTCGATTTCCATAAATACAATGTAGATATAGCATGTCCATTGGCAAAGGTTGGACAAACTGTGTATATAATGTTCATCTGTAATATTGGTCCAGCAATTCGTCAATCTGTTGATGTCCAGCAATCTGTCTGTATATTATTCAATTGTAATTAGTCTGACAATCTGTACCTACTAATGCTGATCTGTAGTTATGCCTGTAATCACTAGTATAATGTGTTGACTATTTGTTAGTCCTTCCAATGTATTAGGAATGATGATTTTCCAGAAATCTGTGTTCACTTACGTTTAATGCCCATGCAGTTTATGTAGAATTGTAACTTGAGCCATCAATCTCCGTTAGAACTATGTTGATTAACAACGATTTGACTGTGTGTTGATTCAGAGGAAGTTCCACTATCTGTCTAAATAGTACTTTGGTATTCAATTGGGCCAGCAATCTGTATTATGTGTTTTATGTACATGGTTCAACAATTTGTTTCCATGATGATTTTTATCCATGTTAGTTTTCAACTGGTTGGTCACTCTTATATTCTGAGAATGCATTGGTTAGAGAATCCACTTGTTGAGTATTAATTTGTCCAGCAATTCTGTTAAAGTAGTGCTTTTCCACTAGTTCAACAGACTGTCCATGTATCCACTTGCACTTGTGTTCAGCGTTGCAGTCTGTTGGCTTGCGCCTTCTCAAATAATCTATTGGTAGTTTGACTTGTATTTGGCCAGCAATCCGTAATATTGTAGATGTTACAATTCATGTAGTTGATCTGGTAATATGTTGAAATGTTGATTTGTGATTGGCCAGCAATCCATATATTATTATGTACATTTCCAAGTTCCTGTGGATATCTTGAGTTGAGTTCTACATGACGTATACTAGTAACCTGTTGACGGTTAAATAACTTTGATACCAGGGGTAGTGATTTGCTACACCAGTCATCTATAGCATTCTGTAGGTACTGCCCTTTCTTGAGGACAGTCTGATGACAATAATATGAACGAACCTCCTTAGCCATCCTGTAACATCCAATGGATGATACTCCATATGGAATCATACTATTAATAAATATACATGTAGAGCTGTAAAAATGATGTGTAGCCATTGAGACTTTCTTAAACGCACAATTGAAGTGAAATTATGTACTGTAACTTTTTATAGGACATGGTTGGGTACTCAAATTGTCGACCAGTTCAACAAAGTTTGATTTCATTAATAAATTTTAGTGTACTGCAAAATCCTTACGAAATGTGATGATGGTCAAAGCTGCTTATTACAGAATGATCATGGGCTTCAAGGTTACTATGCCAACATATCTAAATACATGTTGTGTAGTTATTACACTTAGCCTAATTAACTGGCATATCCATGATATAATCATATGTTTGCTCTATTTGTGACATAATAGGTAAATTGTACTTACTTGGAAGTTCAGGCATCCTTGGTTCATGTTGACCTAGTTGTTCCTGTCAATTATTGTTTAATAGGCATTCAGTTACTTCAGACTCCTTTTCCGGCTCTGATAGGAAAAAAATGTTGTTCCGCAAGCCTGCAAAAAGTATGAGAAATAGAAAAATGTTAAATTGATTTTGAGAATTTAATAAGGATTTGTGGGAGCATAACGAAGCATGTGTATATGGGGTGTACATGACATATTGAATAGAGAAATGTTGTCAACCTGTGTTGTCTGAAAATCTCCTTCAAGTCTAAGCAAAAACATGTTAACTGTGTACATGTACTTAGAGAATTCTATTCTGGTGAGCATGATGAGCTGGTAATGTAGTGTCTATGGAAGGCGAGACTTTGGATTACTCTAAGCTGTGGTTAACTTTACTGCTGCAGTGGTACACGTTTACATTGTCATTTAGGGATGAAGAGAGGAGCGCAGATGATAAACTAGGATTAATTCCTACCTCCACTAGTAAAGGAATTCCTCAGGCACCCAACTCCTATCAGTTACATTCTGTGACATCCACATTTCATTATTTTCTGGTACAGAGTTGGTTCATCTCCACAACGCTGGTTCAAGACTACCAGATTTAGAGTTTGTCAGTTTCTGTTCGCTTAGACTACAATGAGAGGTTATCGAATAGTAGATGCATTGCGTGTGACAGTGACTCATTGCTGGTACTCAGTGCTTCCTTCTTTTCTTCTTGTTCAACCTCTTTATTGAACAAGCTCATTGCCTCAACATGTGACAGCAGACTATCGGCACCAGCTATTGGCAATGCCGTCTTCTTAAATTCTCTACTGCTTACAGTGAGGGTACATTGCAATACATCCTTCATACTGGTAAACTGGTCAGCTTTTCTTGAATTTGAAAGCAGCAAGCTCTGTGAAAGTAATGCTAAGTTTATATGAAAGGTGACAGGAAATTGAAAGCAATTTCGTGGTACTGCAAGTGTCGCCGTGTCGTGTCACCATTTTCCAAGTGTTCTATAATAATTACAACCAATGGGTGACAAAAACCTCATGCAGTAAAAGAGTTAGTTTATTGTCAATGAATTAAATAGACTAGTAGGTTTATGACAATACCAGACATAGTAATATGCTTTCATGTACTCAGCTCTAACGCATAGAGTTGACATCAAACTTTACTATAATTGATAAGAGTACCTGTGTTCTTCTGTAAATACCAGATTATTCCAGCACACCACTACCAAATAGGGAAGCTATCCATGAATACAAGTCATTATCATCTGCAACAACGCCCACCGTGGCCCATCGGTAGACATAATTTTGCTCCAACACCCTCGAAGCCATTGTCACTTGGCCCTGTTGTTAGTAAACCAAAATGTCAATATTCGCTTACATCTGCACTGTACATATGTAGCAGGTATTTGTGGACATTTGTAGAACATAAAATTGTGTTATGTAATATGATTATTTTATCTTCTATTACAGTGAAATTGGCGAAGGAATTAATTTCAGATTAGTTGCATTCAATCCTGTACAATTTTTGCATGATAACCAAAATAGTTAGCTAGCAAAAGTTGACAAATTAAAGTCAGTTATATTCTGGCAGAAGAACAAATAGAGAGATGACAAGTTTAATTCGAGCCAGTTCTTGTACGAGGGGCGATCAATAAGTAGGGAGACTTTCTTAGTACAGACATCTGGCATCGCCATGTGCATTTGTTATTGAAATATGTTGTTTGGCAGCATTTTGTGATGCCATGTGCATGATTTCACTACAATTGCATCATCCCAACATCAGAAACTTAGAATTATGTGAAGGGTTATCTAGTGCGACTGTCTCATTTTGTAAGATGGTAAATCACGAGGAAATTGAGCAGCAGATACAATTTCGGTTTAAACTTGGAAAAAACCAACGAAATACTATGAAATGGTGCAAACTGTTTGTGGAGATATTGCTCTATCAAGATCTGCTACATTCAAGTAGTACGACAAATTTTAAGCCCTGTGACTTTTAGAAAAACATTAGGCAAGGTCAGGTCGCCCTGTGACTTGTAAAATGGGCAATAATGTCAAATTTGTTCAACAATCAATCAGAACAGAGAAAATATTATATAGGTAGGAATTTTGACCTAAAGGGCAAACAATAATATAGAATTTTACTTGGAAGTTATGGAGAGCTTACATGATGCATTATAGGTACAAAAGGTCAGAAAAGTGGGCAACTAACAATTGACATCTCCACCACGTCAACTAGCTTGCTCATAATGCGTTGGCAGCTAAGTCATTCCTGGCCAATCACAGTGTCACTGTACTTCTACATGTACATCCACTTTATTCTTTATACCTAGCACCGCGTGAATTCTACATGCTGTCTCGGGTCAAAATGACCTTGAGAGGTCAAAATTTTGATGATGCAAATAAGATAAAGTAAAATGCAACAAAGTCGCTAAAGGAGGTTTTAAAGACAGAGTTTTTGAGGTACTTGGAAACATGGCAAGAATGCTGGAATCAGTGTATAGACCGCCAAGGAGAGTAGTTTGAAGGTGACAAAAAAAATTAAGTATGTAAATGCATTTAAAAGTCTCCCTATTTATTGATCGCCCCTCGTATTGTCTAAATATAATAGAATGTTTTATAATATAATATCAGTACCATGCCTACGCATTGCTTCAATCAGTGTAATAATATTATAAACCTACCAAAGTAACAGTGAACTCCAAGGTTGTTGTTGTAAGACATGGTTCTGGACATTTCCCTTCTGGTTGTGTATTTCTGAGAATACTACTCTTCCTCTCACGCTACATTAACTATAATAGTAGTATTACTAGGTAACAATGTAGTTGGTGTAGCTGATAGTACCATTATTTGCACTTAAGATGAAAACTATACTGAGCTTGTATCTCTCACCTTTACTTATGCAGTCAAACTACTGACGCTGTCTGCGCTCACAGAATGTGGCAATAACCTAACGCTGACACTGTCATCGTGGTTACCTTCGGTGTCGTGCCCATCTTCAATTTCACTTTCTCATCTCTACTGATGCAGGCGAACTGCTGATGATGTCTGTGCTGATGATGTCTGTGCTGATGCTGTCTATGCTCACAGAATGTGATTGCCTGCAATTTGTGAACTCACTGAATGGTTCTTTCTACCTCATTTGAACTGGAGGTGTGGCTGCCATTTCAACTTCTGTAATGAGGTAATTATTTTGAACTTTTACATATACATGTACAATTGGTCTATGCTAATTCAATTCATAACTACAGGTAGATCTCACTCTGGGCCTTGGCAGTAGCTTAGTACTGACACTGTGATAGTGTCATGTCCATTTTGAAATCCTGCGATGTCTCCAATCTAGAAATAATCTTGACTTCCTCCGATATCGTTATATGCATTGTTCTCATTAGTACATACATGTAGAGTATAAGCATTTACTAAAACCTTATATTCTTCTTTAATCTGCCTACAGTGACCACCGCAAGTAAATATATAATAAATAAGGCCAGAATCCAACTTCACAGTCATAATAGCCATGCAAATAATGTATGCGTTGTACAGGAAAGACTTACAGGAAGTATCAAACACGTGCTATAGCTGATACCAACACGAACTGTATGTAGATAGATACTGGACATCAGTAAGGATTCAGTTAGTGGGAAGTTGTGTGCCCACATTGACAATTCTGTAGTTCTATGGAATCTCCAGGATTCATTGTGTGTGTGTCATCAATGACATAGGAAAGGAGATGTTATTCACCAGGAAGATACATTAGGTCTAAAATATAGGAAAATGTTGGTGTAAGCTAATATTTTTATAATTAATAATAAAACAAGACAGTCACATTTTTTTAATATTTTTATGTAATCCTAATGTTTTGATGCTTATCCAAGCATCATCATCACGGAGGATGATGCTTGGAGAAGCATCAAAACATTAGGATTACATAAAAATATTAAAAAATGTGTCTTGTTTTCCTATTCATGTCTAAACTGATAGTCTGATCTATGGGACTGATTGTGAATGGATGTGCATGTTTTCTTTGTCGGCATTGAATACGGGAAGTTCTGTTCACTAATTAATAATGGATGACCCTAGCCAGTACTAACAGATTCACAACATTTCTGATGAGCGCAATTTCTGCTTTTAGAGTACTTGATGTAAATGTATACTAATTATTACTAACATGAATTATTGATATTTTAGGCAAAATAAAGAATTGCAGTAAACTATCCTTACCTGAACTAATCGAGAAAATTTGCATCAGAGGAATTTACTGAAGCATATTTGAGATTCCTCAACAAATTTAATTAGTACTGAAATAATGACTTGTGGTCAAATGGACATTTTGTAGCTCACATAATATTATTGTACAACTCATTATATTATATATAAATTGTATCTCATTGTATTGTTGTGTCAGGCCGAGTGCCACCCTAATCCAAAAATGTTTTCATACTGTATGGAATTTGTATAATTCCATCATAATGTTTTCTGCTATAGCCTATCTAGGGGACTGACCTTAGGCGGGTCGATTCTCGAACTCTCAATGCTATTCCTAGTCGTTCTTCTCCATGCCTACTAAATGTATTTGTTCATATTGTGAGACCGGCTGTTGGTCATCTTTTTTTCCGGACATCCCCTGAAGAAGATCATAATGACCACTCCTCAATAATGAGTCACTTCGAAACCCGCGACATGATTCGATACGATTTTGTCTACTATTCCTGCTATTTTGCTATAATTATTGTTGCCGTCCAGTAATGAGTTTTAATCAACATGTTATACTTACAAGCATGTATATTGTTATAAATACAGTCATATGCATGTAGTTAGATTAGTATTAAATGAAATCATTACTAGGCCGCATAGTTAAAAGCAGAGCTTGACAACTCTCAATAGAGGATATATGAAATTAACGATTCAAATTTTTCCACCAAAAAGCAAGACAGCCAAGCAGAAGCAGACATCTTCGGCTTTGTTCAGCATTTTTAAAACACAAAAAAACATAATCAAATTCAAGGGTAAATCAAAACCGTCCTGCACTATTTATCAGTGTTATGTTGTTTTGCGATATTATTGGCGCGGTGGCGTTTGTCATTGAACCTTTGTGATGTTTGTCGGTGTTGCGATATTTGTTGAAAACTTGTTGTGACGTTTGTCGTTGAACTTTTGTGACGTTTGTCGGTGTTGTGACAGTTGTGACGTCTGTCGTCACTACAAGGGGTCTGGGTCTCACAATGCAGTTTATCACTAGTTGTCCATAAAAAAGCCTGGGCCACACATTAACCTTGTTATTTATTCCTCTGCTCACAGTTTGTTACCTGTGGCCGTAGTATACGTGACTGACTGATTATATAAATACTCATTTATTTGAGGTGTGGAGCCATCGTCAATCTATGGAAGCAAATGACTTTACTCTGTGTTGTTGTATTAATGTATAGATGCACACATATGTGCGTACACAAGTAGCAGTAGCAGTACTATATTGTAGTAATCTGAGCACACTAAGAGATGTGTCGGAGGGCCGAGAGTGGTCTATCAACTCTTTTCTTTCATTATATTTGCTGAATGACAATGACTAAGTGTTCACTCGCCTGAGTCTACTTGTGGTTATTGTGACCCGTAGGTCCGAGTGTTCCTTGTTGATTATACGTTCAGGTGTATTTAGTGCTACCTGCTCTGGCTGCAGTTCCCGTGAGAACTTAGGCTAAGAGACTACTAGTTAGAATCAACAACTCCAGAATTATATAAGTATTATAAAAGAGTGTCGTTATTGCTTGCCCAGGAACAACCGAACCAACACACAAAATGAGCTCTACTTACATACAAACAGTATACTCCCGACTAGTTCCGGTGAGTGCCGCCGACCTAGCCTCGGTCTACATCAATTATGAGATAATTGCCATGCATCAAGGTTATGAGTAGAGTCGAGAGGGACGACTAGGACATAATAAGAGGCACCCAATGTTGGGTGCCAGAAAGATATGCAAGTAAAATTATGCATGCAGTCCAATTCAAATAGAACGTTTACTTGGCCTCTTGGCCCATTGCAGACAAGAATACATGCATTGACATTTATACTAAATGGAACAAATGGAACAAAATATATACATAATTTTTGTGAGATTGCTCGAAACCACCACAATACCTGGGCGACACACTAAAGCTGCTAGCTAGCCTGTGCAATTCTCACTGTCTTTAGTATACAGTAGATTGAAAACTAAGTACTCAGCTAAAAATAGACAAAGAGACTTTGAAAACATTTATGCATGTACATTCCAATTCCTCTTATAAAATTTTATTCCATCTGTATGTAATACTGTATCTATACAGGATACAACTTTGGTTATTGTACAAGTATAAAGTAAAAAAAATATAAGACTACATGTGCATCATCATCACTATTACTAAATAGTCACATGTCCAAAACTACCAATCTTCAAATAATTAGCTACAGCTATTCATCAGAAACATTATACGAACCATATGCTATAGTAAATTGTACTTCTGTCTAGCAACTTTTATCAGGCTACACAGTCTGCCACTGCATAGTGTCAGTGACTCAGTGTGTAGCCTACTAAACGGTTGTCTGTACTCATCAGGCTTGTCAAGTTCTACTGATGAAAATCAGGGAGATTTGGCATTTGGATGGGGGTGTCCATTTTGGGTGGGGTACCAAATTTTGAGTTGAAGATCAGGGAGTGTTTCGCAGAATCAGGAAGACTTGATAAGCCTGGTACTCAGATCATGGGTACTTACAAGCTATTTATAATTGTTGGAAGTTGTCCTCTCTCAATTTATCTTCCTGGGCACTCATAAGCTATTGATAAAAATTAAAAGTTGTCCTCCCTCAATTTATTTATTGTACAGTCACCGTATTAAGGTTTCGGTGAGATATGTTAGAGTTGTCTGTCCTATCAATACTTTTGCGGTCCTGAATAAACCAATTACATTGGTTGGTTTAGGCCCAGTAGCGGCTCGGACCAAATAGCGCTACTTATTTGGCCATCGACGTTGGTGATCGGCAAAAGGCCAACGAGGGCCATCTTCTGTAGCCGGCTACCAAATGTAAAACAGATTCTGTTGTGAGAAAATAATCACTGATTGGAATATTTACATTTACATTTATTGGGTTTTCTAAAAGTTTACAGATAACATTATTTTGTTAAAGGTAACTTGTTGACCACAAAAAGAATATATATGTATTATATACAACTCATAGGAGAGAATAAATAAATAAACAAAGAGAACAAAAAAAAAAAAATTTACATTTTTCAATGAATATGAACGTGCTTCTAACTTCTTTTTTCCTGTCAATGATGGTCATTAATTGGCAGTTAACGTGGTTTAATATTAGTGTATGCCTGTATCAACAGATATATCAATGAAAATCGATATCAAATATGCATAAGCGCTAAGGATAATCATTATCATAATCATAATGACAATCAATTATATTTAATGATAATCATAATGATAATCTATATCCAAGGAGTATATCTATTATCTAATGATAATCATGACCATGATAATTACCATATTCGATATTGATATTACCATAAATCATTATCATAAGATAATCTGATCACAAAAAATGGGATAGATCATAATTACTATAATATTTATAATATATATATAAATATTTATAATAATAATCATGAATCAATGATGATATATATTAACTATTATATTTATTAATTATATTATTAATATACAATTTATATTATTATGATTACTATTAATTGTATATTTTAATATAAAATAAATTAAAAATAATATAAAATAATACTAATTTGTTAAATTCAAAATTGAAATTACAATTGAATTACATGTATTTGTATATAATTAATAGAGATGCGCGTAAGTTTTATTTTGGAAACTCAAGTTTTCATGGCCAACTCTTAGTTGTGACTCTTCAAGTTACAAGTCAATTCTTTCAGTGACAGATCAAAACTTTCAAGTTTCGAGTTAAATATTTACATGTCCCCAGAAACACAAGTTTTTGTCAAGTTATCCAAGTTAACTACAAGCAAGTTTCAATTCAATTCTTTTCTTGTTTAACTCGAGTCTTTTGATAGAGTTATTGGGTTATTGTTTAGCTTATGGTGAAATTTTGTTAGGAAATGGTGTTAGAAATTCAAGTTTCAAAGCAAAATGTCACAGTTTTAGTGCAAAATGTCTTATAATTGTGGTTGTGGTTGATGGTTATAAGTGTAGTTATTTCTATTCACTACAATTCACAGCTGCCCAATGAAAACTCGAGTTATTGAATATTTCAACCTAATGATGTATGAATTGAGAGTCTTTGATCATAGTCATAATTGAATTACAATTCAAGTTACAAGTTTTTGACATCTGTGTATTCAAGTTACGAGTCTTTATAATAAGCCATAAAATGTTGCTTGAATTAACTCGAGTGAGAGTCTTTAACTCGAGTCTGGCATCTCTGATAATTAATGATATAATATTTGGGCTATATTATATTTAATTATATTTGTAATATTATTGTTATTAATATTTATTATTATTGTATTACTATTTATTTACATTAGTTATTGCGGTACTTAGTTTTACAAGCAAGTGAAATAAATAATCATTATTTATAAAATATAAATCTTCTTCTGGCTTTTCCCATCAGGTGGGGTTGCCATTGCGGATCAAGTTCCTCTATTTAACCCTGTCTTGTGCATCTTCTACCAGTCCTGCTGTTGCCATATCATCTTTCAGGCAGTCTTTCCATTTCCTTTTGGGGCGCCCTCTCTTTTGCTTTCCTACCTTCAGTTGTCTTATTCTTTTTCCCACATACTCCTCATCTCTTCTCAACGCATTTCCCAGCCACATCAATCTTGCCTCCCTTATTTCACCCCTTAGCTTACCAGCTTTTACTCATTTCCTGATATCCTCATTTCGTATTCGGTCCACTTTTTTTAGTCGGTTCCATGCCTGAGATGAGTACAACAGATGCTATATTTGCCTTGCTTTAGCTAGCACTACCGTAATCAATCTGCATCATCAGTCGCACAATGGCGCACAGCTCAATGATATTTTATTCTATTCATAAATTTAAAAATATTAGTATTAGCAGCTAAGGTAAACTCTACTCTTGGTTTCATCTGGACAAATGCTCTCACCAGCTCCGAGACTGTAAAAAACAAACAACCTGTGCTCTCAGTGAATTTGCGGCTGTTCGAAAATGTCAGTTAGAAAGAGAATGTTCTGAAAACGTTCGTCTAGATGCTAGTGTATGCCTCTGCAGGCTGAGACTCCATGTCTGACTCAGCTGCTAGCCGTCTCAAAGTTGTACAGAGAAGGGCAGCACGCCTTATATGTTGCATTAGGTGGGCTGTTAGAAAGACAAGTACCACCAGCTTCCTTGGTCATCAACAACTGTATCCAGGCTCCAGAGCGTCAGTTTCTCATGAGCTAGAAAACATGCAACACAGTACTTCATACCAACTTCGAACACGCTCCATTACCAGAGATCATTCTTCATTCGTTGGGTAAAGGACTGGAATGCTCTATCTGCCGGTAGTCCATTACTTATCCCTCTGCGTGTCTAGCCCCCAAAACTGGTGCATCATCTTTTATTGTTGCATGCTTATGAAAAAATAAGTCTCCCCAAGATGTAATTATACATTTAGTTATAATTATATTAAGTTATTTATTATTATACAATGGAACTTGGATAACTCAGACTTCAGTGGACCAACAAAAAGGGTCTGAGTTATGAGAAGTTTGAGTTAGGTAATCATATTATACAGGTACATATATAATGACAATATTAATTTCGACGTAGTCACTTATTAATACATGTATAGGCCTAATAAATAAGATGAAAGGACCATGTAGGCCTATAGTAGTGTTTTGTTTTTACAGACACGGAAGTTGTGAACATGAAGTTATTTACATGTAATAAAAAATTCTGTAATAGTTTATTGCTTAATTGGCTTTTACAGTTTTTAGCATAGACCTAATAGCTAAGCTAGGCCCATCATGGGTTTCAAAATAGCCATTACAGTAGCTCAAAAGCTATGTAACCTATTCCCTTTATGGGTGGCTGCTTTATGGCCCAGTAGTGTATTATTATTCAGAACCTGGCCTGCTAAAAGTTGTTCAAATCAGAGCAGTAGACTCGGAGTCATCTAAAGCCAATTATCATTGCCCAGACTGGGGGAGGCTGAGTTATCCAATTATCTGAGTTATGAGAGGTCGAGTTAAATATTTCAAATATATATTGTAATAATTATTATTCCTTATACATAGCGTTAAAAATTATAATTTTTTGTAAGAAATTATAGGCTGCTCATACTCGGTGCTGGCTGTAATCGGTTACATGCTGCCTGGTATTTCAAACAATTTTGTCCCACCAAAACTTGATTACTTCACACTGATCACAATTGTGTAAGCATGACCTTGGACATGAGCCGAGCATGATTTATTTAAAAGGAGCTCCAGCTTTCTACATTCATCAGTGATTTGTTGGCTCCCGAGTAACATCTCCTAATCTTCTTGTATTGGTCGCTGCTAATGAGATTTTATACAAGTTTCTTACCCTGGACGTGGGTTCTGGGTCTAGTCCCAAACTGATTGGAAGTAACTTCAAACCCACTTCTCCACAGGATAGCTGGTACCACACCTGCTACACTCTGGAATGCCAATCTGCGCCTTCATTGGTGAAGACCCATGCATTTCACAGTATGGTTAGATGCTGTGTCTGACAGTTAGGTTAATCGGGAACTCTATCTATCTTTTTGGAGGTAGTAATTATGGCTACTCTGATGCGCAATCAGTGAGGGCAGACGAATGAATACTTGTATGGAACAGTATTTGGTGGTAGAACCAGTACATTATATAAAACAGTACTTCGTGGTAGAGCGGTTCTCCAGTTAGTGAAGCATCAAGATCAACAGTTGGTCAGTTGAAAAAACATTTGTATTGCTACAGTAAGCCTAGCAAGTTCTGGGCACTCTATCAGTATAGGTCTGGATGGTGCACGATGCATAAATAGCTCAATCGTTTACTGCAATCTATTGCATACAGTGACGTTGAATGATGGCTGTAGGGAAACGCAAACCAAAACCTGCAGTGACTGCTCTAGCCACTAGTGGGTAATGCATAATGCTGGTCTTATAGTATAGTATTGGTTCCTACACTGATTGCAGGGGTACAGGGATGACTTCCCTTATTCAAGCATCCACACGGATCCTCACGACATGTTTCTCCTCATTCAGGTTAGTGATAAGTACCTTCTGTATGAAGTGAACACTTACACTTGACACTATTACATGTAGTACTGGAATAGCAAGTGATGTGGGATTCTGAACTCATATTTAGTATAGCTATCCTCTTCTCTCACTGGTCTGCTGCTGCATCCATGTGCTCTAACCGTACTTCACGCAGGACTATTTTTCTATGCCTGTTATCTGTAGGGGCGCATCATTTTACATTGTAGAATAATATATTAATGTTACTATTTCAAAGAGGCTTGGTTACAGCACTATTAAAATAATATACACTCTAATTGTTTTTGTGGTTTAGCAATATGCCTACATTTGAAATATACACTCCCATACTTGGCTGTGTTGTATTAGATTACTTCATATGCAGGAAGTCTTGAGTTGAGTTCTACTACAATATACATAGCATGTGTTAGTAAGCATGTCATTCCTTTTATTTCTATTGTAGCTCTAATCTTTCTTTGACCTGTGTCCGACCATCAATTGTACAACAAACTAGAGGGGCTAAACGCATGACCTATCGACCAAATGCTTGGAAGAGACTTCAAAAACACGGGCTAGAAAGAAGGTTGTCATCAGTAGGCGGTCGAGCAGTATTATGGAGACGAGTACTTAAGAATCGACACAACCTTCACACTTGAAGGGACACTTAGATAGATCTGTAAATACTAAATAGTATTCTATATGTATCCACAGTACTGCTGTAACACATTCTATGTTATATAGCCACAGTATTGCTATGGCACATTCTATATATAGCCACAGTATTGCTACGGCACATTATGTACAACTAATACTTTAATCTTGTTGAATTGATGCAACTAGGCATGGTTGTCCTGATTTTCCTAACCTGTTGTCATCATTTCTTGTATAAGTGTACTTTTTTAAACAAATACATGTGCATTCAGCCAAGTAGGTCTCATGCTTTTAAGTACAGCACATTCTCTCATGACGTTGTATTCAGTTCTTCACAATGTAAATTGTAAACCCAGATTGCGCTGGCCATGATTTTGTTCTGGTACTATGAGTGTGCTGTAAAAGTTGTCCCCTCTCTCCTGCTAGAGGAGACAAATCTAAGATGATACTTTTCCTGTACTTTATACTACTATTGCACCTGATTTGGTGGTTCAAGTTTGTTGGAGTACATGTATGTATGGGGGCAAATGTTTTGAGAGGTTTTGGTGGTGCTGATACAAATTGTTACTCTACTGTCTGATTACCTTGGCTTTTCCTTAGATGTACGTGTACATCTACACTGTAGATCACTTGTCATCCATTCAAGGGCCTAAGAACCTCTCTTGAGAAAGTTATTTCTTCAATACATTTAATACTGGACAATGTGTTAGCAGGTACAGTGATAATAACTTATGCAGTGTCCTGTTGTATTTTGATTTGAAAGAAGGTAATATAGATTATAGCATAGCTATGTATCTGCAACAGGTACAGACTGGTAGTGGTAGGTAATAAAGTTTTGTACAATGAATATCTGATGTGATTCAACTTCTCACATACACTGTATGCGTACTAATGTAGCATAGGATGCTATCTTCGATGTTGAGTAAACACTAAAGGCAGTTCATTAGCAACCATATGACTAATGTAAAAGAGAAGACAACTTGACAAACTCAGGTTGAGTTGCTTGTTTGCGTTGCCCAGTTCTACTAAATAATTACTATTAATTATTGCTATAACGGTGCTCTTTCATGCAAAGAAATTTTTCTGCAATATTAGTTGCTTCTATGACAAGGAACAAAGGAATTTAATCAAACGATTTTCGTTGTACCCTATTATATTATTATTATTACATGTAGGCAGAGCCATTGAAATGGCTCTGCATGTAGGAACATGCATGGAAAACCCAATAGAGATTTACAGGCTATATCTCGGTAACTATTGGAAACCAATGACGTTTAACGGGAGGTTGGCCCAGTTGTCAGAAAAGCCTCGACCTGTAATCATGGCGGACCTGGAAGCGGTTTTAGCTGATGTTAGCTATTTAATGGCTATGGAAAAGAGTAAAAATACTCCAGCAGCCAGAGCAAGTCGTAAAATTGTACTTCCAGATCATAGGTTTGTTTACCAAATGTTAAACTTTCAATAAAATGTGCTTTTGCGTAGAATAATCGAGTAACTGATCTCCATCGTGAGCTGAAACCAAACTCAACTAAATCAATTCTCATCTCAATGCATCGTTCACTCTTAGTAATTCAGTTTTCACTTAAGATATTTATCTACTGGCAATGGAAAAAGATAGGGGTTTTGTGGAGTTTGGAGTCAAGTCACATTGACAATTGTTATCGTTTGATTGCTTTCGTATGTTAGACTATTTCAGTATTTGATTATAAATAATAATTAATAAATAGTATGAAATAATGATATAAAATAATTATTATTATATTATTAATATAGTTTAGTAATTATTATAACTATTATTTGTTTAGTAGGTATTTATTGTTTTGTTATTAATAATTATAAAAATAATTATTACTTAACTTTCTGATATTTGTACCCTACTGATACTTACTGTACTCCGCTCACTGATACTCCTATGCTCAAACTGCAACGGATTCTAATACATCTTATCTCAGTATCTGGTCTAACAAACCCACTTGCTTCCATCAACATTACATCAATGACGACATCACAATAGACCCCCTAGGAGGTGGGAGGGGGTGTAAGGGACATGCCTCATTTTTCGGGCATAGATTAGCATAAGGGCATTGTTCCAGAATACCATCCCATGGGTAGGGCATGTTGGTTTCAGAGCGGGTACAAGTACCCATCCAGTATTTCAGCATCTGTTGTATCGGTCGTCTGCTACTATTCAATCTTCTTGGGGTCCCGTGTTGTACAGGGTTATGAAAACAGTTGCCAGTTGCTGCAATAGAGCACGGTTAGTTTCTAGGCTGTGATCTAGTCTGAACTGTCGTCTGAGGTTGATTCATGATCTCGCCATGAGATGCACAGATGTGGAAAGTTATCTGCTGGACTGGATACATGACTTATTAGCCTATGCAGCAGATCACAAACAGTGGTGTTGGATGGTGTAAAATCTGACTCACTTGAAGCCATACTCAGTCAAGTGTCAAACTGCAATTGTTTTACAATGGTTAAAGTAAAAATACGCCTGCTCCATGCCTGCCGAATTAAAGTGGCTAACAATATAGAATGATTCCATACTATAAAATAATATAAAAATTTGTATTGATATAATTTGATCATAATGGCAATTTAGTTTTGCCCTAAATTTGAAGTTAGCTACAAAACTTCTTAATAGGCCTAATTGGTGAATTTCATTTGTAGCTAAACTAGATTAAAATTTGATCATGAAATACTAATCGATTACTTAGTCAGACAGATCTGATACTGGTAGATAGTCGTAATGACTTGTCCTTAGTGTTGACCCTATAGGCTAAATTTTACTATTTGTAGTTTGGTTATATATAGCCCTTGGGATAGTGGTAGTCAAAAGAGCTTACTTAGTAGTATGATGAACAGGGATAGTTTTCATCAGTGCAGGATCAAGTGAAGACTGATAACTCATTCACTGTTACGTTAAGAGGTTGGCTCCAGTGGTTTGGCGCAAACCTGTAGGAACGTCTTACCCCAACCCAAAATATATTTATGTACTTGGCAAGTAATAAATGTTAACTGCTTACATTAAACCCATAATACTTTCTTCGTTACCATTAACACTGGATCGCAAATTGAAGTTTTCATGTTCAAACAATTAAAATTCTTGCAATTATCCTAAAGATAACAAAAAAATGGATGTACTCCAACATATAATCCTAAAGGAGGTATTGCAGTTCTTTTGAAAGAGTGGTCTATTTTAGTCTATTTTAATAATAGACCTTCTATTTATCTTTATAATTCCATGTATCAACCATCATTTTATAATTCATTCAATATTTGACTGGAATCACTAGACTGTCTGATGACTAGAGCTAATAGTGCATGTCCTATACTCATTGGTCATACCAACTACTTCTCAGTGGCTGTACTTAATTTAACTGTGACATACAAACAGCACAATAGTTTAACAGCTATAGACAAAATATTCTGTTCATGATAGTAACATATTATATGGTACCGAAATGTAAATAGGCCGATGTAGGCCTCTTTTGTACCAAATACTATCCTACACTGTAGGTCTAAATGCAATAAATTATGATGAACATACTGATCTATCACATTTATTTATAAACAATGAACCTGCATAATATAACTTTGCAGTATTGTTCTTACATTAGGCATGTGTAGTATTGGCTCATTATAAAATGCTTCAAACAGATAGTACCATGTATTCTATAGCTGTTTTATACATGTAGGTCTACATGATAGTATAACTACGCTTGTACGATACTTGTATTTGCTGGACCCTATTAGAAGATATTAGACCTAACCGCTTAATAGGTCCTACAGTATCTCCAATAGGTGCAAGGAAATGTACAATTGTCAGGGGTTTATTTACTGCTCATATCCAATGAAGTCGACATATACTACGTATTATTTATCTGAATTATATGCCTGTGTAGCTGGATAGCAGCATATGTCTCTTGAGGGGTTATTGGCTTCGGTTCCACTGAATGTAGGCAATGTTCTATCATGTTTGCATTTGACCAGAGCATTTAGTTGAAAGCGCGAGAGCAGATAATTTTGTTTGCAGATTATATTGACTTGTTGACGATGAGAAAGAGCATCCATACTATTTAATTTGCTTATTTTACCATTTTATGGCAATGATTCTGTTGAGATCTTTAATAGGTTATGAAATTCAGACACATGGTCAATTGTTATTGGTTAAATTTTTTCCATCTGTTTTACAATACTGATGGAATGGTAGATCTAGGCTATTGAAATATCGAAAAGATTGTTTAGTTTTGAAATTGATTAACTTGGGTAAGCCTACAAATGCACTTCATGCTAGTTAAGATAAATGGAATTATAGCCAGCAAAAATTAAGCAGTTAGCTCATATTAATGAAAATGTAAACTGCCCAAAGCTACCTCTCTCTAAGTCATATTGAAGGTAGTGATACTCCCAAAGTTGGGATTTCCAAAAAAGCACAATTCCTAGTAGAAAAACCGGCAATTTGTGTAACCAGACTATAACGTTAGCCTTTATGGCCATTCCCCCATTGATTTTCGTGTTGAGGTTTTTTGTTAGAAAAAATGTTAAGAGATATATTTGTTTTGCAATGTAGACTATTTTATACCTCTTGTGCTTCACGCTCATAAATCTAAATGGTCACGCCTATGGTCTAAATGTGCACTGTTCAATTGGCCTTGACGACGATCTCCTTAGTGTAAACCTACATTTAATTTGGAATCATGTCTAGAAATTTTCAACTACAGAACATATAGAATTATTTCATAGATGGCGAGTCCCTCAATCTGATTTTCATAATCACATTTTTATTTGCGCTAAATCAGCTGAGTAGATATTATGTGTACCGTGTGCTGTGATTTGGTCAGCCAAGTAGTAGTAGCTTATACTATATCACCTTGACCTGCATAATACAGCTAATGCATTAATCTGTTCAATTAATTCCCACTGGGTAGAGATGCAGATTGTCATACAGGCTCTAACCTGTCATGGGAGCTTAGAACTAAACAGTTTACATTTGCATAGAAAAGGAAACTGATGCTCGCTCATGAGTTAGAATGTGGAATAAAATAGGCCATGATTTATCGGCAGCATCTTAGTTGAAGTCCAAAGGAGAAGTAGACCCTTCATCATACCAGCAGTATTAGTTTACCCCTACCTTACCCTATAGATCCGATCCAACTCATGGGAGAACTAGTAATCTAATATGCTCTTGACTATGCTGTACATTTAGGCTCTTTCTGTCATTTTTAATCTTATTAAATTGCAACATCATAATCGGTATAATGTATCCATTATAACTAGCGACTGGTACATTTGTAGTCACATGTCACACTAATGCACTTGTCACATTTTACTTTTTACATGTAGGCCTAGAGCTTTACTAGTAAAATATTTTGTTATAAAAAATTTAAACCTACTAAGCATAGTCAGCGGCACTAGGTTTGACTTTGTGGGGCTGAAACATTTACATGTATATGTTCTCTATTTCTTACAGCGTCCGCAGTGTCATGCACAAATATCTAGAAAAAAATAAAGAGATATCATTTGATAGGATCTTCAATCAGCGTATAGGTATGTGATATGATTCTACACTTCTAGTTGACAGGTCTGTATAGGTATGTGATATGTTTCTACACTTCTAGTTGACAGGTCTGTATCCATGCTGAGCTGGACCTATGGCCCATAACCATACCCTCATTATGTACACTATAAATATAGTGAGTCCATACCTGTCATGAATATATTACTAAAGTGCCTATCCAACTCCTGGGTCGAAATTTACATATTATATACAGTGTATGCTGTAAGCACCTACCTTCTCTAGCCTGCAACATTATACCTGCCTGCTATTCAGTCTTGTTGGTTTACATGTTTATAAGCCATGGTATTAATCAATGGCTGGCTAATTACTCTGTTCATTACTAAACATGACAAGACTGTGTATATATCTACTTGTACTTACATCTAAATATCTTCTATATGCATTCTATATGCTATGTAGATGTATATTTTATACAGGTACGTATTGTGTATGCTACATCATACATACACCTCCATAGGCTACCCTGTGTATGCTCATTGTGTATTCATGTAATTGGACTCTTATCCAGGTTTCCTTCTATTCAAGGAATACTGCGCTCAACTTACTGATACTCCTGTTCCACAATTAGAATTCTACGAAAAGGTAAACTTTTCTAAACTCTTCCAATTAGTGTTACATAATGAAATATCGGCCTAGTAGAGGTGTGGAGTATATACGTATATTAGACTGTGTGACCCATTTAGTGCCCAAACATGTAATCCAAAATGTCACCTGGTCAATTAAGAATAATTTCAAAATGTTTAAATATCAACCAATGTTGCCATTTCATTTAAAGTTCAAATTAGTTTGTTTAGTGTATATACTATATAAGGAGCCTCTGGTCAGGTAGTAATTACTATAGTACAGTGACCACTGTCCATTAGTTTACTATGAGCTTGTAATACCTCTTTATAGCCAATTACTATTAATTACTAACTGCTACGAAGACCACTTTGAAACCAGCCTCTTATTTTAATGTGAAAAGGACTTGAAAATGCTGAATCAATAATATTGACCATGCTGGCTAGGAACTGAGCTGTAGTTATTGCATAAGCTAGAACTGCTGTCGGCAGCGGGCCAATGCTTCATTTATCTAGTTAGATGATCGGTCTAGGGTGATTACATTAAATGATAATCACAGTAAAGCTATTACCGTTGTGATCACCATCAGATTTGTTTATTAGAACTTGTTAGCAGTGGCCGGTTACTTGTCCAGTTCTTCTGGAGATGAGATGTCATCGGGATGACAAGCTTCCCTTCATTAATCTTACTTTCTCTCCATAGAGCTGTGTCATATCTGTTGTACCTGCTGTGTATAATACTGTATGTCTATTATAATCTGATTGTTATATACGTGGAATTATGCAAAGTACATGTTGTGTTCTGTGTTGATTAGCAGATGTAGTAGTAGCTGTACTGTAGTAGTAGATGTACAGCTGTAGTACTAGTAGTAGTAGTAGTACTGTAGTAGTACTAGTAGTAGTAGTAGTAGTAGTAGTAGTAGTAGTAGTAGTAGTACTGTAGTAGTAGTAATAGTAGTAGTAGTAGTAGTAGTAGTAGTAGTAGTAGTAGTAGTAGTAGTAGTAGTAGTAGTAGTAGTAGTAGTGGTGGTGGTGGTGGTGGTGGTGGTAGCAGTAGTAAATATGCTGATCATACTGTTTTAGATTCAAGAATTCAAGAAGCTCGACTCTGATGAGGAGAGGATTGATAAAGGCAGAGATATCTATGACAAGTTTATAATGAAAGAATTAGTATCCCGGTGCCATGTAAGTTGTACTCATGCCTTGGCCTGTGGAGGGGGTGGATGAGATGGGGCAGTTGTGGTCTAGCGGGTAAACTGTTGGGTGCCGTGGTACAGCAGGTAGACTGTTGGGTGCAGGCCAGGAGTTGTCAGGTTGGAATCGTAACAGTATCATGGTCATGACTCCACCTTTGAGTGATTCAGTTCACACTAGCTATGGTCAGTTCACACTAGCTATGGTCAGTTCACACTAGCTATGGTCAGTTCATATTACCTATGGTCAGTTCACACTAGCTATAGTCAGTTCACACTAGCTATGGTCAGTTCATATTACCTATGGTCAGTTCACACTAGCTATGGTCAGTTCACACTAGCTATGGTCAGTTCATATTACCTATGGTCAGTTCACACTACCTGTTTCAGACGGCTTATTCAAAATGCCAAAAAACTTTGAATTTTTTAGACAGTAGGTCTATCATGGCTGTTATACATACAGTGTGTTACATATGTACAGTGTGTTACATATGTACAGTGTGTTACATACATACAGTGTGTTACATACGTACAGTGTGTTACATACATACAGTGTGTTACATATGTACAGTGTGTTACATATGTACAGTGTGTTATACAGTATAATTTGACATTAAAACGTGTACTTGCAGATATACAGCAAGAATACAGTGGACAGTGTCCAGGAAGCTCTCACACAGGCACAGAAATCTAGAAAACTAGCGACGTCCATATTTGATGTTAGTATTTGCTATCAGGTGAAACGTGTACTTTAGTTGCCTGTAGTGTTAGTTAAGTGTGTATCTGCAGTTAGTGTGTTAGTATTGAGTGGAGTGATTGTTCAGTTACTTGTTATGTATTCACTGTGGTGTAGCTTGTGTTATAGTGTTATAGTTACAGGGCTGTTAGATTATGTATATGTTGTGTAGTTAGTGGACACCTGAGCTGTACCTTTCTGGTAGTCATAACTGTATGTATAGTATCTCAGTGTAATATATACACTCATTGCATTGGCTGCCTGGTATTATAAGTAGTGTAGACTGTGGTACAGCCAAATTCCAGAGGATGTAAAGTTTGACATGATCAAAGTAGGAATTTCTCAGTTGAAGGAGGGAGGAAGGGTGTGTGTATGTAACCTCTACTCATACATACAGACACAGAGTTTGAACTCACTGAGTAGATATTATAATTATTGTTATACTATTATAATACAATTATGTAGTAAGCAGCAAGGTATACATGCATACAATAGCCAGCTTTACAATAACATACAATAGAAGCTATTATAAAGGCTACATTGTTTAGATAACATTGAGTGTACTTGGTACAATGCATACCATCATACCTATCAGTATACAATACAAAACAGTGCCAGCTGTGTCTAGTGCTAGTCCTTTATAAATAGTAAACACACTGTATATATTATATAGACGAGTTGCTACTAGAACACTGCTACACTCGGCTATCAGCTGTGTGTAGTACAGGCTACCTACCTATTATTCTGTTAGTCTTGGTACTTAGTATTGAATAGTAGCACCATGTTATACTGTGTGTACACTACTTGTATACTGCATGTGCTAGCCAGTTAGATTATATTATTCTCCTTTTCTATTTGTAGCCTTATATAAAAGAAATATGTGACTCTTTGCGTGGAGAGATCTTTTACAACTTCCTGGAGAGGTTTGTGGACTTAGTCATGCATATGGTGTAGGATTAGGGACAACTCATTAGCATATCTCCTCTCCTTTTGCGTCATAATCGCAACGGTCTGTTAGATAGCCGTATGACCTTCTCTATATGTAGTGAACTTGTGTTGGGCTGCCTTGTACTCCCCCTCCCTACTAAGGATGGTTTTAAGGGGAGGTTGGGGTGGGTATGCATACAGTGTAGGCTAAGTTTTACAGTGACATGCTAGTATTGTATGGTCTATCTCTAAGCCTATACATGTGTAATGACCTTCATACACCTAACCATATACATCTACTTACTTGTATTATAATAATAACATTGGGGTATCAATAGTAAACTATCAGTAAAGCTGGTGATTATTATAATCAGTAGGTAGTATAGATTGTAAAACCATGAACCTTGTGGATTGTAAAATAGTTTTGCACAGTTTCCTTTCACAGTTATAAGCACTGAGGGGACGGACACTTACTGAGTATCCTACGCCCCTCCCCTCTCCCCCCTTTGCATTTTATATAAGCTACTCTAGTGTCTGTGCTAAAACTATCTTGATAGTCTATTAAAATTCCACAAAGAAGTGAATTTATAGTTTTTAAGGTCATTTACTATACAATTGATATCACTTTTCATATACCTTGTAGTCCTATCACCATCTCATCCTGCACCCTGCACCCGGAATTTGAGTGCATATCAACAACTTGAATTCTTTAACTGACCCTGACCATGATTAACTCATCACTTATCACTCATGATTACGTAATCAGTTTAACCTTGTGAGTCACTAGTAGTGATTTTCAACCATGATCATGGATAGTGATTTAGTAAGGCACTGAATTATCATGATCATATAATATGTCAGTCAATGGATGATCATGATCATCAATAATAATTTATTGAGTCGCTGAATGATCATGGTTATTAACCATAATGGAAAGCTACAGTTATTTACAATTATGACAACTCACCAGAGTCAACCAGTGATCATGATAGATTTCTTCTGACAGCATTTACATTGCTTGAAATTTCATGTGGCTTGTATAGCTAAACCAGTAAGTGTAACAACTGCAATCAGCTACTGCAATCAATGGCAGCAAAGTAACACATGGCAACAAGTCAGCCATAATGACTGGTCCAGAGGGAATAAATCTTTTCCAAAATTACAGTTAATGCAAGAGTTATAATAACATTAGCTACTGCAGTGTAAGCCATAACCATGTAATAGTAAGGATTACAGATTTGATTTGGTGTCTAACTGATGCTGTATATTATATGATTTACCAAGTAGAGATTGCACACCTTGTAGCATGCACCCATTTATAACAGGATATAGGTACATTAGCCTACTGTTACTGCATTATTAGTAGCTTGCTGCTTTATGAAGCAGGCTTGAGGCTAATAGACATGGACATGTAGGCCTACGCAGCAATCACTATCATGGGCTATATGTGAGTAGCGAGAAAACCACATGCTGTATAGGCTACTTAATCGGCTAATATATTAACATGGTGCAGACAACCTCTGTCCATTGGGCCAGTATCACTATATTATACAGGTATATAAATTATGACTATACAAATATAAACCACAAATATGATTTTACAGCTAATGAATTACCATCATGAGTATAAGTAAAGGCCTATTCACACCGGGCCAAACTCTGGCAAAAACACAGTCGGTTTGACTGGTGCTGATTTTAAATGGGTGATAATGAATTTTAAATTGTGCCGGTTTATAAATATTTAGAAACAGAAGCTACAATCACAATCTTATGAATAACTTAATTTAATATTTACTTTTCGAAGAAATTATGATTTTATAGCATTTAACTTTACATATCAATTTGTGACATAAATATAGGCTCCCCTCTCTTATTGTTCCTTTTTTACTGCAAAGATAAAAACTATTCACACTGACTACTATCTGCTAGTGATTGTCATCCCAAATCCACAAGTTTGGGAAATCTCATCATGTTGGTAGTTTTTAAAACTTCTTTTAGTCGATAATTGACTAGCGTTCAACTAAATAATCCTGCACATAAACTTTTACACAATCCCTATTGGATGCACCGCACGTTGTCTAGCAACAGACGGAGTCTTTTCTTGGAAAATGCCCGTTTGGGAATCGTCCACGTGCCAGTGTGGCACAACTCCAATAGTAGAACAATAATTGGTCTCAAATGTCTTATTACCTAATCGTCATAGCAAATCAGTCCAGTGTGGGTAAGTAAACCTTGGTAGTGGGGGCAGTCGTAGAGTGTACTATCGCCCTGTGTTACCTTCCCTATTCAATTAGTGCTGGTATGCTATCATGTAGGCCCTTGTATAGTTGTGATATTAGTTTGTAGTTGGCCCTACGCTGACACAATATAGTGTTTATTGATTATATACAGAATATAGGTGATGATCTACCTTCTACAACATGCCTACCATGTATGTGGTTGTTTATTGTAGTGATAAATACACTAGGTTCTGTCAATGGAAGAATTTGGAGTTGAACATGATGGTAAGTTAATAACATAGCAATGTACGTTACATAGGCCATTACACTGTTCTAATGACTAAGTGGTAATATAGCAAAAGATATAATATGTAAGTATAAGACTTGTGATGGTCCCTATACATTGATGGCCTTGGTAGGCAGATAATAGGCCACTAAATTAGGTAATGTTCAAGGGCTAGTTAAAATTGCCCTCCATTCCAATCATACACGGTACACTTATGACTTGGCTACATACCGTATAGCTGGGTGCACGAGAGGCCTTAGCTTCGGCGGAGCGACTTCGACTTCGTTGTTTATTGGCATGGCTTCATAGGCAATGCTTGGTACCAGTCCACAAGTGGCCCTGATTATTATCCAGCCAATAACAAAAGCTGGTTTTCAAGACATTATATAGTTGAAGCTGTTGTATCTAATATTAACCAATCACCACAGCCCTTTGTGATGCCATGGCCTGGGAAGTCCAACATGTTGGTTTTTTGCATAGCCGAACAAGCTGCTCTAGAACGAGGCTCTGAAGGCCAAAAAAGAACAAACAGCCTCTTGTGTAGCCGAGCCTTTATAATGATGTTTGTATATCAGCTTGACTATGATATGACTGCCTACTCATCATAGGGCCCCATTAAAGTTGTCTTTTATGTATAATTGTCAGAGTATTGGGGAGGAAATTACATGCTGTAGTAACTGCCTTTGAGACACAAAAACTAATGATATTATTTCCTGCTGTCCTTTTAAATACTAGCGTATTCCCTGGGATTTTGTTCAATAGATGTTAAGTTAGCTAACACTGCTTAGTCTACACAAGTTATATTGACATTGCTGTACCACGATGTTCTATATCCTTGCACACCTACGTGTGAATTAATCAATTTTCTTACCTCCACTTGCAGAGCATAATATACTATAGTGTCTAGGCCTGGGTAAAGCAACCAATCTTGTTTGTGTTATATACTGTAGGTATGTAAAGCACACTAGTGTGTAGTGTCTCCTTACTGCTCGTATCCATATAAAGCTGGCTGACATATCATATTGTATACTTTAGGTTGACCAGGGTATTGCTAAAATTGATCTAGTTTTGGTGTAGATGCTGTGAAATCATCTTACCCCATTTTAGGCACTGTTATATTTGTCGTCTTAATTTTGCAAAGCTTAAAAGATGATTGCAATATCCTGATTAACTCATGATATCCAATGCGTTGGAAATGACGGGTAGGGAAAATAGTGAAACATCTAGACTGACCCTCCCCCTCCCCCCAGCTATTGACTCAAACCAACACTGATGGTGTTGGGAGTCCAAGTCCTGGAATCCACCATTGAAAGTTAAGCTAGTCCTAGGAATAGTCAGGGATCAGTTTAGTACCCAAGCCCGCGCTGAGCTAGAGGGACGCTCACTGTAGGTCTCTACGCTCCGTCTGATTGGGTTACTAAACCAAGGCTAGCTGCTGTCACCGTTGCTACTCCCATATCATTTGCTGTACATATGCTGAGCTTTGCTGACATGCCTTTTGTTATTGCAGCTGACCATGAATGATTTCAGTGTTCACCGTATTATCGGTAGAGGAGGCTTTGGGGAGGTGTACGGATGTAGGAAGGCAGACACAGGCAAGATGTAAGTGACTTACCGGGGCTTATATTTATTTTCACATGCCTAACGACCTTTGGGTTGACCAGCACTGTAGACCACATGACTAAAGGTTGTACTCCTATTGGTCAATGCCTGTTTAGCTATAGGATGCTGTCTAACCCTGAGCCTGGTCTAACCCAGCTACAGTGTCCATTTCAGGGTCTCAGGTAACCAGCTGACTTTATAGACTGGTAAATACCTCACTGTATAGCCTATCTACAGTGTTTCATGTGATGGCTGAATACAGCGCAGTGTCTCATGTGATTGGTTGGTTACAGGTATGCCATGAAATGTCTGGACAAGAAGAGAATCAAGATGAAGGGTGGGGAGTCACTGGCATGTAATGAGAGGATAATGCTCTCCATCGTCAGCACAGGGGTACGGCTCTCACTCATTAACTGTCTCATTGTTAGTACAAGTTATTTTATGTTATTTTCGTAACCATTGGATATTTTTCCATTTGCCAAAAAAACTTAGAAAAATTGCAGTCACCTGCTTCTTAGTTAGCTGGCCGGACATTGATAAGCATTGAGCTTAGCTAAGTGGCAGACCTTCTATGTGTCCGGGTCCATCCCTCTGTGCAGTGTGAAGTCTACCTGGTGTTCATTGCATCTAACACTATTGTACTCATCAAGGTCTTCAAATAACTCTCCAAGTAACCTCCAGTAGTTGATAGTATGCTGGCACCATGACTATCCATTATTTATCAAACAACAAACAACATGAGTTACTGTCTCTTTTTTTGCAACAAGTCAGTGAACTGTACAAGCTAACAACAGCAGTAGATAGCCATGCATATTCCAACATTCATACTAGTGACGTGAATTCACTTGTAAGCCATACAATGTACTAATTATTATATAATATGGTATAGTAGCTGCCCAGCGTTGTGGTATTATGTCATCTATGCAAAAACTAGCTTATTGGCTTTGAACTATTGTCTTTATTATTTGATTGGATTTTGGTTCTAGGGAACTTATTTTCTATACCTATACTATAGTGGCAGTTGAATATAATATGTACATTGTATAACAGATGCTATGGTGTTATAGGAAGGCTGCCCCTTCATAGTATGTATGACATACGCATTTCAAACACCGGAGAAGTTGTGCTTCATCCTTGACCTTATGAACGGAGGGGATCTACACTACCATCTATCTCAGCATGGTCTGTTTGACGAATCGCAGGTCCGATTCTACGCCTCAGAAGTTGCCCTTGGTCTGGAACATATGCATAGTAGAAATATAGTATACAGGGATTTAAAGGTATAGTAGAGATATAGTATACAGGGATTTAAAGGTGTAGCAGAAAAGATATTGTTATGACCGAGGTAGACATTTGTGTCAGTCAAATACTCAAAGCCTTACTACTTTAAATCCAGCTTGTTGATTCAACCTCCATTCGGTATGAATCGTCAACTGTTAGTCATCTTCCTCAAATTTTTAATCCACATGTTTTATGTGAGGCTAGACAGAGATTTATCCTGATATGTATGCCCCCACTCAGGAGACTTGTGTAAACACTCCTTTGCTAGTAGTAAACTCGATGTTTATATACGTGACTTATATATAAATTACTACAGTATGCGTGTACCTATTATAGGCGTATAGGCTATAGCAAGCGCATCTACTGAAGCTCCTAATTGCAACAGTAACATTATTTATGATATATGTCTGTTGTACTAAACCATGAATTGCAACCCACAGGCTGCCAAGTTTATTAGTCTATGTTCTTGTAGCCTGCAAATATATTATTGGATGAGAACGGTCATGTGAGGATATCAGATCTCGGGCTAGCCCACGATTTCTCTAAGAAGAAGCCCCACGCTAGTGTGTGAGTACATCACTAATGTGTTACTAGTGTGTGAGTACATCACTAATGTGTTACTAGTGTGTGAGTACATCACTAATGTGTTAGCATATACAGTTATGTGACATGCTGCTGTATGAGAATATGCTCTGCTTATAAGCCCATGCTCTAATCAGTCCATATGTCTATCTGATAGGTTAAGTAGGCTCCCAGCCTCTTCATGTCATCCTCAATTACCTGCTAATAGCTAATTGCAGAGTTGTCTGTTCACTACATCACATTTAGTTTATGGCTACTTAGCTGTATTTTATGTGCTTATATTTATATAGGCTATGCCTGTGTGGGTCTGTATCTAATATATTATATTGTAGCCTACATGTGTATCTAAACCATGTATACAGTACTAGTGTGTGTCTGTGCTGTATGTACTTACTACTAGTAGTAGGCATATATATGTACATACTTGTATTTAGATGCTCCAGTACTACATTAGGTAAACATACGATAGGCATACATGTATAGTACATAGATATACATGTATATGCATATACCTATTATAGTACATAGATATACATGTATATGCATATACCTATTATAGTATACACATATACTTATAGAGGCACACATGGGTACATGGCACCAGAGGTGTTGGCCAAAGGACAAGGGTACGACTCCAGTGCTGACTGGTTCTCGTTTGGCTGTATGTTATATAAACTACTCAAAGGACATAGTCCATTTAGACACCACAAGACTAAGGACAAGCACGAGATAGACAGAATGACTCTGACCACTGTAAGTCATCTCCCCTGTCATCTGTTACATTTACTTGTAAAGATATAATAGGTCTACATACATGCAATCACTCAACCAAGATGGTCCTCTCACAAAAAGTCTCACTGGTATGGTGTCGGGAGTTGTCTACACTTCAGTTTAGCGTGAAGGTTTCTGTCTATAATTTGAGGCTAAGAATCAATAGCCAATTAAAAATTAAGGTAATAGCTATCAGTGTTGTGGACCAGATGTGATAAATACAATATATTGGTAGCGATGAAGTCATTACCATTTACGTGAACAAAGTAGATGACAACTCCACAATGGTGGTATATGTTTGACAGAGTTGGCCTGATGGGCAAATACTTTAACATAATTATTACTGCTATGTGAGAATGATTCATTGGCTGTTTTCCATCTCACTGGTGTTATTGTTGTTTTATTGGCAGTCATTGGACCCGATGGTGGTATGTACTTGTAGTGAGACCGTTACTCATACTGAGACTGTTACTCATACACTGACACTGATACTCATACCGATACTCATACTGACACTATTACTCGTACTGACACTGATGCTCTACATTGGTACTTCTACACTGTAGTTCAACATTTACTGTTACTCATCCTGATAACACTAAAACTGGTACTTGTGGCACTCACACTCTACCCCTACTGTTCAGGGATCAGTTCCATCATGTTACAAGGCCCAATATTAAATGGTAGGGAATATGATCCGTGTATTTATTTGTTCCCGGGGTCGCACCCTGATGTGAAGGCCATTAAATAACCGATGAACAACTATTTATTTTCTATCAAGCGTACATTCACAGTACCACTGTCGTCTTTGTAACACGATTGAGCATCTCTTGCAACTACTTGTAATATTATTTTGTGGTTGTTTTGTATTAATTGCGAACACAACATTTTCTACCATAAGGCCACCCACAGTCATTACTACTAGAGAATATTGTAATGTCTTCCATACCTCTCTAGCCCTTGTCAAGTGGTTGGTTTATAGGAATAGTATTTCCTCTGCACAGTATCAAAAACACTGTCACCTTAATTTAGAATATTATTTCAACTAACCATGATTATGATCCATACCATACTAAACAGTTATATCTTTATACTAATGTTAGTTTTGTGAATAATTGTCTTTGTCACTTTACATGTTCTGATATGTAGAATTATACCCTGTGTTTGTTGTCTATTCACTGGTAATTATCTAATATTACAATGTGCTATGTGTTACCATAGAACACTGTGTATTTGTTGTGTTTATACTACTACTACTGTATGTGTATATCTACTGTATGTGTATATCTACTGCGTTATACTACTGTGTGTGTATATTTACTGTATGTGTATATCTACTGTGGTGTATATCTAAACTGTGGTTATACTGTTGTGGTGTATATTTAGGATGTCGAACTTCCAGACTATCTGTCTGATGAGATGAAGTCCTTATTACGAGGCTTGCTGACTCGTGAGGTGCAATCGAGGCTGGGATGTAAAGGAAGAGGGTGTGTATAGTAAATATAATAAATATAGTCTGTGTCTGTATTAGTGGGGTGGAGGGAGTCGACTCCCCTCACCCCATTCAGTCATAGACAACTAACATGTTGACTATTATTTATTTTTGTTGCTAGTTATTGGCGGTTATATCAGTGGTAAGTATACGCTATGTTAGACGACAAGTACACACTGTACACATATAGAAGTAATGTACACACTGCACACATTATATATAGGCCTATTATGTTATCCAAATGTCTACCATATGTAGATGCAGTGAGATAAAGGAGCACCCTTTCTTTGAGGGCACAGACTGGCAGCTAGTCTATCTGCAGAAGTACCCTCCCCCTATAATACCCCCCAGGGGAGAGGTGAACGCAGCTGATGCCTTCGACATCGGCTCATTCGATGAGGAAGATACAAAGGGAATCAAGGTGCAGGTCTACTCTATATATTTAGCCACACTCACTTTCACTACAATGCATTAGCCACACTCCTTTTGGTTGTTTCTGTGTGTGCATATGAGCCACGCCCCATTTTACAGTGGCAGTAACAGATAAACCTTATAGACGATTGTAAACATACATATAGTGTCTTTGCAACCTCTTGGTCGGACTCGGTCGCAAATAAAAATCCCAATATGTCCAGCCTAGGCCAGAAGGACTATTGGCCTGGGATTTTGCTTGGCCAAATGAAACCATCCCTAGCTCATCGGCACACACCTGGGTTTTTCTCTCAAAAATGAAGATTTTGCTCTTTGCCCAGGCTAGTGGGATCATAACTCTGTGACGGAGGTGTGCCGGAAAATTGTTTGCAAGTTGGTCTGTGCCGCGAAGACACTAATTGTGCTGTATATCTCATGTGATTACTAGCTGAATTGTTGTTTTCTCTGTAGGTATTGCTAGGCTAGTATGATTCCATGATTATGCAATCTAATTTATTTAAATTGTGAAATATTGTGTAGCTAACGGACCAAGATCAGGAGCAATACAAAGACTTCAACATGGTGGTCTCTGAAAGATGGCAGCACGAAGTTGCCGAGACGGTGTTTGATAACGTCAACCAGGATACAGACAAGAAGAGAAAGGTCAACCCTGAGGACTCCAATTATACAGGTAGGTAGTCTTTCAGACAGTTACTTACTTGGAGTGATAATTTACTGATATCCATTCTCACTGAATGTAAGCCACACTCTGGGAGTCTATGCTGTAGCTAGGATGTCAGATCAGTGCTGTTTACTCGTTTGGTTATCAAAGTGCATTGTTTTATACTCTATTTCTACTTTGTCATCTGTGCAGTTGGACATGACCTTTAGAACTTGTGTGACAGATGTTCTGTTGTAGCATCGTGGTATAACGTGGTATAACATTGCATATAACATTGCATATAACATTGCATATAACATTGCATATAACATTGCATATAACATTGCATATAACATTGCATATAACATTGCATATACGTGTAACATTGGTATAACGTTGTGTATAACAGAGGGTCAGACTGACTGTATAGTAGAAGGAGAGGTCCTCAAGCTAGGAAACTCCTTCATTCAGACATGGCAGAAGATGCATCTCAAACTCTATCCAAACCGTCTGGAGTTCTACAAGAAGTCAGATGGTCAGATTATCCGTAGGACTGGAGTGGAGGTACTGTTACACTCACATTACAAATATAAACACATGATATCTACTCTTGGTGTCGTAATTATGGCCATAAGATTCAACTAATTGTTGTGGGTTTGTAGCTGGTCTCGATGCTGGAGATAAAGCAGGTGTGGCCAGAACTGCAGAAAGTGAATAAACTAGACTGTATACTAATCCATCTCAAAGACAACGACCAGAGGATCCATATAACCACCCCGGTAGGCTATTTATACTCTCATGTAGAGCCGCACTCGGTCTACTAGTCGGTCTGCTAGTCGATCTACAAGTCGGTCTGCTAGTCGGTCTACTGGTCGGTCTGCTAGTTCATCTACTAGTCAGTCTATTAGTCGGTCTACTAGTCGGTCTACTAGTCGATCTACTAGTCGGTCTGCTAGTCGATCTGCTAGTCGGTCTGCTAGTCGATCTGCTAGTCGGTCTACTGGTCAGTCTGTTCGTCGATCTGCTAGTCAGTCTGCTAGTCCGTCTATTAGTCGGTCTACTAGTTAGTCTACTAGTCGGTCTACTAGTCGGTCTACTAGTCGATCTGCTAGTCGGTCTGCTAGTCGATCTGCTAGTCGATCTACAAGTCGGTCTGCTAGTCGCTCTGCTAGTCCGTTTGCTAGTCGCTCTGCTAGTACATCTACTAGTCCGTCTATTAGTCGGTCTACTAGTCAGTCTGCTAGTCCATCTATTAGTTGGTCTACTCGTCGGTCTACTAGTCGATCTGCTAGTCGGTCTGCTAGTCGATTTGCTAGTCGGTCTACTAGTCGGTCTACTGGTCAGTCTGTTCGTCGGTCTTCTAGTCGATCTGCTAGTCAGTCTGCTAATCCGTCTACTAGTCCGTCTATTAGTCGGTCTACTAGTTAGTCTACTAGTCGGTCTACTAGTCGATCTACTAGTCGGTCTGCTAGTCGGTCTACTACTCGGTATGCTAGTCAGTCTACTAGTCCGTCTGCTAATCATTCTGCTAGTCGGTCTGCTAGTCGGTCTGCTAGTTGGTCTACTAGTCCGTCTACTAGTTGGTCTACTAGGTGGTCTACTAGTCAATCTGCTTGTCGGTCTAACAGTCAGTTTACTACTTAGTCTACTCTCTCACTGGACAGCTTAACTGACCATTTTTGACAATCATATTTCGTAAACCTGAAATTGTATGCTTTCTTGTGAACAGTGATGTCCAACTGGTTATAGAATGGAACTAGCTGCCATCTCCCTTTGGTGAATGTGGGAGCGATTATGCGTCTAGTATCTCTTCAGTATCTCTCTAACTATTGTCGTACATATACATACATCATGCGTACATAGGTACAAGAACATCAATATGTTTGCAGGATCGTATCTTACTAACCCAGTGGAAGGACGAGATAGTCTACGGGTTTCAGAGATCGACTCAGATAGTGGCCACGATGAATAAGAAGGCGAGTAAAATGTACGGCGCCAGCTTCGAGGACAGTCGGCCATTGGGTAGTTGCTCATAGTCATTTGACAAATAGACAGCTTTCTTTTCTTCATGTGCATTTGTTATTGTCTGGAACATTACGCACTGATGTCATAGTCTAGTCATGTATGGTAGGTATTGTGGTTGATAGGGTTGTTGTATCATATACTTACGGTATAGATTCATTAAGGTGAGCTTGTGTTATTGTTCTCATGGGGCACCACTCCTGCTTGCTGGCGCCACCTGTTGGTAGCTAGAGTGTCATTCTTCTCAGTCTAGTAGCAGTCTCTTTCTCAAATACCATGACATGTTGAACTACTAAAGTCTAGGTAACTCAACTCTTACCAGAGTGCTAGAACATGTCCTTGGCATTGTAGCCTCTGACACAGTTTAGGGACTTGTGAGCATTCTTATATCTGCTCTATTTCTCTGAGTTTTGAGATTTGGAACAACGTTGGATGTCCAAAGTGCCAGTCACTCATATTTATAATCTAGTGTATTTATATCTTCACATTGTCTAAAGTATATAGTTTTTATTTCATCTGATCTTAATCTCATTTGTTGCCTATTTTATGAATGACCAATAGGATTTCATGTTTGCTCCATGCTGAATAGCACAGCCTATTCAGTCCTTCTACACTGCTGTCACTGTCTTTGTTTATCACCTCAAATTTATAGTTTATAATAAACATAATGAGTTATGTTTCCTTCTTGTAAATAATATTAACAGATGGGATAAGTTATTATAATTACTGTAGTTGTGTATTCTTTCTGGTAAAGAATCTGATAGGTGTGTGACTTTATTATTATCTTACACATAGTTACATGTACCAGGTTTTAGTTTTGATGGTTATATTGTTAAAAGGCTAAAATAATTGCATTGTGAATGAGATTTGTTCAATATATGTTTAGACTCTCTTTAAGATTTAGTATTTTTAAATAACACTGTTGTCTATTTGTGCGAACATCTTTAGATATATCTATCTTTGGTTACTGATATAGTTGTTAAAAATATTTTTGAATTATTTCCTATATTATACAATGTTATGTACTTATTCTAGCATCATTGTGCAGATAGATGTTGATTGTTCATCATCGTTGTATCCAGTTTCAAGTGCTTTCCATTTTACTGTTACTACTCTCATCAGAGTAAAATGTTTGTATATGTATCCTAGTAATAAAATACTTGCAAAGTGAATGTTCTAGTCCTGCACACTCTTATTCTTTCTGCAAAATGTAATTATTGAGCATTCAATTTGATATAAGTTTCTTCACTTTAGAAAGGATAAAACATTTCTACATGCATTTATCTCTATCTGTTCTGAAGAAGAATAGTATTGGTTGTCCCCATATGAGGACGTCATGCAAGAAAGAGTTAAACCACCCTTGTTTGTTTCAATGGATAAATTCCTAAACAAGTTGCAGTTGCTCTGTCATGGAAGAAGACAACTCTCTGTAACAACTCGTCTAAGATGATTGCGGGTTGTTCCCTCTTCGAACAGCGACCATAGAGTTATCTCCCCCCCCCTATGGTAGCGGCTCCAAAGATAGTGGAAGGGAAGATCAGACAATCGGGCCAAAAACTGTCCGTCCCCCGCCTCCAAACGCGGTCCGAACAAAGCAAAGAGTTGTGCTACCTTGTACACAAATCCGCTCTTGCTATTGGTGTTCCGCCGGCCAATCAGATAATATTGCTAGCAGCGGCATTGAATAGACAGTCTACTTACACAAACGATATATTATTAAAAGGAGCGCAACAGTTAACCCGTTGCTTCGCGAAACTAGTCTAGCAGCCATCTAAAAGTTCAGCACATTTAAGGCGGGAAGTAGGTCGCGGAACGTCGGGACCGCCAAATTGGGCGTATTTAGTGGGACAGGGTTTTATCATTGAGTGTCCGATCTTCCCTTCCACTATCTTTGGCGGCTCTCTGATAGTACAAAAGTGCCGAATGGAATCGTCTAATAACTAGACGGAGCTCCATGAAGCAAAATCGATTTTATGTATGGGCTAAATTGAGTGACCATAAAGTCGTAGACTTCGAGCAGCCCCTATTTGGTGCCAATGTCACACAAATTCAGTTCACTAGCTAATTATTAGACGTTGAAGAGAAATGGACAAATCTAAAGAATGCAATGTCTTTGTGATGATTTTCAATATACCATCATCATATAGCTCAAGTGCACTGAGAATATATTTTAATCAGTTAATTGAATCATCAGCATTTGAAATATTTCATTATAAACACAGGCCAATGCAAAAACTTTTACTGGAAGGTGAAAGTACATCTATCGGGCGCACCGAGTTAAAAACTCAAACGGAAACTCCCGAAGGTGAGGAAGGTGAACTCATGTGAACTATTGTGATGCCTGAGAATAGATTTTCATATTATAGCAATATTATATCGCTGTTAAAATTATTCATGTCATTACTCTAAACGTGACCTACCGTGCCACCAACTAAGTGAATGCGCAATGATAATGACAATAGATAGCAAATAGGTTACTGAAAACAATCATATCATTCATCATCCTCAACATGATTAATCTAATAAATAATCGCAATTGAATGTGGGCACTGGGCAGTTCAAACATAAAACCTCTGCTACATGAGAGGTCGATTGTTTATGTGTGGCTGATGAAACCTTGTTCTAGAGCAAGTCAGTGCCCTGTTTGTTCACATATAGGCCTAACTGATATAATGCAAAGAAAAGACCAACACATCGAACATGTTGAACATCCTATCCGATACCAACCCCTCATAACAGCGTTCTGTGAAGCCGGGGACTAGAAAGACCAACATGTGTGTTGGTCTTTTTAGTCCCCGGCTTTACAGAACGCTGTTGTGATGGATTGGTATCGGATAGGATGTATCGGTTATTTGAAATTAGCTTTATTGGTAGTACTTAGTCAAAGCCGCTGGTGGACTGATGCTACGCCTTGCCTATACAGCCATGTCATGAACAAAGAAGTTGTTCTGCTGCAGCAAATGTCTTAAATTGTTTTGCTCTATAACTTAGTTTCTGTAAGAGCAATTCTAATATAATTATTTAGCCATAAATATTGCTGGTTTTTAAAATAAGCCATGATATTCCTCCCTATGCTCTAAGGAAGCTGAGTTATGAGGCATCAGCAAGTTTATGTCCAGTGTTAGTATCTCCAAATTTACCCATGTATTCCTGGTTAACACATTTGTCTTTGCGATCACAGCAATTTATTTTCTATGGCTTCATAATCAGGGCATGGATGTCGTATCATATTCAAACCTATCTGTAACTGTTGTTGTAGAGACCCATCAACTAAACAATAGCACTAATGATAAAACCCAACATGAGCAGAAACAGATAGCATGCTGCTGCTTGGCACTGTGCCAACTTAGCTGTTACAACAGGCTACAAGCAGCATATCATCTCCATCATTGGAAGGATGCAGAAGGGAGAAATCATCCTACTCAGTGCTTTACATATCCAGTATACTGTGTTATAGGTAGTCAACTCTATACATGTCCATACCTAGTGTGTCTATGACAGAATATGCAGTCTGACATTGCCTGTATAGAGGTCAAAATGATTACTTCGGCTAAAATGCTACTAGATTGATACAAAAACTCTGTTGTAAAGTTGAATTTCCAGTTTGGGATTCAGTTTTATTTTTGCTAATAAGATTTACAGATGCATCTTAGTAAACCTTGCTAGCTATTACTAAGTCTATTCGTTTACAGATGAAGATGATGATGTCACTTCCCGTTCTCTCTCTCCAGAATTCACAATCACAAGAAGTCTTTACTCTGATACAGGATCTTCTGGTAAACTGTATATGCCTTACAAGGATATAATACAGTTTAAAGAATTAAATCCACCACAAATAATGCCACATGTAAGGATAATTATAGCAGCTTTGGCTGATGTCTCGCCAATTTGCTGTCAATCAAAGTACTTATGGTTATCTCTTGACAACTTTTGCTGCAAAAATATTTGTTGATATCTAACTATTGTTTTGTTTGAAAGGGCAACGTTGGTACTCCCACAAAGCACTTCCTAGAACTTATAAACTCTTGTCAACTTCCGCCAGTAATTGTACGTAAGCTTGGTTTAAAGTTCAAGAAGGAGGGAGGAAAGCTGTACAGTACAGTTGCATATGATTACGGCTCAGGCAAGGTAAGTATGTGCCAATAGGAGTATAGGCCTATACATGTGTTACAACATGTGTAAATCTTAAGCAATAATAGTTTTTACTCAAATAGATACCCTGAAGTGTAAGCATACTGTTGTCTGCTATGATATTGTCTATCAATAATGATCTACTAGATGGTGTGTGAAGACGGATAATATTTAGCTTGTCACTGAAATGCTCCTGTCTTCAGAACCAATCCACTCAGCACACTGGGAACATATTAGTGGGTCCTGCTGTAACCGGTAACAAGCACAAGATAATAGACCATGATGAGTATGTTGAGGAACAGGTGCTACAGAGGAGAATGCAGCAAGATAAGGAGCGAAATAAACCTCACAGGAAGTTGATGGATGGAGACCAACCCTCTACAAGTAAAGGAGTGAACAATGAAGAGGTGAGTGGTGGGGTCTAGTTGGGTATACCCAGAGCCTGAAGTCTTATTGGTTACTGTGGGGGTAGTCATGTATGTATAGTGTGATATTATTGTCTAACAGTTTCACAAACTGCAACTATTTTTGTACTATTGTATAGTAGTACAATTAAGCATGCAGTAGACATTTTGTAACAAGAAAGATACATGTATGTGTTACTGTAGGTTTACATTTGTTGGCGTTAGTGCGGGACAGGGCCGATCTACTTCTAGCAGTGCTGTAATGTGGATATGTATAACATGTAATAATATATATTAATCCTATACATGTAAATTGTAGTAATGTAATGTAATGCATAGCACATAAACATATATTATTTGTTGCAGTGCGATGATGAACCAGAGGAAGAGTGGGACAGGCATGAGAGGTTTTATGATGACCCAGCAAACTATGAGAGGAACAAGGAGAGGCTGTTTGAGGAGAAGATAGAACTCAAGTGGGAAAAAGGTGGCTCTGGTCTTGTCTTCTATACAGATGCTCAATATTGGAAACAGCTAGAGGGAGGTGAGTTGGTGAGATTTCGACTCTAGTTGAGGACTAATCATTTGTTATGTTATACCTGTTAGTACAACATTAGGGTGCTGATAGTCTGGTAGTTGTGGTGGTCCAGCTTGTAGAGGTAGCGTGATTCGTGGTAATTATGTGATGGTTAAAGTACAAATACTGGGTATACGAATGTGGTAGGTGCATCAGTGATGATTTTGCTGATTTCATTGTACTGACTGCTTCTACTATTACCACTTGGGTGAACTTGTCTCTCTCCACTGCCGCAGACTTTGACGAGCAGACGGCCGATGACTGGGATGTGGACATGAGTGAGTACGAGGAGGTGGGCTCTGGTGATAAAGATGTCAGAGATTATATGCAGATGAGACGGGAGGACAGGCTGAGAGGCGACCTCGCTACGTTACAAGAAATATCAGCTTTCGATAAGCCAATTGGATCTTTTGAAAAACACACAAAAGTTAGTGTTTAACAGTGTAGAATTTTCTTCTCTTAACTTGGTGCACCTGTGACCTGATTTGGTCGGCATTTGCATGTGTAATGAAACTCCATATTCTGATACTCACACAGTACATACAATACGATGTGTTATGTTCTGTACAACTGTACTATCTAAACTGGTCCACTGGAATATTGCCCAATCTGCTTTACCTGGGAACTTCAATATCCTTCTTACTTCCATTAGGATTGAAGTAGAAATGTATGTAAGTCGTGTAGAAATGGCTAACTACAACCAGTACTAGGTCATGTGACCGATGGATATATTACCTATGTTACCTACACATAACACATACAATGTGCATATGAATGATACATATAGGATTTAGCTAAGTATACCCATACTGTGGATATACTGAAACGTGTAGATGGTATCTACAGTGTGTGCAAGTCTCGCACGGATGTAGTTGGGTACGGCGGCCATTAAAGTAACCTCTGCTCTCATACCACAGGGTGTTGGAAGGACTGTTCTAGAAAAGCAGGGTTGGAAGGACGGAAAAGGAGTGGGTAGGGAGGAAGATGGCACAGCTCATATCATACAGACAGACGGTCAACATCCCAGGGATAAAACTGGTCTTGGGTAAATACTCTCACTGTATTGGTTACATAGTATACTACATTAGTTACATAATATAGTAAATTAGTAGGCTTATATTAATTACGCAATATAGTATATTAATTACATAATATTTCATGTATTAATTACATAATAATATATGCTATATTAGTTACATGCAGTAATATGATATGTTATATAATATGTTGTTATATTTTTTAATTGCAAACCTCAGGCTCAATTTAAATTAGCATTTATCAGATCGATAGCTAAGGCTCTACCTCACCACTATATGAAGACTCAGTACAATGTATGTATATGTATATGTATATGTATGTATATGTACATGTATATGCAATTGCTGTCATTGCGGCTGCATACTGGTGTTCTACACGTATGCTGTCTGTTGCACATACTAGTATATTGTATGCTGTCTGTTGTACATACTAGTATATTGTATGCTGTCTGTTGTAGGTTTTTTGGAGAGAAAGTGATACGTTATGTCAAGCCTAGCAGGAAGAGACGGGCTGATGGTCCGATTATCACCACAATATACGATGAACAGGAAGTAACAGATGAACCTGATACACTCCTGGAACGGTCTAATCCCCACAATATTAAACACCGGACTAAACATATAGATTAAGGGCATTGGGTCACTGTTCATCATGCATTAGCATATAAATAAGGTTATGTATATAATGTATATTATAATGTATATATCGTACAACACTGTCATAACATTTTATTTTCTCATATTATTTATTTATATTACTTTACGAAATACACAATAAACTAAATTTAACAGAACTGAAGTTTGAGTCTTTACATGTATTTGCTAGAGGTCGATGTATGTGTATGGATCGCGGTTTATGTTTTCAGCAAGCCAACTAAAAGTAAATACATGTAGTTGTAACACTTTCCAATGTTGAGTACATAGAATCAGTAGTGAGACTGTACAGTTTGCCAATGTTGATCAACCATTGCATGTAATGTTACACTTTACAGACTACAGTATAAACGCACAAGGACAACCCATGGAATATACATGTATGAGTGATATGCGTCATGATTGTAGCAATCACTCCATATTGACTCGACACTATTCATGGTACCTTTTGGGAGTTGTTTACATCATAGAGGTAACTCTATGGCTTACACACGAATGTCTTAGTTATCTCTATGTGAAGTTGTGCACTCATGCAATTCTTTGCCCGTAAGGGTAAGACAATTGCGCATCGATGATAGGGCAAACATTTTGTGGAGACGCTATAGTGATAGCGTGCACACACATACCTCCCTTGTCATATCATGAACAGATGAGCCTGCTGAGCATTTTTATAGTCCGAGAACAGCCATGAAATTTGGAGGAAGGACAAAACAGCTGTGAGACCAGATCCTGAGCCGAGCCGTTGATTCAACAAGGTTCAAATTCAAACCAATAGGCAATAACCATGACAAAAACCACTGGATTGTTTTGCAACAAAAATATGCAAGTTTTAGTACTTAACCCAGAGCCTCTTACATGTATTTCATCAACGGTTTTTATCAGGGTGACCAACCAAAATTTGTAAAAATCAAACATCTAAATCAAATGTCATGAGATTGAGTTGAGTAAAAAAATATAAAAATGAGTCGTACATGTTTGAGGTAAAGTTTTCAGGATAGTTGCTGAATAATGACTGTACACATGACATGGTGAAAGATTTTCTGTACTCCTGTACCAAATTGCATAAATTTTTTAAATAGGTGTAGGCTGTATGATTAATACTTAATAGACTAGTAGGCTATATTATTTATTATAATTAGGCCTATAATCAATAATTATAATAATTAAATACACTATTTTTAAAAAATCTATGCAATTTGGTACAGGAGCACAAAAAACACCTTTCACCAAGTCATGTGTACAGCCATTATTCAGCAACTATTCTCATTCTGAAAAATTTACCTTAAACATGTACGGACTCATTTTTATATTTTTTCAACTCATTTTTACAAATTTTAATTGGTCGCCCTGATTGTTCTAACTAAAATCGGGGGTTTGGAATTTTCAGTTACAATATTTATTACGAACCAAATTACTTGGACTCCCCAGCTGCACGTTGTCCAAGTACTAATAACCGGATTGACATTATATTTACATAGTTAATTTATCAAAAGATAGCGTGGCACCACATTGAAGGCCTTAGAAAAAATCCAAAACCAGGGTGTAAATGGCAGTACTATCATAGAAATTTTTGAGTGTATCATATAAAACGCTGATAAGCTGTGTGTTACAGGAAAGTATCTTTCTGAAACCATGCTTATTTTCATAATTTAGGCCATCAATATCTTCATATCGATGGTGTGCGACAACGTGTTCCAAAAGCTTACAGCATATGCATTTCAGAGAGACTGGCCTAAAATTATTAGGCATTGGTCGATTACCCTGCTTAAAAGTTGGAAGAATATTGGCAAGTTTTCAATCCCCATGTACTGTTTCAAAAAATAGTTGAAAATCACTGTAAGTAAAGAGACAGTTGTAGGTATGTCCACAGAAAGATACTGTTGGTTATTTGATCAGGGCCTGGAGCTTTCCAGTTTTTGTGGAGACTGTAGTAGCTTAATACTCCGTCTGATTTGCTCTATCTAAAGGGATCTCTGGCCCTTCACTAATAAATCCACTTTGGGAAAGTACTTTGTTATATGTTTCAGCAATAGTAGCCTTATCACTTAATAAGTCTCCGTGCTCATTACTGTTGTTTTATAGGTGATGTAACAGATTATTTTATCTAATTACTTTGCTACATCTATCTTAGACAAGATGCAAAGGCAAGGAAGGGAAGGGAATTGTGGGTAAAGGAAATACATGTACTAAAAAATGTTTCTGATGAAGTTTCAGGTCTTTACCATCAAAATTGTGGCCTCCTGATACGCATTATTTAGAGCACGATTTCGTACATATACTGCTGTCGACACTGCTTTGGCCCAGAAAGATTTTGGTAATCCCGAATCAATGATCAAGGCCCTGGCCAATTCACACACAGTTCTATTAAATCTCTCAGCGACAGCATTCTTCTGTTGTGTATAGCAGGCAGACAGCTGACGCTGTATACCATGTGTACATAAATACTACTCAACCTCATTTGATATGTATTCTACACCACCGTCTGTGCGGAGTACTGTAATGATCTGGCCTGTTTGGTTTTCAACTAAAGCTTGATACTCCCTGAAAACATTAAAAACATCAGACTTCTCATTTGCATAATATACATAAGAGAACCTACTATAATCATCAATAAATGATACAAACTATCTCCATGGCTTGCGGGCCATTTTACCTTTTACGCAGGAATCACACAAGTCTATACTTACATCTGACAAGTCTGCACCTGTACCAAGCTGCTCACGATCCATACGCTTGATAGTAGCATGATCTATATGAGCCAGTCTCCTGTGCCATATAGTGTTACATGATGCGACATTCGCCCGATCGTGTGGCGCTTCAAGATCTAAGTAGTACAGTTTACCAACTAATGTTCCTATAGCATGCACTTGTTTTGCTTGTTTTTCACCCAACATCTACATAGAATGACCAAACTGTACTATCATACCTTTACTTGCGGCTGCCTGAACTGAGAAAAGGTTTTGGCGTAGTTCTGGTACATGAAGCACATATAGGGTAGATTTCCTGCTTACACGTCGATTCGTGGATATCGATATCATGACGTTGCCTGAACCAATAGCATCTACGGTGCGACCATCTGCTATCAACACCTTCTCTGGTTTCTCAAACTTAGTATGTACTGTAAGCGGTGTCATTCGGAGTCATATGACGCGTTGCCCCACTGTCTATGAGCCACTCATTATCCAGATCGATCAATATAACCTGTTGTATAGGTGATGTAACAGATTATTTTATTACATCTGTCTTAGACAAGATGCAAAGGCAAGGAAGGGGATTGTGGGCAAAGGAAATACATGTGCTAAAAATTAAATACAAATGGGGAGTTGTCTTACTCTACAATTTGGGCACATAAATCATAACTCCAAAATTTATGAACTACCATGATGCATTCCAACAACTTTTTAGACAAGTAACAGAGCTACTATTTTTGCTAAGATCCTTCACAAATTTATAAAAAAGGCTATAAAGTCCGTCATACATATAATGTTATTTGAGATTTTTGCATAGCTTTTTACTTTGACGGCGAAGCACTTGATACTTTTCAAGTGTTGTGGAATCACCATTTTTCAGATATTTGGAATAGCATTTTCGTTGCTTATGACAAATTTTTCTTGCTTCTCTATTAAGCCATTATGGCTCATGTAATTTTTTAGGTATTTTTTGCTTACCGGGAACACAATTTTTCACTGCATTATGTGGGCCAAGTTTAAACACCTTCCACAAATCATCTATATTACAGTGATTCTCTACCATATCATGTAGTTTCAAGGAAATAATCAGAAGTGAGTTACTGAATGACTCAATGTCTTATTTACATATATAGTTTTTGAAATTCTGAGCTCATTTCTGCATGAATAATGAAGTTTAATTATATTAAAGTCGCTTATCAAAGCTCTTAAATCAGTACAAAGCAGGTCCAGAACATTATCTGCAATTAGGGTAGGTTTAGTTATTAGCTGTTGCAAGCAAAAGTTGTTTAGCAAGTAAAAAAGATTGTGTGATTATGTCTGGAAGTTATCAATAATTCAGGGTCCACCCAATTAATTCCAGGCATATTAAGTCCCCAAACAGAAGTGTATAGTCACATGTAGATGGATACAGGGCTTTGGCTAAAGTAACATATGGTACTAAGTCTGAGATTTCACCACTTGATGGGGGTCTATGATAGCATATGAGGTTACAATTGTCTCCGGCATCATTTAGTTGAAAACAAATAGAGACAATTTCAGCATCGTATTCGAAAATAAATGTATATGTATAGTATATAGTGCAGTATACGTATTTGTGCCACTGCTGAGATAACTTTGAGGTAATATATAAAACAATTGGTTTGAAACATCTTGAAAGAAAGTTTTACTACATTTGGTAGTGTTTGCCATAACTAAAAATTTGTCCTTCAATTGGCTTCAGTGCCAATGTTTAGACGAGTGTCTCTCAGGTAGAAGCCAGTGGAGCTGGTGTCTACTGTCATTAGCTATTCTACTAAAATGATTACGATACAAATTTTCACAATAAAGATCTAAATCAGGAATGCCTAGAATTGATAATCTCTCACAATCCTTGAACACGTTCAGGTAACTTTAGTTGGCTATCAGTGAGTATTGAATAATAAGCAGGCATATAGTACAGTCAGCACTGAAGGAATGTTAGCAACATAAAACAGGCACAATTTATCAACTTGGTCTTTTCAGTTGAATTAGAGTGTACAGTCTTCTGTGAGCTTTGTTGATGACATACTCAACATGGTTATTGAAACTCGAAAATTTGCCAATAACAACACCTAAAAATTTCCATTGATCAGCCATCTCATCAGGAGAGAACACTGTTGAGGGCTTGCTGCTGGCGTCCAGAGTCAGTAACATACTTTTAGTCTTGAAGTTTATCATTAGTAGAGTAGGCTACGGGTGTGGAGCAAGTGATGTGATCAGCATATATAGTTACACATTGAGTTGCTGAGGGACTATACGAGTTGATAAATGCTCGCCAAAGCATTGGTCCTGCCAATGTGCCTTGTGGAACTCCGACACATATGGCGATGTAGTTTGATCTCTCAGTTTTTATCCTGACACAATTTTGTCTGTCGGACATGAAGCTACGGGATAGATTAAATATCGGGTGTTACACCCAAAGTATGGAGAAAGTATGCAAGTTTCGACGATTGAAAAGAGTCAAATGCTTTGACAAAGTCCTTGGAGAGAGCTTAAACTGCTTTAACATGTGTATCGTCCAACATTTTAGTTTAGTGTTCTATAGAATATATTAAGGCATCAGTTGTACCTACTCCTGGGCAGTATGCAAATTGACTATTACTGATCTTTGGTAGGACCTGTCTTCGATATTCACGCATGAAGAATCTCTCCGCAACTTTACCACAATGTTACAGCAGGGAGATGGGGCGGAAATCCTTGCATTGTTGAGGCGATTGACATTTGGGTAAAGGAACGAGTTCGGCCATTTTCCAGATGTTAGGATGCTGTTGTTGACTAAACATAGCGTTTATTATGTCAGTCATAGGTTGGCTTATAAAGTCTGCAAACACCTTGCTAATCCATGGTGGAAAGTCTTCAGAGTTGACCGATTTGTTACTGCGAATTTTAAGTAGCTCAGATCTGACCTGTCTCATGCTCACTGAGATAAGAGTGTTTCAGCGACTTGTAGCTCGAATTTTTGAAGATCACCACCAACGCTGACAAAATATCAACCTATCAGCTAATTTAGAGTTGACACACCAGAATCCATCAATCAAACGGTTATCTTGAGTTGTTTTTTGCCTTCCACATAATTTACATTGTATTAATGGTTTTCTACCATCTGCCATCACTATTTGCGAGATCATTATCGGATCTTTGAATGTTCTGCGTTCTATTTTCAGCTATCAGCTGTTTGCTTTGACAGATATTTGTAGGTTTAGGAGTTTCACTGCCTGGCACGATTTCGAGCATTACGTATTTTTCTTGTCAGAGAGTTTTCCCATGGCGGATCATCCGCTCTAACCCGAACCCGTCTGAGAGGACATACCTAATTCGTGACTGATAGCATTTTTTGTTGGAACAACTCTGCTTATTTATGCGCATCTTTCTCATCATACAGCTCACTCCAGTCAACCCTGTATAGCGCTTTAGGCAGCTTAGCCTTGGTGTCATTGCTGTATTCACACTTTATCTTTTTCTGGTATTGATATTTCTTTCTATAGCATGTTGGAAGAAATGAACAGCAAGGTTCGTCCTCATTGCTCACTAGCGGTGGTAGTTGACGTACTGTATATTTTGAATACTCCGTTATATAAGAGTAGATATTATCCAAAGGAGCATTTTGACGAGTTGCAAACATGACAGCCTTGCTGAGGTTAAAAGCTCGATTCACAGTGTCTGTATTTAGAGGTTGAAGTCCCCACACAATATTAGTTTTGAGTTTTTTAAAGCGACTTAGTGGTTTTGTGGTGGTTGCGATGAGACATTCAACAGTCGAATCCGAGTCTTCATTGGACCTCGACTTCGGGTGATACAAATAGCCAACAATGACTGAAGGCTGTTTTGGTTTCATCCATACCGCAGAGTCAGTTTTGGACACCATGTTATCAATTTTAACAGTGGTGATATCACTTGACACGTGTATCAAAACACCACCTCCGACTAGACTATTGCAGCAATGAACTGTGAATAGGTTGTAGTTAATAATTTCTCCATTCTCCTAGTTTTGGTTGATAAGCCACGTTTCAGTGATGCAAATGCTTTCAGGTTTTAGAGATGAAACATATTGTTCCAAGTTAGCCTTCTTAGCTAGGCTTAAAGATCTAGCATTGGTGTAGAAAGTGTTAGGGTTGTATAATCTGGATGGGATGGTGGCATGTTGTCAGTACGTTGGCAGCTTAACCTGCTTGATGCAAATAAGAGTTTGGTTCTATCCCTTTCAATGGTTGTAAGCCTTCGTCTTATGTTCAATCTTCTTTTAATACCTTTGGCTCCCCTGTGCTTTTTAGATTTAGTGCATAAAGCCAAGTTACTATAGTTTACCTTAGAGAGTGTATAGACAGACAAAGAACTGCTGTCTTTCCATCTTAGAGTCCGCAATTTCTCTCTAGAGTACATGTCATCTGCATACTAACATTCCCACTAAGAGGAGCTTCATGTAGATATAAAAGTTGTTGATAAAATATGAGTAGTTCTTATGTAAAACACTATAAAATACAGAGCTACATACATATGTTGCTTCCTCACACTAGGAGCTATAACACTATAATGGTTTTTGTAAAATATCAGTATTGATTGCTATGAGAGCTCCACCTCCATGTCTATTTCTAGCTTTTCAATAAACGGAAGAGGACAATTGAGAGCTCAACAAAATTGCCTAGATGAGTTTCAGTTATGCATATTATAATAGTGTACTCAATTGAGAGTGCCTGCAATTTTGTTAGTATCCCTTTTATTGATCTTTCATTTAAATACAATAGTTTAATGTAATGATACCTTTTTAGTTTTGAAGGTTGATTATTTTCCCATTGGCAATTTTGTAACTGTTTGTAGCGTTGTTTTTCCTTACTTTCTTCAGCTCTTGTCTCAGCTGAAAATCCTTTTCCTGTTTTTCTCTCTCTAGTAAGATCTAACCTAGCAAAGACCCCCGCCATTTTCTGAGCATTTATGGGCTTTAAAACATCCCATTTCTCTATTTCAGAGGTGTAAGACAGTCTGAGGGATCGACGTTTCCCTTCTTTTTCAAGCCTAGTTTTACAGCTTCATTTTTCGAAATTACTTATCTAGTTCCACAATCTGTGAAAACACTATTAATTTTCTCAAGAGTATTCTCAATTGTTTGCTCATTATCATCTAAGCCAAAAAGAATTACATTTTTACACCTTTCATTACTACTCAATTGTTCTTTTAAGGTTTTTAATATGCTTTTCTTGGTTCCTAAATTGTTTGTTGGGTTTTTTTCTACTTGAGTGTATAATATTTCATTTGCAGAAATACTGGATACTACATCTGCTCATTTGGTCTAGTCTGATTTCAATTATTGAGACTTTTGAGTTAATGTCTTCGACTATAGGGTGTATGGATTTAGTTGAAGTAGCAAAGGAGTTGCACTTTGAACAGCACCAATGACAACCTGTCTTAACAGGGTTTTAAAATCACTCCGAGACAAGACCAATACATTCAATGAGTTTCCAACATGCACAGATTTCACATTCTACACTAGCTTCTCTCTCCCTTATTCTAACTGCGCACTTCCCACAAGGAGAATCATTGATTACGACAGAACTGGTGGAGTGATGTGTCCTCGATGATATACCACTACCACTACTTTTAGTAGATTGATATACATGTATATCACACAGTACAATGGTATTATATTAAGCCAACGGTAGAAGATACACTGTAAATAGAAAATAAATATTTTGTTATAAGTTATAAGTGGAGCGCTCAGAGAATGAAATAATTACTTAACCTATCCACAGGTTTTCAACCCAGAAGTAACAAGGGCACCCAATTGGCTTCTAATTGTAGACCAGGGCCAAGTACCCTAACTCTAAATAATTCCCAATCAGATTTCAGAATCTCCAAATCTTTTCTAATCAACCATAGAGTCCGTGAGAAATAAATAGTATATATTATTAACCATGCAATCCTTGAAAAATAGATAGTCTATATCAGGGCTGGTCAAAGTTTTTTTGGAGTGGGCCACATATAAAATATTCTCGTACTTGAGGTGGGCCACTTTATTCTTGTTTCAATTAAATATACAAAGTACATGTAGTTGAGCATGAAATTAAGGTGTTGACATTGTTGATATTTGCACGTTTATTCAGCAGAGGGAAAATGATAAGAGAAATCAAAGTCAGCATTAAAATATAATTTGACCTGCCAGTGTTTAACAAGTATTTCAAGTATCTGTATATGCATGTTCTGAAAAGTGTGTGTCAGTGTATGTGTACGTGTGTATTGGTGTAGATGCATGTGTAGCAGTACATATATGTGTATGTTTTGCAGTAGTTATAGGTGTACATGTAGCTGTAGGTGCAGGTGTGTATGTAGTTGTAAATGTACGTGTGGCTGTAGGTATAGGTGTAGGTATATGTGTATGCGTACATCTAGATGTACGTGTAGCTGTAAGTGTAGCCTATGTGACAGATGGGGTTCTGATTTACTAGTCATTATGGCATCATAGTTAAGCTCTAAGTGTGTAAATGGCATCCTTAGTAGCTTATGCAAGTGCTGTGGGTTGGTTCTTGATCTGAATTCATTCTTTAGGAAGTTTTGGTTTCAGAAAGCAGATTTGCAATGATAGGTTACTGCAAACACAATGAGTAGATATCTCTCCACACTTGTCAACTGAGGGTACTTTTCAACTACAGTAGTGGTCTTGGTCCAAAATTCTTTGATTTTGACTATTCCGAATTCTGCTAATTTGAGATTACGCAATTCCACTTGCATTGCAGACACTACAATTCTTTGCACAAATTTTCACTCCACTTCCTAAGTAATTCAGCCTGCATTAGACACCTATTCAACCCAATTTCTGAACTGGCCATAGCGAATTTAAAATTCTCTTTGCACTTTTTCAATTTCTATTTACATTTGTATGTTGCATGGCGCAGAGTTCTATGATGCTTGAAACATAATTAACGGGTTTCTGTTGAAAACTCATCTTGTTTGTTTCACCAAATACAATTATTAAAAGTGTCAATTTTTACACAAAGCTCAAGTGGGCCACCAAAAATGAGCAAGCGAGCCACTTGGCCACTGGCCACAGTCTGGTCAGCCCATATAGTCCATAAAAAATAGATAGTCTATATTGATATTTAACAATCAGAAAGAAAGTTTGGGATAAAAACGATGACAACTCCATAGAAATGTAACCATTTCTTTGAGGCCTAAGCTAAGCCAAGTTGGCTATTTATTGGCTAAATGGAAAGCATAACGCACTGTAGCATATAAATGCGTTCAATAAGCAATGAATTCTCTAAAATGCGTATGGACTCCTTATGCATCCTAGTTGGTTAGTGTGGATTTAGGTGTCTTAATTTCGGAACTACGTTGACTGGGATTGCCACATAGAAGCATTGAAAAATTTAGGTCTTCTGAGGCGCACACTACCACTAGCCCCAGAGAAGTTAAAATGTCTGACATACAAGGCTCTACCAATCAAAGCTAGAGTATGCTGTAGAGATTTGGGATCTCTATGCTTTTTAGTTAATTTTTTAGAAGCCATTCAAAATAAGGCTACACGTTTTATAAGCAACATTAGGGGTTAGCATGGAGTCTCAGAGCAAAAGGAGAAATTAGTTCTGGAGCTACTAAAAACCCCAGTAAAAACTAATGATTAACCATTTTATTTTAGCCCAATCTGAGTGTGGGTGTTTTTTGAGCTGAACAATTTTAAAGACAATTGTTTTTAACCAAACAAGCAAAATATTAGACCACAGTCAAAAGGTTTTCCTGTGGCCATCTATACAAACAGCGGAAGGTGCTTCAACGCATTTATTGCTTGAACAGCTAGAGATAAGAAATTTGAATTTTAGTAGCCTACATAGCCTAGTTATATTCATGTTGCATGTCTCTTTTTCCAGTCTCTGCTTTGAGAGTATTTTATTTTGTTCTGAGTTTTGTCGCTCAAACTTCCTATTTGTAACCAACGAAGGTCTCCCCTTCTGCTTCTGAATATAATTTAATTATTCATTCTTTGAATTCAAATTATATTATTTAATTTCATATTATATTCTTTTGATTGATTGATCGTTTAATTAGCTACATGTATTTGGATAGTGAATAAATAACCTTGCTACAGTGTAGGACTGTTGATGTTAGGTGTATAGACCAAGTGAAACAGATTAAGTTAAATATAATGAACTTTTGCTGAAATTAATTTACTGTAATTATTACTGTTAATGGATAATGATAATGCTCCAAATAAACATGATAATTTATTATAATGTTCAACTTTCGGTAACACGCAGCCGGACACACCACATACACTTAAATCAATCAAAATTAATTTCTGTGTGAACAAGACTTTGAGCATGGTGTGACCTAGTGCTATACTTATATAGCGCCTATGTAAAGATAACTATTATGCTCAAGTCAACCTATTAGATGATACCCATTCTAGTGTGCACCACATGTGATTGGTCATCCGAGTCAACCTCCTTGCAGAAGTGTGCTAGGCACAACCAGAGATATTCTTTGGCCATGTCAGGCCCGAAGGCTGCTGTGAGCTGCATAGCTATGTGTAGATCACTCAAATATATATGACGTAGGCCTGCTAGTGGGTCAAGGAACATTTTGAAAAAGACAGTTCGAACCAAGACGCTTCACAACCGGACAGTTCGAAACTGTAGATTACATTTAGAAGACCACAACTCACAGATAATTAATTTTAGTTAATTAATTAAATAAAACTAATCGTATTAAAAATAAAAATTAGTTGAAATCTGGTGTTTGGGGTTAGGCGTTTCAAAGTGTCCGGTGTTGAACTGTCCACTTCGAAACAGGACGTTTCGAACTGTCTTTTTCGAACAGTCGCACATTCCTGCTAGTGATATTGATATGAGAATTTAGTATCTTTTTATAAGAAGAATAGCTATCACGCTAGACTGGGAAGTAGTGGTGTTTTAAAAAACAAGGGCTTGTCCTGTATCTACACTATGTTGTATTGTTCAGGTTTGAAGATATACACTGTGCATTCAGAGACCGATCACAGAATATGAATTCTTCAGCTCTAACAGGTGATATGTGAAGTCTGAGATCATGGAAACTCTCTCAACAGCTCTAGTTGTAAGCCAAGCGTATTTAACTTCCTTTTACATTAGCTTTGTAGCTGATCACGTTCTTAGTCGCAGTATGATTCTTTAATTGTAGTTCTATACCTCTAACTTTGTATTGGTTGTTGTAAACCTTATAAGTTTTTGAACATTTTACCTTATTTCCATCTTGTAGAGTGGTGCGTTGGCTGGTTTAATGGTGGATATCTCTCTCTTCCCCATCGACACTGTAAAAACTAGAATACAGAGTAAGGCTGGTTTCTATAAAGCCGGTGGATTCCGTGGAGTATACTCGGGTCTCGGTGCAGTAGCAGTTGGATCGGCACCAGGAGGTGGGATAGATTTACACTGTTACACGTATCCTTAGTTGGATTACTCCGGCTGTATGCATGCTGTCTCTAGGGATGGGCTGCTGAGTCACCCCATTATGCTTATATTAACAGCCAGTGGTACTGGTGGACCTCCAGCCTAATATTTGTAACAAGTTGTTAGGGAGTTTAGCCATTTTTGTAACAAGTTCAAATATATCATTGTACAGCACAGACATTGTTTGACTGTTTGTAGCTGCACTGTTCTTCCTCACATATGAAGCAAGTAAACATCAAATCTCCCGTAGATTTAGTAAGACTTCCGCTGTGAACCACATGGTCTCCTCCTCCATTGCAGAAGTGGTAAGCCCCACACCATATCCAAGTATAATTATGCACTATCTGTAGATATACATTACAAAGACAAACTCTGGGTTTTATTCTTTATTTGGTTCCACAGGTGGCTTGTTTGGTCCGCGTTCCGTGTGAAGTAGTGAAGCAGAGGTCCCAAGCAGGGCGACTCTCCAGTTATTCTATATTTAAAGAGACACTGAAGGCGGAGGGTTTGTTTGGTCTGTATAGAGGATATACTTCCACCATCTTGAGAGAGATACCCTTCTCTGTTATACAGTTCCCTATATGGGAGCTACTCAAGGTATGTGTAGCTTGTGTCAGTACATGATTTCGCAGTAGTCAGCGTATAGACCCAGAGTCGTCCTGCCTTGCTTCGATTGCTTTCATAATTGTGGTGAATATAACTGAATGCAAATAACTCGGCTTACTACATGTACGCCTACATGTACATGTACGTGGCAACAGATACGGCATAATCATGGGCTTTACTGTAAATGCTCTGTCAGGGAAGGACAATTTCATATTGCTATGTTAGCTTTCTGAAATTGAGTTATTAGAAGTGGCAGAAGATAGCACTGGTTCCTTGCCCAAACTGATTCTATTTATTCCTGATGCCTCCCTTAGCACGGGTCTAAGTTCTAAGGCTATGAAAGTTTCCCACTACTTCACCTTATTATGTTCATATTTAGCGCAAATGGTCAAGAAAAGGCGAAATAGAGCCTTGGAAGTCGGCAGTAGCTGGAGCCATAGCAGGTATGATGATTATGGTCCTATGGTTCTGTACTCACTGTGAATGTTTTAAAGCAGTGCTGTAAACATTGTGATACACTCTAGAAGGCATTAGTTATTCAGCTCCCAACCTATGCCATGTGGTTGCAACTGACTGCTGCCATTTTACTCTATACCAACTAGTTAACTAATAGGGGTCGAACATGCCAAGTTATTCCAATTGGCTAATTCTCATTTTTTGTGGGTTACAACCAATTGGAAACCAGTCTTTCGACACACAATGGACATTACTAGTAAATAGTTATATACATTGCATGTATTTCTGTTGTGCAGGTAGCATTGCGGCATTCATTACAACTCCACTAGATGTCGCTAAGACACGTATAATGTTATCTAAGGTGAGATATGCATGTACTCATCTACTGTCACAATTCTTGTGTATGCGGGTTATGGGTTTCTACTTGTTATACAGTTTTGTAGTTATTGTGTTCAGTGAAAGATGTCTGTGTTGTAGAAATCCACAGGGTCGTCCACTAACCTCGTGAATGTGTTGACAGGTGTATACAAAGATGGCGGTATTAAAGGGTTAGTGGGAATATATATATATATAGTAACTGGCAGCTAGTCTTTAGCAAATATTTACAACTAACCAACATTCAAATAAATGATGTATTCATACACGTACATGTATATTATAGTATTTCTACATAATATGTGTATTTTACAGAAATGTTTTAATATTGCCTATAGAATATTTTATAGAAATTAAATAAATAGTGATGTTATTACATGTACATAAGAAAAACACCATTATTATTAGACTAGAGATCAGTATAACCGTCTGAATATGTTACAGCCTATGGTCAGGGGTGGTGCCCAGGGTTATGTGGATAGCCATTGGTGGGTTCGTATTCCTCGGGGTATATGATGGAGCCAAGCACTACCTCTCAAAGTGCCATCGTTCCACTTCACTGAACACGAATAATTCTCAAGTCTGAGAACACTAGTATAGACTGAGGCTCTAATAGACTGATGTGAACATGTGTCTGGAACTCAGGTGAGGTCGGTAGAGGAAGTGGGAGGCAGTAACTGTGTCGAAGACTCCAGAAGCACATCCAGCCTCTCTTTCAGCTCAACTGATACTTTCTCTAATTCACTGTTCATGGACGTGTATTGTTTTGCTTTAGAGTAATATGTGTCTGCTTCTTTTAAATCACCATCTTCATTATCTGTGTGAAATATTAATGCACATGTACAATACATGTAGTTGTGTTACAGTACAATGCCACCATTAGCTCTAGACATTATACATGTAGTGTAAGAGAATTCAAGACTATAATATTTTATCAACACCTTTTATAGCAATCAAACAACATACACAAATACACAGAAAGATTCAAATCCTACATAGCCTGTTTGTTTATTCATCACTGTAAAACTATCATAATTATTCGCTCATACATACACATATATACATACACCACATGTATACAACGAATATGACTACATACATGCAGTGCAAGCAACTCTAGTATTTACTTGTGCTACAGTGCTGTGAAAAAGTTTAAGGTCGCTCCACAATTTAAAAAAGCAAAGGCCAGTTTTGTGGCACAGCACACAGATTTCCTTAAGCATACTACCTATTAAAATGACCCTTATGATGTCCTCATCTCAGCCATTCATAATAATATTTGTTTTATGGCCTCTCTAAAATTTTAGGTGAACTTATGAGGCACCATGTATACAAGGGGGATAACAATGAAAAATTGACAGTGTAAATGCCAACCTGGAGGGAAGTCATACTTCATGTCATGCACAATGTGAAAATTCATCATTGAGCCATTTGTGGCTATCAACAACAATAAAATCTGGCCGCATAAGAAACACTGGAGTTGCGCTCCCATATCTACTCTTGCTATTTCTCTTAAAAGTGGCGCAAAAACTTATAATGAGTTTATTTTATGGCGCTAAAATGACAGAACATATTAGGGATCATTTTGGTATATAAAACTTGCACTAAAATGCTTAAGACCTATGAGAAATGCTTATTAAACAGGAAAACTATATTTTTGCAAACCATCCTTAAACTTTTTCACAGCACTGTATATTGAACTTATACTGTAATGTATAACATGACCAGAGAAAAACAATTACAGCATTGGTACATCTTCATAGCCGCCATAGCAGTTACAATCCTAACTTACTGCTTGATTTGCTCTCTGTCTTTGCTAGTAGCGGTTGTGTTGAAGGAAACAAGGTCATGAGAGGGTCACCAGAGGACATGGTAATAATGTCATTTTCCATCTGAGATGCTGTAGGTACAGCAGGTCTTGCACTGTTGGGCGTATCCTTACTTGCCATAATTAATGTAAAAGAATAACAGGATACTTCCTATGGGTATACTGCGCTTGTCACCTACATTATGAATATAATATCATCAGTAAACATTATGACAGACAACATTTCATGATACGCGATGAAAAGCATAACTTATAACTCAAAATTTCTAGTGCTATAATTGTTGAAAGTCAAATTGCTAGTATTTAAATAATTACAATAGACGTAGTAGAATGATGGATTTATTCACCAATTCCAGTAGGCTAATCACACTGGTTTACCAAAAAATATTATAGCTGGCACATGTTAGTGATGGGATTTAAGACTCTGCCTGTCAAACTTGTTGATCCCATCGCTGAATGAAGCATGCCACGTTATAGTATACTTGTGGTTAGCTACAGTTAGCCATCGCTTGTCGCTGGCTGAACTGCAGTGTGAATGATGTTTAATGCTCGAGCCAAGAAACTGCTAACCACGATGTAGTTTTACTATACTTTAATCATATAAGGCTCGCTTAACCTAGCATTGGGGCTTCAAGTTCAACAGGCACTGAGCAATAAAGTCCAAGCCCAAGTTTATCTCTTTTGCTCTGCTAAAATTAACATTTGCATATATTCCCTACTGCACATCAGGTAGGCTTAAACTACTAGCCTGCATCAGAATAAATTGATGGTTTCATAGCACATCGCTACAGTTTGCAACTTTTCCGATAATAGCTTCATCATATGCAACTATGATAGCTTCAGTTAATGTAGCGTTATTATTACGCATGTTAAAAACGGGATAGTAACTAGTTGCACTAGGGAATAGTAACTAGTTGCTACTAGGGAATAGTAACTAGTTGCTACTAGGTAATAGTAACTAGTTGCTACTAAGGAATAGTAACTAGTTGCTACTAGGGAATAGTAACTAGTTGCTACTAGGGAATAGTAAATAGTAACTAGTTACTACTAGGGAATAGTAAATAGTAACCAGTTGCTACTACGGAATAGTAAATAGTAACCAGTTGCTGCTACGGAATAGTAAATAGTAATGCTTTTACAATTAATTAGGGCTACGATAATGCCACATAATAAACAGAAGGTGCACTCTTGCTTACAGTCATCCTTAGGACAGCTACCAGCGAGGTGTATGATTACAGCATAAAATACACATATAAATCAATCGAAGATTATGACTTGTAAACATAGTAAATAATAATATCAAACATACATTAGGCTTTCTGTTTATGAGTAGGCCTATAAATGTACTTTCTTATAACTTTGGTGGCCTTTATTAATTAATTACTACAGTTAACTTAAAACTCCATTGTAAATCAGATTTTTGACCCTTTGACCTCACCATTTACGTCCTGATGGCATAAAAATTGAGACTCCATTCCCTACATTCACTGAATAAATTAACTGCAGCGTTACACATTAGTAGTAAACAGATGGAGAAAGAAAATGATATTTTTAATTTCTTCAATGAAATTCTTCATGTAGAGTTTAAGGGTTTTGTAGATAGGCAGCACAGTAGCCCATAGGCATGTATTACAGCAGCTCTATTTTGAATTTTCAGTGATCCATTACTGTGTGTGAAAGCAGATTTGATCTGACTTATTATGTTTTGATTATACTGTTATACACCACAAATGATTACGTTAAAAATGAGTTTTTGAAAATTGAAAACCGGTGTCTAAAAATTATAGACATTAATAACTCAAAAAAAGCACCCGCCGAGCATTCAACATTACAAAATTAACTTTTCGATTTGAATATCTATATATGTTATCTTTTTATAAACTCGTTAACCACCTCATTCCAGTTATTGATTAAAACCTTTTACCTGTGAAATTAACTAGTGAAACGCGCTTAGCAAAGAGCCAAGGTTTTAGACTCTCCAGGGAGAAATTCAGATTTGCCATTGCCAGTTTTGGTGCCGGGAGGTTTAACGTTCTCCCCAACCACATAAAGATGAGTCAATCTTTGCAATCTTTCAAAAATGCCATCAAAAACCATATTCTTGTGCTTCCTGATTAGAACTCATTTTATCAACACTCTGCCTTGTACTTTATTAGTTTTATTCTACTAAATGCTCAAAATTTTATATGTACTTCTTTTAGTTTATTTACTCGTCTTTTACTCTACTGGTTTTATTTACTACATGCTATCAATTTTTATATGTATTACTATAACTAATTTACCAGTAGTTGTTGGCCTTTGTAAAATTCAAACTTTAGCTTTTTTCTCTACTTTTCTCTTTTTTTTCTTCTCATACTGTAATCTTATTTACTTAATGTACTTTAGCTTCTTGTTTTCTGGACAAAAGTCCATTGGACTTATTCTCTGCCGGAATAAAAATGGAACACTATATATATATAATATTAGGCTATGTTTATGTTACTACTAGTATTAGAAAATTGTATCACTAGTTCAGACTAATTTTTACATCATTCATAACCACAGTGTAAATAATAATAATAATAATGGTGTGTTTTTAGACAAGGAATTTAATAATAATAAAATTTTAATTTAAAAGAATTAAGAAGATTTAAACTTAACTCCCATTACTTGATTACTCCCATTACAAAAATAGCTATATATCTTTAGGTTACCTGACTACTAACGGACCATTGACGCATCGGATACTAAACTACGCCTTATTCATTGGGATTATCAGTAATGACAATAGAATATATTACAATGTACATAGAAAATATAATATATATTTTACCTTATGTGTGTTTTATTTATTTTGTTTTGGATTATTTGGCAGGGGGTTATATAGACTGTGCACAAATATTTTATAATACAATGTATGACCAACGAAAATTACGTGCACGTTTCTGTTTTGCGCTATACGGAAATAGCTATAAAAGCCGAATTGGAAAAGCTATGACACGTTGTTAGGGAAGCTGTGATTGGACCACGACTTTTGTCAACGAAACATCATGGCAGCCCCCGATTCATTGACGAAATCTAAATCTTCTTTAAATAATTATGCCGGTTTTCAAAGTTTAATAGTTTTTTCAGTCCTCGCTTTGGCATGGCTAGCAGGTTTTAGCTCAAGGTTATTTGCCGTGATTAGATTTGAAAGCATCATTCACGAATTCGACCCCTGGTAAGATTCTTATTTTATGTTTATGTTATGTTCTTCTGCAACCCCTGTCTTGTCTATTACTGGACTAGGCAAGTATCAGTAATCGATATCTTGTCTACCATGTCTGCAGATCGCTCAGATGTGCGTTGTTCATACTCCCAGTCGTTTTTATTTTTAGTAGTGAACTTGAATTTCAACTGAACATGCTTAAAATAAAAATCTTGCCCTGCTCTACATGTTTCCATTGGACATCTATCTGCCTTTCCAGCGGTTAGGCCTACTGGCTACTAGGCTAATTAGTGATTTATAATTATATTAATAAATAAAAATGTTTTCTCAAATTTTGCCCAGAAACATCCACTTGCCTTGCTTGACCTATAGGCTACATCACCACAGTAGGCCTACCGCCTAGGCCTATAAGTATAGTATTAGTATTAGTATAGGCTATAATAAAGTATATAGACAGTAGGTCTACTGTGGTAATGTAGCCTATAGGCCTATGCATTAGGTCTACATAGGCTGTATGAACACCTGCTAAATATTTACGACATATTCAAGGTGATGAAACCTCAATGAGTGGTGGGACATCAAATTCTGAAGCCTCATATTTTTTGTGCTATCTATTACAATAGAATTCACTCCAGTCTATCACTTTATGCAAGGGTAAAGAAGTCAAAGTCGTATGAGACACATTTGTGGCAGTGGATCACAAACCAACAAAGTGCGCTGTTTTCTTTTGTTCTACAGCCTAGATGCAATTAATAAAATGCACGCTATTTTAAAAATATTCCTACTACTATGTAGCAATCTTACAAGTTGCCAACTTGTTTTCAACATCGAGCCAGTAGGCCTATGGCAGGGTAGAATCTCTCTTACATTTTCAACCATTTGTACAGTCTTTGATATAATTCCACTAGGAAATAGAGCTTCATATATATATTATTATGAAGTAATTTTGCAAATTATAATATTGATTCACGTAGCACTTGAAAAGTTCCCATTGCTTCGCTAATTATTAAATATATATTTTTATCTGTATCACTGATCACCCAATCAGTGCTTCATACACCCGGAATTAAATACAAAATAGTACATTGAACCGTGAAAAAATCTACTTTGATATCAATGTTGTAGGTTTAACTACCGAGCTACACATCATATGGTAGAGCATGGCTTTTATAACTTTCTCAACTGGTTTGACGAGCGTGCATGGTATCCTCTTGGAAGGATTGTCGGTGGCACTGTAAGTGTATAATATTATTTGAGCGTGCTAACTTTAAATGGTAACCAATGGACTTTCATCAGCTTATGCCAGCAATAATAAAAGGGCTATACTCTTAGCTTTGATTAGGCCTCCTGTTCACACAGCATATAAATAGAATATTATAGTATGTTCTGTTGATTTTGCTATGATCAGTTACTTGAGTATTGGCTACTAGATTGGGCTAGAGTATAAGTCATTGTCAGTCACTGCTGTGTAATGATTTGATGTTGTACATACGCAGTGTGTGTAGTATAACATTGGTGTGTTTAGATCTGATGTTGTACATGCAGTGTGTGTAGTATACTGTTGGTATGTTTAGGTTTACCCCGGTTTGATGGTTACCTCAGGACTAATACATCATGTACTCAACACTCTGAATATTCCTATACATATACGGGATGTGTGCGTATTCCTCGCTCCCCTATTCAGGTAACGACCTCTCTACATACGTAGTACCAATAATCTGTAGATCTGGTGATTTTGACTGTGTGTGTATTAACCCTTAGTACTCTATCTCCTTTGGAAACTAATGTCCGAGTTTGTATTCACAGTGGGCTGACTGCGATATCCATGTACTTCTTCACCAAGGAAATCTGGAGTCAGAGTGCTGGACTACTAGCTGCTTGCTTCATAGCCATTGGTCAGTATTTACTCTAACTATAGGACCTCAGTTTATCCATGGGGTATTGTTATACAACAGTTTGCATGTTATATTCAACATTGTATATATGCAGGTGTATTATATTTTATCTATATTTCTGTAGTACCTGGATATATCAGCAGATCTGTTGCCGGTAGCTATGACAACGAGGGTATAGCTATATTTGCTCTCATGTTTACCTACTACCTATGGGTGAGTATGCACTGTTATTACCGGACTACAAAGTAGACCTGTTAACCTATCTGAGGATGCTCTCAGTAACTCATTACCTTATCATAAATATGAATAACTATGAATATGTAATGCTGGTAATCAATATCTCATATAATTCTTATGGATAGAAGGATTGTGATATACATGTACATGCAGTACACATTGTAATTGTATGTACATATATCATATACATTTCAAGGTTAGGCATGTAAACATATCGTACATATGTATATAACTATATATACATGTATATATATTCGTCTTATCTCTGTTCAGATCAAGACAGTGAAGACTGGATCAGTGTTCTGGGCCATTGCTACTGCAATAGCTTACTTCTATATGGTATGCTAATTTCTATTAATATCATGTATTACATTATATGCACTGACTGCGTTTCTCTATAGCAGGTAGATCACTGTGGTTGGTGTGACACCGATAGGTATACCTTATTACCTTATTGTGAAATAATATACTATTGTGACATGTGTTAATGTGATGTGTTACAGGTGTCTGCGTGGGGTGGCTATGTGTTTATTATCAACCTCATACCTCTACATGTGTTTGTACTCATCCTGATGGGTCGGTACTCTAGTCGTCTCTATACTGGTTAGTATTTACTTGTTAGATCCCCTCTGATATAATATATGATATCATGTGCACGTATATCATGTCATATTGCATGTCTGTTATGTTAGCTATTGTTGTATAATTGTATCATGTTTCAGGTTTCTGTACCTTCTACATAGTCGGCACACTTCTGTCCATGCAAATCCCATTCGTTGGATTTCAACCAATCAGAACAAGTGAACATATGGCAGCTGCTGGTAGGTGCTCTCTATTGATGTGTAAAAGCTGTAGAAAATACCTTGCCTAACTGCTCTTACAAGTATTTATGAATAACTGAACTACATGTAGCTGAATGCTGTAACACGTATACCTGGTTATATTATGGTATAATATTCATTTCACACATGTATACCTACTATATGAGCTGCATTGCTTCACCACTTGTACAGAGTAAACCCAGGAGTACACTAGACTACACTGTACACCTGGTAATGTTGTCTCTCTAGCCTCAGCTGGTCATATTATGGTATCAGCATTGACCATTTGGATTTGTCATACCTTAAAAACACATCTAATCCAAATCAATAATGCTGTGATAATCAACAGCCAATAGCGAAGTATATAACAAGTGTTACCTGTAGAACTAAGGTGTGATAACTCCATGTTGATGATGGAGATCTGAGAGGAGTTGTCAGTACTCTACATTGTTTATATTTTAGGTGTGTTCGCTTTACTCAATGCCTACGCTGTACTCACCTACATAAAATCCTACATGACAAAATCTGAATTCAAGTCGCTGTTTGTCTTTGCTATATCGGTCTGTGCCGGTATTGTGTTCCTTGGAGTTGTCTACCTTACGTATGCAGGTATTATTGCTGCATTATATTACTAAGATGCCTTACTTTGCTACAGTGTTACTGCACTGACGTATTACTACACTGATGTCTTACTCCACTGATGTATTACTTTACTGATGTCTTACTCCACCGGTGTATTACTAATGTGTTATTGTATTCTCCAAATTCTTTCATCAGCTTATACAATGTTTACTTTGCTCATCACTGTATTTCAATCCTTAGGTTATGTGGCACCATGGAGTGGACGGTTCTACTCTCTGTGGGACACCGGCTATGCTAAGATACATATCCCTATCATAGCCTCAGTTTCTGAGCATCAGCCCACCACCTGGGTGTCTTTTCTCTTTGATCTTCACGTACTCAGTTGTGTGTTCCCTGCTGGAGTCTGGTTCGTCATCAAAAACATCAACGATGAAAGAGTATTTGGTAGGTCTGTTACACTATTTATAGGTGGTATGAGAACATTTGGTAGGTCTTTATATATAATACAATGTATATCGGAGTGTTTGTTAGCACTGCATATATAATATATCAGAGTATTTGGTAGATCTGTATATATATAATATATCAGAGTGTTTGGTAGATCTGTATATATATAATATATCAGAGTGTTTGGTAGATCTGTATATATATAATATATCAGAGTGTTTGGTAGATCTGTGCATACGTTACAACAGATCTACCAGGTACTCTCACATTTAATTATATTCAACATTCATTGTTGTTTGTTTTATGGGAGGTGTCCAGCTTATAATGTTTCACTATTGCTGACGCTTATGTGCATGTTTCTTCTTAGTGGTGCTGTACGCTACGTCAGCTATATACTTTGCCGGAGTCATGGTTCGACTCATGCTCACACTCACACCCATAGTATGTGTATTCGCTGCCATTGCTTTTTCACACACGTTTGAGAATTACCTGCGTGACGAGCCAACACCACCCAAGAAGACACAGCCAGCCCCTGCGGCAGAAGAGAAAGCTACTCCAGTTAAGGACGGGCGGGTAGGTCTATAAACATCTTAGAGATAAGTGTGATTATTCTCATCCCATGAATCCATCTACTGCACCTTGTTCATCTATATAACGTTGACCAGGTTGCTGACAGATCCACTAGTAAACAGAGGCAGAGGTTTAACCCTGCTAAAGGTGTAGTTAATACCCAGGTAATCCACACTTCTCTCTCGCCTCTTCAGTTTACAACATTCTTAATTTGTTGGAGTATTCTGTATATTTTGGTTAAAATTCCTTTTTTTATTCAAAAAATGAGTCTTTGTTATGAACTGCAACCGTACTGTTAACCGTACTTTCTATTCATTTGTCCCACAGAGCACCTAGGGCACCTTTAGCTACTGGCACTCTCCAATCTTGATCATAGATGTAAAGTTATTACCTGTTTACCATGTCAGTCTGGTCTATTAGTCTCGGTGCAGTCCATGTAATCGTGTAACACATGATTCTCGTTATGACTTGCATGGAGCCGGGCACATACTCATCCATGGTTTCACTAGTCCAGTGTAACAGCAGTAACCTCATATGTCTAACATACACTTTATTCTGATCGTCTGTTCACCGTATTCATCCTCTAACTTGTCTCTTACATTGTTACTGTTCCCTTCTTTCTGCTGGTATCCACTACTTCTTACACCATCATCATATAAGTACAGTATATAGTGTCTAGATTTTATAAAGGTGTGGTACTCCATAGGAGAGTTGTCTTTCCACAACCAACAAAAAGGTGTGTGTGCAGTACTCTAGTAAAGTTTTAGGTGACACTCACATCCACATTCTGTTGGCTGGTGGAGTAGGGGTGTCTGAGAACGAGTGCACACCACTGCAATAATTTCTCTTATGTTTGATTAATTAAATGTAGACAAAGCCACCAAAGGTTGGCGTGGACAACAAGCCTCCAAAGAAGAAATCTGATGCGGCTAAGTCAGGGGGTGATGCCGGAATGGTAACTGGCAATCTCAAGTCTATCATAGTGATGGTGATGATATTTCTGATCATGTTATTCTGTGTCCACTGTACGTGGGTGACCAGCAACGCCTACTCTAGCCCCAGTATTGTACTCGCCTCCTACAACCACGATGGGTAAGTAGTTGTAAGGTGTTCCCTCAGTCACTGCAGTTTAGTTTGTATACGAGCATTGTACATTGTGCTTATATTGCACGGTAATATGTCTGGAATTAAAATATTAGCAATAATGCCTTAGAAATAGGTTTTGTGTTAGGAGATGCGGGTATTGATATCATGTACTTGTATTGTACGCTATGGTATAGTTACTAGTAACAGTTGAAACTGTATTGATATCGTAGATCTAGAATGATACTCGACGATTTCCGTGAGGCGTACTATTGGTTGAGACAGAACACCGATGACGAGGCTACAGTGATGTCATGGTGGGATTATGGCTATCAGATAGCAGGGATGGGTAACAAGACAACATTAGTAGACAATAACACATGGAATAACAGTCATATCGCACTGGTTAGTTATATGTACGCATACTCAATGCCTAATATTAGTGTCTTTGTGTCCCCTTGGACCAGTCAAGGTCTCAAAGTTCAAAGATTCCTACTCGGTCTAAGCCCAAAATACTAGCGACCTGGGATCTCGGTTAGAGAAAACCATCCATAGCTCACGGCACACCCGGGTTTCTCACACAAAAATCACATTTTGTATTTGGCCCTGGCCAATGAGTTTTCACACCTTTACCGGAGGTAGTGTGGAAAATACTTGAACTAGTTGGCCTGCGCCTGAAAGTTCTCTGATCATAATATGACTTGGTGTGAGGATTCCTTTAGTGTCCGGCATCTAGTGTGGTATATTACACTCCGACTATACTGTCTCCATCGTATAACTCTATTGTTGATAACTCATTCAGGTGGGTAAAGCTATGTCGTCCAATGAGACGGCTGCATATGACATCATGAAGATGCTGGGTGTGGACTATGTACTCGTTATATTCGGAGGTGTAATTGGCTATTCAGGTGATGACATCAACAAGTTCCTATGGATGGTCCGTATCGCTGAGGGAGAGCACCCACAGGATATTAAGGTTAGTGTACTGCTTGTAGACTGTTTAACTTATATATCATTCTGTATAGTACATATACCTGAATTACAAGTAACATATGTTCCAGCATGCTGCTAGTTCATGCAATAATTATATACACAGGTAGGTATATTACTGTAGATTGTAGTCCAAGTTGATATATATTACTAATCTATAGTGATATACCGTCCTATTATATGCTGTCTACCGTGTGATACTCGTTTGTGCATCACAGTGCTCACTGTCATAAGCTCATGTTCAGAGAAATCTTTACTTTGAAATAAATGCCACTCTGCACATGATAAATACCTGTGCAGTGTGTTTTATACTGAGCTTAGCCTGTGTTCCCTAGACTGTAAGTCATCTGTTTACAGGAGAGTGACTACTTCACCCCTAATGGAGAGTTCAGAGTGGACTCTGCTGGATCTAAGACTCTACTTAACTGCCTCATGTATAAACTGTGTTACTACAGATTCGGGGAGCTTCAGGTATCTACTCTAACCCTCCCTACCTTACTGTTTTACTATTGTAGAACCCAGTCTATTCATTTGAAATTGTAGTTGCTTGGTGTACGTTTGTATTACTAAGATATACGTATGTAGTATTTTACTACTTGTGTTTCTACTGTATTATATGTTGTAAAATTGTGTTACCAATTATATCATGGTCCTTCTGACGCTGTTACTGGTTGTATTATTGTATTACTGGTTGTATTATATTACTGTACTACTGGTTGTATTGTATTACCGTACTACTGGTTGTATTGCATTACCGTGCTACTGGTTGTATTGTATTACCGTACTACTGGTTGTATTGTATTACTGTACTACTGGTTGTATTATATTACTGTACTACTGGTTGTAGTTGGATCACCGAAGTCCCCCAGGCTTTGATAGAACACGTAACGTAGAGATTGGGCACAAGAACTTTAAGCTGAAGCATGTAGAGGAGGCATATACCACAGAGCATTGGTTAGTTAGAATATACAAGGTACTCAAGGATACCAATGTTAACAAGAAATCTAAACTTAATAAAAGACTTAGAAAGAAGACGACAACCAAGGTATACTATACTGTAGTAATATAATATAGTAGTATACACTGAGTATATAGTAGTATACATCGAGTATAGTATGTTAAGCCACAACCCCAGTCAGGGGCTGGTATTTTCATGGATTTGAAACACGTTTCTGACTACTTAAAACTACATCATTTAGTATATAGTAGTAGAGTATCATCTATCATACTGTTAGCTAGCTCATCTGCACCACCTGGATAAGTGGGTGTTCAACAGAGTCCATGAGCACCTCGTGTCTTCCCGTTAGATTTGAAACAGAAGTGAAGTATCATTAGCAGTGATACCACACTTAGACTATAGTACTGGGGAATTAAGAAGTAGTCAACTTTTACAGTAGCTCCTTACTATGCCACAGGCCTACCTCTGTTAGTTATACAGTGTAATATGTACTGTATGTTCATCTATTCTTCACAACTACCTCTACTGTTGGATTCTACTTGTAGACATCAAGAAACAAAAAAGGGACGCTAGGCAATCAGAAGAATATTGTGCGTGGTGTGAAGAAAGCCAAGTCAGCCAAATAAACTCAATGTGATGCCACACACTATAATGTGTCTTAATTCATTCAGTGAATTTTCTAGGCGTTGTTAATACATGCACACGTGGTTAATATATCTTCGTAGTATGTTATACTGTACATCCATTATACATTGTTATTAACATATTATCTTAATAATGTTTTACTTTCCAATTTGTTCATCATATCTTTCCTGCCCGCTGAAATTAGTGCATTAGGAGATTTGTACAGAGGAATTTTATGTATTTATAACATTACTTCTCATTCCCGATATTTCTGTTTAATGCAAATGATGTTAACACTTCTGTTCCAATCGATAAAAAAATAAACAAATAATTATTGTGTATATTATATTCTCCAACACTTTGCTCAATCACAAATGCTCGACCACCTGAATACTCCACCTTGATTGTTGTTAGAGCAATATTATTAATTACACTTGCATAAGGAGCCAGTACAATTATTCATGTTATTGAGGGATAGTTATTGGCAAAAACATGGCGACACAAAAGCATCTATCTTAATAATACAGTCCTGGGTTATGTACATTTTGTATATACATGTACATGTATGTTGTATTTTATTGTCAGTGGAGCAAAACTACATGTAGAATTGGGAGTTGTCCTCAGTTCGTGAGTGAAGAGGAAACAACTTCTCTTTCCAGCTTTCGTCCTTGACCCCCCATCTGCAATGTTTATGTTGGAAAGCAAAATGAGTTGAATATGCTACTCGTAGCCTTGCTGAAGTGAAAGTTCCAATTTTTTGTTCCTTTGCTACTCATAGGTTTATTAACATTCACTTCAACAGTTAGGTAATGGTGCCTTATATATTGTCTTAAAGTGTTTGATTTTTCTTGATTATATGCTGATTTCACAAATTTATAGCAAAAAAGTAGTTGCATGAACAGCACATGACTCAACATGAACATCAACATTTACATTTGATTAGTATTTTCTTTAGTATATTTTATGGCTATAGTTATTATTAGTGGATTCAGATTCGGTAATGATTAATACTCGTAATGTAACTAATATATAAGATGTGATTATTTTAATTAACCCAAGGAGTGCTCCTTGATTATTCTAAACACAAATCAAATGTATTGGATCTAATCATTTCATAATGATAATGTAATAGGCCTATAGATATAACATAATTATAATAATTAGGATTACATAGTCTTAGTAAGATAAATAATATAATTGCATAATCGTAATTGTTAACTGTATTTATAAATTTGTTCTCATGTAAATAATAAATACTTTATTTATACAATATGAATATCGTCTTGTATTCTATTTTTAATTATATAATAATAATAATATAATTAATAATAAATGTAATTTATTATAATTAAATTCAATTTTTATGGTTTCTTATTGCAGCTGCTTTATTCCTTGTAGGTAACGGTTCTGCTCAGCAACATCCATCTCACTCAATCCTCAGTATCGTCATTTTCCAAATGCCACATTCCCTTCTCCGCACTTATCGTATCCACCCATCTATGTTTTGGTCTACATCTCTTAATTTTCCTCATTAATACGCTTAAAGCCTCTACTCTTGCTGGTTCTCTGATCTTCTCATTCCTTTTATGCTCTTCTGATCTGGTGCCATGGATATATCGCAGCATCCTCATTTCATTGGAACTCGGTCAGTTTTCAAGGTACTGTGTAAGCGGCCATATATCATTGCCATACAGCATTGCTTTCCTGGTGCACATTTTGTATAACAGCATCTTTTGGAGCTTTTCTATCACACAGTACACCTCTCAGATCCATTTATCTATCCCACGCTTTCTCTATTCTTTTCTCTATTTCGGGTTTGCACTCCACTCCCTTACATCTTACAAGGAAACAGTTGGAAAATCGAGTTCAAAATATTATATAAATATAATGAATAATATTACATCATTTATTATTAGGCCTGTTATGCCGACTTTGATAAAGATAACAATAAGTACGCATATAAGTTAGAAATAATTTATTTTTTTATGTTGTATAAACGTTGAACTTACTATTATGAAATTTAAACGTATGAAAATATTGTTTATAATGGAAAGCTATATGAAAATATAAATAATATAGTTGCATAATCATTTAGATTTTATGCTAATACTAGAAAAATTAATGCTGTCTATGATACTTGACTATCTCAATTAAGGTCACAAATTTTAATTTTGAAAATGGATTTAAATTAATCTCAGTTGTTGATAGCGAATCGTCTACTTCCTTTCTGGGGCGTTGTATAGGCTGGTGATAGTTATTATTATACTTAGGTTCAACAAATGAGTAGCCTTACTAACAACTGTAGATCTCATTGTAATGATTATGCTCATGCTGTAATCATTCTAGTGGTTGAATACATCTAATATAATTTATTAGTTGCATCTTGTAACTAATAGGAACAAAGATTGACCAGAAAAACATGTTTGGTGTTGGAACTAATTTTTTGTGTCCTGCAAGTAAAAAGCTGAAATATAGATGTGCTGATCAAAGTTGGCATTGCTACTACAGTAGAGTAGGTATAGGGAATTTCCTGAAGGCCGATTTTACCTGAATTGTAATGAAAACCATAAGTCCTGCTATACTGTAAAATCTGACAGGTGAAGAAGTCCATGCACCAACCACGCTCAGTGAACTCGTGTGTTTGTCCTATTGTGTGCCGTAAAGTGTTCACTTTCTCAACATGGGACAATCAGTACTCGGAATTGAAACTAATTGTCCCTGTTTTATAGACTTAAATCCTTATACATATAGTGTACATGTAGTGTATACATACAGTTACAGGCTGCTGGATAGATTAGTTAGGCATATTTTAGATACACTGTTAGCTCCATATAACCAGAAACATAAGGTATCCTTTTGAATTCTATACAACACGTCATAATGAAAAGCTACATAAACCAGTGTGGAATGGTTTTACCAAGCCATGACACAAGCTAATGCTAGAGCAGTATTCAGTAAGCAGTAACATGGCATGTATAACACAATCAGTGCTGACTCTCTTGGCAGAGTGTCAAAAGACCATCCTAGTCTAAATCTGTTTGGAATTTATGTCACATTGGATTGCAAACCCATGACTCATTTTAACATGACTGTAGTAATGTTATAATAATTATACATGTGTTTTACTGTGTCATAATCTCCGTTGTAGTTAGTAGGCTCTACTACTACTACACCATACACCAGCTGGTAGGTGAGGCTCCACTCCTTATATACAAGCTGACGTAAGTGGAGGTAAGTTGTACATTCTGTAGCAGTACAAGTCTGACCCCTGACCTTTCTCGGCATCCCCTGTTGTGTTAACAACTCATTCACCCACATCTACACCTCATTCTTCTACCACTACATCCCTTACCTATACTTACATAATATCATAACCCATCAACTCATAACACTGCATGTTTTGACACAACTCAATCTTGCTTCTTCAATCAATACAGCATTCCATGCTTATTATCCCTCAGCCTATTGATAGTGTTGTAATATTATTATAGGCTAGTGTTAGGTGGTGATGGCGTCTACCAGTGACACTGGAGATAGGAAACAATCACATGCTACTCCTGTCAATGGATCAACCAGTAGTGACTTGGAGGATGACAATATTCATGTGAATAACAATAACACAGATAGTAAGTACATAGCCATGTCACATGTGTGTGAAGGTAGTGCAGTATGTAGCAACTAGATGAGTATAGTAATGTAAGTATAGTAAGTAACACATGCACATGTATATATATGCATGATGGTGTGTGTTTATAGAATCATGTAGGGCCATAGTTAGTATCGACAGTATATCAATATCAGTATATGATAGACACAGGTAATTTAACATAATCATATTTGCATAACTTATATAGAACCCCTAAGTTCCTTATTGGCATGACGTAATCTTCTATATAGTTGTAATTGTAAGTTGTAGTTGTAAGTTATAATATCATACATTGACATTGTACAGTAAGTGTACAGACTATTGCCAGCAGGTAAGTCACATGATATATCAATAGTAGTCAACACGCCTTCAACCAGTTCAGAGAATGTACTAATAGCCTCCCATCTGCTTTCATTTAGTACTGTCATGTGTGTTACAATATGGAATTGTCTCCTCATGATATAATATCAATCTACTGTTAAACACAGTGTAGGGCTGCTGTTAGGTATCTGTAACAAGTGCTAGCAGGTAATGATTGTGACAAGTGCTAGCAGGTAATGGTTGTGACAAGTGCTAGCAGGTAATGGTTGTGACAAGTGCTAGTAGGTAATGATTGTGACAAGTGCTAGCAGGTAATGCTTGTGACAAAATAGTTTTTAGGGATTATTATTTTTGGAAGTTTTATATAATCTTTTTTAATTTTTGAATTTCAATATCATGAAGGCTTCGTAACACTGCAGTTAGTTTAATGGCTGGAAATATTAGCTGTATTACTCCACGCAATGCCAGCAATATGGGCAAAGGTAGGATAGAGGCTATACAAACGTATATAATTTAGTTGAAGAATGCAGTTAATAAAAATCATTAGTGCGACAGTGTTGGGAAATCCCATAGACTATAACTCCCTGTTGTGAGCCTGAAGACCAACTATGCGGTGACTGCTACGGTCATGCCCAGATACATAGCCTTATACCACACAGTCAGGGGAGATAATGCCATAAAAATAATAGCATAAATAGCATAAAAATACTAAATGTATAGTATTATTAGTGAATGTACATAGATGACATTGCTCAGCATGTGTGGTGTATGTCGATGGTATATTTATTATTTATACTAGCTACATCATCCTTGTTACAATAAATTATTATCAAAGATGTAGTTAGATGGGTTGCCTCCCCTTTCATTGGAGAACAGATAACTCTGTATGCTTACATGTGACTATTGATCCGTCAATGTTCTAACAATTGCAGTTTTGTAAAAGAAATTAACTTGACGATACGTGTGAAATTAACATGGATAAAGACACAAATTATCACTGATGCTTTACTAAACTGAATGTACTATGGGTGTAATAGGGTGAACAGAGTCAACTATAGAAACTGTGTAGAATGTTGGAATATATATTTCCTTGTATGAGTGAGATAGTAATATTTGGGATTTCTCCGATGTTATTCATCATCGGATCTATTGAATAGCTTGAGGACAATAAATTAGATCAGTCAGTGGGTATCGGCTCACAGCCCATCTTGTGCAATATTAGTGCAGCTCATATTAAACTATACTGTTAGGTTTTGTCAGCACCTTAGCCAGCGTGTCCAATCTACCAGCTGATAAGGATAGGTTAGTGGAGCTAATGGTATCTCAGTGATAGATAAGGTACTGCTTGTGCACACATGACTGTTAAGGAATGGTGTCGTATACAAGGAGATAAGCCACAAGTGAGTGTACCTGCTCAGTAGTGAACCAAGGATAGCAACCCACTGTTGTTATACTTCACAGCACCGGCTGTACTTTGTACATAATTGTGTTACTTTTGACTCGGCTCAGCTGTTCAATTCAAACTATGACCTCTCATTTTGGGCTCTCTCTTGATGATGAAGACTTGATTGCAGTACCAGGTAAGCCTTTGTACATGTCATTGATGTTCTCTGTAGAGACCAAGGCTTTGCTGCTAGGATCTTAGGCTGTAAGCCTACCTGACTGAATGGTTGTGTTTGTATTGTTTCTCACTTTGTTATGACTAACAAAGAGTGGAGCTATGTGTTCACTCAGGAAATATCTTGCACAATGGTCAACCGTTTGCCAAGTTGTAAGGTAGAAATATTTGGCAGTAGTTACCATCTCATGTCAGCTACGAAGCTATGCTGGTAGCTAATATGGAGTCATAGTAAACAAGTTAGCCAACTGGGGGGCATGCCACAACTACCGTCACAGGATGAGCCAGGGCCTCTAGTTCCATCACGGAACATGCTGGTCACATGTGTGTCAAATACTATGTGCTCTATACTCTGTTAATTCACTGGTTCTCTCTCTTGAGGTGGTAATGTGCTCTGCTGTTGTTCCATAGGTTGTTTGTGTACTTTTTGACATTTGACACAAGTGCTAGCATGTGCTGCCAATGCAATCTATGCATCGGCACCCTGGATTAGAAGAAGGGCGACATTCAATCAGCAACCGCCTCCCTTTCCCAATATTATGCTCACATATTTTTGAGAATATCCCTGGAAATGTGCTATCATATTATATATACAAATACACGTCCTACATGTACAGTTGACTTTTCAGGCTTTCCACCTAAATTTGCACCAGGCCTCGATTTGAAATCAATCGACCAGAATAATTGCATGGTTTAAATTAAACATTTCACTTTTTTGGAATGTTGCTGCTTGCATATTGGAGACACGGCTATTATCATACTTGGAAACACAACCATGTTCACAAAAATACTGCTGGGAAATCTCTTCTTGGAATTATGAGCAGACAACTCCTGAATCCAACAATATTTCCGCTCAATTCTAGCTGCATAAATCTGTGGTTAGACAAACAGTGCAGTATCATCTAATAATTCCTGTCTTGCAACACTGGTCCTAGCCAACCAAGCAGCAGACGCTGCTTTCGTTTGACTGGGTCCTGGAGATGCTCACTACTGGTACATGCATGGTGATTTATCTCTCTTGTTTAACCACTGAATGTCACACAAAGTGATAGGCCACCCTCCGCTGCTGTAGATAGATACACAGTAACTTGATTCTGGTCGCTACTAGTTTACAAGAACAACACAATCACCTGTCACATGACTCTGACTCAACTATCACTGCATTCTATTCAGTGGCAGTTGAATGCTGGCCTGGGCATCTGCACAGTGCATTCTGGGATATCTACTAGTGGGCTGGACTTAGATTTCATGCTCTTTTTGAGTGTTTATTGAAAGATGCAATCATATCAAGTATAGATTAGCTAGGAAGAACACGTTGTTTATATCATCCATCAGCTATAGATAGAGAGAAGGAAGATTTCTTTAGATCTCATCAGTTGATTTGTAAACTGGCTATGCTGACATGCTGACTTGCAGCTGTGACTCTTCTCCATTCTCCAACTCATCAGCATCTAACTATTCTCCTAGCTCGGCATACTCTCCTGCCATGTCTATCCATTCCATCCACAGCGGTTACCCTACCAGTGCTGCGTACGAGGAATACGCACACTCACTCTACTCACCTGCCGAAGTACTTAGTTGTGGATATTATAGTAGTAAGTAACGTCTGTTATATGTACCACAGTCAAATAAATACATGGATACACAACATGTTCAATTAATAGGGCTTTGTTAACATATTCAGTGTTTCAGTATTTTTAGGTATATTTTTAATCCTTTACTTTCATGTAAATAGTTATGGTTGCTCAGTGATTGATTGGTTTTAGGTCGTAAGGTTATCTTTTTCTTTTGTGATTTTGTTTACATTTGAAATTCTTGATATGTAGTAGGCGCTTCTATCATTATTAATATAAACACAAGAAATTTGACATGAAGCAGTTTCCTTGCGTCATTCTGCTGCTGAAAGATTCGATATTCAACTAGAAATCTGTATGGGTATAATAAGCATAATATGTGTTACAGTGTAGAATAACTGAATGGTTGCTATTATTGGTGTTTGATGTGGATGATAAATCACAAGTACAGTTTAATTACACAATAATAACTTTAATCATCACTGCACATTTTTTATCATTACATGTTTAATGCAATTAATTAGAATAATGGTAACACTTGGAAATGGATTAGTTGTGTAATGGATACCAATGCATGTCCTACACTGACAGATGAATAATACTGACAGGTGCCCCCTTCCCTTCTCAACTGGGCCCTCTTAGGTTTTATGTGTAAATACAAGGAATTGATTTGACTATTAATTATAATATACAATGTAACTTCCAATCATATTACAGAATTCCTGCAGTGACCAGCTGATACTGAACTATGATCAGCTGACTTAACTATTACATAACAGCATTAGAAACTCTTCATATATTCTGTCACACAGTTAATTGATGTTTAATTGTTATTGAGTGATAATCCATCAGGTCAGCTGGTGATCTGTACATGTAATACAGCAATTGTGGCAAACCACAATTATCTTAAAAAATAATCATGTTTGCTTTACTTAGAATTTGGTTAGTAAAACAAACATTGTAGCCTCTACTAAGAGCAAATCATCACTAAGAAGTTGCACAAATTTTTGAACTAATTTTTATCGTGTGACATATAAACAGAGATGTAAAATAATTTTGAATCTGTCGGCACATTGCCAGCTGGGATTAAAAACAATTGGAGAGGTGGAACGGAGGGTAGCAATCTCAGGTCACCCTAGTTTATGTTGACCACAGATGGTTATACAACTGCCAGTTAGTTTACACTATTTGATTCTTTGGATTGGGGCCAAATTTTAACTAATGAGCTTGTTTTTATTTTGGTTCCTGAGAATTTAATTTGAGTGTGAAATGATAGTAGTATTAGTATAATTTAATGCTGTACTTTTCTACACCAACTGATACTATATCATTAGATAGCCCAGGGCGCTTATCGCCGTTTATCTACCCACATGGAGACTAGATTTTGGTACTAGTTTTATTTGTGAAGGCCTAGTAATATATCTACAATGTATCTATACATAATAAATGTACATGTAGCGTTAGGTAACTATGTGTTGGAGAATAAGGATAATTATACTGTTTTCACACTCTGTGGGACAGGAGTTGTTGGTAACTGTCACCCTCTTATGCTGTGGGTAAAATACAACCGATGGGTAAATGAAGAGTGTTAGAAGTGTTATAAGTGGTGGGGAAGGGTGCACCCTAACACTGCAGTGGTTGTAGCACCAACTCTTCTCTGATTTATGCTTTTATAAATGTGCAACTATGCAGCAGGTCTTAGCTTTACCTTGCCTCTTACAAGTCTTACACAGTTCCCGCAGTTATTACTACTTTTACTCGTATTACTGTAACTACTACCACCATGTAAATTATTGCTGTGTGATGAGATGCATTTTGCAGCCGACACTATAATTTACTCTTATTTCAGCCGGAGATGTACACAGTGAAGCGGGAGACGCACAGGTACTGAATACATTGAGCTCTCAACTATGTAATATATGTGGAGATCGAGCAACTGGTCGACATTACGGTGCCTCCAGCTGTGACGGATGCAAGGGATTCTTCAGGTAGTCATTCAGTTAGAGAGTAGTGTGAAAGGATAACACAGAACTCCCATTAATAAATAATAAAACTGTCTAATTTATGCATAAAATTATTTTCATTGAACATGTTGTTTGAGTAAACAGTTTAAGAGTGGTAAATGTCTCGTTTTGGTGTTGTGGGGGAAGTGAGAATGTGCAGTGTGGCAGTTAAAGCTTCCTCCAAGCTCTATCAGCAGCTTGACTGTTGTTTGGTAAGGTACTGCCGACTGGTGAGCTATTATATTGTGATTGGTTAATTTCAGGCGGAGTGTACGCAAGAACCATGTGTACTCGTGTAGATTCAGTCGTACCTGTGTGGTGGACAAAGACAAGAGAAACCAGTGCAGATATTGTCGGCTGAGAAAATGTTTCAGGGCTGGTATGAAAAAAGAAGGTATAGCAAAAGTACTCACAATATTATGTAACCAGTTAGGTGACTACAGATGTATTAGTCGGAGTACTGTGGGGTATCTAATATAAATAGCTGTTGTGCATTTACTGTTACCAAACTGTCTGGTGCGGTCTTTATATATTATTATGTTCATCTACATGTTTATGCCTGTTTGTATGTCCAGCTGTACAGAATGAAAGAGACAGAATCAGTGTGAGGCGGACCAGCTATGATGACGTCGTGCAGAACCATTCACTCTCCGTCAGCGTACTACTCAATGCAGAGATGACGTCGCGTCAAGTCAGTCAGGTGAGTTGTACAGGGGAGATAATTCTAACACTCCAACACATGTAGGGTTGTCAGCACTAAATGAAGGCATGACTTTTGCTGCTGTGTGTTGGCAGAGGGTAAAAGTCCATGCTAATGAGAATAATAATATAATATAATAATTATATAATATTTTAATTTACTCATTATCTGTCATATGATGTATTTATTTACCCAGCTGATGTGTTTAACTATTAAAAGATGATATAAAGAGTAACTTGTTGCCACTGATATCTGGTGTGTTAGAAGTAGACAGTTCAGGTCAAACCATAGCACAACTATATGTTTATACTAGCTTATAATAAATGTGGCTCAAGGTACAGCTGCCAACATACACAATATTATATCAATCAACTATATTTCACAATGTTTTGTTGGTGCTTTTGTGACATAATGTCACTGCTGTTGATGCCACCTCTGCTGCAAATAGACAGCTAGAGGTGACTAGTCATGCTGGGGTGGTGTGCAATCTAGCAGGTATAAGTGTCAGCTGTCCTCATATGGTACGGGACTCCGATGTTGGTACCCAGTCTATCCAAATTGGACCAGCCCCAACCCTAATGTTAAATCTCCCCTTTGTCATTAGAGGAGCTTTCCAGGCGTAATAAGGCATCATAAGTATCGTGTGTTGTGTTTGTTACCATGACAACCGCAATTATGGTCACTATATCCATAGAAATGTTACGCTCCCCTCCGGTTAGTATGCCCACTATGATAGTGAAATGAAACTGTAAAGTTAGTAAATTTATTGTCAATATCATAGGAATGGAAGCCAAGCCCCCTTGCCTATCTAATCTCTGCTAAAGATAAGTCTAGATAACTTAGTTTGAATAATAGCTGATAATCTGAAAAGGTTCGAATATGTTTGAGGAGTACTGGGGTGCCACCCGTATTTAAATGCCTTAGATACTCTACTAATTACGTAATCGCTTGCATAGTTCTCTAACAAGTAAATATTTGTCATAATCTGTAGCTGAAGCCAAGAATGCTTTTTGATAATATTATATGGCTGGCGTAAATAATGGAAATATTTAAGTTCTGCTTTTCTTGGCCGTTACTGCAGTCAATGATCAGCCAGTAAACACCTCTTAAGTTAGCCAATGCTGGGTAAGGTGTTTATAGCCACCTAGTGTAGACCAGTAAATGTCAAGGCTGTTGTGATGCACATGTACTATTATTACACTGTCGGTTTGCTCTGCTTCAGATGCCCTCACCGTCACCTGGATTTGATCTCTCACACAAAAGAGTCGCGACAGTGGAGGACGTGGTGGAGTCTATGAGCAAACAGCTACTTATACTGGTAGAGTGGGCCAAGTTTATACCAGTCTTCTGTGACCTTTCACTTGACGATCAGGTGAGTCGTAGGATACGGATAACGGCCAGTCTAACCTAAGTCAATACTGGAGTTCCATGATGTGCCCATTCAATGCTGATGTGGCTGATATTTCCGTCACTGAGCTGTGAATTAAGCTTTAATTACTAGCTCGAACCTGTTGTACATTAGAATGTTGTATGATCTCACTTCCTCTTCACAAAAATAATAGTCGCTCTGTGCTTTTTAGTGTCAGTTTCACATTGATGTCTTCAACCAATGGCTACCATTGGCTCCTATAACCCAACTCAATATACTGTGTCTTTAGGTGGCTCTGTTGAGAGCTCATGCCGGTGAACACTTACTGCTGGGAGTAGCTCGGCGGTCTATGCCCATAACAGACACTCTACTGCTGGGTAACGACTTTGTGATTCCCCGAGACTGTAACACTGTAGAGATCAGTAGAGTAGCCAATAAGGTGCTGGATGAAGTCGTCAGACCTCTAAAAGAGACTCAGATAGATGACTCGGAATTTTCCTGCCTTAAAGCTATCGTCTTCTTCGACCCAGGTCAGTCTATATACTCTAGTGGTCAGTCTATATACTCTGGTGGTCAGTCTATGTACTCTGGTGGTCAGTCTATATACTCTAGTGATCAGTCTATGTACTCTGGTGGTCAGTCTATATACTCTGGTGGTCAGTCTATATACTCTAGTGGTCAGTCTATATACTCTAGTGGTCAGTCTATATACTCTAGTGGTCAGTCTATATACTCTAGCAGTTAAATCTGTGTCACTGTCCAGGTGCTCTAAACCGAGTAGCGTGTAAAACCATTGCTTTGTTTCTGAAAATGTTTCCTTTCCATCTTATCTTTCTTCAAATTAGAAACTACCGTATTATCTTTCTGTAGATTACATTTGTTGGCAAAGATATCTTGTCGGGTCCAAAGTCCATCATCACTATATCTTTCCTTGCATCGTGTTGGAAGTTTTCTGCGAAACGGTCATTGGAACTTGCGTAAATTACCAATGCTGCCCTGGTTATATAGCCCTGATTTTATGGCAGTGGTTAACGGTCCTGGTTCCTAGCCTCAGCTACATGACTTTATTGTAGCCCTAGCAATGTCAGCTTATAGAGTTCTATTTATTGGTTCTGAGTTTGTATTGGTGAGTCGCTGAGGCCTAATGATTGTTGGAGAGTCCAAAGTCCAACACGCTCATCTCGCAGCCTCGAGTCACATGCCGTTTACTCACAACTATCAGTATGCCAACTGCTCTGGGTATACCAGTTTTCAGGTTTTAGTTAAAAAATGATGTTTGGTGTAAACTCTGCTCTCCTAAGTGTACAGTAGCAATAATTTCTTTATCGAACAATGTTCAAATAAAAATTGTTTACAAGTATAATACCGTTAGCTGCATAACAGGGCTGTTTGAATGCAATTAGGCCGACTTTCATCTTCCTACATGGTTATTGAAACTCTGCCGTATCGTGGAGTCAGCTCACTGGTTATCACTTACTCACACACACGTTGTATTTCAGATGCCAAAGGTTTAAGTGATCCACAGAGAATAAAGAGCATCAGATTCCAGATTCAGTTGAACCTTGAAGATTATATAAATGATCGTCAGTATGACAGCCGTGGAAGGTGAGCTCCCTTTATCTCTGTACCCAACCCCCACCCTCACCCCACACAGTCTCGAACTATTATACCAAAATACCTTATGCCTACACCGACATGTGTGCGTTGTCATCTTTATATTACCGTAAATTAAATGATATTATTAAAATTATAACTTTGTTGTCCGATTTACTTAGACGTGTACAGATACAATCCTCCTGTATTCCTTTATGTACATGTAATGTAAATCCAGCGATACAACGCAAGTGTGCGTTATTAATTGTGTGTTATTTCCCATTATACATGATATACATGATGTACAATGTCCCCCTATCTAGTATCATATTATACCTGCATGTGTAATATGAATACATTTACTTACTACTTATTTACAGATTCGGAGAGATGTTACTGATACTGCCATCACTACAGAGCTGTGCGTGGCAGATGATTGAACAAATCCAGTTTGCTAAATTATTTGGTCAAGCTCGCATTGATAACCTACTGCAGGAGATGCTACTTGGAGGTGAGTACTAACTCATTCTGGTTATACACACACAGTTACCATGGTTACACATACACATTCACCATGGTTATGCATACGCAATCATCTGCCTCTACGGTGGACAACTGCTGTTCCTGATGCATGTGGGACCAACTTCTATTCCACCTTTGTTATCTCGCTTATACTATCTTGCGATCTGCGAGCGTACCCACAATGCATCTGTCTAGTCGATATGAAACCCTACTAGATCTATGGCATGTATCCAAACTTTATACTCCCTATTTGTAAAGGCGTTATCCGCTTCATTTGAAACCTTACTTGAATATTTAGGTCTAGACCATGTGATTAGTCATCGGTGCAGGGGAAGACAGGTGCAGACTTTTTTCGTTCCAAGATTCCATGCGAGTCGTACTGCTTTTTTGTATTGCCCATAAGATGCCGGTGAATCGATATCCATAGAAGCTGTGTTGATGCAAAAGCAATCAACAGGTACCGAAATCTTGTGCTGTCTACTGCATCTCATCAGCATGTAAACATTGATAGAGCACAACTCCAACCTATTTTCCCTTGCACACTTTCATGATATAATCTAATGGACAGCACATGTAGATAGTACGAATATTACATATACATGTACATGTAGATAGTACAAATATTACATGTACATGTAAATAGTACAAATATTATATTTATGGCTATCAGACTATCATCTATCTATTATTGTGGTGGTAAATCTGTTAACTAGGAGTTGGTGCCAGTCCTCCCGACTCTCCTTCAGATATGGGGGTGGCAGCTGAAGCGGACCTAGTAGAGTGTGACTAGCGGGGTCGACGCCTCCGCTGGTTGACCAGGTCAGACTCATAGCACTGCTTGGTGTCTGTGTGCTTCGGGTGCTCTGTACCTCTCATTATAATAACAATCCTAATAACCTTCATTTGGTGACAAGAATCTCGATTTATCATCATATACACCATCTTGCAAATAAAAACACTAAATTTATATATTTCCGACCTCTCATCGCACAACCTTACATATCACGTGACCCTCTCAGAGCACACGACCTCTAGTATTACAGGACCTCCTGTATCATACTAACTCTCTCATTATGTGACCTCATGACCTCTCATATTACCATGACCTCTTGTATCACAACCTCTCATAACTGCACTGACTGGCCTCTCACCCTCACATGTAGTCTGTTTTCGTTCATTCTCAACAAGCACCGTTAATATTTCTCTGTAGAAAGGAGCATTGCATTTTTGGGAAGCTCCTTGTTGTTTGGTAACCCAGCTCGTGCTTGCCCTGTCTAACTCTCACTCTATCTATTACATGTATAACATAAATCTACAATATATACATGTAGTTTAAAGTCGTCGCTTGTGATTTAAGCGTCATCAGTACCTACATGCAGTATATATTACGTCCTGTGTGTTATACGATTCCACTGCACACTGCACAGTACACTGTCTGTCTACCCTCATACAAGTAGTTAGCTAACACCTTGGTTTTTCAGCAATCTGGTTTTTAGCTGCTAACCAGTTCTGCTCTATCCTTATGTATTACTGCTCATACTGTAGCCCTGTCTATTTGTTTATTAATAAATGTACATTTTTATGTTATGTTTATGAAACACAAGCATATCTACACGCACATGTTTTGTGCAAATGTCTAGTTTTATCTATTCTTCATAATCTTCATAACACTGCCATCCACTTAACTTACTAAAACTTCTGGTGTATTCCCTGTTTAACATTTATCCCTAAAACATTTCCACTAAATACTGTTATTTCCCTATTTCAATATGACTGTCTTTCATCTCAGTATTTTCCTTATATGTGTGATTATGGTTTGGCTGATTCATTGCAGGCACTAACACGGATCTAACTCCACCCAACTCTGCTGAGAGTGTACAGATGGGACCACATGATCATGTGAATGCACAGCACAGAATAGTCTCCCCTCTCATGTGTATGGGGACAGGAAATGCCGACATGGCCGCCCCCATGAACCTCTCTAACTCGGAGACTCCACAGTCCAGCCCTACAGCGGCTCAGGATTACAAAGTATATAAGCGAGAGATTATGTAAATGATCTCTTCTTTCGCTTTGTCAAAGACTATAATAATCAAAGGCATAATAGTTTCATAGGACTTAGAGTTCGTTGGAGACTAGAATAATAAACAATATGATATAATAACATATTACAACATCCGTGTGTCTGCTTTAACTTGAGAACCAATGAGTTGTATACCTCAGGTTTACTACTTTATATAGTAATTACATCTCCCTGCGCAAGAAATCAATGCAATTTGTACAGAAAATTATTTAATTTTTATATTATTCAATCACCTTATTTGTAATTTTATTTACTTATAGATGTAGAGGCATTATAGTAATGATGGTGTAATATTTCAATAATATGGTGTTTACTGCACTGCATTTGTTATAGTTGGTTGCAATGTGCATGCAATGTTTTGTCTGAACATATTTTTAGAGTAAGCAACAGTGTATTGTTATACACATTATATATCTACATACAGGTATAGGCTGTTGATTGCTTCCGGAAATCTATGCAAGTAGAGAATATATTATTATAGATATTATTATATTATTCTGTTGGTGTTTCCAAACACTATTATATACTACTCAATCATGGAATAATTTTTTATATTCTAATTTTTTAATCAGTCTCAAATTTGTTAGATTATTTCTAATATTCCAATATTTTTATATATCAAAACATTAGACTTAGCGCTGCATGTATTATATGCTTTCAGTTACAGATTGGTGCCAAATATATAGTAGTATTGTAATATTATACCATTATTTTGGACACAATGCATGAGCTGATGGAGATGATGACAATGAAACAATGGGCACAATAATAGCTTTTCCTCCTTCAACCAGTTGCCTTTCATCTACTCAATGGAATTGTGGGATTTTTGGGGCAGATGTGTGAAAATTTCCACATCAAATTATTAGTCTACTTGTTCTTGTATGCTCCTGCTGGTAATCATATACCATTGTTTCTTGTAATTGGTATATACTACTCCTAGTATGCCTGCCAAACCATGACAGATATCTCGACTGTCACCAAATATAACTGATAAAACAGAAAGACTCAAAATTAACTTTGATTTTACATGCATGTAAGATCTAAGACCTACAATATTTTATTGGTATTACAAGTCTAAATAAAAATCTTGTGAGAGACTGCAAAAATGAACTTTTTTGTGATACAATAACATCTACTGGGGAAAATAATAATAATAGTGAAAAAAGGGTACAGCAGCAAAATAAATAGAATGAGCACACTACTAAAGGGCCCTAAATAAACCCCATGGACACAGCAGAATAAAGGGACAATGACTAGGACTAGGTATATAGAATAAACAAAGTATAAACATACTAGTAGCTAGTTACGGTGAGGTAGCAACACTGAGAGTCATACAGAGTCATTCTTTTTATTTGGTAAGTAAAATCCATGATTTGGGGCGACCATCTTGGGTGGATAAGCATGCATCGTTGCATCAAATAGTTTGTTCCCAATAGCTATCTGATACTGTGCGGCCTTGTCCGTCACGTAAGACATGGTGACTGTACCATCCGCATCATCATAGTTTCGAATGAAACCGAGGCAGACTTGTTTTTCTAGCGTAAAGCCATACGCACTGCTTGTTACATTACCAACATACTTTCCGTTACGTAATATCGGCTCGCCCTGCCAGGGGAAGTTGTCAGTTGTTATATCATGATCATCCAGCGTCAGCATAACAAACTTCTTTTTAATTCCTTGTTCTCTTTGCTTCAATAGAGCGTCTCTGCCAATGAAGTCTATTCCGCTCTACAGATATAGATATTGTATGTTAGAAGACAGTGCAGAAGAGGTCAATGTCTCTACAAACAGTAGCCTATATCTAAATTTATGGCTAGGGTTTTGTATCAGATGAAGATGACTGACTTTATATTAGAGGTGAAAACAAGTTGGAATCTAATATAATATAACTGATGAGTGATTGATATGATAGCTTATGCTGCTCGTGTCACTCTAGTAAATCACCTACATATGTATATAATAAACATGACAAAGTCTGAGATATTATTATTATTATTATATATACATGTGTATCATAATTATAATTGAATTAATATGTTATTATTATTTTTGTTTTTTATATATACAATAAACTATATAACGACAGTAAATAAATGTAATAGTCATATAATTATGGTATTATTATGTATGTTCTCCTAATCAGGATATTATATTGGCAGCACAGTGTCATAATATAATACTACATATGGTTCTATAATTATACCATGTTATAGGGCATATATCACCAAAACAGTAGGCAACCGAAAATATTACATTTAATGTGTATATAATTATATTTACAGGCTGTAATTTCAGGGAAGCCATGCAGCATTATTGAATGTAATAATATACATGTATATAAATGGACATGGACTCGGTGCTATAGAGGGCACCAGTGTTTCTGTACTCGTCATAAGACAGTCATTTGTTGGGGGCCACTAATATCGCTGTATTTCATGACCTACAATCAATGATTGGCTGGTATCAAACCTACCATACTACGTTCTAGGGTCTAGCGCAAAGAGAGAAGAGGGAAGATGTGTCACTCAATAATAAAACCCTGGTCCTCAGATTCCGCCCACTGACAGTCCTAGTCTTCTGCTACACAATTTTGAGCCTTTTATATCACTATAGTATGGGTGGCCAATAACAATATCAATAATTATTATATAACTAATAGTGAGGATTCAGTTGACACAACTTCTTACTCAACCAGCACCTTATTTGTGGGCGGAGCATCAATACTTATTAACAAAAGTGACACATGTTCCCCTCTACTCTCTTTGGTCAAGGTAAAAGTGACCTCTAAGGCCAATTCCCCATTAGTTGCCAGAAGACAGAACTGGTTGCTGGCTGCAGACCATGCACATGTGCACTGTGCAGGGCACCTGTCAATCATGCCCAAACAGGCACTATCAAGTTGTGCCAATCAGCTGATATATGTAAACAAACAGCTGATAAATTTACCATCAACTGATAACCACCACATCTAAGCTGAGAGTGGTACAAGAGGGGCTAGTGGTACTGCTTGGTCTCAACCCAACTGGATTATGGGTAGCATTAGAGTAGGACTACAATGAGGTGTACATTATCTGACAGGCCCTGAATGTATTCAGTACCGACATCAACTTAGAAAATCAGTTGAAATTAATTGTCATATGGTGGTACAAAGTCAGAGTGATAGCTGACTATCCAAACTGGGTAGTAGAGTTACAGCTAACTGCATACTTACAGCTAGCTTACACCTCTGGTCTCTCCCACATTCCAGAGGAGTTACTAGTGACGTTAGGTCTGTACCCCAATAGGCAAAGAACCACTCGGTACGAAGAGATCGCAGAGCAAAATAACCAGCATTCCTCACGCCGTAGTCCCTGCCGACTGTCATTAGTGTGTCGTACACGTGTAGGGCATACTACAAGTATACATCATGTATACATAGCAAATACAGCAATGTTGAAAATCCCAAGTTGCTACAATAGCCTACTATCAGTCACAAAGCCAGGCCAAGTGATGTGTAGATGCACAACTGAACCACACACCATGTGAGAGTAGTGTGGCAGGAAACATGCAGGAGGCCATATTGGTGTGCATCGACGAATCACAGTGGTCAGAACTTTCCTTCAATTGTTGTGACTCGATGTTGCGCGCTCAATATGGAGCTCCGTGTTCCTTCAGTCACGCAACTCTCACTCTCATTGGTTCTAGAGCAAATGAAAGCCTTTATACTTTATTAAAATTGAAGCAGAGGCATTGCTTGGTCTCCTTCGCCAATTCTTGGGTAACTACCCCAATTGCTCAGCATGCAAATAGAATTTCAGTCTAAAATAGTGGAGCTAAGCGTGCTATGCGATAGTAAAAAGAGAGGATAACTACTACATGTACAATATTAAAGTGTGATGATGTTGTTTTAGAACAATTTAAGCCGTATTTATCGCATTGGAAGATCACAGCCTGTGACCGTCAAAAGCAATGTACATGTGATTGACGTTGTTTTTAAATCATCTAAACTTATATTTTCTTCAATTTTTATTGTATTGGAAGATCGCAGCCTGTGGAACCAAGCCCTACTCTACCGAATTATTTGCTAGTAAAAATTTTCCGTAGAAAAGTCAGTTAATAGGCATATTTGGAAACTGTACTGGTTCATGTAGGACTGCTTTTAATATTCGAACACAGCCTAAGCGTTCAAGGTGACTAATGCTTGATCTGAAGGGAAATCCCCTTGTTAGCAATAAATATTGTTGTCAGGCATGCCTAACCTAGATTGAATAAAATAAATTGCTATTGCTGCAGAGTTCCATTTATAAATTTGCACGTGCAATATCCAAATATACGCCTAACATTCACCCCTTAGGGTTCAATAACAGGGACTGTCAAAAATACAATTCCTTTTATCGTGGTGAACCTGGGGGTGACGATTTTCCAGTTCATCTCAATAAATTTAACAAGTGATGGGACATCGTACCATGCATCTTCGTTCATAGAAAATCAGTTTATATAAATACAGTATATAGAATTCCATCAAGTGTCACCACATGGTGCTCTATAATGTATTACATCACTGGGATCACTGGGGAGTTTGAGGACGCTGTTGGCCTTGATAGAATAGATAGATAAAGCTCATGTTATCTACATGTTGTATATAATAGAGTAGAGTCAACACAACAGTTGATCGGGAGATATATCAGAGTAAAGTAACTCCATTAACATGGGAGTATTCATTGATAAGAGATACAATTGTAGTAAAAGAACATCGGTTACCTATAAATACACATAAAACAGCTGATCCCATGGACCAGAGTCCGAGGAACCGGCCACTGCCCTCTCATGCCTTATCTTGTTTATTTGTAGAGTAAGGGAAGCCCCAGGGTATGGCACTATCTAGTGCATACTGACATAGATATAGTACACGCGCTGCACGCAGGGTTCGGCACTATTTAGTACACACTGACATAGATATAGTACATGTGTCATATGCATCTAGGTACACATGCATGTTTATATTATGAGATATAATGGAGAGAGATAGTATCCGAGAGCGTGATGGTGAACCCAGCAACTCCTACACAGAGCTAATAGTACTGAACACTGAGTACATCTCTCCGTATCTCATAGATAATGTAATCAGTTAGGCCTACCTACCTATCTATCATCTATGACACCATACAATCCATATTATTATCTACTATGTTATAAAACAGGCTCTTACGTCACTAAAGCAGTAACATACATGTAATACAGAATCTGTGGCCATATTCATTCTATTATTCACTTGTTTTATGAATTTTGAATATGAATTCAATCTTTACAAATATGAGAAAATATTATAGGCCTAAATTAATTATATTGCAGGGGCCTAAAATTTTAGCAATTTCCAAAACTATGAATAAAGTACATTTGTTGCTCATTTCATAATTGCAATATAGGCCTATACATATTAAATATATACATATACATACAATATATAGATGTACTATATACTCATATCATAGCCTACATGACAACTCTCCCGGTCTCTAAAACTGAATCGTATTTAACTGCCACATTCGGTTTGAGTTCACATTTTGAAATTTTGTAGTTTTTGAACCTAGAGAAAAAACACTGTACAATCTCATTATACGTACACCTACTGTACATTATCTTTAGTGAACTTTCAGTCACCTTCTCGTGTATCCGATGATTTCGCTAATAATATTATCACCGAGGGACAGCTCCTTGTGAATATAATATATTCCACACAGACACAACTCGGTCCAGATATATGACAGGTGTGACCTCATTTCCCCCACAAATAGCACACTCACTTACAGTGTACACACAGTACAGTATGTACTGACAGTATGTACATACTGTATAGTATGTGGGCCTATATAATATACAGTATGTATGTACATACAGTATGTACATACAGTATGTACATACTGTATGTACATACTGTATGTACATACTGTATGTACATACAGTGTGTACATAACCTAACGTATTAATGGCTGTGGGGGCAGGTTCGTACTTTGGCATGACAGAGTGTCCCCGGATTTCTATTTCAGACAATATTGTGAGAAAATTTGAAAACTTGAGACGTAAAATTTGGTGGTCACCGTAAACGACACTCACATATGTCTTTATTCCGATATTGTGTAATCTACACCTTCCGCATCTGACAAGGACTCATGAATAAGAATATAAAGGGTGAACCCAGTAAACAGTGAGAATAGGGTGCCGAAGCAACATATATATATACTGGAGATAATATTTTAAGCTAAAAGGAACCACAAGCACATCTAGGTAAAACATCGTACTTTCAACTCCCTAGACGGTATTGCAAACCACACCTAAGTATGGAAAAATGTAACATACACACAAGTAGACCTATTATATAACATACACTGTACTTGTAAATAAATATATTATTTTATAACAACCTCAGAAGGTACGAATAGAAGGAATCCATCTTCCTGTGAGTGAGTTAGTCTCATGGCAATCACACCTCCGGCGTTAGCTACATACAGCGGCTAGAATATACACACAGGTTATAATATATAGTACGTACAGCGGCTAGAATATACACACAGGTTATATACATAACAGAGGGCTATGTGTTGTGTATTTACTGGATATATACAGACTTACAGTACATACTTATACAGCATATTACGCACTATTGGTACATCGAGTTAGCAATACAACTACAACCAAGTCACCAGTTCTAGATGGGCCACTTTGAATTGAGAAATATAGTTTTAATATTTTCAAAAATATTTTATTGTTTGAAATGCTATTTTATGCAAGGATTCTCAATTTGTCAACTGAGCAGTCAGGGACTTGATTTCACATTCCTGATAAATACCGGCACCTGATTGGGGTTTCAAGTGTGAGCCATGCTGTAGAGGCCCGGGTTCAAATCCCAGTCAAGGATGGGTATTTTCATAGATGTGAAATCAGTTCCCTGACTGCTCAATTGACAAATTGAAAAATCCTTGTATATAATACATGGAACATCACAGTCATATCAAATGGCCAAACCTCCTAACATTTCATTATTTCCTGAAATTTCATTCATTGGGTGAAATAATATTAGAACAATACTAGACTAGGAATGATTCAAGTTGCAGTATTAGAATGTGTAATTCTGGCACATTTGAGTATGACCTCTGCCTGTCCCTACTTCTCCGCTGGTTTATCTCCAACCATGAATGACTCATCCCGACGGCTTGTTACCAAATACAAATAATTTCCAATAAAAACACTGAGTCAGAATTTATAAATTATGTATTTCTGGTCACAAGTGCTTGTGATTAGCTCATTCAATATTGTGGTCATATTTCACATGGTTATTATTAGTTATTCCCATCTGTCCATAGAGAGATGGTCTGTAGAATCCATTCACTTCACCCTTCAAAGGGTACAGGAAGCAAGCCATCATTGATTGAATTCATATAACAAGTAGAGTAAAATACTATATTTTCATGATTAATAATTTTGCAATATTTAATCAAATTCAACAATACCATCGATACAGTACAATGATGAGAAGAGCAGTGGTGTCAGATTTGCTGGCAGGTGTCCAAGTGGATTATATGACAGAATCAGAGACTGGGGGTCTGCAAGGTGGATGCCATACAGCATTGCGCAGTAGAGTGGGGTTGTCAAGGGGTGGATAGGAGGCTAAGGAGGAATGGACAGGGGTTCAGAGGGGAGGAATGAGAAGAGGCTGAATACAGTAGCCGATATCTCTAGCATCTGTCACTGCACTGCATGTAACATAACATTCCACTATATTTGTCAATTCTGGTAGAAATATTTACTTTTAGTTATCAGTACCCAATAAGGTCAAGCTGAGAGAACAAAACTTTTTCTCTAACAATAAATGGATCAAAACATCACACCATAAGCTATACACTATCATAACATACTGTACAGTTAGTATATATATAATATTGTAAATGTAGCCTATCCTGTAATCAGAGAAGGAGGGTTGTCTTATCTAAACACACATATCCTATCAATATGAATCAACAAGATTGTTTGTAAAAGTAGCAGCTGATCTGTTTGACTTTCTATTCACTGCATATGACCTCAAGGTTAACCCTACTACTCAATAATAAATAATAATAACAATATTGTTGGGGCTGTAAAAGTTTAAATTTTTACCATAAAATAACAAGCATAGGATTGTGAGTTATCTCAGTGCTGAATCCAGCAGTTAAAGTTATATCAGAATATGCAATTTGTATACTATTCATTTAGCTACTATTTTATTAACATATCACATGCATCGCTGTATTTCTCATTACCTGCATGTACAGTACTAGGGCTACATGTGGCTCACAGATTACAAGTCCTGTATCAATACCACCCATAAGTGACCCTAAGTCTTGGGAAAGCTACAGCCATGAAACCAGTATTATAATTATTTATCACGAAAATTTAACTTTCTCCGTTTACAGTTATTGAGTTAATGAAAATGAGGCCCACTTCCAGTCTTCACTAGTTCTGATGTCAATTATCTATTCCATTATTTACAGGTTACAGCTTTTATTAAAATTTTCAATATTTGAATAAATAAAATTACGAAATGAATGTGTAAAACGGTGAGAGTGTGTGCTGTGATGTTGATCACCGAGTATAACTAGGCATCACTCACAGAGATATTAGACACTAAAGACTTTACGCTAGAACTGGTGAGATAGCTGCATCAGATACACATTATATATACAAATATGTAGGGGGAGAAAACTATCTAATACCAGGTGGACATACCTTGCCAGACATCTGAGGAAAGTCAGCTATCTTTAGAGAGACGTCAGTGAGCTCCCCTACCAGCTCCCTAGCCTTGGGCCCAATCACATTAATAATGGTGTACATGGAGGTGATGTCACTGAGGAGGATGGAGGAGTGGGGAGGTAACTGCTTATGTAACCACCATAGGTTCCTCGTTTGCTGCTGCGGTAGGGAGATAGACAGGTACCTGTGATATCACACAGTCAGGAATTAGACATCATATCAACAATATACGTAGTACTGAGTGTTCCACAAGGGAAATAACACCAACCAGGATATTCTAGCTGGATGCTTGTCTGTATAAAAACTTGGGAATAATATTATTTTATTGTCACATGACCAGTTAGTTACACATATCAAAATGGATTAAATAATGTTTTTATGTTCTAAATCTAGAAAAAATATTTAGATCTACAAAACATTGGAATGTTTAACAAGTAGAAACAAAGCTCTGTTTTACTCTCTCTACTGACCAAACCCTTCCTCCCCACTGTGTGTATATACACACAGAGGCACATGTCACCTAAGGAATACACATGTACAGTATATCTCTACCACCACTACATGTACATGTATGTCTGGCAGAACCTGTGAGGCATGGCGATAATTAGTTACTCAGCGGTAGTGGAAGATAACAACTGGACATGGTCAGCGGTAGTAGAAGATAACACTAGACATGGTCACTATAATTGTTTTCCTCAGTATTCCCAAAATATGTGACAAGATTACCAAATCAAATAAGTTTTAGATAAAACACGAACTTTCTTTGTTCTGAAAGGGAATAAAGACAATTAGTATCAGAGCGAGAATGTTGGTCCATCAGTACTGGTGATAGTGCTTTTGAAAGTGTAACACTCGTGTAAATATTTTTGTGTAAATATTTTTGCATAATACAGCAGAAAATCAATTTAATAATCCTTCTCTCACATATTTAGGTAACTAGCTAGTTACACCTCCATAAAGATTAACCATATTGTCATCTCAATTCCACACAAGGGATGTTTTCTTCAGTAGAAATGTTTTTCGTGCCTGTAAAAACTGAGGACTGCCAAAATATCGAGTTTTACTCCATTTTCAAACTGGGATGGTTTACATGAAAATTATGAAACATTCACAAATTCACAGCTCTGTGCAGCCCATTGTGGGTGCAGGTTCTGCTGCTGGTATAAGCTTCGAATGACTATAATTATATACAGCAGTTACCATAAATCACAGATACCAAGTACAGTGAGAGTTATCAACACATACTAAGAATTATTTCCATGAGACTTCAAGGCAGCTTACCAACCTGTTTAGAATTTTATCAAGACTATTACTATAAAGTAAAAATGTGAAGACAGGAAATAAAATGTTTTTCACCAAAAGACAATGTAGAGCGTAACAAAATACATTATTTGTTTTTCTAGTGCTACACAATATAATGGTAATATTATTATACTGTTACTATTATGGAGTATAGAGTTTAAGACTCGACTACATGATGTTTATCACAGATACAGTAAATACTGTAGTACTGTAGTACATAGCATATACTATTCCGGTATTACATTACAACATTATAGTTACACTGCATACATGTAAAATTCCTTCACTACCAGTACATTCAGTTTAGCTTATTATACTCTATACTAAGCTACGCTATACTATTACTACACTATACTATACTCTCTGTGCTCTATTATACTCTATACTAAGCTACGCTACACTATTACTACACTATACTATACTCTCTGTGCTCTATTATACTCTATACTAAGCTACGCTATACTATTACTACACTATACTATACTCTCTGTGCTCTATTATACTCTATACTAAGCTACGCTACACTATTACTACACTATACTATACTCTCTGTGCTCTATTATACTCTATACTAAGCTACGCTATACTATTACTACACTATACTATACTCTCTGTGCTCTATTATACTCTATACTAAGCTATGCTATACTATTACTACACTATACTATACTCTCTGTGCTCTATTATACTCTATACTAAGCTATGCTATACTATTACTACACTATACTATACTCTCTGTGCTCTATTATACTCTATACTAAGCTACGCTATACTATTACTACACTATACTATACTCTCTGTGCTCTATTATACTCTATACTAAGCTACGCTATACTATTACTACACTTTACTATACTCTCTGTGCTCTATTATACTCTATACTAAGCTACGCTATACTATTACTACACTATACTATACTCTCTGTGCTCTATTATACTCTATACTAAGCTACGCTATACTATTACTACACTATACTATACTCTCTGTGCTCTATTATACTCTATACTAAGCTACGCTATACTATTACTACACTATACTATACTCTCTGTGCTCTATTATACTCTATACTAAGCTACGCTATACTATTACTACACTATACTATACTCTCTGTGCTCTATTATACTCTATACTAAGCTACGCTATACTATTACTACACTTTACTATACTCTCTGTGCTCTATTATACTCTATACTAAGCTATGCTATACTATCACTACACTATACTATACTCTCTATGCTCTATTATACTCTATACTAAGCTACGCTACACTATTACTACACTATACTATACTCTCTGTGCTCTATTATACTCTATACTAAGCTATGCTATACTATCACTACACTATACTATACTCTCTATGCTCTATTATACTCTATACTAAGCTACACTATACTATTACTACACTATACTATACTCTCTGTGCTCTATTATACTCTATACTAAGCTATGCTATACTATTACTACACTATACTATACTCTCTGTGCTCTATTATACTCTATACTAAGCTATGCTATACTATTACTACACTATACTATACTCTCTGTGCTCTATTATACTCTATACTAAGCTACGCTATACTATTACTACACTATACTATACTCTCTGTGCTCTATTATACTCTATACTAAGCTATGCTATACTATTACTACACTATACTATACTCTCTGTGCTCTATTATACTCTATACTAAGCTATGCTATACTATTACTACACTATACTATACTCTCTGTGCTCTATTATACTCTATACTAAGCTACGCTATACTATTACTACACTATACTATACTCTCTGTGCTCTATTATACTCTATACTAAGCTACGCTATACTATTACTACACTTTACTATACTCTCTGTGCTCTATTATACTCTATACTAAGCTACGCTATACTATTACTACACTATACTATACTCTCTGTGCTCTATTATACTCTATACTAAGCTACGCTATACTATTACTACACTATACTATACTCTCTGTGCTCTATTATACTCTATACTAAGCTACGCTATACTATTACTACACTATACTATACTCTCTGTGCTCTATTATACTCTATACTAAGCTACGCTATACTATTACTACACTATACTATACTCTCTGTGCTCTATTATACTCTATACTAAGCTACGCTATACTATTACTACACTTTACTATACTCTCTGTGCTCTATTATACTCTATACTAAGCTATGCTATACTATCACTACACTATACTATACTCTCTATGCTCTATTATACTCTATACTAAGCTACGCTACACTATTACTACACTATACTATACTCTCTGTGCTCTATTATACTCTATACTAAGCTATGCTATACTATCACTACACTATACTATACTCTCTATGCTCTATTATACTCTATACTAAGCTACACTATACTATTACTACACTATACTATACTCTCTGTGCTCTATTATACTCTATACTAAGCTATGCTATACTATTACTACACTATACTATACTCTCTGTGCTCTATTATACTCTATACTAAGCTATGCTATACTATTACTACACTATACTATACTCTCTGTGCTCTATTATACTCTATACTAAGCTACGCTATACTATTACTACACTATACTATACTCTCTATGCTCTATTATACTCTATACTAAGCTACGCTACACTATTACTACACTATACTATACTCTCTGTGCTCTATTATACTCTATACTAAGCTACGCTATACTATTACTACACTATACTATACTCTCTATGCTCTATTATACTCTATACTAAGCTACGCTACACTATTACTACACTATACTATACTCTCTGTGCTCTATTATACTCTATACTAAGCTACGCTATACTATTACTACACTATACTATACTCTCTATGCTCTATTATACTCTATACTAAGCTATGCTATACTATTACTACACTATACTATACTCTCTGTGCTCTATTATACTCTATACTAAGCTACGCTATACTATTACTACACTATACTATACTCTCTATGCTCTATTATACTCTATACTAAGCTACGCTACACTATTACTACACTATACTATACTCTCTGTGCTCTATTATACTCTATACTAAGCTACGCTATACTATTACTACACTATACTATACTCTCTATGCTCTATTATACTCTATACTAAGCTACGCTACACTATTACTACACTATACTATACTCTCTGTGCTCTATTATACTCTATACTAAGCTACGCTATACTATTACTACACTATACTATACTCTCTATGCTCTATTATACTCTATACTAAGCTACGCTATACTATTACTACACTATACTATACTCTCTGTGCTCTATTATACTCTATACTAAGCTACGCTATACTATTACTACACTATACTATACTCTCTGTGCTCTATTATACTCTATACTAAGCTACGCTATACTATTACTACACTATACTATACTCTCTATGCTCTATTATACTCTATACTAAGCTACGCTATACTATTACTACACTATACTATACTCTCTGTGCTCTATTATACTCTATACTAAGCTACACTATACTATTACTACACTATACTATACTCTCTGTGCTCTATTATACTCTATACTAAGCTACGCTATACTATTACTACACTATACTATACTCTCTGTGCTCTATTATACTCTATACTAAGCTACACTATACTATTACTACACTATACTATACTCTCTGTGCTCTATTATACTCTATACTAAGCTACGCTACACTATTACTACACTATACTATACTCTCTGTGCTCTATTATACTCTATACTAAGCTACGCTATACTATTACTACACTATACTATACTCTCTATGCTCTATTATACTCTATACTAAGCTACGCTATACTATTACTACACTTTACTATACTCTCTGTGCTCTATTATACTCTATACTAAGCTACGCTATACTATTACTACACTATACTATACTCTCTGTGCTCTATTATACTCTATACTAAGCTACGCTACACTATTACTACACTATACTATACTCTCTGTGCTCTATTATACTCTATACTAAGCTACGCTACACTATTACTACACTATACTATACTCTCTGTGCTCTATTATACTCTATACTAAGCTACGCTACACTATTACTACACTATACTATACTCTCTGTGCTCTATTATACTCTATACTAAGCTACGCTATACTATTACTACACTATACTATACTCTCTGTGCTCTATTATACTCTATACTAAGCTATGCTATACTATTACTACACTATACTATACTCTCTGTGCTCTATTATACTCTATACTAAGCTACGCTATACTATTACTACACTATACTATACTCTCTATGCTCTATTATACTCTATACTAAGCTACGCTATACTATTACTACACTTTACTATACTCTCTGTGCTCTATTATACTCTATACTAAGCTACGCTATACTATTACTACACTATACTATACTCTCTGTGCTCTATTATACTCTATACTAAGCTACGCTACACTATTACTACACTATACTATACTCTCTGTGCTCTATTATACTCTATACTAAGCTACGCTACACTATTACTACACTATACTATACTCTCTGTGCTCTATTATACTCTATACTAAGCTACGCTATACTATCACTACACTTTACTATACTCTCTGTGCTCTATTATACTCTATACTAAGCTACACTATACTATTACTACACTATACTATACTCTCTGTGCTCTATTATACTCTATACTAAGCTACGCTACACTATTACTACACTATACTATACTCTCTGTGCTCTATTATACTCTATACTAAGCTACGCTACACTATTACTACACTATACTATACTCTCTGTGCTCTATTATACTCTATACTAAGCTACACTATACTATTACTACACTATACTATACTCTCTGTGCTCTATTATACTCTATACTAAGCTACACTATACTATTACTACACTATACTATACTCTCTGTGCTCTATTATACTCTATACTAAGCTACGCTACACTATTACTACACTATACTATACTCTCTGTGCTCTATTATACTCTATACTAAGCTACGCTATACTATTACTACACTTTACTATACTCTCTGTGCTCTATTATACTCTATACTAAGCTACGCTACACTATTACTACACTATACTATACTCTCTGTGCTCTATTATACTCTATACTAAGCTACGCTATACTATTACTACACTTTACTATACTCTCTGTGCTCTATTATACTCTATACTAAGCTACGCTATACTATTACTACACTTTACTATACTCTCTGTGCTCTATTATACTCTATACTAAGCTACGCTATACTATTACTACACTATACTATACTCTCTGTGCTCTATTATACTCTATACTAAGCTACGCTATACTATTACTACACTTTACTATACTCTCTGTGCTCTATTATACTCTATACTCTATTTAGACTACAATTTATACTCCACTATTATACTCCATACTACATTTCCAACAATTTTGGATTCTTTAAATAGTTTATCAGTGTATTGGCCTTGTGGTCTGCCAATTATAATATTATATAACATTTACTGCGATACTGTATTGTTATTCTTCCTGTAACTTGTTATTAATGTAAGCACTGAAACAACATGATGCTTCCAACTAGAGGAACAGCTAATGTTATCATTAAGATAGGGAATAACATCCATTATCATATAAACCTGAGGACATTTTATTATTATTAAGGTATTAGAGATTGTGAAATACAACTACAAGTACATGTACCACATGACTGTAGGAAGCCCTATACATGACGCACATAAAGCTGACGTCGACAATAATAATAATCAGAGAGGAGATAACCCCAAACATAGAACACTAGATTCTTGTATTGGCATCACGTGTTACAGTATGTAGCTACTACAGTCAGAACACAGTCTGAGCAGTTGAATGCTTTGCTTTCCATAACCACATAATGATAGTGGTTGAATATAATATTCTAACAGGGGGATGCAACTCCAAATACAAGGAAGCCCTAGGACATTCCTAAACTTAATCATCCAGCCTTTATATGCACTACCAGATATATTATACGTGTGGTATTATAGTCTAGAGGTCAACGCATGTGACGAAGCCACCTATTGGGTACAGGGATAAGCGCTAACGAATAGGATCTAGATACGAGACTGAGGTAGAGAACACGAGGAGAGGGCGGGCACTTCTATTCATACTACTGATAAGTCTACAGGTGTTGTCAAAGCCTATCATTACTATGTTATACCTTGACTTGACAATACGCTACTAGATATATTATACACTACCAGATATATTATACGCTACTAGATATATTATATGCTACTAGATATATTATACGCTACTAGATATATTATACGCTACCAGATATACTATACGCTACCAGATATACTATACGCTACCAGATATATTATACGCTACCAGATATATTATACGCTACCAGATATATTATACGCTACCAGATATATTATACGCTAATAGATATATTATACGCTACTAGATATATTATACGCTACCAGATATATTATACGCTACTAGATATATTATACGCTACTAGATATATTATACGCTACTAGATATATTATACGCTACCAGATATATTATACGCTACTAAATATATGGTTATGTAGTCTGAGGTCCTACCTGTTCTCGTCAACTCTGAATAGGCTGCAGTCGTTCTCATAAGTACCATTATGGTTCAACATTCCAGTGTGTATTACAGTACCAGGTGGTTTGTTCACATCGTTAGCACAGACATATTGGAGGAAGTCTACCAACTCCTCAGGATTGTCCGACTACCAACACATGACATTACAATAAATACATGGTAGTATAATACACCTAACAATACACCTACCTATTTACCAGTATTTATAACTTACAATGTATATTTTAATCAATTGTTTTGCAGTTAATATTTTCCTTAACTGGTGAACTTGCCATATACTAGTAGCATGATTATACTATGTGTGTACTATGTGTGTACTGTGTGTATACTCTGTGTACATATCACTTTGATAGCGGTCAACTGTAAGAAATGGGAGTATGCAGGGAGAGGCAGGTAGCTAGGTCTATGTTACCGGACAGGAAGTGAACCAGCATATACTGATGTAATTCGTAAACATACTCCACAGTTCCACTTGGAATTTCCATACAACTAATGGGGAGTACATTGCTTACCCATGACCAATGGAGTAGAAAGGAAGGTGAGGAGATATACATGAATATATAGCAGGTGATACATTACATAATATCTCAAGGGTTATAAACATACTAGACAAGTGGTATACATGTACAGTAGCAGTTATAGTGTGTAGTCATACCCAGTCTACAGGCTATGTCTATTATAGTACAACACAGAGATGTCTAGAGGCTAGCCAGTACATGGCTTATACGGGTGCTGACCCCTACAATGTTATATTACTAAATAATACTATAATATACAACATATAATATAATTACCCTGACCTCTACACTATACTACTATTATATACATACATCATAGTATACTCACCCTGATCTCTACTTTAGAGAAAGAAGACATGTCAATGAGGCAGACAGTTTCCCGGCAAGCCTTGTACTCAGCCTTTACAATGTCAAAGTACTTGGGTTGTCCGTACCTCGTACTTCTTCGATTACAACTCTCGTCTGAATGTCAACAGCCAGTACTTACTATGTACCGTGCAGTACAGTGTCTACACTTACTATGTACCATGCAGTACAGTGTCTACACTTACTATGTACCGTGCAGTGCAGTGTCTACACTTACTACGTACCGTGCAGTACAGTGTCTACACTTACTACGTACTGTGCAGTGCAGTGTCTACACATACTATGTACCGTGCAGTGCAGTGTCTACACTTACTATGTACCGTGCAGTGCAGTGTCTACACTTACTATGTACCATGCAGTGCAGTGTCTACACTTACTATGTACTATGCGGTGCAGTGTCTACACTTACTATGTACCGTGCAGTGCAGTGTCTACACTTACTATGTACCGTGCAGTGCAGTGTCTACACTTACTATGTACTGTGCAGTGCAGTGTCTACACATACTATGTACCGTGCAGTGCAGTGTCTACACTTACTATGTACCGTGCAGTGCAGTGTCTACACTTACTATGTACCGTGCAGTGCAGTGTCTACACTTACTATGTACCATGCAGTGCAGTGTCTACACTTACTATGTACTGTGCAGTGCAGTGTCTACACTTACTATGTACCGTGCAGTGCAGTGTCTACACTTACTATGTACTGTGCAGTGCAGTGTCTACACTTACTATGTACCGTGCAGTGCAGTGTCTACACTTACTATGTACCGTGCAGTGCAGTGTCTACACTTACTATGTACTGTGCAGTGCAGTGGCTACACATACTATGTACCGTGCAGTGCAGTGTCTACACTTACTATGTACCGTGCAGTGCAGTGTCTACACTTACTATGTACCGTGCAGTGCAGTGTCTACACGTACTATGTACTGTGCAGTGCAGTGTCTACACGTACTATGTGCTCAATGGGAATGGTAGAGTAATATAACACCTGACAAGCTAAAACTCAGATGGTATATCTGCATATAAGAAATAAAATATACATTGTATAATAATGGTTGTCCTATAAACCGGAATGAGAAACCACATTCTAACATGAGTCACTTCCTGTGTCGGAATTCACCACACACTGAAGTAACATACTGAAAGTAAGGAGTTGTCTGCACTTATCCAACAGATATCTAAATGCACACGCACTAACCGTGTGTGATGTCAGGGCTGTTTGAGTCAAAGTACATAACTCTCTCATAGCCGACTGTCTCCCCAAACTTGGCCCCCAGTTCACTGGCTCTAGTGTGTAGAGGTGAGACTCTCAGACCTCTAGCTGTCTGGTATTGTCTGTCTGGGCTAGCACCTTGTGTGCCATAGTCGAACCCTACATGTACAACACATGATACAATAGCTAGAAGACTAGCAGCCTAGTCACCTGTTTGGTGCAAAGTCTAGTTTTATAAATCTGAACTTCCTGTTGAGATTCAGATGACAGGGTGAGACATTCCAAGTATAATCAAAGAGAGAGGGTAGGTAACTCCAAATAAGAGAGCCTAGTGAATCTATATGATCTGCATAATTACAAATGTATATAATAATATACATGTATAAGTGTAGACTAGCACACAGCAGGGGCGGTGCACTAAGGAGGAGCTTAGAGTCACACGAGATCCATTTCCAGTTACCCAGTACGAATGCATCAAACACATTTCATATGCACGAAGTATCAATGTATCAGTTATACAATGTAGTGGAATTATTCCGTTATATATTGCCCTATTAACACTAAAAATATAGGTTGTACATGCAGCTATGCAAATGACGTTCGAGTGTGGGCTCTTATGGACAAAGCTACCCATCCCTGCTAAGTTACACAATAGTATCAGCACCATAGCGACACAGGTATAAATACATATAGACAAACAATCTGACTAGCATAGTTACTAGACCACAATAGTGTCTGTATAATCATATACAGCTACTACACTTGCCCTTACCTATGACCTCGTGTACCCTGTCCCTTACCTATGACATCTTGTATCCTGTCCCTTACCTACGACCTCTTGTACCCTGTCCCTTACCTATGACCTCTTGTACCCTGTCCCTTACCTATGAAATCTTGTATCCTGTCCCTTACCTACGACCTCTTGTACCCTGTCCCTTACCTATGACATCTTGTATCCTGTCCCTTACCTACGACCTCTTGTACCCTGTCCCTTACCTACGATCTCTTGTACCCTGTCCCTTACCTACGATCTCTTATACCCTGTCCCTTACCTACGACCTCTTGTATCCTGTCCCTTACCTACGACCTCTTGCACCCTGCCCCTTACCTACGACCTCTTGTATCCTGTCCCTTACCTACGACCTCTTGTACCCTGTCTCTCAGGTACTTAATATTGTTGTGTAGATCAACGAATCTCTTGACGTCTACCTGGGCAGGAGTAGAGACTGGATCCTCACCCAGCACCAGCTCAGCCATTCTCTTACCAACACCACCAGAGGCAGCGGTTCCTGCCCCACAGAACCCTGCTGCCATGTAGTAGTTCTTCAGCTAAAGAGGAATAAACCAGCTTCTGTATTATCCCCTCAATCTGTAGTAAGTCATTGTACCCTCACAATTTGTAGTAAGTCATTGCACTAATACTTTATGTTTAAAATAAATAGAAATATAACAAACAGGCAGGAAGAGGCAGGCTAATGCCATTATATAACGCAATCAGCAGATCAGGATAGGCATATGAAGCTCATTAGAAAGCTGGTGTGCTCCCATACAATAACTCGGACCAGCAATTGAATCTGAAATAAATCATATTATATTATTGATATTTTTCATCAGTTAATATGGTGTAACGCGCCTGTCTCTTCTAATAGCTTTATGGTAACAATGAAATAGTACAACAATATCTAACAAAATTATTTCCAAAAACTTTTTAGAAATTTATCAAAGTAAATTCCTCACAATTTTATAACAATGTGATGACGCTGAAGCCATGAGCGGAATCATTCTGAAGATAAGCTAGGTTAAGGTTAGCAGAGTTCTGGCACTGGCTAACGAGCACTGAACAACAGAGAGAGAGTCCGTGTGCTATAAGCATGGCCACTTCACAGGAGAACTCTGGTTACAAACTCTTTACCGACGTTTATAAAAAGAAGAGAAGAAGGGAGGGGCGCAAGGAGCTGTCCAGGGAAGAGTTCAAGGAGAAAACTGCGGCTCACTGGAAGTCAATGACAACCGAGCATCAGAAAAGGTTAGTGAATCTGAACACTCCATGAAAGTCGCTTCTGGTTGGTGATTGCAAGTTGAGAAAAATCACCGGTTTTCAGGACTATGTCCCCGTTGTAAATCATGTTCGCAATGAATAATAATTTGTCATTGTCAATATATAATATTAACTATATATACCTAGGTGGTGTAACGCAGCAACACGAAAGGCAAAGAAAATGGCTACTACCAAAAGAAGTCATAAAGTAAATAAGGGGAGATCTGCCAAGGCTCTGCGTTCAACCAGGTCACTCAGAAGTCAAAGCAGGAGTCGCTCCCCTCATAGATCCAGAAGAGAGGCTAGAAGTAGAAGTAGGAGCTCAAGGTCAAGGTCATCTAGCAACTCTTCTGTTAGAACAGAATATTTAGGTAACTATTAACACAGATAATTTATAGAACACAGAAATATCGATATCAGCGGTAGATTAGGATGTCTATAGCACACGAGAGTATGAAGTGCCAGCAGCAGAATAGATTGTTTATAGCACACGAGAGCTTGAAGTGTCAGCAATAGAACATAATCTCTACAGCATATATAGGACCCTATAACTTGCCTCATGTTTGTTACTATACATTGCAGACCGAAGTGACAGCAGCTATAGTGAAACATCAACTTACACAACGACGGCACATAGTTCCTATTCGGATGATGAATATGATAGAACCGACGCAACGAGCTGTTCCAGCATCGCCACTTCCTTCGATGATTGGACAGAGATGACGGAGCAGCAGAAGCCTACGACGTCTGCTAAACGACCTAAAAAGACTAACGTAAATAAAAAGGTTACCAAAGTCACGCCCACTAAGAAAACGACTAAACAGACGACCCCAAAGAGAGTTGCACTAAAGAAAGTTGCACCAAAGAGACCAGCAAGTAAAGCAGCAGGACAAAAGGTTGTTAAGAAGGAGAAGACAGTAGACACAAGCAAAGCTGTTGCAAAGAAATCAGCAGTTGTTGAAAAGAAAGTGGCTAGAGTGACAAGGAGAAAGTCGAGTCGACCGAGACGATGCAAGAAACCGAGGGCTGTCGTCACTTCAAAGCAAACCATACCACTGAAGAAAGCACCTGCTTCGATGAACGTCAACGTAAAACTGCAGAAACTAGAGCTGCAAAAGGAGATCCAGTCCAGAGAATCACTGCCACCGCAGAGTGTCAACGATAGCAAACTCAAGACAGACGATGTCAAGAAAGATATTGGGGGTGTTAGTGTTACTAACCCCACTCCTGCTGAAGTCCAACAGTGAAATCAAGGCTAACATGTAGTATTATTAGGTCTGTTTTGTGAATAGCTGGTCCCGTCAGCATTATTTATGGCATAAAATATAATAGTACCTGATGTAAATTTACCTCTGCTTGTTCGCTTAACAACTTCCCAAGAAAAATTAAGACAGAATGATATGGTAACGATCAGCTGCCAAATTTGTATTATACAGCCCGGAGAGTTCTGCACTAAAATCCAACCGTAATAGCAGTTCTTCTAAAATTAATTTCACAACTCGGTGACAGACCTGATATGTCTGGTAAAGTAAACCAATAATATTTGTGATCAGCACAAAAAGTAAGACTATTCTCTCCAATCTCCCAACTGGGGCCACCCAATAACAGCATCTGCTGGCTACATGAATGCAATGTGACACAATGTCATGACACCAACATTATAAAATATTATTAAGTTCATAACATTGCGTCACATCTAGCCTTGGGACTTAGAGACAGTTTAACGAGTTTTATAACTGCCGCAAATGTAATAAATTAATATTTGTGAGAGCCAAGTATTTTTGGTCCACAATTTTGAGAACAGCTCACCCCAGTCTCAGAGTTTGACCTGCACCTCCACGGTAATATCCACCGTAACTAACAACAACACATGACTGGTGTAGGGTAAGCAGCAGTAAAATCTACTAAACAATCAAATATAGTACATACTTCAGGGGCCTGTCCCATAATCCAACGTCGGTCCGGAGAGAAAGCCTCTGTACCAGTAACTACGTCCTCAATACACGCTGTGCTTAGCTCAGGTATTGAAGAGATGACCTTGTCCAAGGTGAACTCTGTTAATCAATCAACCAAACCGGTGAGATCGAAGAATTTTGAAAATGCTCTAAATATCCAACTAAAGAAGTCATACAAAGGAAGATAATTAAATTATGCTTGTCGCTGCATGCCTTGCCATAAGAGTGACTATCATAATTCACACTCTACTCCGACATGGTCTAGTTCCCAAAGTTTCCTAGTAGATTTACGGAATACTATCTTGTTATTCGGTATTTTATAGCTGAAGTGCATGTATAGAAAGTAAATATAGTACAACTAACTCGTATTACGACCAAACCACAGTTGTCTCAAGTATCTCATGACAGGAAATGGAACTTACGTAGCTGATCCCAGTCCTCAGTGAGTCTATCACGGGAACAGTTAAACATCTCCGGGACTCCATCATGAAATATATGTTTAGCAGCTTCTTCAAATGCTCCGGCCATGATTGAATCACCCCATGGACGGAAATAGCAGTGATTATCATAATCTCTGATAACTGCATAAAACAATAGGAGCAGGTGTAGATAACTCCATAAAAACCCATACAAAATAGATGTCAGTTTTTCACAAAATTGTTTCCACCAAAACTTGCAAAACCATTTACAGTAAATTAAAGACATAATACAAATGTAGAGTAATAGTGTAGGTACACTGATGTCTAGCCAACTGGTGTAACCAACGTCTCCACATTGATGGGGTAGGTGTAAATAGTCAGTCCACCTATTAACTACTAATTCATATAAACAATAAGATTACTACAGAATGCATACAGTATGCTGCATTTACCTGGCATATTCCTATCTATGAGTTTCTTGGGCTGAGCTAGCATATAGTAGTGTTCCACAGAGTGTATGGGTACCCGAACACGGGGCCTACTCATCTTCCCCACCATCCTAGCCCACTGTAAATCACCAATATATTCTCTAGTTACACTCAGTGAACACTTCTAACCATAGATATACTTGTAGTTAGTAAATCGGAATTCACATGGCTGATGAGCACATCAACACGTGCTAATAGAATACTAAACAGTTCACTCATTTTAGAAAGAATCATTCTATAGGAATTCTTGTATAAACTCTTTAACACAATAATTGTCCTATAAAGGATCGGCTACACGAGAGGCCGATTGTTCTTTTTTGGCCTTCAGAGCCTCGTTCTAGAGCAAATCGACAGGCCGTTTGTTCGGCTATGCAAAGACCAACGCATCACAAAGCGCTGTTGTGATTGGTTAAGATTAGATACATGTACAACGACTCCAATTATATAATTTCTATAAAACAGGATTTTGTTATTGGCTGGATATTAATCAGGCCATTAGTGGACTGGTACCACGCATTGCCTATAGAGCCATGCCAACAAACAACGAAGTTGCTCCGCCGAAGCGAACAGCCTCTTGTGTACCCGAGCCTTTAGTATGGTTATAACAACATACATAACCTACCCCATTGGCAGTATGTCTTTCATCTGACGAATGTTATATTTTATATTCCAGTGATTTTAACTGAAACATTTTATAACATGAAACTAATAGTAATAAAAGACATAACATACTGAGATCCTATCAAACAAAACCAATAGGTGTAATATCTAGTATACATACCTGGCCAGCAGCATTAATAAAATGGTCACACTTAATCTCTCCCTCAGATGTGTTCAGAGATGTGACAATGTGTCTGTATTTATCCGTATTTACTGACTGCAGTGAACAGTTCTCTATGAACACGGCACCTACAGATAATCAACATAGTCACATGTATTAGGTGTAATCAGCAGATAGTCAACATAGCCACATGTGTTGGATGTAAAGGTGCAAACACACGAGAGCGATTTGGAGCGAATTTGCCACTCGCGAATCGCCCAGGAGCAAACGCTCGAGCTGAGCCAGCTGATGTATTGAGACAATTCGCTCGCCGGTGATTGGCTGCTAAATAGAGTTAGTAAACATAAGCACATGTGTTGTGACTAAGCAAATACAGACTGAAATGTCATTCACAAATTGGAAAATCGTCGAGCTCTTCGTTCACCACGTGTGTTTATCATGGCCATAGCGTTTGACGCCTGCTCAGAAAATGCTCGACTCAAAAAATCCCGTGTGTTTGCACCTTTATAAGCAAATAGTCAATATAGTCACATGTGTTGGGCGTGATCGGCAGATCTATACCAAGCTAGCTCATAAAATGTTATTATAGTTTTAAACTGGTTGTGGTCTTTTAGTATAGTCATCCTCTCTTTCTTTTGTAGAAAAGAGAGTGGAAAACTACAAAACACAAGTAGGTAAATATCATTGGGTCCAAGTAAAGACAATAACGAGCACAGACCAAGTGTACCACAAGCTTACCTTACACACTTGCACATCGACACAGAGGTCAAGGTCACACTATCTACAGTGTTACCAAAGTTTATATATTTACCAACTTTTTCCACAGGTTTCTGCACCAATAGGATCGTGCGAAACCTTTACTAATAAACGGCCGAGTCCAAAGTAGTTGAGCGGCAATGAAAACCTACCGAGAAAAACATGGAGATATTCTCATGAGTGGCGAAAAAATTGTCCTCAGATTGGCTAGAAGTACCTGCGATGCTAGCCCATTATTTTCAGGATACATGATGTTTATACCGATAGCATCAATAGAAGAGGCAAGCATTTCGAGGAACTTAAATGTAGGAAAAGGCCCAAAAAGTTTGAGCCATCCTACTAAGCACGTGGTCTGGACTATTTATGCCTCGTGTAGACCACAGATGGTAAAATTACGCTCTTTGTGCAGACTGTCAATTACTTTTGGCTTGCTACGTCGACTTATATTTTTATAGCCTAAGCGTTTGGCCATAGCTTGGGCGCTCATTAAAGAGCAACGTTTTGCCGATTTTGGTGAGAGAAACACGGGAAATTACTATGCACATCGTTTACTGGATAAACTTGGTATATAGGAACTTTGGTGTTACTGATGAATACCTTGTTCACTCATCAAATGCTCTAGCAGGTTCACATGAATTATGGGTAATATTACATACCACTTGCTTCTGCCTGCTGTCGCAGGACCTGAGTTATGTGCTGACTGTTGACAATGATGTCTTCTGGAATCCAGAGAGCTCCGAGAAGGTCCTCTCCACCGATATAAGGATATTTCTCAGACAGCTCCTCCTTGCTAAATAGTTCTGTCTGCGTACCGATATACCTATACACAAACCATAAAGTTACATAATTGATTGTTGGAATACAGACTTCGTATTAGTCGAACATGAGATGCATTACACATATCTATTAGTCCATCACAGTAGTCAAAATGAACTTCATCCAGAATGTTTCTCTTAACAAGTGCGGAATAACTTTAATATGATTCAACAAAAAATGCAAACATTCTAACTATCATTGACTTTGTTTACCTCGCTTAGAAATATATAAGCTGGCTACACGCCAACAGCCAGGCACTTAATGAACTACTACATTTCTCACTATGTTACAAAAAGAATAGCAAATTACTGAATGTAAACACCCAGATTACTATAATAGATTGAGTTCTACACCGTAGACTGTAAACAGTTACCGGGCCGCCTGGTGATTTCTCTCAAACTTGTGCAGACGATGCCGAGTACGGGCTAAGAAAAGAGCTCCAGATTTCACCCAATCTACAAACAGCAAGCTAATAGTATACAGCATACAGTTACATTGGTGTGGTTCACTAATAAACACACAGATAAATCTACGTCTATCACGGCAACCAGAATGTAACAATAACTGAGTGAGCTCAATTTAAATAACAGTTGACCCCTCCCTATTCATATCCAACATACTGTATACACTTAGTAGACTAATAGCATACACACCTGAACCATACTTCTCACTCAGGTCTTTATACAACTCTATAGTGTACTGTATAGCCCGAGTCTCAAACGTTCCGCTCTTCAGCTGTCCCAGAATACCAGCAGAGTAGCTGGTCGACCCTTCTCCAACGCTACAATGAATAATGGTTCTTCGTTCAACAGGACTTAACACAGTTATGTCAAAGTATGTTCTACAATTCTACCGGTATATTCTACAGTTCTACCAGTATGCTCTACAGTTCTACCAGAATGTTCTATAGTTACATACGGATATTCTACAGTTTTCTTACCGACTTTTCTCAAGCACAACGACATCACTTTCTCCCATCAAGGTAAGATGGTAAGCTATAGAGCAACCAACAATCCCCCCTCCACATATCACAACTCGAGAGTGATGAGGTACTCGTATAGCTGAGTTGTCATCGTCACCAGATTTGCTTGTGCAGTAACCTTCAAGTCAGTTTTAAAATTTGGTTTCAACAACCCGTCAAAAACATTATGAACTCACATACATTCACATGTATTATATAAGTGTGATTGTACATATCAAAGTGGTAAACAATATACTATACAACCAACATTCTCAGTAGGTACTTCGTGTCTTCCAAGCTGTCAATGCGTTTCTTAGTCTTTCAGGAACTTCAAGCTGACCAAGTCTCCCTAATTCAACAGGAGCCTCCCTAATTTTCAACTCAGACTTCTATACACCACCCCACCCAAAATAGACACCCCACCCAAATGCTGAATCCCCCTTATTTCCATCAGTGGAACTTGGCAAGCCTGATCAACATACTGACGAATTATAGGTTGTGCAAACCTCAATGTAAATCCTAAGCTAGTAGCAGCTTCTGGGTAGGTCAAACAGCTATCTTAGGAATTATAAGAAGAATAGCATACCTGCATGACCCTGTATCGGTAAACAAGATGTTGGTAAACACGCTGGGCTTGGTGATCTTATGTAACTTCTGTAGAGTAGAGCGGCAAGTCTTTTACAGACATACATTGCCCACCTTCCTTTTTCACATTATAGTAGCATTCCTAAAACAAGACAATCCATGCCCAACACCAAATAAGACTACCACATGCTCACAGGTCAACAATGATGCAAATAGCAATAAGTTTCTAAATAATCACAACACAAACATACATCATATGACTTGATGTGTCGTGTGACTTCAGCAAGTCTTCACTTGGTGCACACCAACGAGACTAGGTCCATAATTTTCTATTTTCCAGCTCACAGTATCTACCTTCGATTTGCGGGCACATGATCATGCGTTTTGTCATCGATGAAGCTATTTTAATGTGTCAACATATCCAATAACCTATTATACCATGAAACTTTCCTACATGACAATATAAACTTGAGATAACATTGTATTCGGGTATATATAATACCTACACGATTTGAAAAGTTGATCCGCTGTGGAAGCATCAAAAGGAGAAATGCAAAGTAATGAAGCAATACCACCTTCTAATGGCCAGTACATGTCACATATAAATTTGTTTGTTACTAGTACGAAAATAAATCAAATTCACAAGTTCACAAGACTATTATTAACATTAGCAAATACACCCCAGGTGAGGTAAGAACTGCCTAACTAGCCAACTTTTAGAAATTTGGTTTGAACTACCAAAGGTATAGTATTCGCATAACACCTCAAACAATTTTTAGCCATTTCTGATTTCACATTCCCCACAGCTAAGGCTAGATGTATTTGACAAAATTCAGGACTGTTGTTTTGTCTGTGTCCAGTATAACCTCTTAACTCTTGCCCTTTAGCACATACTAGAGCCCACCTCTACTAATTTAAGACCTTAGTCAGTCAGTCAGTCAGTCATAGATAATGTGATGCTACTTTGTACAAGAATTTTAAATTTGTTAATTGAGCAGTCAGGGACTCAAATCATCATCTATAAAAATACAAATCCTTGACTGGGGTCTGGACCTAAGGCCTCTACGGGACCCAATCACCTAGCACAGTGGGAAGACCACATTCCCACTACACTAACTCAGCAACCTTAAAAAAAGGACGCTTCGCCGGTGAGCAGCAGATATGCGCTGAGCCAAATGGACACGAGGCACTCCTTATATTATGGCTACATTGCTATATATGGGGTACTAGGAGGTTTGGCAACTTTATTTTCAATATTGTATACAATACAATTGATCATCTTTTATGTTATAATTATTCCTGTCATATTAATAGAATTATACTAAACTAACTATATTATTATAATTATAAACTACTACTATGTCTATATCATGTAGTTAGCATATTAATATAAATATAATTATAGCATTCATTATTATGAATTATAATAATTATAAAATATAATATAACACAAGCAATGTTAATCCAATTACAATCCCCATCAACTGTCATGAAAGAATCATGGGACTATATATTACTAAAGAAAAGTCAACTATATAGCTGTAATTATGTTACATCTTACAGTTACTAATACTACACTACTAATAGTTAACTATACTGTTGGTTTGTTCGATTAATCAACTAATCATATCAAATATTGGATGGTGAATCTGCTAGCTCATCGACCTAATCGACTGATTCTGATAGTCATTTGTCGATTTGATTTTTGATTTTATACACTCTGTGAGATTGACTTGAGTTGAGGGTTCTAGCCCTAGGGCTAGCCATTTTTAGTGCCCGTGAACAGACATACATTTGACCTATTGCTATTGCAAAACAAGTGATATTACATAATATTTCTCAAAGCATTTGTTACTCACTCGTCGTCACTCACTCGTCGTTGATAGAACATTCTATTATCACAAATTGTGCAAGTTGAATGCCTCATTACTAACAGTGTGCTACAGTGAAAAGGTCAATAATACAGCGTATCGCTGATTTACTTTTATTCGGGATAGCCAATTCTTATATCTCGGATTGTTCGAGGGAGAAAACTATTATGGTATACATTGGTTGTGGCAGAAATTGATGTTAGTTCGCCTCTGGCTGCAGCTCTGGTTGTCATGGTTGTTTGCGAGCGGCTTTCAACAATTTCATTGTAACTGGAGGATAGTGTATTGTGGCTCTCTTCATCTTGGAGAATTTTGTGAAGTAAAGTCATTCGATGATTTCGTCTCCTACACTCGAGGGGTACTAGTCCAAGAAGATTTTTGGCTGCAGTGACACTTTCACGTCCCTTTAGATTACTGATGAAGCGAACTGCTTTACACTGAATCCTTTCTATGTATTCAATGGTCTGCTTACTTGTTGGGTCCCACACGGTGTCTGCATACTCCAGGATTGGTCTACACAAACTAGTGTATGCAAGTAATCGACTTTTGGTAAACTGATTGAAGGCAAGTCCAAAGTTTGGCAGAGCTTTGGAATGAGTGAGAGTGAAAGTGAAGAAATGCTATCAAAGTTTAAAATTTTGATAACATTTCTTCACTTTCACTCTCACTCCTTTATTAATTATTATAATTATAATTATTGTATTGAATTGTAGGAACTTTGATGTTAGAAAAATACGAAGTCCGAATTATATCCCATGTAGGTAAGTTATGTATTGAAAAGCTCTCAATTAACATTAAGCGTCTATCGGAGACTTCTGCGTGAAATCTTTAGAATAGAAGATAGGAAAACGCTTGACAACTCAAGGTTTTCTAGTCTAGTGGTTTACTCATAGAGTTATCTTCCCTTTATGGGGTTAGGTATCAAAGTGATTCATGGCAAAGGTCCTCTCCCATATTACCACAAGCAATGCATTTAATAATTTTTAATTTCTATAATTTGCTTTTTTGCACCAGAAGTTACTGCCAAAAGTACAAATACGTAGCCCACGTCACCGTGTCTTGGCACTTGTTGTTTCCGCATCCGGTTTTTAATTTACAATAAATCTCCTTCAGATCTCATTCATTGATGGTTGCTTTTTCTTGCAAACACCAGTTCTCTTTCTGTTCTACATTCTTATAACTTTGACTCGAAATCTTCTTCTATTTTACTCAGTGTAACTCTACATCTCTGTGAGTTTATATTTTTATCAGCTCATATACTATTACTAGGCCTATTATCAGAGATGTGTGCAAGTTTTATTTTGGAAACTCAAGTTTCCATGGCCAACTCTTAATTGTGACTCTTCAAGTTACAAGTCAATTCTTTCAGTGACAGATCAAAACTTTCAAGTTACGAGTTAAATATTTACATGTCCCTAGAAACTCAAGTTTTTGTCAAGTTATCCAAGTTAACTACAAGCAAGTTTCAATTCAATTCTTTTCTTGTTTAAATCGAGTCTTTTTATAGAGTTATTGGGTTATTGTTTAGCTTATGGTGAAATTTTGTTAGGAAATGGTGGTAGAAGTTCAAATTTCAAAGCAAAATGTCACATTTTCAGTGTAAAATGTGTTATAATTGTGGTTGTGGCTGGTGGTTATAACTGTGGTTATTTCTATTTATTACAATTCACAGCTGCCCAATAAAAACTCGAGTTATTGAATATTTCAGTGTAATGATGTGCGAGTTGAGAGTCTTTGATCATAGCCATAATTGAATTACAATTCAAGTTACAAGTTTTTGACAGCTGTATATTCAAGTTACGAGTCTTTATAATTAGCCATAAATTGTTGCTTGAATTAACTCGAGTGAGAGTCTTTAACTCGAGTCTGGCATCTCTGCCTATTATTAATTAATCGGATAGGCAATGCATTGTTTGTAACTGTAACTGCCGTATTCGTATACTGGAAGCGAAGAGTGAGACAATAAAAATTTTCATTTATATACACTAATATATTAATATAATGTATTATTCCATTATGTTGTAGCAACAGTAATTATCATTATATAATTATTGTTAGATATTAAATATTATGATTTTGATAATCATGACTATCAAATTCAAATAAAAAAACACTGCTTGCAAACAACTGTACTTGTGCGTCCTGTCTTAGAGTATGCCCCTGAACCCTGAGACACCATGTCTGAGTCTACTGCTAACCATCTCGAAGCTGTACACAGAAGGGTAGCACGCCTCATTTGTGGCAGACTGATAGAAAGACAAACACCACCAGCATTCTTAGAAAAGTTGACCCCCAACCACTCTCTCCGCGCTGCACTGATGAACACCTAAAACTCTTCAGTCAGTATCACAATTCCAACAAAGCAGTCATCAACAACTACATCCAGGGGCCAGTTTCTCATCATCTAGAAAACATGCCATACAGTACTTCATATCAACTTCGAACACGCTCCATTTTCAGATATTATTCTTCATTTGTACGGCAAAAGGCTGGAAAGATCTACTTACTGGTAGTCAACTACTTTTCCCTCCGCGTGTCTAGCCTTGAAACTGTCAAATAATCTCTTTTCATTGCATACCGGAAACGTTAAACAAATTACGAGAAAACAAGTTTCCCCAAGTCACAGCGGGATGCTGACACTGGAGACTAGCTCGACTCAACTTTTAACTCAAGGTATAGACACATACTTTACTAAATTGCGGTTGATCATAAAATCGTACAGTCATTAGTGATTCAACAGGTATGGTTGATGGTTTTAAACTACTGTTGTGGGAGCAATGTGATCTCAAACCGTCAACCTCCGACACTCCGCCTACCATGTGACTGAAACCACCACGACCATCTCATCAACCTCAACAAAGGTAGCTTTGACTGCCATGTGTATAGCAGTGATCAGCCCACTCACACGACTGAACAGCTCCATATGTCTCATGCCGGCTCCTTAGTATGTTTGGCTGGGCTACTCGGTTTTAGAGTTACCAAAGTTCACTTAATAGACCCAACAACTGGTACCCAAGACCCAAGTTTAAGTTATATAGCATCCACATAGGCAATGGATAATAGTAGGTCTATATGTTTATATGCATCATGATCAATTTGTTTATGCTCTAAGTAGTGGGCTAATTTCACCGGATTAAATAGGTGAAAATGCTATGGTCAGCATTATGGTGTGGCCCTCACTGGCATCACTCATGTAACCACCGTCTATAACCAAGATGCTGTTAGACTACTCTATTCGAAAATGCTTTGAAGTGGCTTACCTATATAGGCTATATAACCTGACCCTAACAATAATCCAGTAGGCAGTATTTTAACAATTGAGTAGGTGGAATAAATAGTTTTATTGTCAAATCAGTCTATGGGTGCAAACACACGAGAGCGTTTTGGGGCGAGGCGAGCGTTTTCTGGTCAAGCGTCGAACGCTATGCCCTTGATAAACACACGGGGCGAACAAAGAGCGCGGCGATTTGCTAATTAGCCAATGACGTTTCAGTGTGCATTCACTCCGCTATAAGCCACGTGTTTATGTTTACTAACTCTGTTTAGCAGTCAATCAGCGTCGAGCGAATCGTCTCAATACCTCGGCAGGCTGAGCTCGAGCGTTTTGAGAGCATTAGCACTCAGGTGATTCGTGAGCGTCAAATTCACCCCAAAACGCTCTCGTGTGTTTGCACTTTCACTGTATAATTGGTAGGCTATAGACTGTCTTGCTCATTGGAGGTATTATATTATTGCACTCTGCGCTGCACCCCTGTGACTGTAAATTAAATATTTCTATTTGTAGATATTGTGATATTCTGCAGATCCGTGCTGGAATAATCCCCTCTGTAAACCAAGATTCAATCTAGCCTATTACAACATATAATATTTCACTATGGTAAGCCACATGAATTATATATTGCAGCCATTTGAAGTTACCTCAACAAACATGTGCACACGAAAGCGAAATTGTTGCTGCTGGCAGTTGGCAATCCAATTGATGGCACTGTTCTATATTGAATATTTTCTGACTTATTCAACAAGCATTTCTACTCCAGTGTGACTGGAGTTGTCCTCTCTCTCTCGAAACAAGAGAAAATAACTCTATACTAATGGCACATTTCATGAAATAAAATTTATTCTGTGGAGAGTTAGCTAGATCCACATGTAGTTAAAATTTCCAGGTTTGCAGTGAATTCTTTAATAGCCGGTGTGATATTGATAGTGGATACTGAAATATTTCTGTATCAAAGCATTTATTAGTAAATGTACACATGCGCACATATTACTATATTTTTAAATTGCATTATTACATGTACATTATACATTATAGTTCCTATTGCTTGTTGAGTGCTTGTGATAAACAATGTGTTGTAATTTGTAGCCAGGACCAGCTGCTAGTAATACTAAAGTAGGGGCCGGTGATGCAGGCTCCCGTTCTGTTGCTCCCAGAGCAGGGTCAGGTTCAACAGTGAGACAAAGGTAGGTGTTTACTAATAGATGCTATATAGCATGTAACTCTGGTCTATATTATAATAATCATATCACTATGTGTTTGTGTAAAACTTTCTCTCCTGTACTACTCTATAATGCTCTACATTGCTTGTGTTGCAGAAAGCCAGCCTCTGGATCTGGTGCTAAGAAATCAATGCCAGGTGGGGGGTCTGGAGGAGGTGCCGGTATGTGGAAATTCTACTCTGAGGATTCTCCTGGTATCAAAGTGTAAGTGTTTGACAATCCATAGTATACATTATAGTGTACGACTTTGGCCTGTACTGCTACACCCACCTGTTGTGAGTAGACTAGATCCACACCATGTATATACACTAGTGGGGGTACTAACTTGCTGCAGCAGGATATAGGGACATGTTGTGCATACATCTCGTGCGCATGCTATCTGTGGGCGTGCTTCATCATTTTGGAGTTGCTTCCTTCTCGTTGTGCATATTCATTGAGAAGACAACTATGAAATAGTTCAATAGTGTTGAATTACAAAATACGCTGGTCATACCAGCGCTCCACTTTACTCAAACCAATTAGTTAACAGTTGATTATCTTTTCTGGGAATATAAACTAATGCATGTAATTTGCCACTTCCAATTGGTTCCAATAGTTTACACACTGAGAATGCTGGTAACTGTACAAACTAGCTGGATATGTTCCTATAATATTCTTGCTCTGATATGTTGTAGAGGTCCAGTTCCTGTACTAGTTATGAGCCTACTATTCATAGCATCGGTGTTTGTGCTGCACATATGGGGTAAATACACGAGGAGCTAGAACCTAGACTATATACCTGCCACATTCACACTACACAGATCTCCACAATCTTAGTCATCGTAGTTGGAGGTCATTGTATATTTTATATGTTTATAATATTTTGAGAGCCTCCAGTGTTCCCTAAGTAATGATGTTTTACCTCATTGTTATATATATATACAGTAACTTTCATGTAGTCTGTTATGTTGTTAATGCTACATGTATAATATCTGATAAAAACATTAATACTGTATTTACAGTGTGTCATGGAGGCATAGCCATGCAGTAAATGTACATTGAACGATATCTAGACAATGTGAAGCTACATCATATTATCACATTCGATGCAAATACATTATAATATATTATTAAACTATTGTTGTAATTGGTTATGTTTTTGACATAATAGGGAATAGAGTACCTACGCTATTTAATATATATAGTATCAAGTCTGCACTGCTACAATACACGCTATTCCAATGATATTCACTCAACTCAGAAAAAAAAACGTAAGGCTGCTTGTATCAGTATTTTAGGGCCGTCTGCTGTTGTCTTTGGGCCATGCATCTGTATAGCAAGTGCTTTCAAGCCCAAGAGAGATATAAATGCTGTCTAATGTCCTCTAAGTTGTGACAGAAACAAAAGAATCTAGATTTAGGTGTACTATTTTAATTGTCATGAGATAGCCATTGACTGGGCACAACAAAATATAGATTCTACTCCTAATAATAAAGGTTGGAAAAGCATAAGACTGCATGTTTCAAGTGACCAAGATAAAAGTAGATACGCTTGTGTTGGCCTTGAATTGCTACTGAAAACAAAAGTAATTGGCAAATATTGTCCCAAGCCCTGGGTCGTATTGTACTGTAGCACTAACCTGGAGGTAGGTTAATATATCATATACTTTATTAGTGCAAACTGGTCCATTAGAAAGTATTTTTATCTCTGCAGTGTATATAATAGACCACACGTGGCGTTGCGTGCCGATAGGTATTTAGTTCTGCCACGCTATACCCTCTACCAATCCTGGTACCTCATTTGGCAATGTGTCAATGCAATGGCTCAAGGGAATAGCAGTATATCCTGGAATCTGTCAACTCATACCAACGTTGACACCAAATACCTCAGTTAAGTTATTATAATTTCATGTATTAAAATTATTTCCATGGTATTTGTTGCCAGAATCTAAGATTGCATACACTCTGATGGGTTTATTCTCATGTTATAGCAATTTACTGCACATTTGCATTTTACAGTTGTAGTTGAAACCAACTGCATGTAGTGTAACTTATAAGAACATGAGAGGCTACAGTAACAGCTGAACATAACGTTTCATAACTATGCTGCACATCTAAAAGGTATTCTAGGTTCCAATCCCAGTGTGGGTGGTTGTGATAAGTCTGTCATAGATACTACTGCTTTATGATCAGAACTTAGGCTCTCAATTCTAGCTCCAATTTCCACAGTCAATCGCAACAACCCACAAACCCTCCGAGGCAGCGTTTTCTATAGGCCATCAGTTGGAGCTCAGGCTATATAGAAGGGTGCATGTGCCTCTGCTCAGTGTGTGACCTACCTGTGGGCTTCACAGCCCCCATATGAACACGTCCAGGTTAATATTATGCAACAGCAGATTATCGAACTCAATAATAACTTAAAACCATTTATTCAGAATTGCACAAGTTATTTTTATTTACAGAGTGTCTTGGGAGAATTAATTTAAACAATGTTAACAGTGCACAGGTGGGCAACATTATTTATCATAATGCAAGTTGCTGCCTGATTAAGCTGCCTGCAGAAAGGGTAATTATGCAATTATACTACAATACACGACTCTCTGGCTTGCTGCCACGGGACCACTATTGTATTATTGTTCATTACAACTCACTTTACATAAATTACTACACATTTTAGTAACATGATATACAAGTAAATGTACATTATTTTGTAAATGTATATATTATTATTCAATATACATGTAATTGTAGTGTTATATATATACATGATTGTGTATATAGCCAACTGCACTATCTGTAAAGACCACTCAAGTATTGTGTGTGGAAATATGATTGTCCTACGTGTAACACAAGACAATCACAATATAATGAAAATATAATTCTCCGCAACTTAATTTGTTACAATGTCATTCTAATACTAATAATTTTAATCTATTGCATAATTATGTTCTTTTTGCATGCATTGTATTTATGTCATACATGTACATGTATATAATACATGCATAATCTGTACATAAAAAAAAAATTTTTAAAGACAAATATACTGCTATTTTTTAATACCAAACCTACAAATAATGTACTGCTGGTGGTTTGTGCTAGCCTTCTGCAGAAGTAGATGTATTTGCAACATGCATGTACGTGTAATACTTACAGTGTATATTTTATATGCAGCAAATTATCATTTATAGAACAACAAACATGTATTGCTTTTATTAGAAATTATTTCAAGCAACAAAATCATGTGCAACTCAAAGCTGTTTATATTAATCATGTATAACCATGAGCTTGATAGACCTCCATCATAATTCAGATCTAATTATAACAGATTAATTATACATCTGGGAGTAGGTATGGTAAATCATGGGCTTACAGCAGTCCTATTTTAACAGTTTTATTAGGCTATAATGTACATGTACATGCACTTACACTATCTACATGTAGGTTATAAACGCATAGGTGAATACATGACACATCTGTTTGGAGCGATACTGGTGTGCTCAAAGAACCCAAATTTTGGTTCCAAATATTCACTCAAATGTTATGAGATGACTGCATTGTGTCGTTCAACTTAAGTTGTGTAGTTTCATTGTATTGTACCATTTTTGTTATTTTTCCACAATAATTTAGAGTTGTCTCTCCATGGTCTCTGGTTTACCTGGTGTGTGCTAGTGATGTTGCTATACCATGTCTATCATCTGGACAGCAGAGGTCACGACAGCAGCACTGTCTACTTCATCTGGTGACAGTGACACTCAACGGCAGCCACCATCAACCAATTACAGGTGAGTAGTAACTTTATGAACCAATCATAGCCTGCCGAATTATCACTGATCAAACGATGTCTGATGTTGAGCAAACTATGTTACAGCTTCAGCAATTTTTTTGGAGTTATCATTTCATGTTTCATTAACTATTTCATTGCCGTGTTATACAGTAATAACTAAGTACATTGTACATTACTATTAAGCCTACACTTATAATATCTGTGTACCATCTAATCATGTACTTACAAGTACATGCATGTGCCAATGAATATTTGGGTCATAGTGTCAATTAATTCAAGGATATGCATCTACACATATATGAGAATAATCTATTATTTAATAATAAAAAATAATGCTGTTATCTATGTTACATAGGCTTACCCATTGTTTATACACGCACATGTAGTTATACTATGGCTCTGTTAGATACTATATTGGTACAACACTCAACTAGGAGGATATCCTGTTCTAAGGAGAGTTCAACACCAGCTATATCCATCCCCTCTACCCACACTCACACATGTACAGAGTATAATTATAGTGCAATTATAACTGGTACTTTGGCCCTTAAGATAATCAGTAATTAAATCTTCTATAGGAAGTTATAGAGTTTGATTTCTGTTTTGTTATATTTTTGACCATTTGAGTCTATTGTATTAGTTACCATTGGCCAACCAGTAGTCATGTTCCTGTGTCTATATTTATGTAGCCCACTCTGTAGCAACACATTGTTATTCTTATGGGCCCCTATATAATTCCATTAATACTATACATGCAATTATAATATACAATTACTGGTGTTGCACACTTGACACGCTTTCATAACATGTCAGTGGGCCATTTAGTAATATTGTTACATTAATATGTAAAATACAGCGTGATTTTCATGTTGCCCATCCTACAACTTGTTCTTGACTCTGACTAATAGTTAGTTGATTATTTATAGGCTACATAGTGACAGTAGCTAAAAGTTTTACAGTAAAACTAATAATAATTACTAATACTCGTACAATATACAATGTAGTATAACCATAATGCATGGGCTAGAGAGAGCAACTCTTATGTACTGCAGCTAGTCATACCCCTATTCTATTTACCTTTAGTAACACGTTATGTGTGTAATGAAATAAACTGCAATGATTATAATGTAATATAATGCAATATACATGTAATATAATATAATATATTATATTATATAATATAATACATAATATAACACAATATATTTTTATGTAATATAATTATACTATAACGCATTTATAACAATAATGTTGTAAACTATTTATGCATGTGTGCAATACATATGACCTGTATTTTATGCATATAACACTTCTAATCATTGCAGAACTACACCACTAACACTACACACTTCTACATCTGATACTCCTTGTATCATGGTAACTGTGTTCAAAATTAAAAGAGTGACATTTTACAATGATTACTTTTCTATTGTCTATGATCTGATATACTGATGACCAGACAAGATGGACACGCATTGATCCAGTGACCACTAAGCTACGTGACCATATTTGTTGTACCCAATCAAACATTAACCACCCAGATAGGTTTAACCCGACCAACGACTTGATGAGACACAAACTATCCGTTCAAAGACTCTGTGATAACAGAACTAGAATCTAGAGCTTCATCTCACCGAGCAATCTCTACATGTAGATGAACACATACACTGCTCTGTACTACATATACATGTACATTACATATATATACATGTATATATATATAGATATGTTAGGGGGTTTGGCCATTTTCTTATATAGTGATGTATTTTTAGTCAAGGAATTTGTTTTTTGAGCAGTCAGAGACGTGTTTTAAATCCATGAAAATACCAGTCCCTGACTGGGGTTGGAACCCGGGGCCTCTACGGCACCTAATCGCCTAACACAGTGAACAGAACATGCAGTTCACTCAGAATATATTTACTGCTCACTGGTGAAGTTTCTTTTTATAAGGTTGCTGAGCTGGTGTAAGAGCTGGTGTAGTGGTAGCATGTTCTGTTCACATTGTTACATGTATATGTCCCAGTTCAGGTAGATAACTTACTGTATGTGAGGTATCAGCAGTTATAGCACTTAGTAAAAAATTACCTCTAGCTCAAAGATTGCCAAATTTTAAATTGTAGTTTTGGTTCCAAAGCCTAGACAAGTTGGATAGATAGGTATGTTTGTGGCTGATAGTAAATGTTAGAGCCCAGACTCCTCTAAATTCTATAACTAATTGTGTAGGTAACATCATTGTACTACAAGAGATCTAAACGCAATCATAAGGTTGCAAGTGTTATCCCTGTCACAGCACTGCCAACAGGATATGCATAGTTCATACCCACAATTGTACATACATGTAGGCTACATTGTACTGTGCTGCATCACATAGATATCAGTATGGTTTGTTGTTGACTCTACTATTGTCTTCATATGCAGCTAGTTAATGACCTCTCTTCATGTCATGCAGTGTTCCAGAGGTTAACGAACCTGAGAGATGTGAATGACCTGCTACAGCTCACTGCTAGTGCATCATGTTCGGTCAGCCAGTTGATGAATGCAGTCTACATTCCAGAGATTTGATATCTCAATATGGAATGTTATATGGGTGGTAACTGTTCAATCTAATAAAAATGTTAACTAACCAGTGTAACTTCTCTGCGATTGGGGGTGGGGTTGGTGTAGCTAGTTTGAGCATTAGGATGAGAGCTCAGGATCTAGGGCTAGGTAAAGTCAATTTCAGCTCTGTAATTATAGTGCACAATAACAGTGAACGCATGCACACAAATGTGATGACTTTGTTATTGTTACAAGTTTGTGTCTAGTTGTGGTTCATTGTTTACGTTGACATTATAAGCTGTGTTGATATATAAACTTGATGATGACGCTTGAGTTAATTTGGGCTGCCTATGATTGATAGGCAGCACATAGCAGTTTCATCATGTTATACACTTTACAATCATGTTGTTGTTTGCAAACAAGTGATGACGCATCATAGACTGAATTTAGCAGCATTTTATGATTCATATTTTGACGTAAACATATTGTAATACTTTGCTGCCTGCTATATAAGCTGGCTTTGAGAGCACAATAAATCAGAAGTCAAGTGAGAATAATCAGTGTAGTAACTGGACTGAGTACAACAGAGCACAAGCTATTTCGGCAATATGTCGGTAAAGGTGTCAGATTTGGTGAAGGTTTATGAAGATGGCTCAAGTGGAGACATTGTAGAATGGTTACAGAAACTTGAGCTAGTGGCAGAGCTACAGAAGATTACAGAGTTAAAGAGCTTCCTGCCCTTGTTTCTGTCAGGATCGGCATTTGCTGTCTACAGTCAACTAGCACCAGAAGTACGAGATGACTATCAGAAATTAAAGGCAGAGATTATCCAGGCGTTTGGCAATAACAGTTTCCAGTCATATGACCTGTTAGTTAGACGCAGTTACAGGCAAGGTGAGACAGTAGATGTTTACTTGGCAGAGCTTAGAAGGTTGGTGGTGCAGATAGGACAAGGTGATCCGGAGCCACTACTGAGATGTGCTTTCGTGGCTGGCCTGCCTGCGGACACAGCCATACAGCTTAAGTCATTGGCGTCAGTGGAAAAGATGTCATTAAGTGACTTGGTTAGTAGAGCACGAATGATGCTCTCAGCAACAGAGGATATGTCATGTGCTGTCGGAACAAGCAGGCAAGGGCAGTGTTTCAAGTGTTTTGAGTACGGACACCATGCCAGACAGTGCAATAAAGGAAAATCAAGTGCTAAGCGGCAGATAGTTTGCTTCAAGTGCAGGCAACCTGGACACATTGCAAAGTGGTGCAAGAGTCAGGAAAACGAGGAAGGGAGCTCATCAGCGCCGGATGCGCTCCCCATCAACAAACAATAAAAAAGTCGGTGCTACCATTTATAACCATGTATGTTAACAATATCAAGGTTAAGGCTCTCGTGGACACAGGTTGTGATCAGTCGGTGATGTTGGAAAGCTCTTGTGGACGAGCTGGACTGAAGCCTGGAGGTAGAGCGCGGATTGTTAGCATGTTGAATGGAGAGAAGACATCATGCAGTGGCACAGTGATGGCTTGCATGGACATTAATGGCAAAATACTCGAGGTGGAGTGCTTAGTGGCAAAGAGGCTAGTTAGAGATGCCCAGTTGATAGTTGGGATGGATGCTATACAACAGATGGGTGGAGTCATAGTAGGAAAGACAGTGGTCTTTGGAGTCGATAGTGAATCTTGCGTGGTTGGAGCAGGAGCTGTAGTTGACAGAATAGAGGTAGATGTGCCACAAAGGGAGAACAGCCGTTGTTTGGAACTAGATGATACAGATTTCTCAGCAAACTTCAATGGAGAGCGGTGGATTGTTAGCTGGAAGTGGAGCAAAGATGAAGCAGTACTAACAAATCAGAAGGCAATGTATGCAGTAGCGGAGGAACACAAAGAAGAATATGAATCTGAACTGGAGAGGTGGATAGCTGATGGATGGCTAATGGAGCATGATGAGCACGTTCATGGAGCTGTCAGAGGCCTAATACCACTGATGGCAGCCAGACAACCGAATAAACCAAAGAAAGTGAGACCGGTTATGGACTACAGGGAGTTAAACAGATGGCTAATCAGTAACCCAGGGATGGACACAGCAGTATGCCAAGACAAGATTCGGAGTTGGCGAAAAGGAGGGCAAAATGCGTGTTTGTTAGACCTAAGGAAAGCCTATTTACAGATCCATATGGAGCGAGCATTGCAGAGATTTCAAGCTGTGAAGTTTAAAGGAAAGCTGTATGTGATGACAAGGATGGGATTTGGTCTGAGTGTTGCTCCAAAGATTATGTCAAAAATTTTAGACAAGGTGTTGTCCCTTGATGAGGAGATCAATGGTGGAACAGATCATTACATCAATGACATCTGGGTTAACATGGATAAAGTCTCGGCGGAGAAGGTCAAGTCGCATCTGAAGAAGTTTGGTCTGGAAACAAAAGACCCAGAACCCCTGTCAAGTGCACGTGTTCTTGGTTTAAGAGTTGAGTGCGACAATAAAGGCACCTACTGTTGGAGGAGAGATGGACTGCTGCCGGATATGAGGGAACAAGTCACAAAACGAGAGCTCTTTTCTATTTGTGGAAAACTGATTGGACACTATCCTGTTGCTGGATGGATGAGAACTGCTTGTAGCTATGTAAAGAGACTGACCCAAGCAGCTGGATGGGATGAAATGATCTTAAGTGAAGCAGAATCCATTGCTAGGGAGATTATCACTAGGGCTAAGGAGCGTGATCCTGTCAAAGGAGATTGGGTGGTCAAAGAAGAAACAAACTGTAAAGTGTGGTGTGATGCTAGCAGCCTAGCCATAGGAGCTTGCCTGGATGTAAATGGAAAAATTATTGAGGATGCAGCATGGTTGAGGAAAGAAGATGACGGAACACACATCAATGTTGCTGAATTAGAATCAGTGCTAAAGGGTGTGACGCTGGCACTCAAGTGGGGTTTCAAGCAGCTGTCTGTGATGACTGATTCAGCGACGGTTTATAGCTGGGTCAAATCAGTGTTAGAGGACACAAGGAGACCTAAAGTTAGTGGTATGAGCGAGATGATTGTGAAACGGAGGCTTGGTCTACTAAGTCAACTGGCAGAGGAGTATCAGGTGAAGATATCTATTGATTTGGTGAAGTCCCAAGATAATGAAGCTGATGTCCTTACACGAGTACCTCAGAAATGGTTAAGAAGACCAGCAGTTGCCACTGGAATTACAACAGAGTGCAATATGGAGGCTGATATCCTACAACTTCATAACCAGCACCATTTTGGGATTGATAAAACACTACACTTGGCGAAAAGGCTTATCGGGGCAGAAGTTCAGCGAGAGGAAGTGGAAAATGTGATAAAATCATGCCATTTGTGCAGATCTATTGACCCAAATCCAATCACATGGGAACATGGTTCATTGGAAGTATCTGACGTGTGGAGCCGCCTTGCTGTGGACATAACTTACATGGATGGAAAGCCGTACCTCTCATTGATTGACTGTGGACCCAGTAGATTTGCTATCTGGAGCAGCCTGGCGAGTGAGAATGCTGAGACGGTGGTCAAGGCGCTCAAGAGAGTTTTTCTGGAGCGAGGACCTGCCAGCCAACTACTGTGTGACAATGGCCCATGCTTTGTGAGCTGGAAGATGAAGGAGTTTTTGGCAGAATGGGGAGTTGAACAAGCTTTTTGCTGTGCTTATCGACACTCTGGAAATGGGATTGTTGAACGAAATCATAGAACAATCAAAAGAGCTGTAGCTAGAACTGGCAGATCAGTAGAGGAAGCTGTTTACTGGTACAACAACAGTCCTTTGTCAAATAAAGTCGTTCCTGCTGAGACTTTGTACAGATACAGACCTAGATTATGGGGTGAGAAAACTGTTGCTGGCCAGAAGATCATTAACTCTGGCTTTAGAGAAGGTGATGTTGTATATGTGAAGCCACCAAACAGACGTTGCACATCTGTGTGGAAACCTGGTAGAGTGACTAAAATAGTGTCACATCACACTATAGAAGTGGATGGAATAAACAGACACATAGCTGACTTGAGATATGGCTGGCAACCGGATTCTGGTGATGGAAGATTGGTAAATGACGAAGAGCACAAGTCAAGTGGAGTAGAAGTAGAATGGCTTCAAGATATGAATGGCATTGACAACCAAATGAATGATGGTGAACCAATAGAAGACTCAGATGAGGATGAAACTAATATGCGGAGATCCACCAGAGAGATAAAGCTACCAGAACGTTATGGCACTTACTACACTCATTGACTTTGATGTGATCTTGAGATCATGGGGGAATGTGATGACTTTGTTATTGTTACAAGTTTGTGTCTAGTTGTGGTTCATTGTTTACGTTGACATTATAAGCTGTGTTGATATATAAACTTGATGATGACGCTTGAGTTAATTTGGGCTGCCTATGATTGATAGGCAGCACATAGCAGTTTCATCATGTTATACACTTTACAATCATGTTGTTGTTTGCAAACAAGTGATGACGCATCATAGACTGAATTTAGCAGCATTTTATGATTCATATTTTGACGTAAACATATTGTAATACTTTGCTGCCTGCTATATAAGCTGGCTTTGAGAGCACAATAAATCAGAAGTCAAGTGAGAATAATCAGTGTAGTAACTGGACTGAGTACAACAGAGCACAACAAAGTATGATTTAATTTGTATTACTATTACCTTATATGCAGGCAGACTAAACCAGACAGACTATTATAGAAATCCGGTCAGCTCACAGTCACTATGACTATTTTAAGTGTGTAGCCTAATTAATTAAATGTTGTCTAGATTAGCTTAGGCTTGTAGTGAATCTATTCCATATAGGACATAGCCTTGGTTCTAAAGGTATGACATCACAAAAGTTTCAGAAGTCTGGAACTCTTACTATGTTCAGAAGATCTAAACCCACTTTGATACAATTCTTTTCTTGCTACATAACCGATAAAGAGCAATTACACCAACAATACACTTTTACAGGAAAAATGCATAATATAGACATAATACTATCATAGTGTTAATGGCAAGAGTACACATTATTTTACAAGTCAGAAACTTGGGCACTACAGTCCTAAGAAATAGGAGGTTTAGCGCATGCAATCCTGTTATACATAGTGCACGCTGTAAATGAAATTGTACTAGATGTGCACTATGGAGAACATCTATATAGCAGATTCTTCTGTGCGGGTTTCTAAGCATATCGGCGTGCCGAACATTATCGGACAAATTCTCTGATCGTGCCTTTAATATGGACTAAAAAACTGACTATTAGTTGGCCCAGCTACAATTTTCAAATGATTTCCAAGCCGAGGAACTTATTGAAATAGTTTTTTATATGATGAAACGGTACGATGTAAAGTAATACTAAATTTAGCCGTCAGGGACGATCTAAATAAACTGATTGAGCCTGCTTTGCTGCCTTTGCATGCAAGCAAGAGCCAGGTAGCAGCCGATGTAAAACTATTCATTCGTTCCTCAATACATTATTCTGTTACATGTGCAGGGCCTTATCAATCTACGTATGTATTGGAGACCTTTACTTGACCTCCCGCTGCCATGTAAACCTTTGATATTAAGTCCTTACCATAAAAACTCTACTGTATAAACCCATACTGTATAAGCCCTTACTGTATAAACCTTACTGTATAAACCCCTACTGTATAAACCCCTACTGTATAAACTCCTACTCTATACACCCCTTCTGTATAAACCCGCACTCTATAAACCATGACTCTATAAACCCCTACTGTATAAACCCGTGTCACATCTATCCGTCTGTCACGTCACGGTTGCAATGAGTAGACTATGTAGATTACAGACAAGTGCCTCTCATCAGTACTCCTTCAGCACACCTATTTAAGGGTCAAGTGTGACTAACTACTACAGAGATAAGTCAGGGATCAGACCTAACACATCAGTCCTTTAATCAAGTGAAACACCTATCAGACGGTTTATGCAAATATATCATAAAGAGATTAGACATGTATACACATATGTCTAGCACTACTACAACTAGATTACATCTATATTCTCTGCACATCTTATACAATCAGTGTTTGCTGCTACTGTAGTTCCGGTAAATATCATGTGTGAAAACTGCCGGCGGCGGCTATATATTGAGTGCGTCACGTAATCCAATATGCCTGAAGGCATTTTCTCAGCTTCTCTTTTAGTACAATAGAAATGTGTTATTTTAAAATACTTCAGAGCAGACAATGGGTAAATATTTGCTCTCCAAATTGGTTCAACGCAGACAAGTTAAAAGTGAAATAGATTTCATTCATAAAAATCCATTGCTACCACAATCACCAGTAGGTAATCAACTCTCCCCTCACAACTGATTGTTTTGCTATTCATGGTGGGTAAATTATACTCTATTGTCTCCCAACTACAACGTCAACATTGGAATAAGTACAACAAATAGACTCACTAATGTAGCCTACACCCTGTACTCTAATCACTGTGGAAAATGGGTAAATGAAATTGGGTCATGATACATGTAAATTCCTTTCTTTTGCATTTTATGGAGGTACTTAGTTTATGGAAGTATTTAGTTTAGTTTACAATCTTCAAAATAATAAGAACATGTGTGTAGTCTACTAACTCATACATGTATATGTATAATGTATAATATACAGGCACGTGTTGGCTATTTGACTGTGAAGGGAGAAAAATATGCTACAACATCTCTCTCATGATTTTGATCCACATGCAGTGTAAACTACATTTTACTCGTACATGTGAATTTGTATTATGTTATTACACTATAAATTCTATAAGCAAGAGAGCAATGTGACAGGCACCCAGGTCTGGCTTGCTACTCTTGGTGCACATCTAAAAGTGTGTTTGCCTCCTTTATAATAGCAGACTTTAAAAAATTATTGAGTTGAACAAGCAAAGGTGTGAAGCACATTTACTATACAGAGTTGAAATCACTGAACATGGAAGCTGTCTTCTACTTTTTACACCATTCCTCTAATATTCAAGTATGATATGATATTCTACACACAAATATTGTCTCATCTGCTAGTATTACCTCACAGCTCTTGTTACTACCTACACCACTTATCATTGGACTAGTTTGTAACTCAGTAATTAGTTATAGCAACATTTAAAGGAGAGACAACTCCTAGAATTGTTCATGTTTACACTCCACCTTATTTATTATTATAGTAAGTGTATGGTTTAGTAGAGACAGGTGAGAGGGTGCATGTGTAGTACATTGTACAACAGACTGTCTGCATGGTCGGTATCATTGTCCTGACCTTGAAATAAAACTTGGTCAAGTGTTTTGGCTGATAAAAAGGTTATTTGTACAAAGTGTTTGTCTGAGGTCGCTAGAATAAACAATGGAGGTAGTAGATTGGGGGAGTAACAAAGTGTATTGATGAATGCAAGTGCACATGTGCAGCATTCGATAGACAGTTATTTTATTTCAGATAAGTGTATATAAACTCCTATAAATTATTATGCATGATATTACATAGTTATACATGTATGCAGATATCTATGTGCGTACTAACATCAAGATGATAATATAATTTTTGTATAGGCTGTTGTTATCATTTATATACTTTATGGCCACATTTATTTGCTATCTATTATGATTATCTATAATGGTGAAATACAAATACATGATATTGGTTATATTGCAGCACAAACTAGTCTGAGAAACGTTGTTAGCTGTGCATATAGAACTCTCGGGGTCTACATGTAGGTGCTTTTTTTCTATTATATTTTTCATGCATATACATAACCTACCACAATTTATATTCAAAATTCTGATGGATTAGGGGTCCACTAACTTTGTTATTTCAAGTCATGTAAAAAATGTAATATTCCATAATATTGGATTGTTTTGTACAGTCAATGCATTTCAGCAAAATCAATAATAAGTTTTCATTATGAACATTTGCTTTGTTTCCAAGTTTCTATCAGTAACATGTCTACCACCACATGTCTACCATCTTGTGATGCAACACTGGATGGGCAAGATATAAGTTTCTTATGATTGCCTACCATGTAGGTATTACTTTAGAAGTACACAGAGAGAGAAAGAGGTACAATACCATTATTGGTCTAAATAATTTTAGACTCCCATAATGATGTTTTAAATGTAAGATTATTATTATTATTATGATACACGTAGATATATAGTTATTTTACTTACATGTATATTTGGCTCATGTAGGATTATTTGTGTTCCAGAAGCTTTAATCATTTGGATTTTTGAACATTTTTATCTGAGATTTTCTCAGGCTATTTTCACCACTCTCCGATGATTTGCGTTAATTTGCGTTAATTTAATTCTGTGAAAAGTGGTAAGGGATTGAATTTTGTTATTATAGTGATAATTATAGTTGAACCAGAAAGCTCTCATTGCAGCCTATTAATGATGTAGGCAGCCGGCCTATTGGGTCATATGCATGTATAATAGGTGGAGATCTAACCTACTAGGTATCATAAATTTACACACCAGCAGCAGCAGCTCTATTGTCTCAGATTTTAATCAACTACTGTATATTCTCCAACAATTACACTTGGAAATAAAACTCACTAAAAGTAATATTAAATACAATCATTATATACAGTACATTACACATGATATACAAGTGTATATCACAGCTAGAGAGACCTGTTTACCTTACTGAGAGGTACATAATGCGTACAGATAAACCAGTTGATAACAAACTTGCGAAAAATATAAAAATAAATAAATTAACGAAGTAAGATAGTATAATAAATATTAAGTCACTTAAACGTATATACATGTTCAAACAATCACAAAATGAGGGTAGATATTAAACCACCCTTGAGACTAGCAAATGATACTGGCTAATTGACTCGAAGGCTAATTGGTAAAAGCGTGGCAATGTTATGACTGTAGAACGTTATGACTGTAGTAACGTTATGAACTGTTTCGAAGTAGAGTTCTAAGCTGAAAGGCGATGTCTTCCCCAGCGGGTGTGTTTACTACTGGTATGATGTGATCTGCCTTTGGTGTTGAGGCGATATCATTTATTAATGAGCGTTCTACGTTAGTTCCTGGTACGACAGTGAATGTCTTATAACCTGCAAATATTTAGAAATTTTCAGTTACGCATTATATACATGTACAACGTACGATGTTATATAAGTTTTAATGTTCAAAGTGGACACATCAGTTATATAATATTCTATAGGATTGCCATGGTGCATAGACTTAACTGAATACAGCAAATACAAGTCTGTGCGTGTGGATATACATGTACGTATACATACCTTCATTCTTAAGTAAGCCACTGACGTAAGCTACGGAGTTTATTCCTACAGTTGGAAATAAGTCTGTATCATCTATTCGCCCATTTGTAGCGTATAGAAGCACTTTAGCTGTGTTATTATTTTGTGCTCTTTCACTGGCTTTAAATCTAGCGTCAGCCCACAAGAGGGCGCTAGCTCCATGATTCTCATCGGAACCTGAAAAGCAGGAAAAAAAGTAATATAATATAATGCCACATTTTCCCATCATAAAACTGTAGAAATAGATAATAAGTATGCAAATTGCAAACCACACACATTGAGGTGTTGCCTGTGGGACTTTTGGATGATCCTCTCTATCAATTGCTAAGAGAAATGTACACATTGCAAGCTATTTGAGAATTCCTAGCAACTTCAGGCAATTCTCAGACCTGTATGTTTATCTTGTAGTAAACAAATGGCTAGACACTCAACCTTTTGGCATTCTATTGTTTGCATTTTGTAAGCGGGTCCCTATAGGACCAACCCGTAAAATTAAACTTTAAGCGCAGAAACAAGCCTGAAATAGGCACATTGCCAACACATGTTTTAAATAACTTGGCCTGAGGCAGCTATGGTGACTATTTTAATGAATGAACTAAATGGGGTCAGTCTAGTGAAGCTGTAGAGTGGACAATGGTCATCTGAGTACACTCAGTCCCTTATTATTGCCCCAATTCATGGCCTCATATCAAATTTCTTGCCTGTTAACAAGTTGTTAAATTCAAAGCTCTTTTAATGTCCCAAGGAGTTAAGTTACAGCTAGTGGTTGATCTCACTACTTACTAGATTAGTAAAAACCAAGGAATTGAATTTCTGTTACTTTGGGTTGTAAATACCCAGACAGCGGTACACCAGAAACTTGGCCAACAAAAACAACTCTATGATCATATATTAAGTGTTAGCAGCTACACGTTTATGTACAATAGTATTGTTTGCTAAACTATGTAAAGTATGTGGCTTACTTTTACTGGGTGAATACCCTGACTGGGGTCAAAATGTGTGACTGAAGTGTATTGTCTATAAGAAAACTGTGAACTAATCTGATTATCCACTTGGAGAATGAATCTATGTTCAGGCTTTTAGCTTCATGAATAGTGTTTTACACAGGAAGGTTTTGACTAAGCCGAGTTGACGCTCAGCATTGATTGGCTCATAGAGAAGAGAAATTACTCACTGCCTATCAAACTGCTATGTATACAGGCAGAGATGTTGATTTATAATTGTACCTGTACTCAATTAAACAATACTTCTGAAACAAATTAATGGCTATTTAGAGCTGCTATATTTTCAAGATATAAGACATTGAAAATACGCTTCCATGCAAGAGAGAGAACAATCTATTCGCCTTAGGCTCTTTTAAACATCTATATAAGTGGGCACAGGGAGCAGGTTCCCCACAAATCAACATCTACGGCCACAAAATCTCAACTACAGTGACCAGCAATATGCAAATTTAATAGTACTGAAACCTCATTTATTCACATGTACCCAAATGGACTTGACTAGGGGCAAAGAAATTAAAATAGCTCTATAATTAGACGTAGAAGGGCGACTTCAGTTTTCATTCCTAACAATTAACCTCTTCACCTAGATAGATAGGCCTACCAGTATTTATATGTTATATTCTAATTCATTATTTTCTGTAATATGGGATTGTCTTACCTAGAAATTCTGTTCTTTTGATAGCTTTCCTTACATAATCTCTACTGGGAACATATCCATTTGGCCATGTGTAGTTAAATACCAAACTAATATCTCTACTATAGCCGTAGGTAAGCATCGCTACTTTAATCGAGCCATCATCAAACTTGTCTGCCGGCATAAGGTTGATCAGACGCTGAAAGTAGAGTCAATATTGTCTTATCAATACACAGTATTAGAGATATGATATATTTATTTATGTTATATACAGTATTATAGCAGATATCTAATAAAATCTTTTAACCTACTGCACTGATATAAACTGCTGCTGGTCAGTTGTTTATCTTACTGCCCAGTAGCGGTCAAGCCACATGTGCTGTAGCTCGAGTAGTTTTATATATTGTAGCTTTTTTATATTGAAATGTTTACAAATTTGTAGTAAATGTACTTACAGCTAAGAACCTTTTAGCAGTTCTGAATCCAGAGGTACCCATGTTATCGCTGCCATCAAGTAGTATAACTATGTCCACAGAAGATCTCTCTAATAATCATATAAGTATATAACAGTTAGAATAAGAATTCTCTTCTCTAAATCTATAGTTCCATGTAAAAGTATACCTGCTTACTGCATGTACTTATGTTACTATGCACCTTTTTATCTACTAAATTACACAGTTATAAAATTAACTATTTGATCAACACATTCACATGACTGTGCAAGGTACAAGAACTTTACTTGTATATTTTGCATATTAAAGTGTTAGCTTACCTTGAATGATTTCTTTAAATAATGTGTTTTTAATTGACTGCGCTACTTGCAAAGTTGATCTAGAGTATACGCTGTTAAAGTTTGAACTGCCAGCTCTGGATATCGATCTCTTATATTCAGCTAGATCGTGTAGTCTCTGTCGTAACGTAAATCTGTCAGTTGCGTGTGTGTATAGTATATTTAAAGAGGCAAACACCAGCAGGCTAGAGACCTGCAACTTCATGTTGTATGTTACTTCAGTTACTACTCTCAACAAATAATATAGTCGTCTCGACAGAGAATAAGTTATAAATGCAATTTGAAATTTCTAAACTAGATCCACTGCAGACTGGTATGCTCTGTGCTACTGAATCCAGTGTTCTGTCAGATTCATGTCAGGGCAGGTGGTTTTATATGCTCCAAGTGAGCTGGGGCAAGCCATCTGATTGGCTGAAGGGTGTAATTATAATGACATTGTAATTAGTAGAGAACTGGAAGGTCTGTGAATGGCTGCAGGGCTTATGACATAGCAGTCTCATCCCCTGACCTGTCACCTTGTAGCATGATGCTGATTAGTTGACAGGTGCCATGGCAATGCTTGCATGGTGGTTGTAAGGTGGTGGATTATTTTCATCCAGCATAATAAATAAAAGCACTAAGTAGATGGCGCAATGATATGATACTGTTAATTAGCCCATTTACACAATAACCACTTACATGCATATTCTTAGATATGATGACCAATGAATACATTCCGTTCATTGGTCATCATGTCCACTCACTAAATGTTGCTCATTAGTTAGCTGCCTCAGACAGGTTGAGTTGCTGCTTATCCTAATCTGTCTGAGAAGGGAATTAGATCTGATTTGAAAACTGTTTCAAATGATTGTTGTCAAATAGCAAGTTTATTTTTGGTTGATACACAAACATGGAGTCATTAGACATTCAAATTTGTTTATACTTTTATAGTATACGATTTTAGCTGTGATAGAAATATTAGCTATTATTTATAGATGAGGCAACTTAATTGAGTTTTACCAAAACATCTTCGTTTTACTTATACATGCACGTATTAAAAACAGTGACAGAACAAACGCATAAACGCATCTATGTCAAATTATAGGGTATAGAGTATGCAATATTGTGAACCAAAAAACACTAGGCTAGATTATTCGGGACAAATTTATTCATAGAATAAGATTCTGTTGGCAGATTTTTCATTTAATTCAAATAAAATACAAACTAATAATATTTGAGTATTGCGTGTAGCTTATGTCTTTTACAGAACTGATATTATAGATACATTCCTACATGTACATTAAATTTATAGTATAATATGTGACCCCTGCTATCAGAATCAGACATCGGGAGGTACCCAAAGATTTTGAGATATGTATGTTTTCAGATATAGAAATTTATGAGGATTTTAAATATGTTTTCCTTTTTATTCTAGCACCAACGGTTCAATTTTTATCAGGATAATACTGGGTCCATATCTGTCGATTTTCACAAAAAAGCGAACTGAGAAAATCTGGTTTAAAGTTTTCGAACCAATAATTTATTGTTTACACTATTCAGAACTTAGCAACGGGCATATCTAATTGACTTACATTGCTAGTTTTTACTGACTAGGGGTAAGAATGTGTGAGGAATCTGATGAAATAACTAAAAACAATGTAAAAACCATATCTTGTGTCCCATGGCCACTTAAACAAGAGATACTGATTTCGGATTTTCGACAAAAACAGTGAAAATGAACTTGTGCACCAATTGCGATGGACAGGCTGCATTAACATAAATTTTAACACAGATTTCCATGCAAGTGAAATAGAAGATACTGCACATCCTGTAACAAGTTAACAAAATGGTCTCTCATATGTGGGTAGCCCTGAGAAGGGTCTTTGAGGTAGGTAGGTTAGAACTATCCGGATTCCGCCATTCTGGTGAAATAGACCAAATTATGAACTTCATTGAGTTGTAGTCTTTCCATAGTCCTTCTATTGCGAGATCAGATGGTAGCACCTTAACATCTGTTTTCTTGAATCCTGTTGAGAGTATGTTGTGTATTAATAATTTTGACAGTAAAAAAATAAGACAAACAAAAACTTAAGCGTAGCAGATGTAGTAGACTAGATTTGAACTCTGGACCTCCAGATTACAAACCCACATGCTTAACCATTACCTCACTGTGACTTGCTAGCTATCACAAAACATGTGCAGTCATACAACAAGATACTGAAAGCTGATAGCTGATGTATGCATAGCTTTGCCACAAAGCTTTTTATTGCTAGTTTTTTTGGAAATGATCACTGCACTTTAGTACTTGAAGGAGGAAGGCAGAGGTTATGGGAGACAGATAAAATACATGTAAGTGTATAATACTAGTTGATTCAAACTATGTGTATGTTTACTACTGCAGTATTAGAGCAATGTGATACATGTATAATAATACAGTGTACCTATGTATTACAATATTTGGGTATGATCTGTAATGCGGACGGACTTATGTAATCTGCCTTCATCTTTGCTTTTTAGCAACAGAGGCCCATTCTGGAATCAATGGTAATGAAAATTATATCAGGAAGAGAAGGTTTATTGCCTGTAGAAAGTCAACTTACCTGGAATCCATCCTAGGAGGGCTAGTGCATGGATAGAGCCGACTGCATTCAGGAAATCCACTATAAGCTTGGCCAAAGTTGACTGCTTTGATGTTGTAACTTGAAGTCGCTGAAGTTGAAGGGAGTTGTACCACACTCCTTATAATGACTTGACAAGGCTAGAAATAGAGGAGACGTCCCACTGCTGTTCATACACATAAAAGCCTGGCAACAGATTGATGTTCCTACAAATAGTCATGGATACCTGGGACATGAATTGTTTTACTTAATAACTTAAGATAAATACATGTACATTTAGATACTCACTTATGTGAGTTTTCAACCTATGTTATTGATTCTAATGTAATGTACATGTGATGCACATTGGTTACTCAAATAGGATAAAGAGGGTAGGATATGTGGTAAGTCACATGTATGTGTAGTACACATGGAGATTGCAGCAGAACTAATTTTGAAGTATGAGCTAAACTTTATCTTTACTAGTGAAATAGCCTCAGCCTATAATTCAGGTAGCTTAATGTCATACTAACCATTTGATTGATGAAATAGTTGCTCACCTTCATAATGGAAATCTTTACAAAGTATTTTCTCTTCTTGGCCTTGTGGGAATTAGTAGAAGCAGACAGAATTGACTATTGTGGGAGAGATTTTGCTTAATAAATTTTAGGAGATCTAGTAATGGCTGGTCAAGAGCTGGGAGCACATCTTACACAGATTGAATTATTTCAACAGTAAAACTGGTAATGCTTGGCTTGGTAATAAGCTTGTGCATCCTGAAGTCACTCAAAAGTCTTTAACAACAGGAATATTGATAATTATAATTTTGAAGAATTTTCACAATTTTTACGCTATTATTATCAATATCTCCCAGTATATCAGGGCCATCCTGGGCCTCAGGTGTGTGTAGCCACACCTAAATTAATGGCATAAAGCTAGTTTCTTTCCTCTCCTTTACTTTCTTGGTCAGAAAGGTCCTCATCAAGATCCATAAAGTAACAATATTGATTTAAATAATCAAAGCGAGTAAAATCCTGGTCCCACCATGTGCCTCCATGATAAGTCACGTGACTCCATTAGCAACGACTTTGAACGAAGTTTACACCTATTTATGCTGTACTGATTGCTAATTGGTTAGTAGAAAGTGAAAGAGCATGCTTCAATTAGTATAATAACATTGAAAGCTGAGAATCAGCATGGTAAGTTTCAGTTTAGCTTTTTGGACTTTGAGCGCTTATTGCGTGGAAGTCAATTCACCGCGCGATGTCCGATTCTGATAGCAGGGGTCACATATATATTTTACTAACAGTAATAAACTGGATCTTGAGCAATTATTTCTGCATGGCTTGAGATTATACAACAAGGAAGTAAAGACTAGCCAAGTGCAGTAGCTAGGGAAAGACGTGACGCTCATTTAAGTTAATATGTCACATCAGCCCATGACCCTATTGCAATACAAAGCGGCTAATATTAATATGGTGTAATATTGGTGTGACATATATTTAAGGAGCTCCTACATGTCATAAAAAGTGTGGGAGGGTAAGAGAGGCTACCATCCCGAGTTGATAGGTTCTGGAACTCCTGCTATTTTATCTTGAATGAGGATATTAATAGTATGAATATATGAGGGGTGCAGTATAGTTTCAGGTTAATTAACTTAATCTTGCCACACGTAATTCCCATAAGTCCCCTCGTTGCTGGCATACCCAAACATGGAACACAGGCCACTGACAGTTCACCTTTTAGACTCTGAGTCTATTCAGGTAATAACGAGGTACATGTGGGTAATGTCAAAGGACCTACGCATATGACAGGACATAGCCCTTTTTCAAATTGGTGCAATATTTTTAGCCTGGGTACCAGGCCGACAAACCCATGGTTGATGGTGAGCCTGGAGCCCACGCTACAAATTTTGTTATCTCTCAACTGTACCTGGAAGCCATGATCCCCGAGGCAATATAACACGACTCTCTAAGTTAAAAACGATGCATATATTCTATCCATAGAATTGAATAAACACAAGCAAAGCGACAAAAGTCGATCGTTAAAGTTGGACTGTACTGAAAATTTCAGAATGTTTTTCATCAAATTAACTATGTTGGCATTACTTGATACCTCTACAAACATATCTAAGCTGTTTCGGTAGTAGCTAATAGATGCTAAACTGCAAAAAGTAGCCCCAAAAATTCTAAAATAACCATAGTGATGTCAGCATTAGGAGTTATCACCACCTAGTTTTATGTCAATTCTCAAAACTTCTTCTTTGGTTATCTCAACTCTGACTCACTATATGGCAGAAATATTGAGTTGTCACAACTGCTTTATAAGAAATACAGTGTTCATTCAATAAAACAGATATTAGCAGTTATAGCACTACATGCTACAGGTTCAACACACCAGTCTAGTGTGTTGGCATGTTATTCATGAGATAAACAAGTAGCCTATATTGACCAATCAAGTTGCAAACTCAAAAGTCATTTGATAATTTTTTGCAACAAATTGTGCTTTTTATTGTCTAAGAATATTAACTAGCATTTGTTCTACATACCCATTTTTTCGTTTTGTGATATTCCTAGTACAACAACGATAAAAACTCAATTGAAGTTTTCTGTTTATAATAACTTAATGCGTGGTCTGGCATTCACTCCCTGCAATGATGTTATTTACTAGTTTTAACAGAGCTGGGTACCATGATGACATCACGTATCCCAGCTGGTATTGTGCTAACTGGTTCAGCTACTACTAGGCTTTCTAATGGCGTATTCAGCTTATAACTCCAAAATTTCAGTACAGTCCACCTTTAAGGCGCTAGACATATCAATGACAGTATATTTCCTGCTTTGACTTGGTAATTTCTAAATTTACTATTTTCTGCTTCAAATTGTCAGTTCTTCCTGTTTCATTTATAGCCCTATTTTGGTCATCACTGCACATCGCCAAAAGGCATTAGCTATTTTCGATTGTTATTACTAACGAACATTGTGTTTGATTTAATCTCGATGAACATTGGTGTTTAACATGTTTGTCTGCCTACACCTTTGAGATATTTGAGAATAGAACAGTTGTGCATATACTATGACACAAAATACTTAAATTAGTCCAGTGCAAACGACCTGGGATCATGGCTTTATATTAACAGTGCACGAAAACCTTTTTATCCACTGCGAATCTAAAATAAAATGTGCAACTGCTTTGCATGCCCTCGTACAGTTGTATAATCATGGTAGTACAGGCATATATGTATATTGAAGATGTACTGAACCGGGAAAGGTAAGGAAATGGATAGAATGGGGGATTGCTTTCCATTCAGCATTGGTCTACAACTTATATTCCTATAAAACATCATGTTAACATACCAGGACCTCGTAAAGTCCTGAGGGAGTCTAAATTAGTCTATAAAAGTATTGTTTTGATGCGGGATGCAGAAGAAATTGGTCCAGTCGTGTACTCTCCGGTCATTGTTGGGGACGAGTGTAGTGGCAATTGTAGGAGATATGTAGCCTTGGTTCCAAACGGCCGAGGAGAATACTGTGGGGGTATGCTGATGATACCCAGTCTGTTGGCAAATATATACAAATAGTGTAGGTCTATGCTCTGCATTATATTTCATGAAGATTTATTTTGTTTGTATTTTCCTCTCCAAACCACTGATTGCACTCACAGTCCAAATATCTGTATGTAGTGGGAGAGACTATCCATCCAGAGACTTCATTAGAGAATACCAGCTGAGCTACAAGTTTTAGTGGGCTACCAACAGGTACAAGTACAACATTACATAATAAAGTCATGTTATAGTATGTACATGTATATACTGTAGGCTAGCTACTTACCATGGATTGCATAAAACAAGTCTGCGATGGGAACAGATGTAGTAAACCTGGCCTATTATTATTACTATTTATGTCCTGCAACCTTATAATTACAATATTTTATTGACAAATCTTTGCATAATCAGTAAGATTATGCAGCACATGGATGCTACACTTTGTAATTAGTGTAGTTCTTTGAGATACAATTACTACACTGTATTATTACTATGTTTGCAGTGCAGTTTAGTTCCAGTGTTATTTGTCTGTTAGTGTTGTATAGGTATTGGTGAGAGCCTTGTGGAGCAGAGCTGTGTCTATGGTTGAAACCTAACATTGTACTTGACAACATTACTTCTCAGCTCAAGTTAGTATGGAATCACTTGGTATCCGAGGTATGAAAGAGGCTATATTAAACACTAGTATAATAGAACCCAGGTTGTACTGATGCAACAGTTATGCTTGGCATTGAACACACACTCCCACTACATGTGCACAACGTACTATGCTTTATATAAGCAGCAATATTGAAGAGATTTTACACATTAATTATAAAACATTTTATTTTGTAAATTTACCTGGAGAATGTATGATAGTACTATGTGGTATGATAACAAGGTGGTCATGCATAACAGATATTTGTTGTTAATAGGTTATTGTGGTACAAAAATATTACTCATCATAATCCAAGATAGCATACTTGTACATATTTATATATTAGCAGAACATGTCATAGAAATGAACAGTGAAAAATTTTAGTGTGGGATAGTATTTTAATTATAAATAGTAATACAAGACGCATTTTTATTTTTGATTTATTTCCTAATATTTCAATACTCATTAAGTATCATCATCAGAGAATAAATTAATGATAATGATACTCAGACGAATATTGAAATATTAGGAAATAAGTAAAAAATAAAAATGGGTCTTGTATTACTATTTATAATTAAAATAAACAGTGATAATTATGTAGCCGGAGCCATTTATGTTCATTGTAGTTTGCAACAAACAGACTTGTCAGCCCATAAAATCAAGTACTTGCTGGTTCTGTTTAACATTTTGTAGAACCTGTAGCATCATGTCATAGTCGTCAACCTCAAACAGGTGATTCTCAGTTGGTCTGGATGAGATTGCCTCCAGCTCATTATGGTTGATCTTATCTCCTATTCCCAGTGTGAATACCTGTACCCCTGAAACATAATATAATATAATATAATATAATATAATATAATATTATAATATAATATTATAATATAATATTATAATTTAATATAATATAATATAACATAACATAATACAAAGTTACATAATATTATATACGATATTATATTATAGCACTTGTACTGTATATACTTATAACAGAACAACATGAAATATTTTATGAAATTCTATTCCAACGTACTCAGAAGAAATAAATGTAGAACAAAAATAAATCTGGTAGACCTACAACTTTCAAACTTTTTTGGATACAATACAAATATTAAATATGTTAAACAGATGCGGTTTTCAAGTAGTTATAAAGACCGACAGGCACCCAGCTCTGTTGCTGAGTACCATGGAGAGAGATGCCGGATCTCAACTGTATATGTGCCCTTAGCTCAATGTCATACACACATAACCGCAAGCTTTTACAACCTCCCTCATCATTTTGGAAGCTGTACATATGTATGGGAGGGTGGGAAGTAATGTGACTCTATTATACCTAACGTTCAGTGACATGTCTAGACAGAGTTTCTTGCCAATTTTTACTGGCGAGAGATTAGTGAATAGCAAGGAGAATATTGACTACCAGGAAACTCAAGGTTGATACCAGGTCGAAGGTTATTAATAATGAATTAGCATATAATATAGTTTAATTCTCTGCTCCTCTATTGTTGTTATGTAATGTATTTCTATTACAATGGCGGAAGAGGTAATGATTGTCACAGCCAAGTATATCTACTGTATAAGTAGAGGGTATTCCTATTGCCATATTATACTTATAGGCCTATATTATACCAATTTATCAAGATATCTGTGGAAAAACGCAGACATGGAGAAAATAATACCAACTGTCATTGAATATACAGGATCGTAAATATTGTGCTATCTAACCTGACTCAACCTTGCATTTTACTTATGACACCTTACCCTATCCACCCTAACCTACCCTACCCTACCCTACCTTACCCTACCCCACCCTACCCTAACCTACCCTACCCTACCCTACCTTACCCTACCTTAACCTACCTTACACTACCTTACCCTACCCATACATATGTGTATATGATTGGCCTGCGACCTGCAGAGTAATCAATTTATTTGAGAACTCTCTCTACACCCCTCACTAAACAATATAGCCTACTGACATAGTTCTTAGGATAAATGTACATCATACGACGAGACAGAGCATCCGCCATGATGATAGCTTTAGTGGATTGCTTACCATGGATCTTACGTAATCGAACTGCTGGCCAGAGAACACCAAAAGGAAGTTGTAGCTGGTCATGTGACCAACCATCAGTGGCGAGGAGCATTACTTTGGCAGCATCAGATCTGGCGTGCTTGCTGAAGATGGAATCGGCCAACCACAATGCCTGGGCAGTCGAGGTGGAGCTACCAGCTGCAATAACATCAATACACCACATCATGCAAGAAGCAGAACATTGTGTAATAATTATTTCCAATAAATATCTTTATAAATTCATTAGTCTACCTGGTAACCGATGAATTTTATTGAATCTTTCCTTTTTATTAATTGTGTAATTACATCTTATCATGGTATTAAAATTAACTAACCTGGGTTTTTAGTTGGAAATCAGTTAATGTCTACATTGGGGGACGACTGCACTTACACCCTCAAATACGACCACTTAATGCATTTATCTAAGACTGATAATGGGTTAGTTTAGATGAAGGCCACTGAGCAGCGGGATATGTATCATAACGGACTGCACAACGCTAAGATGATTCGAGTCAATGACATTGATGTCCGAATGTTTACTGAAATGTATAGACACGAATCTCTAGAGTGTTGGTGGTGGCTAAATCCAGCCTCCACAGGAAAAGAGCGTTTAGTCAAGATATTTATAAATATATGTAACAATGAAGAAGTGCATTACGAACTATACTAGGCCTACATCATTGGGGATACAAAACTATATAATAAAATGGAGTTGAATTGAAAATAAAGCACATGAAATGACGACGACCCTGTTGATATGAATAGAAGATGCTAGGCTGCACTAGATCACACTATATATACTATTTTGGTATCTGAATTGATAAAAAGTAGACAATATAATACCAGGGCCAGGGTATAGTAATACGAGACCCCCTCCAAACTTATCCTTTATATGGTAAAGGGTAGAAAACCTTGAGAATGAGGGAAAATATCTGGCAATAATTCCCACAACATTTAACCATAAAAAGTAAGACAAAAGGAAGACAGTTCAGGTAAATGAAATTACGTAAGTAAGTAAGTAGCTATATTTAGTTATTGGGGTCGTTTAGTTTGGTTATCGTACAATGTTAGTAGCAGTGCATTAAAGGTAGGCCAGCACTTGCAGTGTTTGATACGTTAAGGCTGAGGAAAAATAGAACAATGACCGTAGGTCACCTCAGACTTGTGATTATATCCATTTGTACTACTGTACTCTCCTAAAAGACACCTATTTGTTGCAGGAAGGACAGTAAAAAAGATAATATTCATAGCAGTTAAAGTGAGGAAACTACCGCTTTGATATGGGCTGTGAACTTTGTTTTGAATTTAACCCTATCCTAGGCTAGGACTAGATGAGACAAGTCCATAACACCTTATCATACACACCTTGTTTATTATACATGGAGCATTTAGACTTCTCTTGTAGCCTTTCAAAACCTGTTATTGTTGATGATAGTGGTGCTTGGACAAAAAATTACGCCGTCAGGATTTCAACCCAATTAATATTAGTGCAACCAGCACTCGGTTATACAGGTATCGGCCAATCATAATAAACATCAGTATGGTGGATAAAATACGTTTTCATTTCATAGATAAACACAATAATTCTGTGTGTGATATATTACCACGAAAACATGTATATTTTATTGTATTGTATTGCGGAGTGGGTTTAACAAAATCACTTTCAATACAATCCTTTCCCTTTTGCAAGGACGAGGGTTCGAGTTCCGCCAATGACCTGGAGGGTTTCGTCCCGAAGAAGGTTTTCCCTCTGTGCCATATCGAACTATAACAATATCCAGCTCTAGGAGCCGTGGTGGCCCCTCGACTAGCACTGCTATTGGGCAGCCACGTTAAAAAATTGTGTTTGGCGTCACAGGTATATTATTATTATTATTATTATTGGTTAAAACTTGAGGGAAATGAATTTACTCATTGAATTGTATAACAGCAATCATTCAATTTCTATATCCCACGCAATAAATAGATTATATATTATGTATAATATAATGACGTATATATATTACACATACATGTACATGTATATACGTACATCTATATACAGTATATATTATAAGAATAGATGAAATTGATGATGTTTCTTTATTTAATTCATTTTACTACTATATGTATATAGTTTCGTACTTGTAAGTACTTACCTAATAAGTACTTACAAGTACGGAACTATATACATATAGTAGTAAAATGAATTAAATAAACAAACATCATCAATTTCATCTATTCTTATAATAGTTTATACTAGCTCTAGGACAATACCACATCCTATAGAGCACTTTACCTGACGATACAAAATTCAATATTAATTCTATATACAGTATGTACTATGTACATGCACTAGGAAAGGTTATTACAGTCTCAACCAATTACAAATAGGCCGATTCATATTTCACAATCATGTATATTTACTACGAAAGGTTTGTCCCAATGGATCTCAAAAGAGTATGAAGGTACTAATAGTAATAGTACTTAGTTCAGCTATAAATCCCTTTCTCTTTTATACAATATTACGAACCTACAGCTTCATACTGCAAGTACAAGTACCTCTTGTAAACATGATATATACATCCTGTCTAATGTCCCTCAAGTAACTCAGACACATTCAAGTACATGTACATAGCTCTTATAAAACTCAGCATCTGTCATGTAGCTATAGCTTTTCTGTCTGACTTTAGATAATGTTAAATACATGTGTTTGCAAGATTCACTCCAAATCCACAATTCGAGGGCAGTTCAGAGGAGCAAAGCATGTTGCACTCTGAATTAACTTCAATGAATGAATAATTCTATTACTTACCATGACATACTGTACTGTAGTTGATATAATAACTTACCATGATATACTGTACTGTAGCTGATATAGTAACTTACCATGATATACTGTACTGTAGCTGATATAGTAACTTACCATGATATGCTGTACTGTAGCTGATATAGTAACTTACCGTGATATGCTGTACTATTGATTCTACTGATGACTGCTGACTTATTCAGGGCCGGAGTGAAGGAGAATTCGTGAATCACCTGATCTGGTTCAGAGAAGCTCACCAGACTCACCCTCAGCTGGTCAGAAGTAAAGTCCTCCTCATCTAATATGTCTACCCATAGCTGTGGAAATATCAACTACCATTAATATTAAGGATGACTACACTATATTACACTTACAAGTATGCAGATGAAATAGTGAAGGTACAAACCCAGTCTTAACATAATGCCATAAATAAACTTTCAGTGATGGATTCTCAGAAACATTACGCTTAGCACATCCAAGTTAGTAGTAGGGACTGAAGTAGTAGTAGGGACTAAAGTAGTAGTAGGGACTGAAGAGATGAGTGGCAAAGCAGTAGGCTGACTTACTGCTAAAGTTTGGAGAGCTTTGAGGAAGTTGGTAGAGCCAATACTAGCACTGCTGTCAAGCATTATCAAGAAATCAACAGGATATCTGTCAAAGTTGTGAACGAGTTCCCCGTCATCATTGAATGTGGCTGTAAAAGGAAATAGGAAAGCCTTTACTTAGAAAGCAGTGTAAGTCGAAAACCAAGAATACCGAGCTCTGCTGGATATCTATACATGTCGCCAATCATCATCTGATGAAAGGCTTACTCACTCACTTCATGATTGATTCAGACGAATGAGCAGCAAAGAGTTCAGCTAACTAATCAGCTATATGTTACTTACGAGTGAAGATGTCATTGAAGAAATGTTTGAGGATTGAGTTAGATATCAACTGAATATGCTCCGTACGATTATAGTGATCGTCATGATCCACTGACGGTTCTCTTTGTAGATTCTTGTGTGCATACCTCAGCAAGTTGATCCAGCGGGAGTAGGTTAGTTTGGTGGAAGCGCCGTCACTACCTGACAATGTTATGGAAAACACTAACACTAGCAAATATATGCCAGATTTCATTTTGTTGCAGTAAAATATATAATAATAAAAGCTGCTACAGTGGAAAGTGGGTCTTTTATCAACAAGATGGAGCCACCAAATGTTTGTCAATGTTGGAGTTGAAAGTCATAATCACGCTGGCAGTAGAGGTCAACTCTAGGAGGAAACAAGATAATGAGAATACCAAACTGTCAATCATCGCTATATAGGCAAATCACAGAACAGAACGTGTCATCAAAGTTTCAGTCAAAAATTAATAATAAACATTCAACTGCAGAAAATAATTGATTTAATACAATTCAACTAGTTAGACTGACATTAGATAAGGTTTAGCTTGGAATACTCAATAATATTACTGTTCATATCAAAGTCGATACCTGCTGATGCTCCTCCAAAGTTCATAGCATCGACAAAATCATAGCACATCAATTATACATGTAGGTTGTTACTATTACAGCATTAGAATGACTCATAGTCGACTCAGTTTATCATTAAAACATATCAGGATAAATTGCCTCTAGTTTTGTACCAATAGTCCTGGTCTGTTCATATGTCTCGAAGCTCATTTAGTATCAGCATTATGAATGGCACATAATCAGTGGAGAATTAATTATTGGATATCTCATTATCTCTTATTTGAATTTAGGTTGCTTACTTATTCTACATGTATGTTCAACATATAGTTACTGTTTTTAGATGATTCATGGGACAGTGTTTGCCTTTAGTTGCCAGATACTCCATCAGCTTTAGTTTTAGGTGTGTTATTCCTATGATGGGTGTTTGATTTGAGGTTTTGATCTACAAGCAATCTTCCAAGTGTCACTGTTGCCACCTTTATTGTGAGCTTATAATTATAGGAGGGCAATGCTTTTCCAATTCATCGAATGACATAGCAGCAATTTGAATTTCACCAATGTTTTCACTGGCTTGTATATTATACTGCATACATACATGTGTAGCCACAGCAAGCATGTCTAGTCTACACATGTACATGTATTATTGTGTAATCACTTCTGGATCCAAATAAAATACTTTAGCATAGAATTAATGTTTCTCTGAATCCAGAGTGCCACAAATATGTGAATATGTTCATTCAATCTGCAAATGGGTCAGTGATGCCAAGGGGAGATAACTCTGCTCTACTCTACGCAGTGTGTGGGAAAGTTTTTACATTACAGATATGAAATGTATATGTGGTTACCTGCAATCTAAGCAAATAAATGTTTTCCTACAGTCATCCATTTTTACACAAATTTTAATCTCTACAAGTCGTTAGAGCTTTATCATTACCACTTGTTTGCTAAAATAATGTTCCTACATATGGTGCCCTACAAAGTAGCTAGTACCAGACTCAGCCCTTCACTATGCTCTCGTATGTTGGTATTTACTCTATAGTAGAGGGCCAGTGTACCTATCAAGTCATGAGTCGCACCCCTTCTAGCATAAAAGGCTGGTACTAGTACATTCACTTAAAGCTTCGTAATTACAGTCTGCCTTGTTGGTATCACACTTGAGCTGGTACAACTTTCTGGTACATGTTGATAGCTACGCTCAGCTAACTATCTATATGGGCACAACAAAACCAATGGAAAACCAATTGAATACCCCTATAGAAATCCTAATGTGACAATAAACTCAAAGGATATTCGATTGTTGCATTTAACTTTGAGCTCTATTTTCATATTCTAGCAGTCAAAAGAACAATACCTATTCAGTATTCACCCGAGCATCCTTCAGAGAGCTACGAAAGCGTTCAAGTCCTTACTTTCATAAAACCCCAAAAGCTGTCAAGCTCTTACAAAATCTTTAAAGAATCCATCTACCCAGTATCCACAAGCAAAGTACAGGAGAATGGCAAGTACATGTAATATTTATATTCATTATATTATTGAATTTATACTGAATTATTATAATTATTTACCGTTAGGCCAAGGAATAGGTTATTTATTAGAGGAAGGGTAACTATTTTGACTTAAAAAATAATTTAATCATATTTTGAAAGTTTGGACTTTGATTATTCAAATTAATGTTCAATTATTGTCTAAAACTAAGGTCGAAAAAAATTAATAAAATAAAAATTAATATAAACTTAAAGATCGAAGATGAAAATTACAATTAAAAGATAAAAATTAAAGCTTTGCTTAGTATGGCTTAGTCATTAGAACTTATGCTACGTTTTGAATACTTAAAATAGAGGTTGACGTTAAGACTACATAAAAGTTAAAACCCTTGATAAAACTAATTAAATTTAGAGAAAAGTTCTTTTCTATCGATATTTCTGACAAAATTTTCATCATTAATTTTCGTCATTGACCGTAGTCAAAGGAACGTGTAGTAAAGCATCAGATCGGGCCTTAGCTAATACTATCGGTAAAGTTCAACAGACTTAAAGGTTTTTAGGCAAAGCATTTGTTTTGGTTACCACGTGCGCATGCGTTAATGGAAGCACTTGCTTCAAGTGAAGGTGCATGCAAGTGCAGTGAAGTAAGTGACATGGAGTTATATTTTCTGTTAATTTTGTATTTTTTGATGAGTCTAATTTGGTATATGTTATGGAAGGCGACTATGTTGGTTCAGCAGAGCTAAAAATTGGAATAGTGTCATAATATTTTGCTGGAAACAATTGAAAGCCCAACTGTCTAATACTCGTTCTCTGCTGTTGCATAGACAGACAGACAGACTGAGACCAGACTACTAAAGATAAAATAATCATGATGAAATTCGGATGTTCACGTAGTGAAGTATTTTTTGATTTTTGCTTAGTAAACACATGGTATAAGTTGGGCATTGTGAGAGCTGATGTAGTTCTAGTCTGCTGTCAATACACTATCCAGTCAGTCAGGTATCTCTTGACTGGCAGTATGAGTATTGACAGACTTTGGTAATATGTACTAGAGCTCTTGGCAAGGGATGCTAGAGATAGTGGAAGGAAAGATCAGACACTCAATAATAATACCCTGTCCCACCAAATGCGCTCAATTTGGCGGTCCCGACGTTCCGCGAATTACTTTTCTGCCATCCATCTGCTGAGGTTTTGGGTAGCTGTTAGACTAGCGTTGTTGGGTATTGCTTGAATATTGCATTTCTTGTACTAAAATCTCGTTTACATTAATAGACTGTTTATACGGGGCCGTTGTAAAGACGCGGTGGTGAATGGTCTGCGAAACCCCAATAGTAGGCCTAATAGCGGATTTGCACACAAGGCAGCCCAACTCCGTGCTTAATCCAGACCACGTTTGCAGGCAGGGACGGACAGTTTTCGGCCGAAGCGTCCGATTTTTCTTTCTACTGTCTTTCAAGATACTGTTTGTCTGTCGAGTCTCAGACCTCAAACTAGAGAAAGATCGAGTCCTTCAGTTCGTCAGTATAATTATAGTATTCCGCCAATTTACTTTGTCTTTGGTCAGCCTTAGTAGCTTTGTAACTTCTTCTTTCTTTTTCGACTTTTCAAGTTAAGGGTCGTCAACACGGATGATTTTTTGCCCATTTCATTCTGTTAGTAGCATTTTTCTCTGTCATCACATCCTCTCTTGCCACATCTAAAAATAGTCTCATAGGTCTTCCCCCTTCTTCTTACTCCCGGTAGTTTCATGTCCATTACTCTCCTCCCCAGATAATCTTCATCTCTTCTTACCACATGCCCATACCTTCTCAATCTGCTTTCTCTGACTTTGCTTCCCAACCGTACTACCATTGCTGTGCCCCTAATGTACTCATCTCTAATTTTATCAAGTCTTGTAACCCCTCAATGCAAACCTAAGCATTCGTAATTTTGCCATCTCTACAACTATGTCATAAAGCTTTTAGTTCACAAATGGCTCTTGTGAAATGCTCTAGTTATTGCTATTGATAGATTGCCCCAAAATAAAGCTCTAGTGGTCAATGTATTATTTGGTCTTTCCAGTCCAGTCTAAGAGCTAATGAAGGATTTTGTCATGGTGCATATAAGTCTGTGTCAGAAAGTGTGTTGCCAAGGTTTCCAATTTTAAAGATTAGTGTGCACCTGTTATACTCCCCCTTCCGTTGACCTCAGCTATGAGATGTATTTTGAACCATTTTAATGTTTCTTTTGGTGCTATTAGCAAGGATCCCATACACCCCAAATACTGTATAATCAACACAGACCTGTGTAACCCAATTGCACTCTATGTCGTTATGCTGTGAATACTTGACCATGCCCAACTGCTCTTTTGTCTTTTGCCTTAGTTCTATTGTTGTCTGTGTGGGCCGAAAATCTTTCTGTGTAGGGTGGCGAGTACTTTGAAATCTCCTTGCATCAGCCTGTCTACATGTGTATTGGCTCATATCCATACTCAGTATAGTGGTCACTTGCTCCAGGGTAAATGAATTTCTATATATTATACTGGCAGATTTGTTGAACCAAAATGCTCAAGCGTAGTTTCATAATACATGTACATATATGTATAGCTTTGTTTCAAACCATTTTCACAAAAAGGCGTTAAACCTTTTGGCAATATTTTATATGAAGTTCGATTATTATAACATAAATTGTAACATTACGATTGTATGCAATAGGGACCTTGTCCAATCCTGCTGGACCAACACCAGTAAGTTTTGAACTCGGTGGTAAAAATATTTTCATATAAAAACTCAATGAGCTAAATAAGTTGATGTGTGTACGATGTTAAAGCAGTGAACTACATTCATGTACCTAATTATACTCGTCATCAGGCGTTCACCGTAGTCTGCAAAGCATCCAAAGTTTTAGTGCTTATAGGCTTGAGTTACTGTATAGCTTTTCTTCCAGAGTTGGTGGTAATACATCCTACAGCTAACGCAGCTAGGTGAGAAGCGGTGATGGAGTTGAGCACTTCATTTCTCCCCGCTGTGGAGAATATGAACTGTAGCCAACTCTCTCAGCTCTATCATGCAATGTTTATGGTGCCGGTAACTGAGGAGACTGTAGCTGCCTCCATCACAACAGTTTGTGGAACCACTGCTAAAACTGTTGCTCGTTCACATATACTACCAGTACTTCAAGAAATACATGATCGGAGAGGTAACTCATATCTAAATTTCATCAGTCAGAGTAAGAATGTGGATAGAATATCTTGTCTAAAAGGATAAATATTGTAGAATTGAATTTGTTTTTTAAGTTGATTTGTTTACAAACCGTGACAAAAGAAGAAAGCAGTTTTATTCATTATCCCCCTATTTTCTCTTTTACTACCATTGGCTACTACAGAGTTTTGGCCTATTATAGCTTTAAAAATATTAAAATAATGATATTTTGTGATGGTATTGCTGCCATTGTACTAGATACAGGCTATGTGTCCTGTTACTAGCTATCTGGTCAAACATGGTTGATCTACATGTACATGTATTTGTGAGTGATCGACATGCGCTTGTTCCATGCAGGATTCTTATAGCATCTCTCCTTGTTTCTGGTATTATTAATGAAACTAGCATTTCTCTAAGTTTCTGCATGTTTTAGTGCTGGAAGACAATGCTTACTGGGATTTCAGAGCTCTGGTTATGAACGATAACCAAACTCTGGCTCCGAAAGACGCTCTACTGTTTCTCAGAGTACTTCACGGCAGCAAGTTTTCATCAGATCATTGGCAGCAGTTCTTGGTAAATACGTAATTATAGTTACATTGTAGTCATATTAGATTCATAAATATTTTGTTATTTTCTAATATGAAGTGGAGCTGTAGCCTTAGCTTTACATTTTTCAGGATGGTATAAGGAAGTAGGAAATGTGGGTGGAGTGTGAAAATGGCTCAGCGCTCATGCAGTTTTACCTAGATGATATTTCCTAGTCGTTGTTTCGGGTATTTTTATTCACCGGCGCCAACTTGCAGTCTTGCGAAATGGTGATTGTCACAAATTTGTTACAGTTCATCATAACAATGTTGTCATAGGATGAGGAATTGAGTCATTTATCATCTGACCAAAACATTTCGACCCCCCAAATTGGCTATAATCTGCATCTTTGGCATAATTTTGATTTGACCGAGAATAATACATATCTTGTGACATATACATGTATGTACAATACTAGTGTTTAGGTCTCACATATTATGCAGGTATTAGTACAATACTGGACAGAATGATAAATTGGGGAGAATTTGTTTTTATGAGTGGTGTCAATTTTCTGAAGTTTTTACATTTGAACTTATTGTTTTTTCATTCCATTAATTTCATTTCATTGATAATAGTTTATATTTATAGGTCATTGATGACTGGGGAGTTTGCTATAATATAGTGTAGAAGTCAACAATCTTATTTGTGTTCTATAATTATTGTATATTCTTATTATTATACAATCTTTGGCATAATATTAAGTAATGTGTGCTATAGATTGCATAATTGTTGTAACTCATGGAATTGGTGTTAAGTATTCCAGAGATGAAGGAACATAATTATGTATGTTATATTTTTGTAGGGGTCGAGAGTAGACAGGGGTGCTGATGTGTCATGGTGTGAGATCCGTCCCTGGGTATGCTCCATACCTGAACATGGTGACGCAGACTCCGCCAACTACAAGCAGCTGGAGTCAGATATTTCCTCTGCTACAGACCAGAGATCTCTACAAATGCTCCAGGAGTACGAGAAGAGAAATGTAAGACATAGTTGTATGTACTTTTATAGCTTTTCTTGCTTCCAAATATAATGACATCTTGTATTAGCAGGGCTGAAAATATTTGATTAGCTGTCACTGCAGGTAGTTGTAATATGAGTAATCTTGACTGACTGGCTAGCTGACTGACTGATTGGCTGACTGACTGGCTGACTGACTGGTTGGCTGACTGACTGGCTAGCTGACTGAATGGCTAGCTGACTTACTGGCTGACCGACTGACTGGTTATTAGGCAAATGTGATTATACGATTGTATAGTAAAATAATGTACTTTGTTAATGCAGCAGGTTACAAGGGTATATGAATCTGTCATCTGATTTACTAGCTGATGTAGCCTATTACAATAAATTATTTGCTAACTGGTGTATTCCAATAAATTTTTGGTTTTTTAGCAAACCAAACATTCTAAAGAAAATTATGAACATTCTCAAAGGACGAAGAGGAAGGCACAGGATAAACTAAACGCGTACGTGTTATGAGATCATTATTAATACGCTCAACTGTGTGGTGAACTGTGGTGGAATTGTATCAAGTTACTGTGATAACATTTGAATTGTCTTTTGCAAACGATCTCTAGTTTAACCAAAGATAACAGTCAGAGTTTGAGTATATTGAATACTGCTTAACCTGGGCTAACCTTGCCATGGCAGTGAGCACATCAGAGATTACTCATACTCACACTGTAGTGGGCACTTGCTGACTATTTGCAGGTGGGAAGCAGGTGGTTTGGCATTCTTGCTGACAGATGATGATGAAAACCTAATGCAGGGTAAATCTAATTGGTTGAAAAGGAACGTGGTTGTTGCTACAGATATCCTTGACCTTATAGAACAGAAGTATTCTAGACTGAGGTACAAACTCCTTAGTTTGATGATGAGGCTGTTTTCAGGGGAAACGACTTGGGAAATAATGTCTGACTCTGAGAGATATGATCTTGTCGATGAGGTATATGTTGGGACATAAGTATTTGTAATGTTATAATTATTACTGTATATTATAGACCCTATTGACCTTTTGTATTCTTGAACTAAACTTCCACAGCCGTCTTTGGGCTTCATCATTTGCGACATATATTATGCGCTCATTTTAGCCATTAGCCAAGTATATCTGTCTAAAAATCTGTTAGTAACACAGTTGCATATCACTGGTTAGTTAGACAGTCTTTAAATTTCCCAGTTTACATAAGTATTATAATGTTATCATCATGGTCACCTTTCGGCTTTCTCTCTATTCCGGGTCGCCACAGTGGATCTTACTCCTCCATTCATTCTGTTTTCTGTATATTATAGACCGTATTGACCTTTTCTATTCTTCAACTAAACTTTCACAGTGGTCTTTGGGCTTCATCATTTGCAAGTATATTATTTTGTCTCACAATCGGTCATTAATACAGTTGTAGCCAATTGTGATTAGCAAAGACTTTGTGTACGCCAATACAAAAGGTCAGTAGGGTAGTATTATATACATATAATCTCATGCTACATGTGTATCCTTTTGTCATGGAGTTGATAATATGGAATGCCGAGGCAGCTATATGTATATAAATAGTTGTCTTATAATTTTAGTGCATTACATTATTCATCATACGGAAATGAAGAACAGTGCTATTTAAATTGTTATTTTATACAGTAGTTTTAGCAATATTATTATTTAATATTAATACTAATAATCTAGCCTCAGTTACTACTTTCTACTAGTTGGTGGCTGAGGAGAGAAGACTCAGGCTATTAGGTGTTTTACCCAATCAGTACACAGATCTTCCAGGAGCTTCCATTACTGTCAAGTCTGAATTTCCTTCTCTCAGAGGTAAGGTGATTGAATATGCCGTCTGCACACAGTGTCTGGTCGTTCTTGTGTTTATACTGTATATACCCTGTGCTTACTGCTATGTATGTAGACCTTGAGCTCTCTCTAATACCCAACACGATATCGGCACAGAGTTTTCATCTGATATTGAGTTAAATTTCAAATTTTGGCCCTAGGCAACATATTGAACATATCGTTACGTAGATACATCCCATGTTTTGACATCATGTTTAGCTTAAGTGGAAAATACCAAAACTTTAGCTAAAGAATGCTGATTGTCCATCTGTGATATCTGTTATTCTTGGCCCAGACAATACAAATGATCACTATTAGGCCTTTACAATATTATATTCCCTTACATGGCTATATACATGTACATGTACATGTAGGCCTACATGTATATAGTATATACATTGTATGTTTCTATATGTATATAGCATATAGAGTTGGACGCGTATATAGTAAGTATATAGAATGGGTATAGTTGCATATAATTCTTGATTTTCATAAGTTTAGTTAAAGCTCATTCAAACACTTCAAATTTCAATTTTAACTAAATTCACACAATACTGTTTAGAGTAATAAGGAAGTAGTCACTGGCTAAGGATAACTGTTGGTAACAGTAAATACTCAGACAGTATATACCAAGGAGCAAGAAATCTTGTCTCATTTGCTTAAAATCCCTGGACATAGTTCGGGTGTATATTATTTAAATCAAAATTATCTTTAAAAAGTGTCAAATTACCTATTGTAATGTTAGTTAGTGGCTTTTATGTAAAATATCTTCTTTAGCGTAAATGACTTATTTTAGGTTATAACTTGTGTTTTATGAGGTTTGGTAAAATTTTCAACAGGAAAAAAATCAGGACAGATGGAAAATTAGTAGGGACATACACAAAAACCAAGGGGTGTCCTGACAAAATCTAGACACTTGTCAAGTATGGTCTATACCAACATATGTATCTGCATGTATGAATAGAGGTGCTTGTACAAGATGTAAGTGTACAATTGTACTGTACATTGCTCTCCTCTAAAATAATGAATGTACAAGTTGTTACCAATTTGAAGAAGTGTTCATTTACTTTACAGTCTCCTGGAAATTTCAATAAAAATAATGTTTGTATTGACTTTGGTCTGATCAGTCATAGATCTGTATAAAATGCATTTGTAGTTCTTGTAAGACAAGGATTTCAGTATTCTATGGGAAGCTCATGGGTCGTAAAATTTCTTACACTATAGAGTATAGACCTTTTATCTGTTTTTGTTTGCTGATGTAGGAGAGGGGAGGGCATGAACAACTGTAACTCTGCATAGAGGTGTAACTGTACTATGTAGACTCTGATATCCATCTGTTAATATTCTTAGAAAAGTTCAAATTGATAATGTTAGTACCATTAAGTACTGAAGGTGCAGAAGGTGCATTCCAGGAAGCGGCATACCAATATTTATGTTTTGATGGGTAGCAGCAGGTTGGTCTAATTAGTTGACAGCCACCAACAAGTCATTGTAATCTATGTTTGTGAGGACGTGACAGTGTGTTTATGATGAGATGACACCCACCAACAGGTTGTATTGTATTGTGTGTTTATTTGTATTAAACTATCTCTTGGTTCATCTCTCAGCAATGCAGGTCTACGTCATGTAATTTGGTAGATGTACATGTCTACTAGCTTCCGGGTGGACCTTCTTAAGCCCCCATAAACATATTATTCTTTTATTATGTTAGAAATTAATTATACTTGTTTGTATGTTTAGCTTCATACAGTTGGAGGCTAAACTACAGTTAGATTATAGAATTCCTGCAAGCTTGTTATTTGGAATTTGGCCAAAAACAATTATATTATTCCTTCAGCCCACAAGTTGATTCAGAAATTAAGACGTAGTTATTTAAAATAATAAATAATTATCTTGTCTGTGAAAGTCTTGTTTAGTGTGCAGGAATTTGTTGATTATGCTTGGCGCCAGCCGTCTTCCAGCGAAAGTTTTGATATTTTGTAGAATCACAAATAATATATTAGTTAAAAAGTTTGACAAGTTACTGTGTTTTGAGTAATAGTTTGTGAGATACAGTAGTACACCTAAACTATAATCTGGTTGAGGGGGGGTTAGATTCCACCCTCTCTGCTCTAATCACTTAGTAAGTTCCCGAAATATACATGTATACTGAAGGGTAGTAGGTCGATGCTGTAGTAACGCTGTTGGTACTATAGTTAACATTTGACAAGCTTGAGTAAGGTACCCATAAATTTAACCAACCACAAATAGTCCCAGATGAAAAAAAAATGTTTTTTGAATAAGAAGGAAGTGCTTATTGGTATTTATTTGTGGAAAATGCACTAAACGGTCAAGCAAAAGTCCTTGGTTTGGTTTGAATATTGAACATCCTGGGCATCCACTGCGAGATATCCTAGTCGTAAGCATTCTATCCACCTGCCACTACCTGCCACTACCTGCCATAGAATAGGGATATAGTTAGTGGTCAGTGGGTAGCTCTCTGTAAACAGCTGAGTATTCCAACCAAATATGTACATCATCTCTCTAGTAATTATATAACTACAACAAATCAAGTTATGATGTAACTATAGTGACTACATAATTATGTTATTTCAATAAATTAATCTGTGGTTTAGTATCCTGTACATTAATGATTAGATTAACATAAATATAAAATTAGTTGTGGTTTAAAATTGATAAATATCCTAGAAACTGAAACTCTGGTTGCAGCACACCTGTTTATTCAGAACATTTTGACAGAAAAATATGATTTTAGCTCAGCAGGTTTTTGCCAAATTAATGGAGATATCAAGGTCACAAGTTTTTAATATTAATTAATGATAAATGTTTTTGTAAGGAGAATGGTAGCACTGTTGTTGGCCATTGGTTCATGTAGCTTACAATATAGAAGAATGATGAAAGTGGTTTATATGCAGGTAAACATTGTAACTACCTGCCAGGTGTAAAAGAAACTTTTAGCCAACTACTTTTCGTTTTCCAATGATGTTGGAAATGTTATTTGTTGTCGACTTATGTTATTTGCACAGTTTATAGAAGGTATTAAAATACTGACGCTATCTATATACTATATATGTGTAGTTGTAGATAAGGTTAGGCTATATGCTCTATACAATATAAAAATGATAAATGAAGAATGATATATAATTGTTACACATTTAATACAATGTAAATAATGTTTGTGGTTGACTATTAGAATATCTGTAAAAGATCTTTGAATTTCACAAATAGCTGTGTGTAACACTAGAGTGTACATTGGAAATTGGTGCAAAACATTTTTATATGATTAGATATTGTATATGATTAGATTTCGAGAATCTTTGATATTTTTACAGCTTTGATGGATGTAGCAGGAATAGAGAAGAAACATGCTGACATACTGAGAGCTGGTGACTATTGGCAGCAGATTTCAGGTACTTGTTTTTGACATGGTATTGCTTGTGCTCAGTATGTGGTGTGTGCTATTAGCTGCTTAGTAGGTAGTATGTGCTGTGCTTTGTGTAACCTTCTGTCCTCAAAGTCAAGGCTGTTATATTATTTCAATTTTTATTTTATTTTGTTATGAAAATATATTGCAATGTTGTTACTACATGTATGTGATACTCCTTTATTTACATGTCTATAGTTTAGGTGATTTAATGCAGTTCCATTATGCAATTCCCTCTCTTCTGTTTAGTCTATATAAGCACCACCATTTCTATAATAGCAAACAGAAGATGATGTAGAATTTTGGTCCTTTGCCCAATTTTTTTAGTTAAATTATAGAATGTTTGATTATAATAATTATGTTCAAGTTGGTAGACTATGTTATGTAATCTACGAAGTGTTATACAATAGTCTCTCTCTCTGCCAATATCAACTATGTGGAGGCCTAATGACATCAATTTGTCCATGGATGGCCAACATAAATAATATTGCATACAGCTTTACTTCTCGGATAAAAAACAATATGCAAGTTCCTGCAGGTTCTTGCACCATAATTGTATTGTATTAGTGAAGGCAGACATATATACTGTACAGTGCTAATTAATGCACTACCTTTGAACTTTGGTCAACATTTTCTCTTGGAATCGTCTTACGCACGCACGTTTGAGTGACCCGTAGACCCTCTATGCTCTCTAACTGGGCCAAGTAGCCAATAGGCTGCTCCCTCGGGTATTAAACTAAGTCGATAGCTGTCTGCCTCTCTGACTACAAATTAGATATTACTATACAATGTGTATTTAGAAATAAGTACAATTTTGCTCTGGTGGCTACACAGGCATATATTTTGACTTTTATTTTCACTTTCGTGTTTATTTGCTCTTCCATACTTCCATAAATGTATACCAATTATACAATATAGTAGCATAATAATAAAATGATACACTGATATTTTATTATTTGCTATGTACAGAATTAATCCTGCATCAAATAGATGTCAGTCTACATGTGCATGTAAATATTATGGTAGAGACCTTGTGTGTGATACAAGTAAATGCTTATTTACATTTCTCATTGACCTCTGCACTGTAGCTCATTATTATACACTATGTGCATGTAGGTTGCATGTAGACCTACTGTACAATATATATATATTGACCAGCAAATGACCAGTAACCCTTGACCCTGGACACCTCCTTACTCCTACATGTATATATACTTGTCACACAGTAGGCCTACATAGTACTTACAGGTACACTATATATACTGGTACATGTTATACATGTATATGCCCACTACTTCTAACAGGATGTAATTGTATGCTCTCCATATCGAGGCTGTTCGCCCGTTGACTCACTCACAATAACAAATGCATACCAACCGTTTACATCACTATCCTGGTTTCACCACACTATTACCAAACACAGTACTTTCACTAATAGTACCATACAGTACAGTTATTTTGATTTGTTGAAATATTCTGTGACCGATTTTTACCTACCAATTTATCTTGTTAGTTATGTGAACAATTTCCTGCTATTACTTACTATAATATTATACCATAGTACTGTTTAGTAAGGTGATACAGTCATGTACAGTATGTAGCTGTGCATACCTTACATAACATTGAGATTGAGATTAGCTCACGTAAAATCATGGGAGTTATCTTATCACGATGCTGTACTAGCTACCCAGGTAATTGAGCACAGAGTTGTTCGTTTTATGGTAGTGCAACTTCCTGTACCCAAAAGATATAAAAATATACTTTGTATAAATTTGGGCTGTTTAGACATAAATGGCTGTCATTTGTTGAAGACTGCTAGCTCTTTTACTCGATACTCCTTATAACACCATATGCAGACGTTATACTTCACATACACATAGTAATATTTGACTAATTGTAGAACAAAAGGATAATCTGGGCAAGCACCTTGTCGATCTGATGTCTAGATGCAAACAGGAGCTACAGAACTTCTCCTCCAACATAAGAGTTTCTAAGAAGAAGTATGAGAATGAGGCTCTGTTCTGTCAGCTACACCGACAGCTCATCGCTATCGAGTCTCAGTCAGCATTCCGAGACTCAACTCTAGTTGTTGGCCTGATTGAACGGAGCAGTTTTCATGAGTAGTATGTATACAGAGTTTCCACGAGTAGTATGTATATACAGAGTTTCCATGAGACGTGCTCAGTTCCTATCAAACTTGAATCGGTGTCCATACTATTTGTAAAGAATAAGTCATTGTAGCTGCCTGCATCTGTCTAGATGTTTTGAAAAACTGGTTTTCCAAATACACGTATGTACATGTACATATAGTTTTTTTTCTAATATCTGGGCTCACTATAGAAAATGAGTCGTTTCCTTGTAAACTGTGGGTGGCATTTTCCCATAGTAGCCTCTTTGCAAATCACAAATACTATGGTAACTGTAACTCTTTCCCCAATCTAAAAAATTAGTATTTCAACATAATTATTAGAATGTGAAACTTAATAGCTGCACAGTCATTACTATCTCAGTGTGATATTTATTACACATAGCGTGTAAATTGCCTAGTCAGAGATGACTGGTAAGCTAGTTTTCTATCTGTTGGTAGATTTAGTTCAGTGGTCAGTTTAGCTGGACCTTATGACGTGATATTGTGAAACAAGAGGAGTTGATGTGCCAGCTTGCTCATTCAATCAAGTTGTGTAACTTTGATTAGTGTTTATTTGCTGTCTTAATCATGATCAAATTTTTACAAACTCCTAATTATTGGATTACAGGAAACAGTCCTGAATTGACAGGATATTAAGCAGTAACAAATTCAAATGTAAATATTATTATAGTTTCCATCCCTTGTTAGTTAGTGCGTTTATTGCTAAATGTGAATGACATATAAAAAAGTATTTAATAAACATCAGTAGGCCTACATATATGTTGTTGGTAATTAGAGAGCTAGGCTTCTAATTCAATGGTTATGACTATTAGATTAAATGTATTATCGATATTGTATCGGAAACAAAGTCACATTTCATATACACATACCTTACACATTGTTTACAAGAGTGGACAACTCCCAACTCCTAACTCTGTTGTAGATTTGTATTCACTTCTAGGGTGAGGGTCGGGTGAGATATTTCTCCCGGTAGTCCAGCTAATAGAATTTGTCAGAGTGTAGGAGTTTGTGAAACAAACTCAAGTACATGTACAATATAGTTACAGTAGTTATATTTTGATGTTGTCTGTGACATGTGTGTTGAGATGTGCAGGGATTGCAGTTGATTGTATGTTATACCTCTCTGTTTCAGTCAGGAGATCGACTGGGTTAGATGGGAATATTTAGCCTCAGCTCACCTATCTTCTCTACAGCCTCATCGCTCTTCTGCAGCTGCTGTCTCTGCGACTATGACTACTACAGAGCTCATCTCTCTTAGCCTTAGTGACCTCTTCATACTGCTCATAAAACAGATACACGAGAGACACACAGCTGAGTCTATGGTAAGGTGGAAGTTGTGTTAAAGTTGAGTGGGTGTTAGTTACTACTGTTCCAGTATCACATCCATGAGCGAATTTGTACGCTCTCCGCTACAGCCAAGCTGATGGATAAAGGAGCCTCGAGTTCAGTAATAATATTTAATGCTAGAATACTGTCTGCACTAGAAACATTTTGTTGGTTCCCCATATAGGCCCACATAATACTAATATACTTGTTATACATGGAGCTTATTCCTTTACCATACTTCCATGTTTATGGTTGATTTATATTTCCAAGTTATTTCATTGCATAAATTAAGTTTAATTTCATCTGGCATACCTCTTAGCAATAATTATATTTTATTCAGAAACACCCATAATTATACTCCACTCATTGGCTAAAGTTGGCCTCAGGTCCAAATATGCTGATTATTTCTAGTATAACAACAAGGAGAGCATTGTCCAATAGCTGGCGACTCAGTCCTTTCTAGGAATTTACGGTGCCAAATTTTATTTTTCGGATGAATTTTCTCAGAAATTTATATTCCACTAGACCATCAGCTGAATTCAGAGTATTGACATATGATATTTCTTTGTAGCTGATGGGAAAGTTGTTGCACCACAGAACTGCTAAGTACCACAAGTCAGCACAGAAGGCACTCGCCAAGGAGGATGTGATTCAACAGCTGACAATACTAGCTAGTCAGCGAACAGCTTGGAGAGATGCCAACGATGAATACAAGGCATTACAACGAGATGAACATGTTAGAATACTGCAGAAAGGTATATAATTTTACTGTTTTCTCATTGGTCAATGGTTTTATAAAATAACATAGCCCTACTAATTGGACCAATATTTAAAATTTCATGTGGTTTAAATTGATATCAAATAACTGCGCAGCTGACGTTTTTTACAGGAACTATAAATTATATTGATACTTTCCATTTTAACTATAAAATTGTGTAATATCCGAAGCACCCGGTAAGTAACAACATAATGAAAATAAAACTGAACAAAACAATAATATTAACACCCTAAATACATCAGTCCCAGTTAGGTAATCAATCAGGGTCTACTTTGCATAAAATTATTTAGAATAGTTTTTATGCATAAATTATCTACATACTTTATCGAGGAAATGGGGTTTGTTGAAGGGTTTTGGATTAATATTCTTATACCGTGAGATAGAAATATATCTTGGCAGCTTGTCAACTTCCTTGACTTCATTTGAGATGAATGTAGCACGTCAGTAACAGATGCTTGTGACTTACCTCACCTTGGCACTTACCTCACCTTGGCACTTACCCCACCTTGTCAATATTTCAGTGTTTCTGAACCAACAAGCCTAGTGAGTGTTGAGTTTGTTGTGTAATACTTTTTATAAGTTGTTGGTTATTAATTTTGATCTAGTAGAATGTCATTATGTCTAAATTTGATTTTTTAGCTTTGAGTATCTATTATGACGCTGAGGCCAAGCCTCGGTTCTCAGCTGGTAGTCAGAAGCTGGACAGAGAGGTCAACACCTCAATCTTCTCACTGCTTCAACAGAAACAAGGCCAAGAATTTGATACAATAATAGATGAAATATCTAGAGAGGTACCCAATAGACATTTGTTACTGTTGAATTAATTACACATTCTTGCTGCCAAAATAGATATTCATAATTTTAGGCAATAATTGAGAATGTTTTTGTGAACTTGACGGAATTGATCATTCTGCGGTTTTCAGCGATGATTTGGGTCCCGAGAATGATCAAAACATCCTCTGGATTTGGCATTCAACTTCGTAAACAAAACATTTGGGTATCAAACGGCCAATATCGGTCATCTATGGCCTTGCATAACCTTGTTTATCAAATACTTTCCTCTCGTACGTGACGAACCAGTTTTCTTTTATCTCTTTTTGTTCTACGCTTCGGTACGCCCCAAATCTGTATTTAATATACTATTAACAATAATCTATTTATCTCTTATTTGATTTTTTGCCATCTCCACTTAATTACAGTTACGTGTCTTTCATATTCTTACTCATAATGTCGCAGTTTTTGCTCCTCAGTGATGGTTTTGACTCCATAGCCGATTTTTTACTGTTATGCAAGATGTTTAAACAAATGTGCACACAGATACATGTATATATATATTATATATATACATATATATGTAATTAATTGCATGTAAATTTAGTGATTATTTTGTTACGAAATCCTTTTAATTTTTATTACTGCTCACTAGTTAGGCCTCTTACTTGTACACCCACAAAATCAAGGTATATAGTTATTGTGTACTAGTACTACATTTATAAGCCTAATCATGTTATCATATTCTATAAATATTACAGTCTTACATGTATGTATATTTTATTATATTGCATTAGGTTTTATTACATTGTTGTTGTGTACATTTATTTATTTCAGCAAAGAACCAAGCTGATTGAGACGTTGAAGAGAGAAGAGGCAGCCACCATCCGTGAATATAGTGACAATATAGCCGCCATCTTGTTTGGTAGCGTTGAGAGCAGTGAGTTGGATAGGCTGTACGTCGAGCAGCTGAACAGGAAATACTTAGCTATACGACACAAGGTCATACAGTACTCCCTGTCCAAGAAGTACGGTGATTCCTGGTATAGGTGAGGTTATACAGAGTTGTCTTATCGCTGTAAGACTTTGATTGTACTCTCTCCCCATGGGCAGCTGCCTGCTGTCAGGTCAATTGACAAGTATCATTGTGTTTTCAGACATCAAAAGTTGAAGCTTAATTATTTTTATGAGCTCTTGCAATTTGTCATTCAGTGGGATTCCTAGGGACTAGAAACTAGGCTGAGAAATCTTCAGCCCAGTTTCTACAGATAATGGGTTCAGTTACTGTGGGAAAACAGCACAATACTGCAACATATTTTTACCTGGTGAATTGCGGAACTCAGTCTCCCTTCTATTATACATTATGTTATATTGCATTGTCAGATCATGTGGTAAGATAACTGTCATCATGATATTTGCAATACTAATGAGGGTCATAAAGTGAGTGGATGGAGATGAACATTGTGTGAAACACTGGAGAAATGAGTATCAAACTGTATGCTTTGGGTACGATGTTCTGATGTGTTCAGCCTTTCCAAAACGATCACAGTGGGGGGATTTTGACAACACGTCTCATATTTTACGAGTATTGATCCACGGATCTGCTTGTAATTTATGTTGTTCGTTAAAATTTATGCAACAATGTTGAATGATTTTATTTTTGGCTTCCAATATAAATTTAGTGATTCACGTACTAGACTCTGAAGGTCGCCAGAGTCTAATTTGAATAAAACCAAGTGGTAAAAGTTTAATCAGTGTCAGTCCTTGGTGAAGGCCAAGGTCTCTCTAAGGTCATGGAAAGTAATCCCGCCTTTTGATCTATTACCCTACTATTATTTTTACCCATGACTATTAGTGGTATAGTGATTATAAAATGTGTAATCGGGGTACTGTATCCTGTTGCAGTCGCTCAGTTGAAGACCGGCAGCGTCACATTGCCAAGTCAGCTACGGAGTTGAAGGAGCTACAGGATCAGGGCAAAGTGGCAGCAATGGATGCTGCGATGGGAGACACACTGCAGACTATATCCGTGTACCAGTGTCTAGGTGAAAATCGTCTGCAGTTTGAGAAAAGAATTACCAGTGGTCAGCCTCATGCAGGTAAAACTTTACTCTCATTTTAAGTACTAAGGCTACATTAATTGAACGGTACAGGTTATTCTCACAATTATGCAATTTGTGAGGTTACACTAACAACAGAATAATACGTGTTGGTTTTTTTATCAAAATAAGTTTTGATGTGGAAGAAAGAGCACAACTCCTTCATCTGATACTGATATTACTGTGTATAACATAATAATTGACTAGTACTGTAGTTCAATGGCTGTGTAACAATTTGAATTTGTGCCAAAGCTCACAAAAACTGGAGCTCTGTCTACGTGATGATGTCCTTGTCATCACCCTCTTTTATCCCTTTAAATCCATATAGCAGACGCCATGTATAAAATGATGTCACTGATTGCATATTTTAACGATATTTGGCTATTAATATATTCGCATAAAAATATTAATTAACGTATAACATGTTATATAAAATGTTGCTGATGTGTTGTGATGGACACTGACCAATATCTTGTGTGTTGGGGGTGATTACCTTGTTCACATAGCCCTAGCATCTCCTAGTAGGTATACTTACCTTAACAGTATACAGTATAGTCACACTCTACATGCATCTTTGAAGTCATACTCGATATACATAATTACTCTTCAGATGTGTATCTGCGCACACTCTATAGAAAATCATCTACAATTTGCAGACCATATATGGCAATATTCTTGGGTATAAATTGTCACTATAATGTATAAATCTATCATCACCATACATAACTATTCCGTATGAATATAGGGGAGGTGGTGCCCAAGGAGACAGGTGTGTTCACTGCCCTACACAGTCGCTACTTTGGAGAGTATGCTGCCGTGTTAGACCACGCCCACAAGACTGGTGAGACTGACCCTGACATGCTGCTTGCTTTATTGAAAACAGAAACATTCGTGATAGAGCAAGCCGGTGACCTCAGAATAGCTTGTTTCCTGTCGGGGCTGATGGAGAGAGTCCATGCTGTTATCGGCAAGAGGTATGAGGAGTGATATTTACTCATTGTATATTATACATGTAGTGCTGGTTTTTACTACAGTCCTGTTGTCCACCTGTCATGGTGCAATGGTATCAAGCCGTTGCAAAGATGGTAGAAGCAAAGATGTCTAGCTCTATTAAAAAGTATTTCTGTCACAAAATGCTGTTTGACTAGTTGGAGTTGTGTGTCCTTCGTTCCTGCACTTTATTCTATAACTGCACAGAATAAACCAAACACAAGTTTTGACTGGAACTGTATACATGTATATTTTCATTATTTGATTGGATGAAACTGTGGTCTAATGAGATATTAACAATGATTACTTCTGTTTTGAAGGTGAGCGCACAAGATGGTTTACCTGAGCTACATGGTATCTTCGCTTCCACTGTCTTTGCTCATGGTGTTCTTCTTGTTAGACTCTGTATTGTTGTACATGTTTATTGTAGTTGTTAGATTCTGTGATGTTGTACATGTGTACTGTGACTGTTTTACATTAAATATTGTTTCTGCTGTCCTTTAGGCATGATGAGGATCAGATACGGGTGGGTAACCTTGCTAAGTGTCTCGTCTCAAACCATGCTCTACTATGGAGACTCTTTGAAAAGCAGTCTAAACTAAAGTCTGACATTTACTGTAATGATCAGAGTAAGTTAAATAGGTATAATACAAGTCTATAATATTGCTGTGGATATAAAATATAAATATAGTCTGTGATTTATGTGTTCAATAAAACTAGTCATGGCCCATGTTCTCAAATAACAGACAAAACTAGAGCTGAGTTAGCCAATGAAATTCTAGAACACTCCAATACCGTATTGACTAAGAGGAAGTCAAATCTAATACTTCCCGGAAATATGAAGTGTGCATTGCTATGTTACTCAGGTTTGAATAGATTATTCATGTTTTCATTGTGGTAGATTACAGTATTTTTTATAATATTTTTATTTTGTGATCAAAATGCTAGATATTTTACTTACTACGCTTGAAATCTGATTAACAAGTGATAGTGTTGAAGTTATAATTGGCCAAGGTTTTCTGTGTACTTCCAGGTTCGCTCTCAGAGTGGGTAGAGTGTGTACTGAAGGAACTGTTCCTCAAACACTCTGATGAGAGGTTTACACTGCTCAGTATTCTCCTTGATGACGGACTCCAAGAGTTAAGAGAAGTGGCTGATCTACTTTCTAATGAGGAGCAATACAAAAGACTTGTCGCTTTGCAGAACAAACAGAGATGGCTACTATTTGAATCAAACAGTACGTATCACTACTCGATGCTGATTGGTTCTAACAGTTTTCACAGAAGTTAATCAGGGTGACCTATTGTCCTTCAAGTGCAATCTGTAACTGATTGATTGTGTTGGTGATCGAACAATTGGGTTACAATAATTCTGGGAGGTAGGACAACTCCAAGATTTCTGTTATATTACACTCTACACAGAAATGTGTGACATGTTACATAATGATGTTGTTAGGTGACAGAGATGATAACATTGGTATACTGGAGGAGGCAGCAGCAATACAGATGTGTCTACTCTCCGACTCACAGATGAAGTTGAATCTGCCAGCTGACAACGAGTCCATTTCTACCATCATTACTGAGCGTCTGCTGCACATTCAGGAGAAAGAGTTGGCTTACATGATTAAAAACATAGAGGGCGCTGTGAGTAGATGATGTCATAACGTCATACCATACTTAAGTTTTTAGCATTGAAGTTAAATTAAATATTTCCATTGCACTGCATAATTTAGTTGAATAATATAATATTGTTCAATATCGAAGCAGTATTATTAAAAAAATATGAATTTGTTCTAAGGTTTGCTACAATAAGTAGAACGTTATAAGTTTGATTTGTTCTGGAATCGACTCTTAAACTGGTTGAGCTACCTCAGTCTGTAAGAGTGAATAAGTTATACACTCTTTGTACCCTGAGTCTATATAACCTGAGGTTGTATTATTGTCTACAATTCACAGTCAAAGGAAGATCTTATGAAGATGCATAGAGATGAGATGGAGGCGAGGGCTACTGAATGCTGTAACAATGTAGCTAAGGTGCTGACATCTTATACAGGTGTCTGGTCAGATGATCTCATCATATCTGAGATTGAGTGAGTACCTAATATACAATGTGACTGAGCACTTGATATGCAGTGTCATGGAGTACCTATTATACAATGTGACTGAGCACTTGATATGCAGTGTCATGGAGTACCTATTATACAATGTGACTGAGCACTTGATATGCAGTGTCATGGAGTACCTAATATACAATGTGACTGAGCACTGGAACTTGATGCGCAGTGTCATGGAGTACCACACTTCTGAGATGGTGTACGACTTGTGGCTACTCTGTGATAATGCAGTGTGTAGACCAATATATCAGAAATATTATTTTAAGGTGATATTTTGGCAATATGTTAGTAAAACAAAGTGTACTGTTTTCCTTCGTTATCCATGTATGTAACATATTACATACATGTACAACCAGGGCAAAGTACAAGCATCTTGAGTCATTGATGGTGGAGACAACTCTAATGAAACAAAACACCAACTGGAGTGGCTTGTCAGCAGACGCTCAAGCTCAACTTGAGAAAGACTTGAGAGAGCAAACCGAAAAGCTTCGCTTAGCCGGTCAGTGCAAACAGATAATATCTGACTTACGTCAGGTTTCTTCGTAATAATATACGATTGCTGAGAAGTCAATACTCTTAACCTGAGTTCTGCACTTAATCACATGCACACACATTTATTATCGGTCTCAGGCCATTCTCGTGGTCATAGGTTAGTGGTACTAAGGCTAATGAGACTTGAGGTGAGACAATTCCCAAATGGAGCTTGTGATTATTGCTATGAGGTAAAGGTTGATCACGCGTGTTGTACTAAGTTAGTAGGGTATGTGTTACATACTAATCATATTCTACCAACAGGAGATGTCACTGAGCTGATCAACCTCTACAGACCAGTGTTTGCCGATGAAAACGTTTTCTTTGCCATGTTTGGGGACAACTCCTTTGAGTTCTCTAAAAAGATAGTAGACTTCCAGAATGTAGACAATGTTCCTGGTAAGTATGATGTAACATTAGCACACTCATCTCTGCACTAACATATGGGTAGCTAGTGTGCTTGGCTGTGGCAAATGTAGCTGGTTACATAATCCCAGCATAATTATATGAACTGTTATTTCTCCTGTCAACTAGCATCCCTACCTGCAATATCTATCCTTTTGTAGTTCTAATTTGAACAGCAAAATTTTATTAGTATCTGGGCATGACCATATTTGGCTCATTTCATCTCCTCTGTTTTTGTAGAGGACATATATTCAGTAACAGAAGATGCAGTGGTAGTGCACAATCCATTAGCTGCATTAACTGAAAGGAAAGAAGAAGAGAAGCAGGCATACCAGAACCTTCTCAGAGGTACATCTGCACCTTATCTGAAAACCATAGCCTTGTGCAGAGCCGTTTATTGAGAGAGTAGCGTCACTGGGGGAACATTGTATACCATGTTGGGCCCGTTGGAACCAATCAAATTGACCGAAAGAAAAATTTGACCAATGTCATCCTTTAGCACTGGGCCCAATATGGCCTCTTGGTTTTTCCGGTGACACAACTCTCACAATAAGCGACTCCTGGCCTTGTGTAATACCCATTAATATTTCTGTGTGAATATACATGTAATTATGATGGTATATGAATTATAGTGCCATGACATGTGCAATGTTGTTGCCATATTCAAAATATATACAATGTATTACTGTATCTATGTAGGTATGTATGTACATACTGTATACTGTATATGTAGGTATGTGTGAGGTATACTGTATACTGTATATGTAGGTATGTATGAGGTATACTGTATATGTAGGTATGTATGAGGTATACTGCATATGTAGGTATGTATGAGGTATACTGCATATGTAGGTATGTGTGAGGTATACTGTATATGTAGGTATGTGTGAGGTATACTGTATACATGTATGTAGGTATGTATGAGGTACACCTTGGGGAACAAGGAAGAGCCGCTGAGGTCATACGACTCCGACACCAGCAAACGCTGATTAGACGTAGCAAAGACTTCTCCAGCCTCTCTTTGCGACTTGGTGTAGGAGAGAGAGCCCAGCTTATCAGCCATATTTGTAAAGGTCTGGGAGATCACAAAATGATGTACGTATTTACATAATATATGTATATGTACATGCGAGTATATTACATTGTTCTTATATGTACAATGTGTATAATACATTTCATATGGTGTATGTTATGCTCCGTTTCTACTTCTATATGATATGCATTATAATGTTGGAACTGGGGACTCCTGTATAAAGATATTATTTTACTCCTATATTACATGTAGGTCAGTCTCGGACTGGAGCCGGCTGGTCAGGCTGTCTAGAAAGACAAATGAAGAAATTGATTTCTCTGATGTCAATCTAAATAACATAGCTGGAGAGTCTGCTGATACAGTCACACTGTTTGTAAGTACTCCTAATTCTATGGTGACACCCTATGTAGGTACTCCTAATTCTATGGTGACACCCTATGTAGGTACTCCTAATTCTATGGTGACACCCTATGTAGGTACTCCTAATTCTGTAGTGACACTCTATGTAAGTACTCCTAATTCTGTAATGACACCCTATGTAGGTACTTCTAATTCTATGGTGACACCCTATGTAGGTACTCCCAATTCTGTAGTGACACTCTATGTAAGTACTTCTAATTCTATGGTGACACCCTATGTAGGTACTCTTAATTCTATGGTGACACCCTATGTAGGTACTCCTGATTCTATGGTGACACTCTATGTAGGTACTCTCACACCTGTGGTGACACTGTAGGGAAGTGCTCTCAAATAGTCCAAGCTTCAGGTAGTTTAGATGTTCTTTATCTAAGTGTAAGTAAGCAGCTATGCAACATGGTAAAGTTAATCTCACTTTGTATGCTGTTCTTTGCTGGTTTGTTTAAGTTTTAAATCTGGCATCTTTTTCAACGAATTGGCCTCGGGTAATTTATACTCTTTTGTCAGAAAAAAGTATTTATTGTTGGACTACCTTCTACCTGTGATATCTACTTATAGTTTATATCATAGACTACTGGAAAAATAGCCCCTTGTTCTATTTGCTCACCAGGTGGAGACTCTACAGCTGTATGCACAGAGACACAAGCAAGAGTTAGCAAGGCTGACACAGCTAATGTCTAGCCTACCCCAGGTTGATGTCGATGCTGCATCCATGCAACTTTTTGATGAAAAGATTCAGCAGCTATGTGCTTTACATCAGAGTCATTCCAAGCAAGGTGTGTATGCGATGTGTATATATATTGCATAGCCAGCATAGTTATATCAAACACCTAGTAAAGTGTACATGTATATGAGAGGAGTAGACAATTGCCAACAGTGTTGTGTATAACACGAGTAGACAACTCCGAAGAGATGTTTCATTATTAGAATTCTTAGTAAAACATTACTGTGTAATTGAAACAGACGAATGAATATTTGTAGCCAATCCTTGGTCTGATAAGGATGTAAGGTTTTCTTGTGCCCTCAAATTGAAACTTTGGGAAGAATTTAGTGCAGATGACACGCCCACCAACTGCATCATAGCTGAGCTCACGGAGAAGCAGATGTTTGAGAGCTCCAATCTCATCTTCCTGCTTTCTAACAAGGTACGTTTATTAACACCACGTCATTGTCATGGTAGCACCAACGTGTTGTCATAGTAACAAAATATTATCGCTATTGCATCAATGCTAATTAGCTTTTGATATTAAATTGAACATCCTTTTACCAAGAGAAAATACGGCAACATATTGTAATATTATATATTATCTAGGCTAGTCACTGGTACTGAGTTAGTATGTTTAGTATTTTGACTTGTAATAGAATTAGTTGTTACTATCAACTGTAACACTGCAGTGTCGACCTTAGCTTGAATATCTTAGGGTAACATTATTATTGTGTGACTGACTATGGCTATTTTATGTAGAGCATCAAAGATTTGCAACTGCTAAAACAAAGCTTCCAAATGAAATACCATGCTTGTGTGTACGAAGCGTTGACTGACACATCCCACTTTATGAAGAAGATGGAAGAACAGATAACTGAGGCTATGGAGAACAGATATGATGCTCTAAAGGACAAGCTCTTACTCGACGCACTCATGGAGAAGGTTTAATATTATTTGTTTTTCTGTACCATGTTGCAGGCGTGGTTCTGTGTCGAACTAAGTTTTATTGGTATACACAGTGAAATCACAGTGGCTACTGTAGTCTTCTGTTACGTGACTTGAACTTGTATATCTGTCTGACGTTGAGTATGAGAAACCCATCTATTTCGTTTTGAACAAGAATAGTTCGACCAATAGTTTGCAGCTATCTCCTCCAAGTTCAATGAAACTTTAATACGAAATAATTCCCACATTGAAATAGGAATATATTTTTATAATACAGTGTTTTATGCTGCACTTTTTTAACTTGACATAGATCGGAGACGCTGAATGGTCACAACTGAGTGATGATGAGCGTCAGCAACATCTGCGAGATCTTAAACTCAAGGAGCAACAGTTTCGACAAAATGGCCGCTTTGATGAGGCAAATGATTTCCTTGATGAGCATCTGAGGAACACAGAAGCGTTTAAGAACCTGGTACTTACCAGAAGCGGCGAATCTGATTCGCTCATGAAAGAGAGGCTGAAGAGAAGGAAGGATAGAATTGCCGAAGGTAAGCTCCCAATACATGTATGATTGACTTTGCGCTATAAATTTTATAAGCCAGACAGATAGTAGAATAGTAATGGTACTATGAACTCTAAACATTAACTAGCTAATGTTAGAGTTTATGAATTTCTAACCAACTAAAATTTGGTTAGATTCTATTCACTCGTAAGTAGAGTCTGCCAATTCTAAACTGTGCAGTGGTGTAGGGTCATTAAACAGTCTCTCGGACTTGATATTATCTTCCTGTATTAGCCAATGAGAGCTCAGCCCTTTAGTAATCAACATTATGCAGGCAAAAGTACATGCATTTCAATTTTCCTATACTGTACATGTAATTATGGACGATGTATGGGAACAATTAATCAGCTTTGACCAATGAGTTTTATCTAATAATCTGTTTTATTTAGAGTTTACATGTAAATAACCCTATTAATTATTAAATCATAGCACACAATGGTAGGACTATATGTATGGTCTTTGGTAACATGGCATACAATGGTAAGATTTATGGGATTCTATATGTGTGATCTTTGGTAACTGGTGACCTATGACCTAACACTGTGACAGGCATGTCTATGGAAGAGGCTGATAAACTGGAGCAAGAAGAAGCTGAGAAAGATGAGGCAGGGATCCTGGCAAAGAGTCCAAAGCCACACAAAGTTCTGGAAGACTGGAGGAAGCAGGTGCGTTCATTCTCTAATATCAGGAAACGATATGTTCATACATCTACTGTTTAGCAGTTACTAGTGTTCACACATCTACTGTCTACTAGCTACTAGTGTTCACACATCTACTGTCTACTAGTTACTAGTGTTCACACATCTATTGTCTACTAGTTACTAGTGTTCACACATCTATTGTCTACTAGTTACTAGTGTTCACACATCTACTGTCTACTAGTTACTAGTGTTCACACATCTATTGTCTACTAGCTACTAGTGTTCACACATCTACTGTCTACTAGCTACTAGTGTTCATACATCTATTGTCTACTAGTTACTAGTGTTCACACATCTACTGTCTACTAGTTACTAGTGTTCACACATGTACTGTCTACTAGCTACTAGTGTTCATACATCTATTGTCTACTAGTTACTAGTGTTCACACATCTATTGTCTACTAGTTACTAGTGTTCACACATCTATTGTCTACTAGTTACTAGTGTTCACACATCTACTGTCTACTAGTTACTAGTGTTCACACATCTATTGTCTACTAGCTACTAGTGTTCACACATCTACTGTCTACTAGCTACTAGTGTTCATACATCTATTGTCTACTAGTTACTAGTGTTCACACATCTACTGTCTACTAGTTACTAGTGTTCACACATGTACTGTCTACTAGCTACTAGTGTTCACACATGTACTGTTTACTAGCTACTAGTGTTCATACATGTACTGTTTACTAGCTACTAGTGTTCACACATCTATTGTCTACTAGCTACTAGTGTTCACACATGTACTGTCTACTAGCTACTAGTGTTCACACATGTACTGTCTACTAGTTACTAGTGTTCATACATCTACTGTCTACTAGCTACTAGTGTTCACACATCTATTATCTACTAGTTACTAGTGTTCACACATCTACTGTCTACTAGCTACTAGTGTTCACACATCTACTGTCTACTAGTTACTAGTGTTCACACATCTACTGTCTACTAGTTACTAGTGTTCATACATCTACTGTCTACTAGCTACTAGTGTTCACACATGTACTGTCTACTAGTTACTAGTGTTCATACATCTACTGTCTACTAGCTACTAGTGTTCACACATCTATTGTCTACTAGTTACTAGTGTTCACACATCTACTGTCTACTAGCTACTAGTGTTCATACATCTACTGTCTACTAGCTACTAGTGTTCACACATCTACTGTCTACTAGTTACTAGTGTTCACACATTTACTGTCTACTAGTTACTAGTGTTCATACATCTACTGTCTACTAGCTACTAATGTTCACACATGTACTGTCTACTAGTTACTAGTGTTCACACATCTACTGTCTACTAGCTACTAGTGTTCATACATCTACTGTCTACTAGTTACTAGTGTTCACACATCTACTGTCTACTAGCTACTAGTGTTCACACATCTACTGTCTACTAGCTATTAGTGTTCACACATCTACTGTCTACTAGTTACTAGTGTTCACACATCTACTGTCTACTAGTTACTAGTGTTCACACATCTACTGTCTACTAGCTACTAGTGTTCACACATCTACTGTCTACTAGCTACTAGTGTTCACACATCTACTGTTTAGCAATTACTGGACAGATACTCTTATTTTACACTAAATGTTGAAATACTATTAACAAACTTTCTGCAAAACCCTGTCAGTACACACATTGTATGTACACAATAATATGATCAACTCTCGTGTCTGAGTATGTCGGTGGTATTGCATATACCACATGCTTAGGCGTGTGAGCTTACCAAATCACTGCCTGTTATGACCCAGCGTGACGCATTGTGCTACAAGCCCGGAACCGACAGTGCTGTTGCTGCCAATTTCGCCTGCCCCGCCGTGATGTGGTTGTTCTTGTTTCGAAGAGGGCAAAGGTGGATCTTCATTCTGCATGCAGATGACATACATGCGAGGACCTCCATTATTTTCAATTCTCATCTGCAGTGATCTAGAGGGAAAGCATTTTGATCCCTAGGCCAAGTTGACTAAGTACATTTTATATGCATATCCACTGTACAATTTGTATATTCATGTTTTACCATTTCAGGATATTGATGACATCATGGCTCAACTTCAGAAGTATAAAGATGCAGAGGATAAACTTCGTAGAGAACCAGAAGAACTTGCCCGCATCCGTAGAGATCAAAGGCGTATAAGAATGGAGGTTAGTGTGCAGACTACTTTCTTATAGTTAATATTTAACATTTCATTCTGATAGGTTGTTAGTACATGGCAGGGGCAGATATAGGAAAAATTTCAACACCAGCCATTTTCAAGAAGTCATGGATTTCACGTGTCTGAGTGAGTTAATACAAGATAAGTGTGAAACATGAACATGTATGGGTACAATCTACACAGATAACATGACTATTACAGCACTATACAATGACTGCACTCCCTGAGCAAGTAAATGGAAAATGAATTGAAGCCTGGACATGCATAGTATTAATAGTTTACAGAGCACAGCTAGTATTGCATGCTTGATTGAACACATGCCTAGGATGGTGGCATGGGTGCCTATAGCCGCCCCTGGTACATGGCTTTGTCACCAAAGTAATGCATGTAAATAACTATACTTGAGAGCTCGCTGGTCCGTATTGCAGGAAAGGTACAGCGCTGCCGATGCTCTGATGAAGATATTGAGAGAGCAAGTTCTATCAGAGGAAGAGGCCAGACGACTCCAAGAACAGTTAGCTAGGGAGAGGCTTGCTGCTAGACGAGGTGCATGTAAAAACGGTACAGTACCTGAGGAGATTGTCATGCCAGAATCTGATGATATCTTAGCTCTGAAGGCGAGTTATGCTTTGTGTAATTACTCTAGTTTCGACTTCCTTTCCATCTACTACAAGTAAACAAGAACACGTCTCATGTGATTTGCTAGTTATCAAGACTTGGTGTTAGTGTAATGTGGGGTATTTTATAGCCGCTTTCTCATTGCAATAGGAGGCAGTTCTAGCTGAGTTGGATCTAAAGCACCTAGAGGAAAGGGAGATGTTACTGAAGCTGACGGAACTTGCTCCTTCTACTGACTTCTACTCTACCTCTCTCAATACCGACAATACCAAACAGGAAGTGGTGCTGGCCGATCTTGGTGAACAAAGGAGACAACTTCGAGAAGACCCTTCCTTCAATGGCAAAGACCAAGAACCACTGCTTCAGGTTGGTGGACTAGTATTTTGTCAGGTAGTATGTTATGCAACTGTGAGTATGGGATGTTATATATGACGGTATGTTATTGCTCTACTTTAGGAAGGCGTCTGCTACAAATGGAGACTGAGAGAGTTTTCACTTAAGGGAGAAGATCTTCATTCCGAGGCTGATGATGTCATCACATCTCTATTGGCCGATCTTCAGCAACTCCAGATGAAAGAAACTGAAACAGTGAGCAAGGATTGCCGATACAAGGTTTGTTGTAGTTTGCATTAGGCTGAACTTCCCTTGCTTCAAGTTGACAATACCATAAACACCAAACTCGGCAGCTCATCGTTTGTTGGCAAGTTGCCAGTGATAGCTGATACTTGTACGTCTGATTGTCTGTAGGCTGCTAAGCCACTGAGGGATGTAAAAGGTTTACAGTTGACAGCTCGGACCAACTGTTGGTATGATAACGTCTCCGCTGCTATTCTGACGATCGGCAGCATCTCTGAAGCTCTCAATCCTCAACAGGAAGTCATCAATGCCCTTAACCAGAAGTATGATTCGATCAAAGATAAACTCATATTAGAGGTTTGTTGAACTTTTTAAAATCGTTTGATTAATTCTATAATCCGAATATGCGTATATGTGTGTACATGTTTAGTCCCAAAGGATATGCTGGTCTGCCGTCAGTGAATGGACTGGTGGGTTTCAGCTGTATCTTCTCCATGTCTCAGGGTCTCATGAATCAAATGGGAGAAGCTGAGTGGGCAAATCTCAGTGAAAAGGAGAAACAGCAAAGGCTGATGGACTTGAAGATGCAGGAGAAGCGACTCCGGGGTGAAGGAAAGATTGATGAAGCGAGGAAACTGATTAACGACCTGGTAGATGCTGAGCAAGGTATTGTACATACATGTCATATAGTGTCATACATGTCATACATGTCATATATGTCATACGTGTCATATAATGTCATACATGTCATACATGCTATACATGTCATACATGTCATACATGTCATACGTATCATACATGCCATACGTATAGGTGGGCGGGGGAAGCATTTGTAGTCATATGGTTTACTCTATCTATTAGTTCTAGTGTTTTTAATCTGGTTTATTTTTCAGTGCAACATATTATTTTATCTGGTCTGATTAGCATTACAATTTCCAGAATTATTTCATTACTCATTAGTTCTGTGTATTGTGTTACCTGTGATACGACATGTGCTTGTAGTTTTATTAATTCGGGTTTTTCCGTTCTGTTCTTTATATGCAACTGTTTTTGTCTCTACAACCTGATCACAGCCAATCTCAACTATTTTACCAAAATGTTCCTTTAATTTTCTACAGAATTAAAACTAAGTGGTAGGAAGAACGGTAAGATTGGTATTTCGTTGGAACATGAATTCCACAAACTGAATCCACATATATTTCCATAGTTTCCATAGTAAAGCACTACAGTATGAATTCTCGTAATATCAGCAATCAACTATGTCGAGTAACCTCTGTCCTCTACATGCTGAAGATTTCCCTAGTTATGGTCACACTATGGAAATACTGAATCTCATGCATGCTTTAAAACTTTCATAAATTATGCACCATTTCCATGCATTCTTTTAAACATAGCAATGTCTATCGTAACCAGCTTTTAGACTTGCATGTAAATTCCTATTCTGGTAAATATCTGAGATTCCTGCTATGTTAAAGATTTTATTCTCTTTAGTTTATTGTTATCCAATCTTCATAAAACGAATGTTTAGTATAAATAAAATAGTATAAAATCGATTAAAAGCAAGGGACTAGTCAGATAGTTCAAAACTAGAGTTGCGACAGTATTAAAGTTCTGTACATGCAGCATACAAGTAGCCTTCCTTAAACAGGGTGGGTATTACACTAAACACCCCTCTATACCTGAATATTTTACCACTTGATTCTGAAATTACTGCATAATATTGGTTCTGTATATATAATACCTTTACTATAGACTACTATTTACCATCATGTTATCATATGAACATGGACTATTTTATTTGCATGTTTAGCTGCTCAGTGAACGACAAGAGCTGCATTATGTTTCATATGTTTACGGATGTCGGTGTTATGTTATAACTCTTACTAGTCATATCGCTAATTATTGTCGTACTTTCTCGTGTTGTCTGCACTACCTGTACAGTTATAGCGTCTCCTGGTACAATGCGCGTATGGATATTGTAAATACTATCCTATGCTTTGTTCACATGATCTCAAGTTTTAGCAGGAATCGAGTCTGTCTGCATCAGGGATAAAATCACTTTCACCCAGCATGTTGAGAATTGACATTTCTATGCATTTTACATGTATATCACTGATACAGTTGTGCATGTAAATAATGTACGTCATACAGGTGCTGTATATACCATGTATATGTGAGCTATGACTGTAGGTATAGACAGCATGAAGGCTGACCAGGAAAGGCTACTCAGGGACAGAGCTGAGCAGTTGAGAAAGAGATTACAGTCAAAGTCTGGAGACCAGGAAAAAATTAGCCAGGAACTGGAAGAAGTCGAGGAGAAGTTGAAGAGAACTGTGAGTACTTTGTTATTTTACTGCTCACCCTATGTTACTCTGCTGTGTGTTACTGTACTGTGTGCTACTCTACCATGTGTTACTCTACTGTGTGTTACTCTACCGTGTGTTACTCTTCTGTGTGTTACTGTACTGTGTGTTACTCTACTGTGTGTTACTGTACTGTGTGTTACTCTACTGTGTGTTACTGTACTGTGTGTTACTCTACTGTGTGTTACTGTACTGTGTGTTACTCTACTGTGTGTTACTGTACTGTGTGTTACTCTGCTGTGTGTTACTGTACTGTGTGTTACTCTACTGTGTGTTACTCTTCTGTGTGTTACTCTACTGTGTGTTACTCTACTGTGTGTTACTGTACTGTGTGTTACTCTACTGTGTGTTACTGTACTGTGTGTTACTCTACTGTGTGTTACTCTACCGTGTGTTACTCTTCTGTGTGTTACTGTACTGTGTGTTACTCTACTGTGTGTTACTCTACTGTGTGTTACTCTACTGTGTGTTACTGTACTGTGTGTTACTCTGCTGTGTGTTACTGTACTGTGTGTTACTCTACTGTGTGTTACTCTTCTGTGTGTTACTCTACTGTGTGTTACTCTACTGCAGAGTGTACTGGATAACCTGGAGTATGAGCTAGAGGGTGAAAAGGAACGTTTGCTTGCTCTGCTCAACTCACAGAAGGACGATGCTGCTGCGGAGAGAATCAAGCAGTTAGAATTGGCCAAGTTACGCCGACAAAAAAAGATGTTGAAACGTGACGAGGAACTGGACGAAGTGTCGGCTCTCATGCATCTAGCCATGAAAAACGAGGAGAACAGATTGGCTGGGTTAGTCGCTTGTTTATTCCATTGAAACTGAGTTACATCATTATATACATGTCTGCAGGATTTCTAGTTGAAGGCTAGGAGTTGTCTATCTTGTAGACAGCACTTTCTGAAACAAAAGAGAAGGTGAATCTGCAGCAAATATGGAAATATCAGTTTTTAAAATAAACTGGTGTAAAAACATAATCCGTGAAACAAAGTACATTACAAAACATGTACCCTGATGGCTACTTATTTCTACTACATGTAACTTGAAATTAGCTTAGTTCATAACGACCAAGAATGAGATTTTTTGTAAAATTTTTGCACTTGGTTTGGTATGGTAAAAATCAGACACTAAATAATGCCTATAGGATGTAGTCTGCTGCTGCATACTAATACTATTGTCATTTTGATGTCTATTTGATTATATAATGTTATAATGTGTTGTTGGTCCTCAGTCTAGAGAGTGATAAAGACTTGCAGATGGAGTTGGCTCGCAGACGTCTAGCAGCTAGACGGGGAAAACTCGGTGCTAGAGTGGTCACCCCTGAGGAAGATACCACTGATGGTATGCCATGCATGGGCTATTAACTACTTGTTGTATGCTGTATATACCTTGATCACAAAATTTTCAGCAAAATCTGAGCTGGAGCTGTATCGATTTAGGTCAAGGCAAAATATCATTCACACTTCAACTGTTAGGAACTGTGTAAATTGTGTATGGTATGGGGTGGATCATGGTAAACGCAGTAGTGAGCTCAATTGCACCTTCATATAGTCAATTCCGACTGAGTTAACCAGCGTTCACTGTTGAACAAAACTAAGGCCTGAAATCCAGCATTGTTTGAGTGAAACGAATCTACATTGTACAAGTTATTGTCCACCAAATTTAATTTGTAGAACATATTGTTCAGTTGCTTGTTTAGTTCAGTTTTGTTGGAATATAGATGTGACAATAGTCTATCAGCTTTCATATTATGTAGAACATCTATTTTCCAACCAACCACACATGTTTATTGACTGCTGATTAGGCTGTAGTACATAGTATAATACATGTATGTTAGCAGTAACAGGGCATTTTGTGTTAGCCATTATGTTACAGTTATAATATTGTAATACAGGTTAGTCACATATTACAGTTGTATTGTAACACATGTTGCTCATATGTTACAGTTGTATTGTAAAACATGTTAGTCATATGTTACAGTCGCTATAAAAGTGGAGGACAGAGTTTTGGAAGCACTTGAGAGGAAACATTCTGCCGAGTTGAATCTTCTCATGGGATTGTTGACGAATGCAGAAGACATCGACAACTTGGAGCAGGTCAATCATATCAGTAGTGTGGTGAGTATCCAATCATATCAGTAGTGTGGTGAGTATCCAATCATATCAGTAGTGTAGTGAGTATCCAATCATATCAGTAGTATGGTGAGTATCCAATCATATCAGCAGTGTGGTGAGTATCCAATCATATCAGTAGTGTGGTGAGTATCCAATCATATCAGTAGTATGGTGAGTATCCAATCATATCAGTAGTATGGTGAGTATCCAATCATATCAGTAGTATGGTGAGTATTCAATCATATCAGTAGTATGGTGAGTATTCAATCATATCAGTAGTATGGTGAGTATCCAATCATATCAGCAGTGTGGTGAGTATCCAATCATATCAGTAGTGTGGTGAGTATCCAATCATATCAGTAGTATGGTGAGTATCCAATCATATCAGTAGTATGGTGAGTATCCAATCATATCAGTAGTATGGTGAGTATTCAATCATATCAGTAGTATGGTGAGTATTCAATCATATCAGTAGTGTGCTGAGTAACCAATCATATCAGTAGTATGGTGAGTATCCAATCATATCAGTAGTGTGGTGAGTATCCAATCATATCAGTAATGTGGTGAGTGTCTGCTGAGTGCTGCGTTGAACATTACTTTTTTGTAATCAGTTGGTGTTTAGAAAATTTTCTAAAAAATGTGTTAGGTACATTCATAGAAGTAGGTATTCCTCTATGGGTGCATTCTAAATGAGCTATTTGGTCTGCACTGGGGATATATGAAGGTGTGGCTACATGAGAGGCCATCTTTGTTTATTGGTTGGCTATAATATGGGTTAGTTGCAGAGCAAGTCGGTCAGTTTCATCAGCTAATATTTTTGTTTTTTGTTGCTGTCGAGCCACTTGGCCATCCTATTTAACGGGCCTCAGAAGTTCGAAACTTGTATGAGCGACAGGAGCTGGGCTCTGAGTGGAAGAGCTCACCTTCCACAACAGGAGTGCATGGTCAGTGACCACTACATCAACCTGCCACCCCAAGGTGGTCACATACCCCGCCAGAATCTGGCTTCTCTTTGCGAATCAGGGCAGAGGTGGATCTTTAACGTGCGTGTTTTTGATGTAGACACTACACGGGGCCTCCTGTAATTTTTATACGCCCTGATCCGAACAGGCGCAGCTAGGGTTAAAGGCTTGCTGAAGGCCTTTGCCAGAAATGACACAGCTGGGGGTTTGAACTCACAACCTCTTGGTTTGTGTGCATGTATGCCACCAACTGTGCCACCCTGACACCCTTTGCCATCAGCTCAGATTGGAGTTGGGGACCTCAGATTAACCAATCACAAAAGGGTTCCATGCTATTTAAAAGCCCAACTTGTTGATCTCTGCCTGAATGTAATGACAGTATGCAGTTGTCATCTAGCCACACCTTGAGTGAGAATCTACCACATCTCATTCTATCAAAGCGCTGTTGAACAATCTCGTCAAATGAGCCACCCCTAGAGGCATGTTATACAAGTACATGTATATGTGTGTTGTATGTCTATGTTTATCTCTGTATGTTAAGCGATATCTGTAGAAACTGAGGAAGGTTCTGGAAGACTTAGAAACTCAGGCTACCAGCCTACAGGAAGTATGCAAGAATCACACTGGTGATTTCTCTAAGGAGAAAGCTGATCTTCAGAAACTTCTGAGTAAAGCATTACTCTATCACCTTACCGGTAAGATATTCTTTAGTTCCCAGGCTGCCATGGTTTTGTGTTCGGGTCTCTTTGTATATGTATATGTATATGTATATGATCATATACATGTGTACATGTATACGATCATATGTCATGTACATGTATATTATAGGATGTGATGTGATCAAATACAGTGAAACTTGCGTAATTCAAACTCCAAGGAACCGCCATGATCGGTTTGAATTAGGCCTGAGTTTGAATTGTAAGATCACTTCACTCAATTGAAGTAATTATATAGTGCTCAGCAGGGACCAAAACTAATAGTTTGAACTAACCAAGTTTTTGAATTATACAAGGTTGAATTAAGCAGTTCCACTGTATATTACATACAAGTATTATATAAAATATGTGATCATGTATATGATCGTACAAATACTACAGGAAAGGCATATTAATTTTTGACACCATACACTTTGAATAACAGAGTGAATACCTGTTATAAGCCATTATAAGCCATTATAAGCTATAAGATGTGATTGAACTCAGTGAGCTGTTCTGCTGCAACACCTTGAATAAGTTTTCCCAGTGGTGAAGCTATGCATGTTTATCAGGTGTTGTTATTCATGTTATATTGTGTTATAGTTAGTCTCAGAGCTGCCCATGGAGATGACCTGCAGGAACACACACCAGAGAGGGTTAAGGAAGTGTCTGCCGCCATCTTGGCTCAAGTTCAGGAGAAACAGGATTCCGAGTCTGGAGACGTCGATCAACTGATTGTAAAAGAGGTAGGAGTAGATAAAGTTAAAATAAGTGAGGGATAATAAATAGCACTGTGACTTATGTAACAGGGGGACACCAGTGGCTGATGTAGTGAAGGGGAGAACATGATAGTATGATGGTACAAGGGCCCCGGGAAGTACAGTAAGACGTATTGTAGTGAAACGAACCGCATTGGTGTAGTGGGCTTTCAACTCCCAGAGTCTTAAGGTCCATAACATTGAACACTGACATTACTCTTTAGGCGGGTAGCTCCACCTGAGAATCCTTTGGATTCAGTACGGCTCGAGCTCACCTCATCCTAGGCTAAGCACATCGCTATCCACCCCTTAGGCTTAGGCCGATCCCGGGTTCTAATGAACCTAGCGTCGGACTTAGGTTCTCAAGGTTAAACATTCTTTCTCTACACTCCCTCGGAGTATAAACTCTACATGACCTACGTCGGTCCTGAGCTCCAATGAGTCTCGGCATCGGCCTACATCTGATATAATCTACACTATAAAGAGCACCCATAACTGTTCACTCTTTTATGTAATGAGCAGAAGGTACACTTGGTCGGCCTCTACCACCTTCCAAGCCCTTCACATACTTGTAGCCCTCGGCTCTCGTATGCAATAGTACTCAAAAACATTACAGTATTATGTGAATGATTTGTAGGACGATGGGTCATTAGAGAAATTGGCAGACGCATACAACTCTGCCACAGATAGGGGACAGTACCCTCACTTTGTCTCTACACTCTTCTCCATCTTGGATGATGAGAAGAAATGGACAGCCACACACAATATGGCCAGTGTTGAGGAGAGGTTTGAGAGGGAGAAACAAGCACTTCTTGACTCCAGTAAGTGCAAACATATGCTACAACTACCAGTACAACGGCGTTGAAGACAATCTCAATGATTAATGTTTAAATACGAAACTAAATATAGAAGACAACTCTAAATTTCTACTTTCTCTTATACTACATGTACTAGCTTGAAAAATTTGAAGTCTTGTGTTCACTTGAGGCCATCGCTCTTTAAATTTCTTTGACAGATGAAAGGTTAGATATTGATCTATGGTAATCCTTAATATATAATCTTTACTTAGCCCCAAAATCCTGACATTCTCACAGTTGATACTCTATAGAGTCTCCCCATCCTACCTACATGTACCTCGTGGTTGCATTACAAGTGCATGTACATGTATGTTCACTTCTCTATTGTCTGACTCTCTATTCTCCTACAGCTCAACAATCAGGTAACTATGAGGTTTGAAGTAAACTAGCCTCACTTTCACACATTTATACCCAGTTAATATTCCTGCAGCCATGGAGTTAGGTACTCAAGCTATTTAATATTTACTCTATATTTGAGTCCAGAGTGAGCTCCATGGACATGCATCTATTCAACTCCTGTTTGAAGTCACGGGATGCTGGTGTGGGTTTTTCTTGCATATCTGCTCCGATAGTATTGCTAGCGTTTGTGTTGCACTACTTGCACTTTTTGGAGAGCCGAAAATAAGGGAAAGTGCATTCTAGTACTTATCAGTATAGCACCTTCCATGATGGCGGTGTGTTGATTGGACCTGCTACTGTTATAATTAACCACCAGGTTCCCTAGAACGCCTGAGTATCTGTATCCTGTAACTCATATAAATGAATGGAAAGGTTTCAGTCATTTCATGTAGAAGTCAAAATCCCCTCAGTACTCGGCATTATAGAACATATTCTATATTCACTAGCGGGTTACACAACCATGTGATTGCACTTACAAGTATTGTCTATTTCACAGTCAACTCAGGAGATGGTCAGGTTGAAAAAGATGGTAAGATGGTGGATGCCCAGGAGATGCTGCAGAAATTGGAGGCAGAACACGCAGCTCAGAAGAATGTAGGTTGTCTCTAGTAATACATTGTATGAGTATATGGATGGAGTATTACACCATTTCCTGTTCATCTGAATCTGGGCGTATAGTTAGCTATATTTATTTATCTCTGTTTAGACCATTGTTCCCTTGTACACCATGTACCCAAAGGTAGGTATATAGTAGGCTGAGCTTCAGCTTCCATTGTAGTCTCATCTCCTGGGTTCAACCTCACCAAAATGTTTACTCATCTTTAAATGTCTAGAGAGTCAATTAGTTCACTCAGGCTGAACTGATCTGAGTTACGGTTTCATACGTGTGTGTGCAAGAGAGAACGATTCTATAGGTTTACACTTTGCACAGGACGACATTATAACCATTATACTGTGCAAAGTGTAAACTTATATAACTGTGTATACAATGTAGTAACCACGGCAACCGTGGTGACCTTAGCGACTGCCTTACAAACACGTCGTCAATCTACTTGAATTCTTACATGACTGGAATGCAGTCTGGCAACAACCTGTATGTATCTTTATTCAAGCCAGAATCTGTACTCTAAAAATGTAGTAGAAGTTCGCTACATGAATAGATGTGCACGTTGCAATATATCTAGGTTTTAATGCTCTGCAGGCATTTGCAATCCAGATGAAGAAACAGGATGAGATGATGATGGCTCGTAGGAAGGCGAGAAAGCAGGCTAGGTTTGAAGACTCCTCCAACATTGCTAAGCAGCTGCTTGAGGAGGCTAAGGCTAACAAAGCTTCACACGCCTCTGCTCAGGAAGATGATAAGAATAAACAGGGAGACATTGTGAGCCGCTACCTGTTATATAAGTGTGGCATTTCACTTAATATACTTACTCTCTGTAACTCTCTGTAGCTGTGACTGTATACTATCTTCCTTTAATCTCTAGATGCGAGAGAAGTTAGCGAAGAGACGGGAGGCTAGAGCCAGAAAAGAAGAGATGGAGAGGCAAGAAGAGCTGGAGAGAGCTTCGGCTAAGAATGCTTTCAATAAAGTTGGTACAGTGGTGCCGGTAAGTAGACAGGGTTACCAGTATCGTAGACACCTAAGATTTACGTATGACTTATGTACATACATATAAAAATATAATACTTTCAGTGATGATGTAATATCCTGTTTGTTCTGCCCACAGCCCATCATGGCAATGAAGCGTGAAAGGACTGTAGTCCAAGTATCAGAAGAGCAAAACCAACAGGAGTTGTCTAAACTTATTGAAGAGAAACACCACGCCGACAAACATATGTCCGCTGAGCAGCAGAAACAAGAGGAAATGGTATGATAGATAAGTTGGTGGTGGTGGTAGTGGTGGTGGTGGTAGTGGTGGTGGTGGTGGCGGCGGCGGTGGCGGCGGCGGTGGCGGCGGTGGTGGCGGCGGTGGGAGCAGTGGTGGTGGTAGCGGTGGGGGCAGCGGTGGTGGTAGCGGTGGGGGTAGCGGTGGTGGTAGCGGTGGGGGTAGCGGTGGTGGCAGCGGCAAGTTTTTTTATAAAATTTTACTGCAATTGAAATTATTTATCTAAAAAAAAAATGGATGAAACTTTGAATGTGATTTTGAATATTTGTGTTATTAAGGGTGTTTCAAGCAATGGAAAATATTTACTGCCCTAAGCATTACAGTGGTGGTGGTGGTAGCACTACCACCACCATTACAAGCATTACATGTACATATTGTCTGATAGAAGCACTAAGGCTAGTGGTAACATAGCTAATGTGACATCATACCATGTGCATATACTGTAGATGCGTGCCAGAAGAGAGTTACGTAAGCAGAGACAGAACTCTGAAGTGGAAGCCATATTTTCCATGGGAGAGAGACAGAAGACAATGTTTGAGAGATCTAGCAGTGTAAGTGTATTATATCAGTGGAAATCTAGGAATTAAGGTTATATACCTGGCTGAATGCACTCTGGTCACTCAACTGGTCTACCTCTAAAACTAAGGCTATGCACAATGCATCAGATGCACTGGTCACTCAAATATACCACTTCTTTTACAGGAGAACAGGGAGAAGCAGATGAGTATGATGAAAGACAGAATAGCGAGAATAAAAAATGAAAAGACGGTCGTTGGTAGACCGACGAGGAAATGTAAGCAATTTAACTTTGACCATGTATTTTGGAACTAAATAGGTACTAAATTAGCTTCTATTATACTGTGACCGCTTGTTAGTCTGTAACCACTTGTTATACTGCAACCGCTTGTTATACTGTAACCACTTTTTATACGGTAACCATTTGTTATACTATAGCCACTCTTTATACTGCAACCACTTGTTATGTTGTAACCACTCGTTGTACTGTAACCACTCGTTGTACTGTAATCGCTCGTTATACTGCAACCGCTTGTTATACTGCAACCGCTTGTTATACTGCAACCGCTTGTTATACTGCAACCGCTTGTTATACTGCAACCGCTTGTTATACTGCAACCGCTTGTTATACTGCAACCGCTTGTTATAATGTAACCAATCATTTTTGCAGCCACTTCTTTTGAGCACCTCATGGATTCTTCAACTGCCGGAGCCTCTAAAGATGAACAGATGAAGGCTCTGGCAGCAAACTTACAGAAGAGATTCAATGATGAGTCTCATGGTATGAAAGAAGGGAAGTCATCGTTGGTATGTCTCACATTCTTATGCTATCAACATACACATGCACTAGTATTTATGTCAAATTTGTTTGTTATTGAACAGATTTAAAAAATTTTAAAAGAAAAGTGTAGATTAGAAAATTTCTACAAAATCACCTGAGTTTTACATACGTACTTGTTGTACATGTGCATTGTATATTAATATAAGGCCATACAAAGCCATGCATGACCTCATATATAAACTCATGCTAAAATACATTATCTGCAGACTAAAGAGGAGTTCTACAAAGCTAGACAGCGTACTGCCTCTATGTAATGTAATACACTCATGTAAGCAGTAGAGAGTGAACAACTCCCGCATTAATACCCCTTTCCCAGATCCTATAGTGTGTCAATGTGTTGTCATCTGCCCTGCCCACATTTCTGATTCCAATTTACAGAATTAACTTGATCATCTAGCAGTAGTTCACACTGTATAAAAGCTGTGGTGCAGAATACAGAATTTTTGTTGGAGGGTCCTTCAAAATAGTTGATAGTTGGTAAGCCTGCGGTCCTATCAGTCATGATTGAAAGGCATAGAGGCCTCCGCTGTGTGTGGCTACTGAGAAATAGCTCTGGATAATCTACAGTATCTATACATTTAAGGCAATCAGAACACACATGAGTATATGTATCATACGTCTACCAGTGGCTTACTGCTGGCTGGAGACAGTCCTTCACCAGTTTGATTCAGTTATAGTTTGTATCCTCCTAGTATTAGTGCTGTTAGTTGTGTGCACCTCGGTCCGTAATATATTCAACAGTGATTCCGTTGTTAGACCATTTCGTGTGTACTCGATCTGTTCAGTTATTCTTTTAGTTACAGACTGTTAGTGTGTGTCTTAGAGATCAGTGTTACCATGGTAGTGAGGCATTGTTGTTGCCTGTATTGTTTTAGCAACTATTATTGTACTGTAAATGCAAAGGATGTCCATGACCTATAACAGACTTAAACCTTACATCAGTGAAATTGAACTGAGGCTATGCAATTAGCAGTAACGTCAGCTGCCTTAAAGTAATACAATAACAATAGAGACAATTTTTAATAATATAATATATAGCTATATACATGTATATATACACCTGTAGAAGCTGGGGGTGGTAGATGGAGTTGATGACGGCCAGCAGACTAAACTTCTCACAGAACAGGAGAAACAGAGAATCCTTAAAGAACGGAGACTCGCTAAACGTAAACAAAAGGAGGCTGTGTCAGCGTCTGCTGACTGAGTTGACCTAGTAGTTCTACACTCTACAGTCTACACTCTACTATGTACACGATTACTTCACACTGCCTCCTACTCTTGGCCTTCTATATAAGATATCTGTTACTTAACTTTAAAGACATTTTATTATAATGATATTATATACTTATACCTATTATCTGAATGTTTATTATAGTATTCAGTTTTATATTGAATGATTATCTGCTTCTTCTTAATAGCATAATGTTTTAATTTATTGTTGTATTAACACGCTGTATACCAAGTACATTCTATGCTCGTGCATTTATACGTCATAATATTTTATCTTTATACATGCATTTTTGTCAATTATTTTTGTCCAGCTTTCATTGGTTTTCTTTACATCAAATGTGTTTGTATTTCTTATTTCCGTCCATAACTTCCAAGGAGATTTTCTATTGGTCAGAAGTAAAAACTGTAAAATATTTTGGTATATTGAGATGTTGCAGGTCAAATCTCAACATTATTTTATTTTTATGGATTTGATTACAAATGCTACATTTACCCAAATTTATTGCACCTCTATCATGTCTATGTCTATGTTTTGTATGCAAGTAAAGATGTCTATAGTTATCTTATGTATATTGATTTTTTACATGCAGAGTAGATGCACATTATATTATAAATGAAATAATAATATTCTTAATTCAGTTATCTTTTGGCCCAGATGCTGTCTGACTTCGCTTTGTTTTACATAATTACAGTACATACGTAGTATATACAATGTATATATACATACAACAGTTACAGTGCAACTTCATGATGTGTATGTGCTATGATATGCAAGTAGTGCTACATGTACTCAGTACATTGTTGATACTAGTCCCATATGTTCACATAGATAACTCACAGTGGGAGTCAAACTCTGAGTCAGTCATAGATAGTCACACCCATTAACCTAATTGTGTTATACTGATAATAGTGTAGTCTCTGCTACTTACTCTCTCACTCTAAAGCTAAGCTTCATTTCTGCAAAACTGCTGCCTTAATACAGACGTGTGTTTGCGACTGTCTCAAAGTCAATATGGTGAGTTGGTAGGCAAATTTCTTTGTTTATTTTTACTATACAGTATTAAAAGACAGACAGCAAATGTCTTCACAAAAATTTATTTAGACTTGTGTTATAATTTTTTATGTTCTGTTCAATTTGTGTATTGATATTTTATTGCCTTGTATTTTTGTAGAGGGAATGTATCTCTATACATGTAGGCCAGGCTGGTGTACAGATTGGCAATGCATGCTGGGAGTTGTATTGTCTGGAACATGGTACGATTATGGCAAATACTGTTAATTATATTTATATACATGTACAATGTACATGACTGTTAACCCCTTGCAGATGTACAATGCATTCTGCATTATATACATGCACATGTACATGTACATACACGAACATGTACAAGTGCAATGCATTATAGGTATAACCTGCATCTACAATGCTCTATGGGTATAACATACATGTGCAATGCATTATGGGTAAAACACTGGTGAAATGCATTCTCAGAAATGCTATTACAGGGATTGAGCCAAGTGGACTGGTGGGCAACGCTGATATGACAAGACGGTCAGATGACAGCTATAACACCTTCTTTAGTGAGACAGGGCATGGGAAGCACGTCCCTCGAGCTCTGTACATCGACTTGGAACCAAGTGTCATTGGTGAGTCTGTTATACACACCTATATAATTCATGTTACTACATTGCCATGTACACGTCTGCTGTAGTCCTATGTTGTCACACCTATTCACTACTCTGGAAGAGAAAGTGCCGGTGAGACCTCACAAGTAGATTCCTCTCAATGCTTTGTGCAACAGGTTTAAACTTTAAAGTTGTCCTCTTTCATTAATACAGTGTTTCTTCTATTGTGAAGACAACTCCAAATATTCCACAATTGCTGGTTCTAATGATTTGATAGTTTTCCATGATTCAACACAGCTTAAAGTACTACTGAAATCACGCCTTTTCATGTAGCAATTATGTTATATAGGTTATTATTTTTCAATATATGCAACAAAAATTCATGTAACGTAATCAGTTTGTCTGTTTTCTGCAAATGGAAAACACTGCAAGCCCTCATTCTGGCATATTGAATTACAAAGGATGTAAACTTTGTTTACTCTGTAACTGTGGAAACAAAATGGAAGTTGTTACATAACAAAGCCTAGCCAATTAAATTAGTGTGGTTAATTTAGCTGAAATTCCAGCATAGGTAATGGGTGGGAATTAATGCCAGCAGTACCCAATTTCTTCATCTAATCTGCTATTCCAAGTCTAGGCTTCAAATGGAAACTTGGATCTAGTTAATCACTGTGTCTTTGGTAAAATTTTGCTTGTTACAACAGAGTAATTCAGTTCTGCCATGTTTTCTTGTTTTATGTGCATTTGCTTACTACAGCATGTGGCCCCAAATGATGTATGCCACACTTACACCACTCTCAATTGGCTTGAATAACTGTTACATTACTTCCTACCCCTCCAATGAAATATTTATTTGTATTAGAGTGCAGTACATTTTAATGTACAGTAATACAATGCATGCACCTTGTAGTACATGTACATACTGATACTGTATTAGACCATAACGCAGTATAATGTTATCATATACATGTAGTTATACTATATGGATACTGTGTTTATAATTCAGTGTAATATAACATATTATAGTCTATCTAGTATATACTACAAAATGTATATACTATAATATAGTATCTACTCTATATTTTCATGCAAGTACTACTGTATATCTGTACCTACATGTACATGATTTGTATTAAAAAGTAACATGGTTGAACATGTTTATAATCTCAAACAGGTCTGGATGTACATGTAGGTCTATATAACAATTATTACATGCATATTGTATTGCCACTTGTAATTTAAATAACAAAATTATTTTGCATGTATACATATATTATACTAACTATGTCTGCATAAGTATTATATTGCTACAACATGGTTATTAGCCCTCAACAAGCTTTGGTGAGCAACTATAGGAATTTTTGTCTCAATATCCTCACTCACAGCTTCCTTTGCTTGCTCTACTAGTCCCTGATTATACTGTATCATTCAATGGCTGGTCATATTATTGAGAAAACCATAGGATTACATAAGCCAAATAATTACAGAAAGCTCATAGCTGTGATATTGTAGTGTAAGTATGGGGCACCTGGTAACTCCCCTACACAGGGCTATAATTAGAGAGCCAAGCTATCATACAGGATGTGGACAACACCCCTGTAACTTGGGACTTCCTTTTCCAGAACCCAATTTTCATGATAATTTTATATGCTGGCATATGCCAGCCTAAATTATTTTCAGAGTTTTAATAAAGTGAATATAGCAGCCTCGGGGCTTAAAGTTTAGATATACCAAACAAAATGTTATCATTTCTGTAGCCCTTTAATTTTAAGCAAGAGCTGTCAGCCCACTATTTGTTGCAAACTTGAAACTTCCCACACTTCACCAGTCCAAGACATGTAGTGGATATACAAGTACAAATAGTATGTTTTGGCCAAGCAAAAGTTCAGGCCATAGCACTTTTGGTCCAAGTTGATCTGCCATCTTAACCTGGGGCGATGTAAGCGGAAAAGAAGGCACCAACAACTTTTGGGTTTAGAGTATGTATTCTATCCACTCAATGTGTGTTAGTTTACGAGGTTTGTAATGTACCTTTGGGGTCCTTCATTATGGACATCATATGATATATGATTTCATGTAAAATACGTATATATGTACATGTGCGCACTGTACATAATGTGTAGGCTACATGAAACCTGAATATATTCATGTACACGCTATACAACATGTAGGCTATGTAGATGGCAGTGTACTAACACAAGCACATGTAGATACGTCATGAGTGTGTACTAGTACACACACATGTACACGTAGACACATGTGTATGTACTAATAATTATGTCTTCAGATGAAGTGAGAGCTGGACCTTATCGCTCCCTGTTTCACCCTGAACAGCTGATCAATGGTAAGGAAGATGCTGCTAACAACTACGCTAGAGGTCATTACACTGTTGGGAAAGAGATCATTGACCTGATTATGGACAGGCTGAGAAAGATGGTAAATATACTAACACGTGCACATCAAGCACCTGTGCAGTATTCTACATACACTTGGTTATTACACATGCATGTTCACTGTAGTTGTGACATGGTTATTGGGTTGGCTTGTGGACCCCATTATCAATAGTAATAGGGCGGTGCATTGCACGTTAAAAACCGTTGCTGATATCCAAGGGTTTGAGACTAGGTAGAAAGAAAGAAGAGCGAGCGAATTTCTTACATGTACAATGTACATGTATTTATCTGCACTGTGCAAATATAAGAACAGAATTTCAAATTTGCCTTATTCACTATTAGTCTTAGAATGTCGTGAAATGGCCAAATAATTTACACTTTACAGTGCACAAAGTATACGCGATCAAACACAATGATCAAATATTGCTTTTAATTTTAGTTTTAAAAATCAACTAAACTTGTTGCGGTTTAGAATCATCTCCCATGTCAGCACATGTTTTCTTGCATATGTTATTATTGTCTGGATTCGTTTTACAGGCTGATGGATGTACAGGTCTACAGGGTTTCCTCATATTTCACTCATTCGGAGGGGGAACTGGGTCAGGGTTCACATCTCTTCTCATGGAAAGGCTAAGCATGGACTACGGTAAAAAGTCTAAGCTCCAGTTTGCCATCTATCCAGCTCCACAGGTTGGTTGTGTCAAGTTATTATGTAATCTAACGCATCTTTGTCTTAGTGAGCAGGTCGGCTACATAGACATTACATGAGAAGTGCAAGTGGTGTGTCAACAGAGAGGTCAGCATTCTATTTATCGATGTCCTCCACATCAATGACTACCTTCATCACATGTTCTATCCAGGTGTCGACAGCAGTAGTAGAGCCATACAACTCTGTGCTCACTACCCATACCACCTTGGAGCACTCTGACTGTGCCTTCATGGTTGATAATGAGGCTATCTATGATATCTGCAGACGTAACATGGACATAGAGCGGCCATCTTACACCAACCTCAACCGACTTATCGGCCAGATAGTTTCTTCTATTACTGCTTCTTTGAGATTTGACGGAGCTCTGAATGTCGACCTGACCGAGTTCCAAACCAACTTGGTGCCGTACCCCCGCATCCATTTTCCACTGGTTACCTACGCTCCTATTATTTCAGGTTAGTTATCGGCACCAGCTGTGATTTGCTGATGCAATGTGTTATACTTATAGGATTTACAAGTTAGATGACTCCTATGGTCATATAGCTCAAAATCCCGTGGTATAAATATATTGTACCCTGTGACCAATTTCCTATACCTCATACCATTTGCTCGATACGAATACACATTGATGTGCTTTGTGTCATGAAATTAAGATAATTGAATTCTGTATTCATATAAAATCTGGCAAATGATTCTATCAATTCTTTCAGTTTTGCAATATTGTAATGGTTTCTGGAAATTTGTGCGGTCGTCCTTGGACGACTACCGACCCAAAACTGAAGTGCCTATGAGTGGTGCTAGGCCTTCTCATTACATGAAAGATCGAGCGGTCTCAGTAGCCTAATAACTACCAGAGACGACCCATCTGGCCCCAAGTCTGACCTTCAGACTATACGTTGAAAGAGAGTGATCCGACCTAGTAGGCGGTTCGCTAAGCGAATGACCTGACAAAAGGAAGTGAAAGTCTCTGTATCAAGTATAGATGTGTCTTTATTGAAAGCCAAGTGAAGACTGAGACAATGAACAGTGAAACAATGCCCTTTATATAGTATAAGGACTTCTGCCCGACGTAGTGTCGGGAAAAGACGACATAGGGTCGTCCGGAAGTTGCGCAACAACATGGCCACCGGAAGCCCGACGGCCGACCCAAAATGGGTCAGGTTTTACAAAAGTTGCTTATAATGATCCAATACATGTACAAGATGAATATCAAGTAATTCTGAGAGGTCGGGCCTCTGTACACGGGTATAAAAAGCACTAAAAGACTTGGTAATTATCATATATGAACGTACATCAGTATGTAATGAAGTAGAGTGAGTACAAACACATAGATACACGTATATAAACAATAAATGAATGGTTTAGACATGCACTGCGGTTGAGTATAAGTATACGAACAGTTAGTTATGAGAGTATGAGTGTTAGCTGAGTAGCGCTGTGACAACTACTAGGCACTTAAGGTGCTGCAGGGTTGGTTCCGGTAGCTGGAGTCGTAGACAAATGTCCTGTACCATCAAAATATTGCAAAAGTTGTAATTAAGGAAAAAAGTTTAGCTCATTTTAACTTTGATGGGCAGCATTTTGATGATTAAGCCGTATGCTTTCTTTCTTCCATGTTGAGAGTCAAATGGACCTCTACTCCTACCTTTACATTATAGCTCAGAAGGCATATCACGAACAGATGACAGTGGCCGAGATTACTAACGCCTGCTTCGATCCAGCCAATCAGATGGTGAAGTGTGACCCAAGACATGGCAAGTACATGGCCTGCTGTATGCTGTACCGAGGAGATGTTGTCCCTAAGGATGTTAACGCTGCTATAGCTACTATCAAGACAAAACGTACGATCCAGTTCGTAGACTGGTGTCCCACCGGTTTTAAAGTAGGAATAAACTACCAAGCCCCTACGGTAGTACCAGGTATGCGAGGTACGATAACTCATTCCTATCTATTCTTCCAATCATACAGTAGGAGCAGTCAATTCTGTGTCGGAGTTGTTTTCTACTAGCTAATATAGAACTACTCGTTATGGCTGAGATGTCTACAGCCATATTGGTTGTCTCAAAGAATGCTGCAGTTCTGAATTGTAATTGTTGATTCTATCATATTATTTGTGACTAAACTCTGGCATCTATTTGGCTTTGTGTGCTTTGAGTTCTGGATAAAATAACTCTGTGAAGACCGACTGTACCTACCAACTACATGTGCATACATTTATATCCACTTTAGTGTGGCAGTATTTGAAATTTAAACTTCTATCAAATTTTATGGCTTTTAAAACACCACACACTGTAATTATTACATAGGAGGTGACTTAGCCCCAGTTCCCAGGTCTGTGTGTATGATTAGCAACACGACTGCGATGGCGGATGCCTGGGCTAGGCTGGACCACAAGTTTGATCTGATGTACGCTAAGAGAGCGTTTGTCCACTGGTATGTGGGAGAAGGTATGTCCAGCCGTTATAAACTGTATATAGTTATTTACGTTGCAGTATATCACATTCAAAGTCCACACTTTTGGTATTTTATGATCATTTCTGATTCACAAACAGTTCTAAGGTGTTCAGAGATAAAACATACAATTCAGCACTTCTTATCTAACCTTCAAAAGAGTTAAACCCACAGGGAAGGTTGACACCATTGAGGTCACTGAGACCATGTGAGACATAGACATAATATGTTTTACAATTACAATGTAATGGATTGCATGTATATAGTATTGTCTGTGATGATTCAGGTATGGAAGAGGGAGAGTTTGCAGAGGCACGTGAGGACCTTGCTGCTCTAGAGAGAGACTATGAAGAAGTGGGAATGGATTCATTGACAGCCTCCGAGCTGGCCAACCAATCAGATGACGAGTATTAGGGTGACTTATACAAATCCCTCATCTTTTGAGCAGTATGTGCTCCAACCCCTCCCTTCCCAATGCTTCACGCTTGACTTGGAAACCTGGTGTAGTCGCAATCGTTATACATGTACATGGATATTCAACTTTCCTGTTTATGTTAATAAATAAAACCTAATACTGCCATTATAAAACTGAGGAGTGAGGTTGTTACATTTTACAGGTACCTACAATATAACAACACAACATGCATACTGTCAAGTTGATTTACTTGTTTTTTTTCTGGCTAGAAGTGAGAACACAAGTTATCACCCAGCAGTATTATTGTACATGTATATGTGATTGAGATATAAGGAAATCTTTTCTTTCAGTACAATCATAAATGCATACTGCAAGGTGTTCAAGCAAGGAGTACTAAATTTATTTTATTAAATCAAATACAAAAAGCACAGCAATGTTAAAATTCATTATATTCTATAACCTAATAATATATAATTAAATAAGTAAACACAATGTTCTTGGATCAGGACAGTTGAGTATCAGAAATAATTGGAGGAAGCAGGGAGAAAAGTATTATTATAACATGATCAGAAATATATAATATAATTTATATGAAGCATAATGTTATTTAGGTTATCTGTGATTTGATCAAATAGCCAACTAGATATATAAGCGAACTACACATATGTCCTATATGTGTAAATTACAAATATATGGTAAAACGGGAATGACCTTCATGTTACTTCCTGTGGTAAGAATTCCCTCCTCCTAAAGAATAATTCTGTTAATTTCACTTCCAGAAATGTCCTTGTGAGGAAGAACTATTGTGTTCAATATCACAATCTCTGATGGTACCTGAACTTTTGAGCCTGAAACGCAACAAGAGTTACCATGGTTACTATACAACATATCACAGTTGCTATGGTTACTATAGAACATATCACAGTTACCATGGTTACTATACAACATATCACAGTTACCATGGTTACTATACAACATATCACAGTTACCATGGTTACTATACAACATATCACAGTTGCTACATTACTATAGAACATCAAAGTTATCCCAGTTACTACACAACCGTAACAGAGTGACCATGGTTACAAGAAGATATATTACAGTTACCATGGTTACTAGAGAATATATCACAGTTACCATGGTTACTAGAGAATATATCACAGTTACCATGGTTTGTAGACCACGAAACTACTGTTTACTCATACCTATAACAGTGATGGAAGGGTTCAGTTGCCCCTCATCATTAAACAAGCCCTTCACTTCTATCTTAGAGAATGGCTTGTCAGGGTTCGGGTCATTAGGGGTTCCTTCCACCCTCGTATACGCCCCTACAGAGCTATCCCACCCTGAAAGATACAGTTACATCGTACATACCACAGTGCACAGTGACCAATTGCATTGTACATGTAGATACTACAGTACACAGTGAGGGCTGCAGCGTGCTGTGCTCAATACTAATACATTTTACAATAATTATTACTACTGATATTATCATTAGTTATAACACATGGTAGCCCTGTGAAAAGAGGGGGGGGGGGTAGTCTAGACGCTCCACAAACATGATGTTTTAGTGATAAGGTTCTATTGGGAGGAGTGGCCTAGGTGTGTCACTTCCTTTAGTAATATATAACTGGCGGGAGGAGCTACCAGCACAGCCCCTGGGTCTGTTCAGTTTAAGCCACGGATACTCCTTTTTCATATATAGGCTGTATAATCATGTACATGTATGTACTTTATACAATATAACAATAACATAACTAGAGTACTACCTATTATACTATAGAGTATACAGGCATGGTCATAACTAGAGTAATACCTATTATACTGTAGAGTATACAGGCATGGTCATGAATCTGCGCTCCCTCCAACACAAGAGACTCTCTGATACGAACTCCTGCCCCTATTACAGCTCCCTTGCTAATGCTCACATTCGGTCCAATCTAGGAAAAGACAACACCATGACAACAACACAATGACATATATTATACCTAGTCATATGCAGTTTATAGCTTTGCTACACCTCTGTCAAAGTTCCTGCATATGAGTTTACCCAGTAAACGATACGGATAGTAATTTGCCGTGGTTCTCTCAGCTAAGTTGTTGGTACGTTTCTAATTGACGAGCGCCCAACTTACAGGGAACACCTAGGCTACAAAAAATAGGTCGATGTAGTAGCTGACAGTCTGCGCAAAGATAGTACTTTTACCACCTCTGGTCTGCACTATTACTCACAATGTGCTCCGTAGGATGACTCAAACTTTTTGGGCTTTTTTCTTATGTTTAAGTTTCTCTAAATGTTTCCCTCTTCTATTGATGCTATCGGTATCAACACAATGTGTCCTGAAAATAATGGGCTAGCATCACAGGTACTTCTAGCCAATCTGAGGACAATTTTGTCGTCAAACTTGAGAAAACTTCATTGTTTTATCGGTAATTTTTCGTTTCCGCACAACCACTTTCGGCCTGGCCGTTTATTAGGTCAGGCTTTAGAGCGATCTTATTGGCGCAAAGGACCGTGGAAAAACTAATTAATATATAAACTTTGCCTCTGTGGTAATCTAGAGTAAATAGAGTATTTGTATTACTGGTACCAGTTTGTCACAACTTAGCCTGCAAACCAAGGTGATTGTAAACGGTAACTAAAGGTTGAGTACTAAAACTACTTTTTCTAAACTTGGCTCTAGGGGATTAGAATAGCAATTAAACCTCTCCTCTACCCTATGATGTATGCACTTGTACATAAGCCAACTCACCACTGCTGTGGGGTCGACCTGGGCGGTCTTATGAATATACACGTCACCTATTATCCTCGGCCCCTTATTCAACCCACTGCACAAGAGGTCTGGCTTCTTCTTCCTGTATATCTTCAGGTAGTTACGATTAGCGTATATAGTAGCACTGTAATATGTATAATAGCACATACATGTATTACGTATAATAGTGTAGAGCATCTACATATGTATAATAGTACAGAATATTCACGCATGCACAATAGTGTAGAATATCTACATATATTATGTATAATAGTGTAGAATATTCACATATGCAGAATAGTGTAGAATGTCTACATAAATTATTATGTATAAGTGTAGCATATCTACATATGCACAATAGTGTAGAATGTCTACATATGTATAATAGCGCAGAATGTCCACGTATGTATAATAGTGCTGAATATCTACATATGTATAATAGTGTAGAATGTCTACATATGCATAATAGTGTAGAATGTCTACATATGTATAATAGTGTAGAATGTCTACATATGTATAATAGTGTAGACTTACGCTGCTGACTTGATCTGGCTCCAGAAAGTGGAGGTCTGGTAGACAAAGAGCTTATCAGATCCAGCCAGCTGTGAGAGAATGTCATGCTCCAAACTGATGGACTCGTCACGGTAAGTCGGGGGTAGATTAGCCTCAAAACTATACAAAATACATGCAGCATGCATAAAGATATAGACATACTTACATTTGTATGTCTTGTACATTCACTCCAAAGCTATCTATCATACACAAGTGTACCTTCTAGAATACCCTTAGCAACCACAACCCTAGTAACTTGTTATAGCTGGGTAGAGGAACATAGGAATTTGCAAGCTATTGCAAGCTATTGGTTATTACTTGAAGTTATCATCTTTTGACAAAGAGAGAGAGGGCAACTCTAAACTAGAAATAATCATCATTTGGTGACTTATCTACAGAAAGAAACCCTGACAACATATAGCTATATATAGTAACCGTTGCCAACATATAGTATGGTATGGGAATTAGGAACCCCTGCTAGATATAGGAACCTCTGCTATGCACAGGAAAAGGGAACGATTTTTAAGTAAACTAATTTGGAACCAAGAAGTATAAAAATACTAAACAGTGATTTTGAAACAAGTGATACCTGTATTGATGCACTGGCTTCCAGTTATCTCCCTCTGCTGAACTTTAAACCACAGAATCAATAACTACATTGTACTAGTAAATACTTTGGTATACATGTATGTAGGGAGAGTGGACTAATGTGAATCCATTCTAATATTAACCTTATAACATACGGCTACAATGTTTACATGGGAAGTACAGGTATGTTGGTGAAGTTTTTTTAAATGTCCAAATTACTAGTTGTTGATGCATGTAAACAATATTATAATCATATGATATATCATTTGGTAAGAAGGAGAGAAATAATGCTCAGCCTTATTAATAAACCCAGATGACCCAAGCAGTTTCCGAATTGAAAACAAGCACTCATTAGAAACTTAGAAACAGCATAACGTCGTTAGCCAAGCAGCGAATAACATTACCTGCTATACGTCAAGTCCTCCCTGAAACATAGACTAGTCTAAACATATCTAGGTGCTATACAACTGTGCAAATACTACAGGTATATAGTTGTCTCTACATGAGATACTGACAGAGGGCAGTAACACCTGCTATGAATGGAGAGCTACATGACATGGAGTTAGTCTCATCATGGGGTCTCTCTATGATGTTGCTGTTTGTGTCATACTAGCTATACACATCAGACTGACTGTGTTATACTAGCTATACATATCAGACTGACTGTGTTATACTAGCTATACACATCAGACTGACTGTGTCATACTAGCTATACACATCAGACTGACTGTGTTATACTAGCTATACACATCAGACTGACTGTGTTATACTAGCTATACACATCAGACTGACTGTGTTATACTAGCTATACACATCAGACTGACTGTGTTATACTAGCTATACACACCAGACTGACTGTGTCATACTAGCTATACACATCAGACTGTTTGTGTTATACTAGCTATACACATCAGACTGACTGTGTTATACTAGCTATACACATCAGACTGTTTGTGTTATACTAGCTATACACATCAGACTGACTGTGTTATACTAGCTATACACATCAGACTGTTTGTGTTATACTAGCTATACACATCAGACTGACTGTGTTATACTAGCTATACACATCAGACTGACTGTGTTATACTAGCTATACACATCAGACTGTTTGTGTTATACTAGCTATACACATCAGACTGACTGTGTTATACTAGCTATACACATCAGACTGACTGTTATACTAGCTATACACATCAGACTGTTTGTGTTATACTAGCTATACACATCAGACTGACTGTGTTATACTAGCTACACACATCAGACTGACTGTGTCATACTAGCTATACACATCAGACTGACTGTGTTATACTAGCTACACACATCAGACTGACTGTGTTATACTAGCTATACACATCAGACTGACTGTGTTATACTAGCTATACACATCAGACTGTTTGTGTTATACTAGCTATACACATCAGACTGACTGTGTTATACTAGCTATACACATCAGACTGTTTGTGTTATACTAGCTATACACATCAGACTGACTGTGTTATACTAGCTATACACATCAGACTGTTTGTGTTATACTAGATATACACATCAGACTGACTGTGTTATACTAGCTATACACATCAGACTGACTGTGTTATACTAGCTATACACATCAGACTGTTTGTGTTATACTAGCTATACACATCAGACTGACTGTGTTATACTAGCTATACACATCAGACTGTTTGTGTTATACTAGCTATACACATCAGACTGTTTGTGTTATACTAGCTATACACATCAGACTGACTGTGTTATACTAGCTATACACGTCAGACTGACTGTGTTATACTAGCTATACATATCAGCACGTCCATTAAAAAGGTTTGACTCAAGCTCCAACTAAACAACAAATGTCTCGCATAGCAACCCCTTAAAGGCTTTGGTGTTTCCCATGGTATAATGTGTAATGGCTTCATAATATAATATAAATGTACAGCAATAGACTGTGTTACAGCTTATGACTGTAGCACTGGAGAGCCAGCGAGTGAGAATATAGCGTACTCTCTGGTGTAAGTATAGCGTATGTGCTGTACATAACTAGTAGTAGCGTATCATAGGTACGTATAGCACCCTATAGTGGGTAATACATGTTAGCATCATCATAGCCTATTAGTCTAAGAATGCATTGTGGACTACAACTATATAAAGCACTATAATATATATGGATTGTATGTAGGCTACACGTATATCATACGCTATCACAGCATATACTGCAGTATAAGCAAGTAGCTGGAATGGAAGATGCATGGGGAAGCAACTCACATTAGATGGTCAGCCTTCCTAACATCAGAAACAAGGTGTCAACACAATGATCTCTTTACAACTGATCCAACAGTTGATGGTAAGGTATAACAAAATAGAGATCAATTAATGGCTTTCAACGTTGATGCAGGGTGAGGTTAGAGACCCACTTGGTTGATAGAATATACACAGTGTTTAGGGGACATTTGTTGTCGAGACAATCAAGCTGTAACCTATATATGATTCACACCAGTATTCTGATGCCAACAATATTTTCAAATAATAAAGCCTGCACTTGTATTGTTGAATCACAGACCCAGTATAAGTATAAGTAAATTGAGGGAGAACAGCGACTTGTATTCAGTAAATACTGACTACAGCTTATAATAACTTGAGTTACAGTCAGCATTGACTTGAGCCAATGACTTGAGCCAATGACTTGAGCCAATGACTTGAGACTCAAGGTTTAATCACTAGAAAGAAGGACTTACTTCAATGTCTTCTGCTTGAGTTCAAAGGCCTTAAACAGATGTTGGAATATGTGCATGGAGAAGAGGTACACCCCACAGTTGATGGTCGTACTGACAAATGTCTCAGGTTTCTCCACATAATGCAGAACCTATATACACGTAGAGAGGGAAAGTTAAAACCCTCTGAATTCCAAAACATCAACTATAGCGTATATGTGGTGTATATATGCGTGTATATAGGCCATAGTATATGAAACTATAGTAAACCTAGTAGATGTTTAGTTAGTTCTATGCTATAGTGTATATACATGTATATACATGTATATACATTATAGAGCATGGCTTACCTCACCAGTTTCCTTCTTACTAACAATACACCCATAATTCAGTGACTGCTGACGAGTAGCCTGAAACAACAGTGAATGTTTATATTATGATAATGTATTGTAAGGTGACAGGATGGAGCAGTGGTTAACTACTAGTCAGTCTGTAAACATGAGGGTTTCAGGTCACAGCACGCACCTGTCACTAAAGGTGAGCACCTGTCACTAAAGGTGAGCACCTGTCACTAAAGGTGAGCACCTGCCACTAAAGGTGAGCACCTGTCACTAAAGGTGAGTACCTGTCACTAAAGGTGAGTACCCATCACTAAAAGTGAGTACCCGTCACTAAAGGTGAGCACCTGTCACTGAAGGTGAGTACCCGCCACTAAAGGTGAGTACCCGTCACTAAAGGTGAGCACCCGTCACTGAAGGTGAGCACCTGTCACTGAAGGTGAGCACCTGTCACTAAAGGTGAGCACCTGTCACTAAAGGTGAGCACCCATCACTAAAGGTGAGCACCTGTCACTAAAGGTGAGCACCTGTCGCTGAAGGTGAGCACCTGTCGCTGAAGGTGAGTACCTGTCACTAAAGGTGAGTACCCATCACTAAAGGTGAGCACCTGTTACTAAAGGTGAGCACCTGTCGCTGAAGGTGAGCACCTGTCGCTGAAGGTGAGCACCTGTCGCTGAAGGTGAGTACCTGTCACTAAAGGTGAGTACCCATCACTAAAGGTGAGCACCTGTCACTAAAGGTGAGCACCCATCACTAAAGGTGAGCACCTGTCACTAAAGGTGAGCACCTGTCGCTGAAGGTGAGCACCTGTCACTGAAGGTGAGCACCTGTCACTGAAGGTGAGCACCTGCTGCTCTAACAGACAATCATAGAAGATTGCCGAATGAGTGAACGCATTATTATCTAAGGAATGCCAATGTTATACTTGGATCTGTAACTGTATTACCTCAGTTCCTAGCATCGTGTACTGTTCCCGGTGGGTGTAGTGATCCCCCTTCCTATTGTCTCTGTGAAACTTCAGCATTTCTTTCAGAGGAAAATCTCCACACACGTCACAGTTGAGCACAAAGAAAGCCTCAGGGTTGCCACTTTGTATTTGATCACGGAAATGATATATACCACCCGCGGTGCCGAGCTGTGCAAACTCCTGGTAATACCTGTTATCACATACATACATTATAGTATTGTCACCACATGCGTATACCTGCCAACACATGCACATACCTGCCAACACAGCATTGTTATTTACATGCACCAGAGGATTATCTCATATTCGCTATAACTGTAAGCCTATTGCTATTGCTACATAAAACCCATATATAAGGTGACTTTTGTCATGAACTTATTCAACTGTGCTGAGATAACTAATGAAAAAACCGGTGGATGATTTAAAATCTATAGAACTACAACCCGCAGTGATATAGAATGTTTTATGTCGTTTTAGTAGTAGTAAGTTGGATCTTGGGCAGCAACATAGGAGTTCTACATCCGTATGCTCTGCATCTTTGATAGAAACTTATAGGACTACCTAGGAGTCTCCCAGCCTAGTTTCAGAAATATTCGGAGCTACTAATGTTGTTGGATTGGTTCTCCACTCGCTTACACTTGCATACATAAACATAAACTAGGAGTGTGTCAGGTCTGTTGATCAGTTGCATAAGTTGGTCCCTGGAACTCTGTTTAGCACTTCAACAGTGCCAGGTCAGCCCAAGGTTTTATTTCATTGAATTCTAGTGCATGTGGCGCTACCCACAAGAGAACACTACAATGTATATAGAGAGAGAACTGGAGAAATACCTGATTTGCAGAGAAAATTGTTTTCTCGCTGAAGATATAAATTCCTTAAGTTTTCCTTCATCTTGCTGATAGGATCCGATAAGTAAGACTTCATTGAGCCCTTCTACCTATAGTTATATGATACACACTACAGTCATAACTACCTATAGTTATATGATACACACTACAGTCATAACTACCTATAGTTATATGATACACACTACAGTCATAACTACCTATAGTTATATGATACACACTACAGTCATAACTACCTATAGTTATATGATACACACTACAGTCATAACTACCTATAGTTATATGATACACACTACAGTCATAACTACCTATAGTTATATGATACACACTACAGTCATAACTACCTATAGTTATATGATACACACTACAGTCATAACTACCTATAGTTATATGATACACACTACAGTCATAACTACCTATAGTTATATGATACACACTACAGTCATAACTACCTATAGTTATAGGATACACACTACAGTCATAACTACCTATAGTTATAGGATACACACTACAGTCATAACTACCTATAGTTATATGATACACACTACAGTCATAACTACCTATAGTTATATGATATACACTACAGTCATAACTACCTATAGTTATAGGATACACACTACAGTCATAACTACCTATAGTTATATGATACACACTACAGTCATAACTACCTATAGTTATATGATACACACTACAGTCATAACTACCTATAGTTATATGATACACACTACAGTCATAACTACCTATAGTTATAGGATACACACTACAGTCATAACTACCTATAGTTATATGATACACACTACAGTCATAACTACCTATAGTTATATGATATACACTACAGTCATAACTACCTATAGTTATAGGATACACACTACAGTCATAACTACCTATAGTTATATGATACACACTACAGTCATAACTACCTATAGTTATATGATACACACTACAGTCATAACTACCTATAGTTATAGGATACACACTACAGTCATAACTACCTATAGTTATAGGATACACACTACAGTCATAACTACCTATAGTTATATGATACACACTACAGTCATAACTACCTATAGTTATATGATACACACTACAGTCATAACTACCTATAGTTATATGATACACACTACAGTCATAACTACCTATAGTTATATGATACACACTACAGTCATAACTACCTATAGTTATATGATACACACTACAGTCATAACTACCTATAGTTATATGATACACACTACAGTCATAACTACCTATAGTTATAGGATACACACTACAGTCATAACTACCTATAGTTATATGATACACACTACAGTCATAACTACCTATAGTTATATGATACACACTACAGTCATAACTACCTATAGTTATATGATACACACTACAGTCATAACTACCTATAGTTATATGATACACACTACAGTCATAACTACCTATAGTTATATGATACACACTACAGTCATAACTACCTATAGTTATATGATACACACTACAGTCATAACTACCTATAGTTATAGGATACACGCTACAGTCATAACTACCTATAGTTATATGATACACACTACAGTCATAACTACCTATAGTTATATGATACACACTACAGTCATAACTACCTATAGTTATATGATACACACTACAGTCATAACTACCTATAGTTATATGATACACACTACAGTCATAACTACCTATAGTTATAGGATACACACTACAGTCATAACTACCTATAGTTATATGATACACACTACAGTCATAACTACCTATAGTTATATGATACACACTACAGTCATAACTACCTATAGTTATAGGATACACACTACAGTCATAACTACCTATAGTTATAGGATACACACTACAGTCATAACTACCTATAGTTATATGATACACACTACAGTCATAACTACCTATAGTTATATGATACACACTACAGTCATAACTACCTATAGTTATATGATACACACTACAGTCATAACTACCTATAGTTATATGATACACACTACAGTCATAACTACATATAGTTATATGATACACACTACAGTCATAACTACCTATAGTTATATGATACACACTACAGTCATAACTACCTATAGTTATAGGATACACACTACAGTCATAACTACCTATAGTTATATGATACACACTACAGTCATAACTACCTATAGTTATAGGATACACACTACAGTCATAACTACCTATAGTTATATGATACACACTACAGTCATAACTACCTATAGTTATATGATACACACTACAGTCATAACTACCTATAGTTATATGATACACACTACAGTCATAACTACCTATAGTTATATGATACACACTACAGTCATAACTACCTATAGTTATATGATACACACTACAGTCATAACTACCTATAGTTATAGGATACACACTACAGTCATAACTACCTATAGTTATATGATATACACTACAGTCATAACTACCTATAGTTATATGATACACACTACAGTCATAACTACCTATAGTTATGTGATACACACTACAGTCATAACTACCTATAGTTATGTGATACACACTACAGTCATAACTACCTATAGTTATATGATACACACTACAGTCATAACTACCTATAGTTATATGATACACACTACAGTCATAACTACCTATAGTTATATGATACACACTACAGTCATAACTACATATAGTTATATGATACACACTACAGTCATAACTACCTATAGTTATATGATACACACTACAGTCATAACTACCTATAGTTATATGATACACACTACAGTCATAACTACCTATAGTTATATGATACACACTACAGTCATAACTACCTATAGTTATAGGATACACACTACAGTCATAACTACCTATAGTTATATGATACATGCTACAATCATAACTACCTATAGTTATAGGATACACACTACAGTCATAACTACCTATAGTTATGTGATACACACTACAGTCATAACTACATATAGTTATATGATACACACTACAGTCATAACTACCTATAGTTATATGATACACACTACAGTCATAACTACATATAGTTATATGATACACACTACAGTCATAACTACCTATAGTTATAGGATACACACTACAGTCATAACTACCTATAGTTATAGGATACACACTACAGTCATAACTACCTATAGTTAGAGGATACACACTACAGTCATAACTACCTATAGTTATAGGCAGTGGTCAAAGTTGGGGGGGTCGTGGGGGGACGCAGTCCCCCCACCATAAATTTCAGGGGGTCTCCCAGACTGATGGACCCCCTGCAGATTACTATTATAATAATGATAATACTAATTGGACCATATTTACTTTAAGATCTTGGACCATATTTTAACCCGTAGTTCTTGGATTTTGCACCATTTCGGGGTCTAATTTTGATAAAGTTTCCAATTTCCGAGAAGGCGCGCTGTTTGGGCACTTCGTGCCCTCAAGTAATTATTTCTGTTACCCTAGAGACCCCCCACCTCTTTCCTTAGACTTTGACCACTGGTTATATGATACACACTACAGTCATAACTACATATAGTTATATGATACACACTACAGTCATAACTACCTATAGTTATATGATACACACTACAGTCATAACTACCTATAGTTATATGATACACACTACAGTCATAACTACCTATAGTTATATGATACACACTACAGTCATAACTACCTATAGTTATAGGATACACACTACAGTCATAACTACCTATAGTTATATGATACACACTACAGTCATAACTACCTATAGTTATAGGATACACACTACAGTCATAACTACCTATAGTTATATGATACACACTACAGTCATAACTACCTATAGTTATAGGATACACACTACAGTCATAACTACCTATAGTTATATGATACACACTACAGTCATAACTACCTATAGTTATATGATACATGCTACAATCATAACTACCTATAGTTATAGGATACACACTACAGTCATAACTACCTATAGTTATAGGATACACACTACAGTCATAACTACCTATAGTTATATGATACACACTACAGTCATAACTACCTATAGTTATATGATACACACTACAGTCATAACTACATATAGTTATATGATACACACTACAGTCATAACTACCTATAGTTATATGATACACACTACAGTCATAACTACCTATAGTTATATGATACACACTACAGTCATAACTACCTATAGTTATGTGATACACACTACAGTCATAACTACCTATAGTTATAGGATACACACTACAGTCATAACTACCTATAGTTATATGATACACACTACAGTCATAACTACCTATAGTTATAGGATACACACTACACTCATAACTACCTATAGTTATGTGATACACACTACAGTCATAACTACATATAGTTATATGATACACACTACAGTCATAACTACCTATAGTTATATGATACACACTACAGTCATAACTACATATAGTTATATGATACACACTACAGTCATAACTACCTATAGTTATATGATACACACTACAGTCATAACTACATATAGTTATATGATACACACTACAGTCATAACTACCTATAGTTATATGATACACACTACAGTCATAACTACCTATAGTTATGTGATACACACTACAGTCATAACTACCTATAGTTATATGATACACACTACAGTCATAACTACCTATAGTTATATGATACACACTACAGTCATAACTACCTATAGTTATATGATACACACTACAGTCATAACTACCTATAGTTATAGGATACACACTACAGTCATAACTACCTATAGTTATATGATACACACTACAGTCATAACTACCTATAGTTATATGATACACACTACAGTCATAACTACCTATAGTTATATGATACACACTACAGTCATAACTACCTATAGTTATATGATACACACTACAGTCATAACTACCTATAGTTATATGATACACACTACAGTCATAACTACCTATAGTTATATGATACACACTACAGTCATAACTACCTATAGTTATAGGATACACGCTACAGTCATAACTACCTATAGTTATATGATACACACTACAGTCATAACTACCTATAGTTATATGATACACACTACAGTCATAACTACCTATAGTTATATGATACACACTACAGTCATAACTACCTATAGTTATATGATACACACTACAGTCATAACTACCTATAGTTATAGGATACACACTACAGTCATAACTACCTATAGTTATATGATACACACTACAGTCATAACTACCTATAGTTATATGATACACACTACAGTCATAACTACCTATAGTTATAGGATACACACTACAGTCATAACTACCTATAGTTATAGGATACACACTACAGTCATAACTACCTATAGTTATATGATACACACTACAGTCATAACTACCTATAGTTATATGATACACACTACAGTCATAACTACCTATAGTTATATGATACACACTACAGTCATAACTACCTATAGTTATATGATACACACTACAGTCATAACTACATATAGTTATATGATACACACTACAGTCATAACTACCTATAGTTATATGATACACACTACAGTCATAACTACCTATAGTTATAGGATACACACTACAGTCATAACTACCTATAGTTATATGATACACACTACAGTCATAACTACCTATAGTTATAGGATACACACTACAGTCATAACTACCTATAGTTATATGATACACACTACAGTCATAACTACCTATAGTTATATGATACACACTACAGTCATAACTACCTATAGTTATATGATACACACTACAGTCATAACTACCTATAGTTATATGATACACACTACAGTCATAACTACCTATAGTTATATGATACACACTACAGTCATAACTACCTATAGTTATAGGATACACACTACAGTCATAACTACCTATAGTTATATGATATACACTACAGTCATAACTACCTATAGTTATATGATACACACTACAGTCATAACTACCTATAGTTATGTGATACACACTACAGTCATAACTACCTATAGTTATGTGATACACACTACAGTCATAACTACCTATAGTTATATGATACACACTACAGTCATAACTACCTATAGTTATATGATACACACTACAGTCATAACTACCTATAGTTATATGATACACACTACAGTCATAACTACATATAGTTATATGATACACACTACAGTCATAACTACCTATAGTTATATGATACACACTACAGTCATAACTACCTATAGTTATATGATACACACTACAGTCATAACTACCTATAGTTATATGATACACACTACAGTCATAACTACCTATAGTTATAGGATACACACTACAGTCATAACTACCTATAGTTATATGATACATGCTACAATCATAACTACCTATAGTTATAGGATACACACTACAGTCATAACTACCTATAGTTATAGGATACACACTACAGTCATAACTACCTATAGTTATGTGATACACACTACAGTCATAACTACATATAGTTATATGATACACACTACAGTCATAACTACCTATAGTTATATGATACACACTACAGTCATAACTACATATAGTTATATGATACACACTACAGTCATAACTACCTATAGTTATAGGATACACACTACAGTCATAACTACCTATAGTTATAGGATACACACTACAGTCATAACTACCTATAGTTAGAGGATACACACTACAGTCATAACTACCTATAGTTATAGGCAGTGGTCAAAGTTGGGGGGGTCGTGGGGGGACGCAGTCCCCCCACCATAAATTTCAGGGGGTCTCCCAGACTGATGGACCCCCTGCAGATTACTATTATAATAATGATAATACTAATTGGACCATATTTACTTTAAGATCTTGGACCATATTTTAACCCGTAGTTCTTGGATTTTGCACCATTTCGGGGTCTAATTTTGATAAAGTTTCCAATTTCCGAGAAGGCGCGCTGTTTGGGCACTTCGTGCCCTCAAGTAATTATTTCTGTTACCCTAGAGACCCCCCACCTCTTTCCTTAGACTTTGACCACTGGTTATATGATACACACTACAGTCATAACTACATATAGTTATATGATACACACTACAGTCATAACTACCTATAGTTATATGATACACACTACAGTCATAACTACCTATAGTTATATGATACACACTACAGTCATAACTACCTATAGTTATATGATACACACTACAGTCATAACTACCTATAGTTATAGGATACACACTACAGTCATAACTACCTATAGTTATATGATACACACTACAGTCATAACTACCTATAGTTATAGGATACACACTACAGTCATAACTACCTATAGTTATATGATACACACTACAGTCATAACTACCTATAGTTATAGGATACACACTACAGTCATAACTACCTATAGTTATATGATACACACTACAGTCATAACTACCTATAGTTATATGATACATGCTACAATCATAACTACCTATAGTTATAGGATACACACTACAGTCATAACTACCTATAGTTATAGGATACACACTACAGTCATAACTACCTATAGTTATATGATACACACTACAGTCATAACTACCTATAGTTATATGATACACACTACAGTCATAACTACATATAGTTATATGATACACACTACAGTCATAACTACCTATAGTTATATGATACACACTACAGTCATAACTACCTATAGTTATATGATACACACTACAGTCATAACTACCTATAGTTATGTGATACACACTACAGTCATAACTACCTATAGTTATAGGATACACACTACAGTCATAACTACCTATAGTTATATGATACACACTACAGTCATAACTACCTATAGTTATAGGATACACACTACACTCATAACTACCTATAGTTATGTGATACACACTACAGTCATAACTACATATAGTTATATGATACACACTACAGTCATAACTACCTATAGTTATATGATACACACTACAGTCATAACTACATATAGTTATATGATACACACTACAGTCATAACTACCTATAGTTATATGATACACACTACAGTCATAACTACATATAGTTATATGATACACACTACAGTCATAACTACCTATAGTTATATGATACACACTACAGTCATAACTACCTATAGTTATGTGATACACACTACAGTCATAACTACCTATAGTTATAGGATACACACTACAGTCATAACTACCTATAGTTATATGATACACACTACAGTCATAACTACCTATAGTTATAGGATACACACTACAGTCATAACTACCTATAGTTATGTGATACACACTACAGTCATAACTACATATAGTTATATGATACACACTACAGTCATAACTACCTATAGTTATATGATACACACTACAGTCATAACTACATATAGTTATATGATACACACTACAGTCATAACTACCTATAGTTATATGATACATGCTACAATCATAACTACCTATAGTTATAGGATACACACTACAGTCATAACTACCTATAGTTATAGGATACACACTACAGTCATAACTACCTATAGTTATATGATACACACTACAGTCATAACTACCTATAGTTATAGGATACACACTACAGTCATAACTACCTATAGTTATATGATACACACTACAGTCATAACTACCTATAGTTATAGGATACACACTACAGTCATAACTACCTATAGTTATATGATACACACTACAGTCATAACTACCTATAGTTATATGATACACACTACAGTCATAACTACCTATAGTTATAGGATACACACTACAGTCATAACTACCTATAGTTATATGATACACACTACAGTCATAACTACCTATAGTTATAGGATACACACTACAGTCATAACTACCTATAGTTATATGATACACACTACAGTCATAACTACCTATAGTTATAGGATACACACTACAGTCATAACTACCTATAGTTATATGATACACACTACAGTCATAACTACCTATAGTTATATGATACATGCTACAATCATAACTACCTATAGTTATAGGATACACACTACAGTCATAACTACCTATAGTTATAGGATACACACTACAGTCATAACTACCTATAGTTATATGATACACACTACAGTCATAACTACCTATAGTTATAGGATACACACTACAGTCATAACTACCTATAGTTATATGATACACACTACAGTCATAACTACCTATAGTTATAGGATACACACTACAGTCATAACTACCTATAGTTATATGATACACACTACAGTCATAACTACCTATAGTTATAGGATACACACTACAGTCATAACTACCTATAGTTATAGGCATAGAATTACCTCCCCTAGAATGCTTACTCGTAGTCACATGACAATATTAATTCATTAGCCTATAGTTATAGGATACACACTACAGTCATAACTACCTATAGTTATAGGATACACACTACAGTCATAACTACCTATAGTTATAGGATACACACTACAGTCATAACTACCTATAGTTATATGATACACACTACAGTCATAACTACCTATAGTTATAGGATACACACTACAGTCATAACTACCTATAGTTATAGGATACACACTACAGTCATAACTACATATAGTTATATGATACACACTACAGTCATAACTACCTATAGTTATAGGATACACACTACAGTCATAACTACCTATAGTTATATGATACACACTACAGTCATAACTACCTATAGTTATAGGATACACACTACAGTCATAACTACATATAGTTATATGATACACACTACAGTCATAACTACCTATAGTTATATGATACATGCTACAATCATAACTACCTATAGTTATAGGATACACACTACAGTCATAACTACCTATAGTTATAGAATACACACTACAGTCATAACTACCTATAGTTATATGATACATGTTACAATCATAACTACCTATAGTTATAGGATACACACTACAGTCATAAATACCTATAGTTATAGAATACACACTACAGTCATAACTACCTATAGTTATATGATACACACTACAGTCATAACTACCTATAGTTATAGGATACACACTACAGTCATAACTACCTATAGTTATAGGATACACACTACAGTCATAACTACCTATAGTTATATGATACACACTACAGTCATAACTACCTATAGTTATATGATACATGCTACAATCATAACTACCTATAGTTATAGGATACACACTACAGTCATAACTACCTATAGTTATAGGATACACACTACAGTCATAACTACATATAGTTATATGATACACACTACAGTCATAACTACCTATAGTTATAGGATACACACTACAGTCATAACTACCTATAGTTATATGATACACACTACAGTCACTATAGTTATAGGCATAGAATTACCTCCCCTAGAATGCTTACTCGTAGTCACGTGACAATACAGGGGCATTTTTTCAAATTTTGAAACTGGGGTCTCCATAGGCCGGGGGTCCAGGGGGCCGCCTAGGCCCCCTGGCGGGGTCCGGGGCAGCGCCCCGGCCGCTGGAGCTTTTTCAGCATAACTCACAAAAAGAGAAGGGTTTTAGAACACTTCACATGGTTGTTTGAGTGTCATGTTTACGGACGCTGCCCCGGACGCTGGAGCTTTTTCAGCATAACTCACAAAAAGAGAAGGGTTTTAGAACACTTCACATGGTTGTTTGAATGTCATGTTTACTGCAACTTCATAACACATGATTTAAAATTCAGTATATTTAAGATTATTTTTATCACCAACTAGCATATATATCCAGTACAAAATTCAAGTTCCGTTAATTATAATAGTACAGTAGAAGGAAACTAAAAACTACTATATTGGCAATATTAGCCTGCTAATATGATATGTAAAGCCAACCTACTAAACAAATAAGTGTGGCTGGTATAGTATAGTATAGAAAGTCCATATCACAACTTTCTGGTTACAGCATTACACTCTAGTACACATTTACCAATCATTCAGATAATGGGTTAAGGAGAAGGAGTCGTCTTCTTTTCATCCTTATGAAAGACTGCACAATTGCTTCACCTTTGAGAGAGTGTAAAATGTCTTTATGCTTGTATCCGAGAACAAACGTATTCAATGCTGTCTGGCTTAGGGTAGATCGGAGCCTAGTCTTAATAAACTTAAGTGTAGAGTTTGCTCTCTCACTGCTAGCACTAGTGACAGGCATGGTTAACATCACTTTTAACAGATAGGAAACGTTGGGGAAGTTTACACTGTTTTCTGCATGCTGGTACGATTCTGCGAGTGAGTCAGGTACATGTGTATCTTGTTTAGATGTACAATATTTAGAATACCATGTGTGCAGCTCTTGTTGAATAGTATCAATTGATGGCAAGTCTGCTCTGTGGCTGTCTAAATAGCTCATTGCATCTGCATAAAACTGTTCCATTGGCATTGATGTCATCACAGCTGGTACAAGAGAGAAACCTACAACAAAAAGTGTGTTATATTACATTTATCTACCTCAATCAGCAGACAGTATACCGTTTCATGTTTTACATCTCATCAATGCAGCTCACAGTTGTCCCTGGGAGCACACATTGCAATACTGTGTACTCACAGCAATGTGTATGTGAAAGATGTGAAACACATGTACACTGAACCAGAGTTCTCAAGCTACCAGAGACAGCGAGAATTGCACAGACTATAAGTAAAGGTCCATGTAATACATTGTACTGTTCCAGGGTTTGGAACCTCTTCAGTGCAGCTCAAAGATATGGCTAAGAGAATACCTTGGCAATACTGTATACTTACAGTTAAGTATGTTTAAAGGGTGTGAAATAGAGGAAATGTGCATGGAAGTGTGAGATGTTACCTTTAATAAGTGTTGAGCTATGTTGAAACCGGTCTTTTAGGTCAGTGCTCAGATGCTCAACATATGGCAGGAAGTAGGCCAACCGATAGTACTCTTTAGTAGAATCTGTAGCATAGTTTGCACGGAGTGTTTGCTTGCCTGTTGTACGGGGCTTGCTTAGTTCACCTCCATAAAGTTGTTCAATCTTTGTGTACAGGGAGTCAAAGAGAGAGGTGTCATCACGTACCACATCGATAGCTCTTATGGCATCATCGACATTCCTATATGCTGAAACCACATCTTTTGTAGATCCTGTGAACAATAACTAGAGGTTGCAAAAAAACATCTACTAAACTGTTGTAGGACTGCAGTACGAATATCTGTATGTGTAGTGCACGATTTACTTGCATACCAACCTTGAAGTTTAATGCTAAGCTGCTTTGTGTACCCTAGCATGTGTTCAGCAATAACCAGAGCGACCAACGACTCTGCTTTGGTAAAGTAGGTCAGCAATCCCCTGGCATCCGTGACAGTGTCAGCATCATATCCTGGGCCACACATAACTTCCAGGCTCTTAATTAGATAAGGATAGATGCCAAGTAAATCTGTGAGATTTGTGTGTCTTTCAACCCACCTAGTTTCGGACATCACTTTTATCTATTAAAAGAATACAATGAAATCAATTAAGGTGGAGCAAAGACAGGTTCATAATTGCAGCACCAGACAAATAATCTGAAAAATTTTAAAATTGGGGACTATGATTTTGGAGGTACAGCCGATGCATGTATCTTGTTGACATAGTCATAGCATACAACAATATGCAACTACAGAAACTTTCACAAATTCTTCCATCCGCGTCTAAAATAATTATACAACATATTTATGTGTTTATTCAAGCATAGTTTACAACAGAGCTAACCCAAATAAATTTGCTTGAAATTATTCTTGTGTGATATGCTCATCTATGATAATGTATATTAACGCAATGCTTGGCATACGCATTTGTAACACAATGTTTATTGCAACAGAACACATGTTTTATATGATTTCTCTGCTAATCATACATGTAGTAAGAACCCTTCAATAAGTATAGAATTTAAACTTACCATACACTTGGCATGAGCACTGTTCAGAATCCCAACATGATCTTTAAGCTTGCTGTGAAAACGTTTCCAGTCATAAAATGGCTCGGTAACTAGCACAGAGGCTTGTGGGCCTCGGTTGCCTTTTTCAGGAAATAGTCGACATGCTAGACAGTATACACCATCATTTATGATGCTGTACATCAGAAAAGGGTAAGCCTTTAGTTTATCTGTAGAACACTTCCGCATTGTCTTCCCATTGGCATTTTTCTTTTCAAGAAACTCTCGAGCAGGAAAATCAAACCTACAGCATCACACGTAAATCACTCAGGATATTTTATTAGCATCATGCAAGTAAAGTAATCCACCATTATACATGTATACGGTGTATGTGTACAGCTTACCAAGTATTGGCACCATTTGAACCATCATGGGTACACTGCTGACTGCTTCACTAAGGAGCTACAAGTAATTCTTTAGCGTACATTGTAGATTTATCTACTGAACCGCATTTAACACACAAACAACCTATCAATTTGGTTTTAGCACAAAACTAGCTAATACATAAATATATGGTAACAAACCCTGGTGGAAATTGTGGCTTAGATATTAAAGAGAACTTCATCTCACTACTCATCGAGCTATCAATATGGCATATATCTTTCAGGACAGCGGAGCTATCACTCTCTAGAAAACGAGACATAAGCAAGATAAAATAAAAATTCTAGAAAACTAAACTAAATTTAAATTTACTACAACATGCGCTACAATACAATACAAGACATTGAATAGTTTAACTGACACTAACCAGCCTTGTGCAGAGGTGGCAGTGGGAGTACTTGGGAAACTACATGCCATAACATACAAACAATGTGTAAAAGAAGTTTTAATACAACAGACTAAGTAAGTAAAGGCTGGAGTAATACTTCAAGTGAATTGCAAATAAATAACATGCAACATGCAACAGTAATTGTTCTCATGCAACTTACCTTGCTGTGAAGATGAGCTGTAACAAATGATTTGAATAAACATGTTGCAGTAAAATTAGTAACAAATGTATATGGTATATATCCAAAATTTTGCATGTATTTAACACGTAGTATAATTAAAAATAAATTTTACAGCATTTCTACTGTAAAAAGGAACTAGAACTAAGTTCTCACCCTATGTTTGTACAACTTGGTGCTTGGTTTCCTTCACCTGTACCACTGTCACCACCAAGAGCAACCATCTCTGCTTCACCTGCACATGATTCTGTGTTATCAAGAGCCGATAACTTTGATTCAACTCCTGTTCCAGTCTGTGGCCTTGTAAAAACAGAATTTTTATATATTTGAAGTTACCTAGTAAATCCTAGATTAGTTAGAATACGTCTTGTAAATCATATCCCAATTCTACAGCACAACTAAAGTCACAGTAAATTAAACCAAATAACAATTGAAATGCTTCACCAAAATGCAATAATTCTGTTGCTTTTAAGATTGTGCATTTAGATTCTTGACCAGCATCATAGCAATATTCATGTTTGAATGGCATTTCATTAGTTTAGAATAGTTTTGAACCATTATTTTTCATATTATGTGATGTGCTACTATAAAACTTTTATATCAGTAGAGTAATGCAACATATGAATATGAACAAAAGATAAACATAAAATAATATTTTACATTTCATTTTGATTCATAATTAACCTCAGTTAATTGAGTTGGTATCAAATTGAAAAACAAATCACTATTGCAATGATAACTTTTAAAAATATCAAAAATTGATATTTTTTTAGTTAAAAAATTTAATGACAATATAACAGCATACAACAATTATAATTAATAGTATAAGCATAATATATTGATATTATATACATGTAAATATGATAATATTATACAATAAATAATATTGAATTAATAATAAAAATATTTTTTCCTAAAATTTTCCAACTGTAGAGTTTGGATTCCTATTAATACAGATCTTTATCTACTTGTTAATTGAACAAATAAACTAAACTTTTATTACACACCTGAAAAACTTGGTAAGAGAAGTTTGTCTTGCCTTTTTTGTTCTGGGTTCCATCCTGATTCTATTTTACATGTGTTTGGACAACTAGCGATATTTTAAAACTGGTCGACTACTTTTAACCTTGACCCTATACGTAGTCTATACTTTGGAAATCAGGTTGGGGCTAGAGCTTAACCTCCGTGATTGCTGCCCTTGCTTAGCAATGCAACCCAACTATTATTCACTGCGGGACAGTTATGTGTATATATTGCTAAGAGATTGGTGAATGCGTGCCAACTAATGGTTATGATTCGATTTTTCTGATTTATTGCTCATTTTATGATATAATTATGCGTTATTATAATTTTTCTTGGGCATAGAAAAGGGGGGTCGCGCGACACAGGCGCCAGTAGCAAAAAACGCCCCTGCAATATTAATTCATTAGCCAGAGGTTCGCTAGTGTGGAACAGACGGATGAAGGTAGTTTTCTCATTGTTTACATTAGCAACCATTATAATTATATATACCACGAAAAATTTTTGGAAGGGGATTTCAATGCTTTCTCAGCTTTTTTGCCCAAATATTTTTTTAGAACATAGACTAGGTATGTTGATGTATATAAAACAGACCATAAAATTTGTTTAAAAGCTTTATGACTGTAATAAATTTGGCCACTAATTAGACTCTATTTCCATTGCTATAACCTATGTTTTATATATATTATAGTGGATCTATTGTGTCCACCCAACTCTGTTGCCATGGTTTGTGATAAGAGCTTGAGCTAACAATGTCAGCACAATATTTTGTTACATTGCTAGACAAAATCATAGGAATAACACATTGGTAAATGTACCTAATAAATGAGTAAAAACAGTCAACTAATAATGGGGCAGCTGACAACCACCATTTGGCACCTTAGGTTGAATGCCAGCATGCAAGACACTACAGGATAAAGTTGTGCCACGATAGCTTATGCTATATAACACAGGGGTGTCACTGTATAGCTTATAATTATAGCTGATTAGTGATACAGGCACAGATTGCATGTAGGTGCACTTGTACATGTAGATGAATAAATTATTTAGCAAATATTAGTACAGTGGGCTACATGCACACTGGCCAATGTTGGAAAGGTGTACAAATTGTGATGTAAAATTAATATTTATTTGTTAGCCTGAATTAGCCTGAATTAGCCTGAATTGTGCATGAGTAGATTATTTATAGACATTATAGTATATCATTGTGGGATTATACAGTATATATGTGATACAGCATAAAATTACTGGACCCATCCCACAGAACCACTAAATAGACTGATGGTAGACCTTCATTGTATTGTAAAAGCATTGTTAATCAAAACCATAGCTGGAAGTTTTGACAGGGTATGTGAGGGAGGTTGAATCAGACAGGAGCCCTTATTATAATACAGGTTGAATTATTAGATGAGAGACAATGATTCTGGCAATTCTCTGCTGGAAACATTAGGGAAAAGTTTATGACAAAGCAACATTCTTAGTTCAAGTTCTTATCACAAACCATAACTACAAAAGTTGGGTGGGCGCAATAGATCCACTATAATAATATATAAAACATAGGTTATAGCAATGGAAATAGGGTCTCTATTAGTGGTCAAATATATTACAGTCATAAAGCTTTGAAACAAATTTTATGGTCTGTTTTTAATACAATAACATACCTAGTTTATGTTCTGCAAAAAACATTTGGTCATAAAAGCTGGGAAAGTATTAAAATCCCTTCCCAAATATTTTTCATCTTATATAAAATTATAATGGTTGCTAATGTAAACAATGAGAAAACAACCTTTATCCGGTTTCTCCTTGCGAGCGAGCGGTCACGTGATAAGTAAGCATTCTAGGGGAGGTAATTCTATGGTTGTAGGATACACACTACAGTCATAACTACCTATAGTTATATGATACACACTACAGTCATAACTACCTATAGTTATATGATACACACTACAGTCATAACTACCTATAGTTATATGATACACACTACAGTCATAACTACCTATAGTTATATGATACACACTACAGTCATAACTACCTATAGTTATATGATACACACTACAGTCATAACTACCTATAGTTATAGGATACACACTACAGTCATAACTACCTATAGTTATATGATACACACTACAGTCATAACTACCTATAGTTATAGGATACACACTACAGTCATAACTACCTATAGTTATATGATACACACTACAGTCATAACTACCTATAGTTATATGATACACACTACAGTCATAACTACCTATAGTTATATGATACACACTACAGTCATAACTACCTATAGTTATATGATACACACTACAGTCATAACTACCTATAGTTATATGATACACACTACAGTCATAACTACCTATAGTTATATGATACACACTACAGTCATAACTACCTATAGTTATATGATACACACTACAGTCATAACTACCTATAGTTATATGATACACACTACAGTCATAACTACCTATAGTTATATGATACACACTACAGTCATAACTACCTATAGTTATATGATACACACTACAGTCATAACTACCTATAGTTATATGATACACACTACAGTCATAACTACCTATAGTTATATGATACACACTACAGTCATAACTACGAAAACTGTATATTTTCTAATATAGGCTATAGTACTGCCTGCACTACGCAATCAAAATAGGCAGTGGTAAAGCTTGGTCAATAGATGTGTAGCACAGGTCACCCACACAGCGACGTATGGTTGATGGGCAACTAGGAATGATCAGGTTCATCTAACAGTAACGCGATGTTATCTAATAGTCCTTTTGGTCAAGGTGTGTAACGGGCTTGAAGACAATCATAATATACATAATATCGTATTCAAATAGTATACAAGTACAATCCCCTTGCACCTGTGAGTGTACCTACGATATAGCTTTTAGGAGAGCAGAGCATTTAAACAACTCATTCTGATCTAAAACTCTTATACAATATCTATCAGCCACCATCAATTTTAAACATGTTATACAAACCTTGGAGCAGCTTTCAATCAGATGGTATATCATAGGGTGACCTGCGACAGGAAACAGTGGTTTAGGCACATCGAGAGAAAGAGGCCTGAACCGTGTCCCTACAATAAGAGACAATGCATACATTGGGTCCTTCCTTATCAGCATATACAGTGACTCTTCACTATTTAGTAGGCTTAGTTGCTGAATGCATTAGTTAGGTCAAGGCTAACCTGGTACCTACGGGTATCGTAGTACTATATACCAGGACCACAATTTACTATGCCTACTAATACCCTCTCCGGTACTGTTATGACCTGTATTAACACATTCAGTACTAACATAGACAGCATAATACTGCACTGTCACAGTCACCTAGTCACCCGACTACCTAGCCCCCTCTTGGTTGATCAGTTCGTTATGACTTTTTCTTCTTCCCTGTACTCTGACCTGTATGCTGTACGGATGCGTCTCAGCTATCCAGCCAGACACAATAAAATTTCAGTTGGTTTTATCAACATCTCATAAGCAGGCAGAAGCATTATCAGATGTCTGTCTGATAGACTTTTCTGGTATACCCACATATCCCCTACCAGGCCAGACAGTACGTGGAATTACTCAGATTTTATTGACATACTAGACCGCCTAGCAGGGCAGATGAGGCATGGCTCATACGAGACAGAAGTGGTGCATGGTTTGGTCAGTATTCGATGGGTATAAATCAGAGGGTCAAAATATAGTCTGGCAGTGCAGTTTGTCATGACCTGCCATGTGGAGAAATCAGTAATGACACAATTTTTTGTCATGTATCATAGGTGTTCAACGGCTACCATGTATCATAGGTGTTCAACGGCTACCATATATCAACGTGTTCAACGCCTACCATATATCAACGTGTTCAACGGCTACCATGTATCAACGTGTTCAACGGCTACCAAAAAAATAAACAAACATGGAAAAATCTGCTGAGACCATTGCTTCAGTGTTTTAATTGTAAACAATATAATCAGTTATATGAATTTTTTCTCTTGTCTTACTTACTGCTGTTCTGCTATAAGATAAATCTTAAATGAGACGTCTGAATTACAGAGTTGGGTCCAAGTCGACTTGCAAATCAACAAGTCAAATCATTTTTAAAATTTTGGAGGCAAGTCAAGTCAGTGCTACTTCAAGTCAAGTCAGGTGTCATGAAAATCACAAGTCACTTGTCTACTTGCAAGTCAAAATGCAAGTCAAGTGGGAGACAACTTCAAAAAACGAACAATTTTGAAACATCACTTTTTCCTTTTAGTAGACATTCCAATGCACGAAAAACCATGCTAAGGTGTAGCTTGGCATGTATGTTGTTATACAATTATGGCAACCAGCCCATATGTGTAGTAATATTGGCACTACGGTTGAGACGATACAGAACTTTTATTCTCCATATTGTCTTGGCTGAAACCAAGTCAAAGTCACAAGTCATTCATGTGTGCAAGTCAAGTCAAATCACATTGATGTGCAAGTCAAACTCGGCACTGTATGTCTTGCATGGACACAAACTATCAAATACTTAGAAGTAATAATTCAATCAGATCTTAAGTTTAATCAGCACATACATAAGAAATGCACGGAGTCTCGCAAAATACTCGGAGGAATCAAACATTTAATGTACCATGCTGTAAAAGAGGCCAGACTACTGGCTTACACAAGTACATGCAGACCTATACATGTACTTGAGTATGCAGATGTAGTATGGGACCCTTCAACTAAGAACAAGATCTATGATATAGAACTCATCCAGAACAGTGCCATACAGTTTGTAGTTAACCTAAGGGGGCGTACTGACAGTGTATCAGAGGCGAGAGATCAGTTAGAGATCCGTACCCTGGAAAAGAGAAGAAAAACCACCGGCTGTGTTTACTGACCAGGATTTTTCAGAATGAAGAACAACATTCCACTCTATCCAGAGCATATGATAATATTGTGGGTGACAGAGAGATGGTAACAATGATCACTAGAGCAGCTGCCAGAGGAGAGCCAGCCTCAATATCAGCCAAAAGATGTATTTACCACTCTAGTTTCCTACCACAAACAATTGTGGTATCCAACCAGCCGACGACACCAGGGATAATGCCCATGACTCACGACTACAGGAAGTAGTCACATCCTGTAACTAAAGTGGTGCTGTCCACTTACAACATGACTCTAGTTATCATATAATATATGCTGTATATTGCATCACATATCCTTATAGTAGTTAATTAGATATCCTTAATCACATTATACATATTATTTAACAGCTTTTGTACTTGCTTTATTGTAAACCATTTTAATAGTCATTGCTGGCTGGTCACCGTCTCCATTTTAACGACAACCGGCCAATCATATTATAGTTATGACGTGCCACATTCTGCCACTATAAAAGCAGAGCAGTAGTTACTGTGGGTGCACTTATCCACTACAGACTACAGATTACAGACCACAGTGCTACCCTTTTATTATACCTTTTACTATACTTAGCTAGGCTCTAGAGCAATACAATCTATTCTACGTTATCCTACTGCTGTGAAGTTTCTACACATAGGATAGCTACATACCCAGTGCCTACCTAGGGTAGTAATCTAGGCACTGGGCTACACTGCCAGTATGGTCCACCTGCAATGCTAGCAGGTGGACTGTTATATAGTCATTACGGCTATTCTAAGCGTCTCGTAAGAGACTACGTTAAAGGTCGGAACTGGTTGGCTAACCGGACAACGAAAGACTGCGCTACAAGCCGAGAGGATTAAGAAGACTATTCCCCCTTATCTTCATGAACTTCGGTGAGTGAAGACGTACCTAACTACGCTAAGTATATTACGAACCTGACTATTCAACATGGCACAGTTGGCAAGATAATTTTTTTATTATTATTGTTAAACTGAAAGGTATTACTGGTTACAACTGAGATAATCAAGAGCACCCTTCGGGGGAGGAGTAGCAGTCACTCAAGGAGGAGTGACTGTGAGTGAGTAGCGTAGTGTAGCCTTAAGGACTTAGTGACCCACTAGTCCTTGACTGCACTACGTGAGGGGTAGCGTAGTTACGTGAATGCAACGTGACTACGTGAGTGTAGAGTAGAGAGTTTTTGTAGCGTAGCCACACGAGAGTACCGTGGCTACGTGAGAGTAAAGTGTTTCCGTAGCGTAGTCACGTCAGTTAAGCGTGGCTACGTGAGTGTAGAGAGGAGTAGCGTAGTCACACCAGAGTAACGTGACTACGTGAGAGTTGAGAAAGGGAAAGTGAGTGTTAGTGTAGAGTTAGTGGAGAGTTAGAGTAGAGTTAGTGGAGAGTTAGAGTAGAGTTAGTGTAGAGTTGAAGTAGAGTTAGTGTAGAATTGAAAGTAGAGTAGAAAGTAGAGTAGCTACGTGAGTGTAGTACAGCAGAGCTAAAATGGCTGCTGCTGGTATTGATCTGAATAGCTTCCCTACACTAAAAATAGTAGGGAATGACGTAAGTGACTGTTGGTCTGAATGGCTAACAGATTTCGAAATAGCGGTGGAAGTAGCCACCTTTAATATGGGTCAAGAAGGACCCAATGAGGCAAGAGTGAATAGGTTTAGGGGTAGGACTAAACTACTGGCCCTACTTAGCGCGGCAGGGAGAGATGGCAAAGCTGTCCTCACTGCCTCAGGCTTCAATCTGCGAGACAACGCAGATGATGCCTATGATAGAGCACTTAAAGTGTTAACAGATCACTTTGAGCAAAAAGATAGTTTCTTTTTAAGACATGGTAGATTCGTCACTGCTTCACAAGCATGTGATGAAGATTTTCATATGTACCTACTCAGAGTAGAACGACTGAGTAGGGATTTGGATTTTGGCGATCAAGGCGAAGTGCATAGACAACGCCTCGCTGTTTCGGTCGCAGTTAATGGTTTGCGTGAAAGCTCGCTTAGGCAAATACTTTACCAGCGAGCTGAACTCACATGGGCTGACTTGACAGCCTTGCTTAAAGCAAGAGACACTGCCAGGAAAGAGGATGCACTCCTGAAGCAGTTTAAGCACACCCCTAGTACTGATAGAGTGATTAAACAGGAAGTGGGTAATGTAAGCTCCAATAAACCGAGCTATTGTAATGTAATTAAAAATAACATTAATGAATCAGATGAACCATCTGTATGCAATGTAACTAGACGTAGATCTAGTCATAAGTATAGACCTAGAAGTACTAGTAGAGATAGCAATACTAGCAACAGCTCCTACAGCCGTTACAATTCTAGAAGGTATTCTAGGTATAGACCTAGAAGCAGTATTAAGGAGAGTAGGGAATCCCACCATCGTAGGGATTCTAGCAACGACAGTCCTTCTAAGTACTCACCTAGTAGGAGGTATAACTCAGAGGACTCTCGGTGCTATCATTGCCGTAAGCACGGACACCATACCAGAGAGTGTCCTACGGTCACCTGCTACGTATGTAACAGAAAAGGTCACATCACCAAGGACTGCCAGTCCAGGCGGAACAAACGCCATCTCAAGGACTCTCCAAGTTCGTCTAGGCAGTGCCAACAGTCTAGAGGGGACCATTGGAGTCCTTCTAGAGTAAAAAGAGTCAGATTCTCTAGCAAACTAGAGAATAGATCTAATATAGTCAATCCTACTTGTAGTAGTGTAGATGTAATAGATTCTAGTGAGACAGAAACATTTATAGGTTCTGTCATCGCCTCCTCACCCTATGTTGATTGTAGAGAGGAGGAAGCATGTGAGGCAATGTTACAGGACCCTACCTGTAAATTGTCAATAGATAATATTAGCAAGAATTGGCATTATGACGGAGCCAGTTGCTCTGATAGCAAGAAGAGGAAAGACCCCTCTTCTGGTCCGACACGCGCTGAGGGACTATCACTCAAGGCGTTGGGCATGGACCCCCTTGTGTCTTGTGCACCGAGGGCCCATGACAAGGAGATGAGTGCAAACTCTTCTCTCCTTGCTCAGGTTTCCACTTTCTTAAGTGGAATACGTAGTAGCTCAGCAATGACTACGCTGGCGCAGTCGGCAGGACTACTGACGACTTCTCGAGGAGAAGTACGGCTCTCAATGAGAGAGAATTGGCATTTAGGAGCCAGTATAAACTCGGCCTGAGTGAGATAGCTCGAGAAAGAGCTGCTCTTCAGAAAGAGTACGATGATGGTGAACCGGTCAGGGAAGCCATCAGGAACCTCGAACTGGCTGCTAACCAGTTTGCCCAAGGTTCCGGGTCTGGTGTTACTACAGCTCCTGTAACACCAGTGCGTCCCAGTGTTAGTTCAGGTTCCTCGAACCCCTCTAGCTCTGAGAGTAAGGTGGTGTCTCCCCATAAGACAACACCCACTGTGGTGCCCAACACTGCAGCCACCTCAGTAGTGCAAGAAGAGGTGTCTCCCAGCGCGACACCTGTGGTGCTTTCAGCAAGGACTGTGCAGGGTGCACAGGCTAGCGACTCTGCCCCAGCAGAGGAGAGGGGGCCCCAGGCCCAGCAGAGAATGGTGCTTCCTAGTGAGACACCAGCGAGTACTGTGCAGGGTGCACAGGGTGGTAGCTCTTCTTCAGTAGAGGAGTGGGCCGGTGACGGAAACCCTGCCAGCGAAAAGGGAAAAGTTGTCGAGGACAACATGGCAGGGATGGGATTTCTCTGGGAGAGATATGAGTGCGTCAACAATGCGTTGGTTGATTCACTGCTTCTACAGAGAGCATGGTTAATGGTGACACCTGAGTATTATCAGATGTACAGCGATAGTAGTGGTTGTGCACTACACTGAGCTCTTGCTTTGGCAACAGCTACTGTCGTACTGACTCTCCTGGAGAGGAAGTATGTATGGTGCGACTAACTCTTCATAGAGAAGTTGCAGAATGCGTAGTCATTTCTAAAGCAGAAATGATTTCTGAGGAGGAATCTTTACAGTTCCTCTTGTTGGTTTCTGAATCTCAAGTAGACTGGCATAGCCATCTCTACCTTTGGCAGTGTGTCATAGGATGCGAGAGTGGGAGAGAACGCTAGTCCATCCTACAGTGGAAGAAGATAGAGTGATACTCTTTTCAGGTGAATCTCTACAAAGAGGTAAACCAAGGTAATGGTGACTTGATGTCTAGAAGGACTTCTTCAGTAGCCCTGTGTACAATACTGAAAGGGCTTAGAAAGACCTGTACCCTTCTGTGTGCACATGTACAATGTGTGACTAAATGCATATGCTCAATGTACTTCTTGAACATTATTATTATTGTAATGTTTACACCAAGAGGGGGCATATTATATAGCAGCTTTTAAAAGCTTTATGTATATGTTGATCATTGTACCGTATCCAATACCAGTTTAGTTTCATTACTAGGTTGTTGGTAAAGCTCAGAGGAAGCCCGAGAGAAGAGGGCATGTTATATAGTCATTACGGCTATTCTAAGCGTCTCGTAAGAGACTACGTTAAAGGTCGGAGCTGATTGGCTAACCGGACAACGAAAGACTGCGCTACAAGCCGAGAGGATTAAGAAGACTATTCCCCCTTATCTTCATGAACTTCGGTGAGTGAAGACGTACCTAACTACGCTAAGTATATTACGAACTTGACTATTTAACAGGACAGTAACATAGACATACCCCATTTGAGTTGGAGTTACTCTCTCTCTTCTCTTACAAGTCAAGTAGTCATCTGTGCCGGTCTAGCCCTGGCCCAGGGCGCACAGATACTACACAATTCGTGAGATTAGATGGAAAAACCGACCTCCAATCCTAAACAGTGATATACTGTAAAAATTGCAGACCTCTAGTCCAAAAGTAGTTAAAACTAGACGCTCCCTTATAAATTTAAAAGAAATTGCTGGCGGAGTCCTACCTCATCTGAGGTAAATTCTGAGGTGAAGTCAAGTCAAGTCAACATGTTGGCAAGTCCAAGTCAAGTCGACTTGTGACTAGACTTGGCAAGTCAAATCAAACCTATGACTTGGGCCCAGCTCTGCTAAATTACTAACCAGCAGTTAGCCTAGTGTTACAGAACATTGTTCTGTAACACTCACACTGACTGACTAGACTAACTGATTAGTAGTTCAGGTTCAAATTGAATTGAACAGAAAATGCCTAAATTAATAATATACAACAAAAACAATTTACCTTTCATTGGCCCACCAATGAGTATGACAGCTTTCAAACTTGACATTTTCTAAAATTCAGCTGTTCGGCATAGCAGAATAAAAAAAAAGACAACTGTATTTTGTTTACGTTTCGTACTAGTTTAGATATGACACGCCAACCTTTGATTTATCATTTATAGTTAAACCGTATTATTATTTACGTGCGGTGCATCTGCCTGGCTCTTGGCCTTGACACAGTAGCTTATAATCACCAACAGTGATTAGTTCGGTTTTTTAACGATACCAACTATGAATATCCACGTAATATTTTCGTGGTTGCTGTTTAGAACCACGGTACATTTAGCACATTATTTTTCATTTTAGCAACAACCGGTGGTAAACCTAATGTGATACAAGGGGCTGTGATACAATAACCACTTGGGTAAACCCATAAAAATTATAAATCAAACAAGACTTACCTGTAAGGTGAAGTTTGATAGTAATTCTGCAAACGAATAGCGAAGAAGGTAAACAATGAGATAGCTTTAGTGGATATGCAGGAAACCCAAGCTCAGCTGGTCACTTGTTCAGAGGACCACACACATCACATCAGATAGGCAGAGCTGGGTCCAAGTCATAGATTTGACTTGACTTGCCAAGCCAAGTCAAGTCACAAGTCGACTTGACTTGGACTTGACTTGACTTTGACTTGCGCATCAATGTGACTTGACTTGACTTGACTTGGACACATGAATGACTTGTGATTCTGACTTGACTTTGACTTGCACATCAATGTGACTTGACTTGACTTGACTTGGACACATGAATGACTTGTGATTTTGACTTGGGTTCTGCCAAGTCAATCTGGCAAATAAAAATTTTGTACAGTGTTTAGCCAACATGGAAAAAAGGTCTCGATTGTCTACCTATTGATCATTTGTACTAGGTCAGTGCTACTAGCAGCACTCAGAGTATATCAAGGTTAACTATGAGGATACAAAATTCAGGCTGTGTGTACGTGAGACTACACAACGACAATGCATAGTCACAAGTACACACAGCGCAAGTAGTGTAAGTGTAGCCTAGGTGTAGTGTAAGTAGTGAATACAATGTACAGTGCAATAATTACTAGAGTTAAATTGCAGGACTGGCCAGTGGACACTCTGTGCTGTACCATGTGCTGTTTACATGCTATGTAACACTGCATCACCATTACAATATACAGTATATAATACTATATGACCAGTCTCGACCGTAGTGCCAATAATACTACTTATATAGACTAGTTCTTTACCATGATTGCATAACATACATGTACATGCCCTGCTACACCTTGCCATAGGTTTTTCATGGATTGAAATGCCTACTAAACGAAAAAATGATGTTTTGGAAAATGTAAAATTTTTTGAAGTTGTCTTCCACTTGACTTGCATTTCGACTTGACTTGACTTGACTTTGACTTGACTTGACTTGTGACTTGCATGACAGCTGACTTGACTTGACTTGACTTGAGGCATCACTGACTTGACTTCGACTTGACTTGCCTTCAAAATTTTAGAAGTTACTTGACTTGACTTGACTTGAGGCAGCACTGACTTGACTTCGACTTGACTTGCCTCAAAAATTTTAGAAATGACTTGACTTGTCGACTTGCAAGTCGACTTGGACCCAACTCTGGAGATAGGGCAAAAGATTTTGAAAGGCTAATAAACAGCAACATACAATTAGTAACATACATTTACAATAACAATGATAGTGAAGAGTAAAGTATGAGTGGGAAACTCTAACCCAGGGGTGGGGTTGTTTACCTTCTTCTCTATCAGAGACACCAGAGGAAACAGACAGAGACTAGCAACCAACATGGCGCAAATCTGTAAACAAAAGTTGGTAGTTTAACATCCTGTAAAGGGGGACACCACAATACCAAAAAGTACCAACAAACAGCAGATTGCTGTAACCCCTGTAGCCAAATAAAATCGCACACCGTTATCCAAATGAGGCACTCCTTTATACATTTAATGTTTTAGAGTGTACGATGACTTCAAAGATATTTAAAGGTATTCGCTATTTTATTCATTCGCAGAATTACTACCAAACTGAAACTTCACCTTACAGGTAGGCTAAGTTTCGTTTGATTTATAATTCTGCCTCACTCATAGCTCCTAAAAGCTAAACAATGAGATTTTAGAGGAGTCCTATTCTGTGTGCAGTCAACACCAGTGCCACTTGTATATCATATATTTACATATTTATTGCAAAATCCTAGCATCAATTATAAAATTTGTGAAAAACATTATCTGATTCCTAACCGGCTCTATCTAAAATACTTTTAATGCCAATGCCTCGTCTCCAGAGATCTGTAGTGGCAGCCGTCTTAGTACTAGGGGCTTTAAATTAAAACTGCATGCCGGCACTATGAATGGTGGCCTTAATCAACTTGCAATTGTATCTCTTGATGCATCAGAATCTCTAATACTGTTCTAAAGTGGTTACGGCACATTGAGATTGAATAGTAAATTTGCGTAGCATAATAGCACTCTGATAGTACCCTGGCCTGCTTTGTTTTTGTAATTTTGAAATAATGTTTATGACTTTGCTGTCTTTAAGTTTTACATCCGTGTATAACGCAGAATGTATTGTAGACAGTCTCTGGCAAGATGCAAGTGCTACTAATGTTACTGTTTTTGAGGCCATGTAAATTAAGGAATCTTTTTTTCCTGCGTAACCAAAAAAAATGGTCCAGAACAATTTTTCCAATATCCCTGTGCCAGTAATCTTTATGCCACAAAGACCAAAGAAATACAAAACAGCCGAACGGGCAGTGTTTGTTAAACTGTAACCAGAGTTATGATCGAACAATGATTACAAAATATTTACAACAAAAATATAAGTAATATCTTTCAGATCTAGAGATTTACTATTACAATAGTTTGTAATCCTAGTAATATAAACAGTGCACCGTTTCTGGATTGAGTTCCTTATTGGATTGATATAGTCTCTACAGAAGAGTCACTTACACCACGCAACTTCAACTGTTTACAGGCATTATACTGCTAGCCAGCCACACCGTAGAAGCCAGTCGAGCTGGGAGCACCAGGTCCCTTGGTTCTATCTGAATTGTTTCTTAGCAAAGTTTTAACAGAGTTGGATTCCAGAAATGAGACTTCCATGAACTTGGCCAATCTACACTGAAAGCATCTACATTATGTAGCCAGTAGGTCAGGCTTCCATGATATATATTTCTTTACCTTGACATTGTTACTAGATGCGAAAACATCAATGGAAGGATAAATGTTCAAGCATTACATCATCTGTCAAATACAGTCTGATACAACTGGATTTCAATTTCCTCATTCAAATTCCGAAAGGCATAGTCAGCTTCAACATTCAATCTACCAGAAATAAATAATGCATGCAGCATGATGCTGTGCTTCATTGCTAGCTGCCAAATGAATTGAATGAATTGGCATGCGTCTGTCACGGGTGACAATACTTGGCTTCTTAACTTTCATCGGTGATGCCTTAGGCATTTCTCTTCCAGTTTTTTTAAGTTGCAGTTGTGTCATGGTAGTTGTGTATTCCACTAAAGGGTGATACTGGTAGTATTGATTACCTGGTATAAGTTCAGCTCAGTATGTCTCACTCGTAGTCTTGCTCAGCCTCAAGTGTCTTCCCACAAGCTTTTAACCATTGCATTGATTGAGCGCTAGCCTTAGCCTCAGCCATGGACTGCGGTTCTACCAAATCACTAGCTGCACAGGCAACATGACTTACATACTCATCAATCCCATAACAAGCTATCGGCGGAGCGTTACGTTGCGATCTGCGTAACTCAGGTTGTTTCTCCTCAGACATATCCACAGTCAGTTGTTTGAAATTGTCTGTACTTTGTTTGCTTAAAGTGGTCGTAACTCCCAATTTTTCCTCATCAAATAAGACATCTCTACAGATTATCACTTTCTTACTTGAGGGATCATACAGACGGTATCCCTTAGTTCTCAAACTATATCCTACGAGTACCATAGACTCAGCCTTTTCATCAAGTTTCTGACGTAGTGCATCCGGCACATAAGAGTATGCCAAGCAACCAAAAACACGCAGGTTGCTGATGTCAGGTTTTGAATGATACCATCTTTCATAAGGTGTGGTAGGTTCCTTGAGAGCATTTGTAGGAACGCGATTGCGAACATGCGCAGCTGTAGCAACTGCTTCAGCCCAGCATGATTTTGGTAGTTCAGCATCAATTACCATAGCTCGAGCTAACTCACAAACAGTTCTATTATAGCGTTCTGCTATCCCATTTTGTTCTGGACAATACCTAGCAGTAACTCGATGATGTATACCCTTTGAGCGCAAATAGTGTTCAAACTGTGCTGACATGTATTCTCCTCCACCATCGCTACGTAGTGTACCTATGCTCTGACGGGTTTGGTTTTCAACTAAAGCTCTATACTCCTGAAAAACACAAAATACATCACTTTTCTCATTCAGAAAGTATACATGTGCCATTCTGCTGAAATCGTCAACGAAACTGACAAAATACCTACTATTACCTAAGAATACATTCTGCATGGGTCCAAACACATCACTGTGTACTAACTCAAGGATTCTCTTTGATTTAATAACACTAACTGGTTTGAAAGTTTTTCGGGCCATCTTTCCTTTTATACATGGTTCACATAGGCTTACATTACCAGCACCAGATAGGTTCACATCTGCTACTAATGATTCCTGTTTCATATGGTGGATGGTAGCATTATTGACGTTGGCGAGTCTTTGTTGCCAAATGTTGTTACCTGAGGCTAGATTAGCTTTGTGGTCAGATGATTCTAAATCTAAGTAGTACAGTTTGCCAACGAGGGTTCCCATAGTGCACACTTGCTTCTTCTCGTTCTTTATCCAACACCTACTATGTCCAAATTGCACAACCATACCTCAGTTAGTAGCCGATCTTACAGAAAAAAGATTTTGTTTCAGGTCTGGAACTGCAAGACACCATAAATAGTTGCATTTTGAACCACCTGCTGACTTAGCCTAGTAGATATACGAATGTTACCTGTCCCTATAGCATCAACTACACGGCCATCGGCAATAGCCACTTTCTCTGGTTGTTCAAGTTCAGTATATGATGAAAACATGTTTTTAACCGATGCCATGTGTCGAGAGGCACCACTATCTATCAGCCACCCGTTAGCAGCAACATTGATTTCTCCTACAGGAAAGGCAGACTCTTCACTATAGCTCTCAGTTGCGTTGGCCTCGGCAGCATACTTGGCATTATGATTTCCACGCCCTCTGCCTCGACCACGACCTTGAAAGTTGCCTCTGTTACCACTACTAGGTTGATCTGGGCATTGTCTAGCCAGATGATATGGAGATTCACAGTTATAAAATCTCTTTATGTAAATATCTCGGTTAGCATAAAGTGCTGTGTCAGAGCTAGCTGTTGTTCTGGCACCTGAGACACCGGTAGCCGGTAGTACTTTCTGCACCTCTTGTTTTTGTTCCTCATTTAGCAAAGCATTATGCACAAACTCAAGAGTCAGGTTGTCTGGTTTCTGAGCTTCAAGAGCTGTGACCACTGTTGAATAATTCTCTGGTAGAATGCCTAAGAGAGTGACTACTCGATCCTCTTCACTTACCGGAGCCTTGATCGCCGCAAGCTTATTTTCAATTTCCTTCATCTGCTTTAGATGATTCTCCATAGATGTATTATATCCCACGACTGTACGGAAGTATTGTTTTTTCAGATAGATACGGTTGGCTAGACTGTCTCTTTCAAAGTGTGCCTGCAGTTTGTCATAAGCAGATTTTGGAGTTTCACATTCTGTTATTAAATATATCAGTTCATCACTGACAGGTAATACAATGTAGCTCAAGGTTTTCTGAGACTTTGTAGTATATTCCTTCTTAGTAGCTTCATTAGCTGTGGTAGCTGGCTCAGCTGTACTGCCAACACAATATCCGTATAATTCCTTAGCCGTAAGAAAATGTTTTGCTTTTAATTTCCAGATAGAATAGCTTGTTGATGTCAATTTATCAATTACCAGCCTCTCATCCATCTTAGTTAATATACTTTTGCACTGCAGAGCTGTCCTGGGCCCACAACCTGTTGGATGTGTTAGATTTATTTCCACTAACATAAACATATCTTCTAAACAAGAGGAGCAACAAAGCAGAGGAAGTACAAGAGCATTATAGGAAGTAATAAACGTCATGTGACTAGACAACATTGGGAGTTATCTTCTCAAGTAGACAACTTCTAATTAGATAACAAAAACTACAATAACCAACAGGAAATGCCTCATTCCAGCTTTGGTTACCCCCATGTACCTCATTAACAAACTGAATGAGCCCCAGACTAGCTATGGCTGGCTTCCCCAGCAACTGTTCGACTAAACCGTCAACGACATACATTGTGTCGCTAATCACTTCATCTTGCAATGACATCTTAGTTTGTGCCATTTATCTTGTCAAGCTCCGAATCTCTATGATGCAGCTTTCCAAACGCATAAGCTAGCAAACAAGCTATTATCATTCCAATGACTTGAGCTACATGTAGTCTCTCTATTGACACTTTAGAGCCTTCTTTAAGGAGCAGCCGTGGCTTAGTGGTTAGAATGTTGAAGGTGCCAGGTTCGAATCCCGGTCTTGGTGGTGTTGGAAGGGCATCCGCCCACAATTGCTCCTGTGCCTAATATACCTTGGGGTCATGCAAGTAGCATGGCTTTAATCGTATCAACTTTACACTTTTCACCTGTGCTAGCAACAAACACACTGTCATCAAGATAGAAAACACAGTCACTACCTTGAGCCCTTAGCACAGAATATATGGTTTTCATTAATCTAGTAAAAATTCAAGGTGCAGATGAAAGTCCATTTGGCCACAATATTGGTACAACTGATTTTCCCAAAAAAGCCTGAGGTATTTCCCACTTGGCATATCTATTGATACAGAATAACATGTCTTCTCCAGGTCAATCGATGTCATGAAACAGCCAGTAAACATTATATCTGTTAAACTTTTAAGGTTTTCTATTTTAGAATGTTCGTGCTAATGTCAAGATGGCGGTGGTGCTCAGTTTGACTACTTGATTGTCAGTTTGGTAATCTCTGATAGATTTCTGCTATCTTTATTGGATTATTCAAAGGCTCATTGTATCCTGAAATATATGCAAGACACTGAAGTTAAAAAGAAGTTAGGACAAATTTGAAAACCATTTACAATGTACATGCTGTATGTTGATGAAACAAATATTGGCTATTAGCCACCAAACTGTTCAGTAAACTCCTAGCTATATTGAAATTCACAATATGGTTATTTTAAAAGTACATGTGTACGTGTTGAATGGCTAGGAGAGACTAGTAAAATATGAATTTACAAATATGGACTAACTACAAGTATCATTCCAAAAAGCTAGAAGCTTGATGTAGCTAGCTTTTCAGCTTGAATTTAGAGAGAAAGATGATAACTCTACACATAATACTGAAACAGTACTTGACATGGCAATTAAAGGATTTCAAATTCAGAGTCTTTCTGAAGGATTCATCAGATCTTTTAACCAAGAAAACAGGTGAAAAAACTTATTACCAGCAGGTTGACACCATTCTATAACACCCATTGACAGGAGGGATTCTCTGTCTTTAAAAATCAGGGCATGACTGTATTGGGATGGTTTTATACCATATCATAAACTTCAGCGTGGCAACAGACTGGCTCGTTAAACTGAAGAGCTGACGTTATTGAGGTGTTCTAGAGTAGTTTATTCAGTAAAATCGTACCCTGGCAAATATAAACGTAGAGGAAAAATGCTATCGAAGCTACGAAAGATAAGTAGAGCACATCCAAGACAATGAACAGAACAATGAGAAAAAGAGTGCAAATTGACAAATAATAATCAGCATGAAAATCTTTTTAAAATTGCGATGCATGTAAACTTACAAAATTGATGCTGGGATATGTTTTAAGCCATCCAATTGAAGTAAATAGTCAATCGTTATAAATGGTGTGCCTGCAATAAAATAATTAATTAAAGTTAATTACCTACATTACAGTCCTAATGTTAAAATGACAGAAACAACAATTTGATTACAAAGTAGCCACACAAAAACAATAGAATAATTATGTTAGTCACCCAAGCAAAACATGATCTGCTCGGTTTCAGTGACTTCCATCGGGGCTTCTTCCGAAATTGATTGTTCTTGTGCCACTCGTTTTTTTCTTGAATCCTTAAGTCTGACAGTCAATGCTTTTGCCAGATCTTTAAACAAGAACTTGTCCCCGGTTGGCTCTTGATCATTCCAAAGATGAGCTTATTTTGCATTTAAGCGAGTACATGTATAACATTGGTAACCAATGCTAACAATCTCAGCAAGAGACCATCAATGAATCGTAACTCAAATTACTACGGCGGTAAATTGAATTCTTTCCCTGGCTATGTTAATCTTATAGATGGCCTGGCTGATCATTGCTGCACCATCTATGAGCTTCTTGGCCAAGGATACTGTATTTGAATTCGTCATAGGTTGTTTGTGTATCTCACCTGTTGCCTCCAGTAGAGGCCGCATTGCCAACAAACATTTCAATTTCCTTCATTCTATGAATTTTACAATTCGAGATAGATATTGGCTCTGCCTATTACTACATGACTGTATTATTGGCATATTGGCATACATGCATGTATATGTAAATCATGATTATGTGTATGAGGTAATTCACAACATACCCAACATAGGAACTTATTCACCTTCTATCTTGAGATTTGGCAGCTATTAGTATACATGACCAGAGCTCCGTGATGGTAGATGTTGCTGCAATGAAAGAGGAAGTGTTGCCAGGCACTTTACTGTAGGCCTCTATCCTGGAAGTAAGCACCTCTGCTAACATAGGCTCTGTCATTCTAAAATGCACCAACTTGCATAGCGCTGGGCTGATATCTTGTTTTGTATCAGGAGAGCTGTCCAATAAAGGACTGTCAGCCTGTCCCGATTCATGTTCTGATGATTCCGAGCCTTCATTTCAAACTATAACCTGAGGCTATCATCTCCTGAAGCTCCGGTTTCCTTAATCTCACAAGGTCATCAGATGTGGCTCTCTTAAACTGTTCTGTTAACTTCAATTGCTTCATCCAGAAGAAAGTTTTGATACTACAACACAAGCAAAGCCGTATAACGTTTAATGCTGTGGCACTCAGAATTCTGATCTTCATACAAGAATTTACCATTGTACGAGTACTCATCAAGTAAGTACATCAAGCAGAAGCTATTCATAACATCATGGGTGTACTGGGATGTTTTGATTGTAGGAGGGTATATATTTCTCGCAGCATAGGCAACAGATCTGTATTCTAACTCTTTATTGAATCGATCGTACCCTGTGAAATAATACATATAATCACAGAAAAATTATATAATTATGTAATACCATAATTGTATCTACAAGTATTACAGCTATCTAACACTCACAAAATTGATGCCGGATTGCCCCCTATTTCCTCCTCAGCTATGTCGTTAGTAATAAGTGGTAAATGGTAAGTAGTAAGTAGACGTAGGACTATATAAATTGTAAAGTAGCAAGGTTCTCACTCAATTATCTTAACTATGCTAATGCTTATGTTAACACTTTGTTTACGCCCTAAGGCAACATTTATTGTATTCCATAATTTTCTTGGATCACTGATTCTATTAAAGAGTGAATTATAGTACCAGATTTTGGTTTCACAGAGCAACTTCATGACCAAGTTGAGAGTTTTTTGGTATTTCACCTTTAATTTTGGACTGAAAGGATATTTGATCTTATTCACATATTATTAAAATCTATCCACTTTTTCAATATTTAGTCTCAAAGTCGGGATCAAACCAGGGTGGATTGTTTTTTTTCCACTCTGTTGTTAGCTTTTTTCTTGGTTAAAGGACAGGCTTTTTCAAAGCACGATTTTGCCGTTTGTATACAAGCAGCATAGGAAAGTCCACATTCCAATTTTCTAAAACAGAGCTCCATGAGATCGTTTTAAAAGTTTCATCAACACGTTCTTGAGTGATGTTTAAATTTCTAAATGAATGTTCGGCACTACTGTTTATTGATAAGTTTCTGAAAATAGCAAAAACTGGGAGGTGATCTGAAGTATCAGTGAGACTAGTACCAGACTCAATATAGACTGAGTTGAAGTTTACCAAAATGTGGTATATACAAATCTGGGATGTAGGCGTGACTCTGGTAGGTATGGTAATGATGTTGTGAAAATTATAGTGACTGATGATGTTAGTGAATCGGCCCGATCCAGGTTTTAGCATGTTGATATTTAAATCACCGGTGATTATGTGGTTTGAGAGGCGATTTTTATGAAGGAAGTTGTCGAAAGATGCAAGTAGGTTATCAAGCTGGATGGCCCCAGTTCTATAGATACAGGTCAAACAAAATGGTCTCACCAGAGCACCGGATAACCTCATCGAAACTGCTTCAGCCCTGTCCAAGGTCATCAACTGTTCCTCGGCAACCATGCTATTATGCACGTAGAACCCAGCTCCTCCTTGTTTTGTCACTCTACTTTCATCTAAAGATAAATAGTTGGGGAGCGGAAAGTAATCATGTTCATTTTGATACGAAAAGGTTTCACTTATGCAAATAATATGGAATGCAAAGGAAAGGTATTCAGCAAAGCTAACAATTTGTCAAAGTTATTTTGCAGACTACGAATATTTATGTGTAATAGGCGGAAGTCGTTATGAAGTTCTGAGTAAGGGAGGGAGTTCAGATTGTTAATAGAATAGTGGCGGTACGTGAATTTTATTTCCACGATTCTTAAGACAAAAATAGGGTTTACACTTCCGCAGGTCAAAACATGCCAACAGAAATTAAGATTGTTCAGGGTTCAGGTCATTGATGGTTGATACATCACCGATCTGCATAGGTGGGGAGCTGTCTTTCTACCAGATGTAAACTTTTTAGTTTATATTTCATTAGTACTTGTAATTATGCTGCAGTTGAAATTTCCTGGCTTCAAAGAATAATTTTCTGGTGTCAAAGAGAAGGAATTCATTCATATAGACTTTGGCCAGTACCAGTTTGGATTTAGACTCCTTGAAATTATGCAAGCTCCTAGTATGGACGTGAGTCTGGAGAAACTTTACAACAATGTTTCATTTCTTATAGCGGTAAGCTAGGTCAATATTCTCACTGGTTATTGTTGGATTGACTGAGTTTCCGACGGCTTTGACAATATCAATGAGGTTTTCAGCAGAGTTGTGGAGTATGCCTTGAATTTCTTCGGTCTTGTTAGCCTGTTCAATATCATGGTCCCAGGCTTTTTCACAATATAGTATCAAGCCATCCATAAACAACACAATGTGCAGTGTGTTGTTGTAACAGTCGGGTCATAGGTAATCAGCAAGAGCAATATTGCTCAACAAAGCACGATGCAACAACGCTGGTACAAAACGAAATTATACTTACATTTCCATTCATTGTTAGTCAGCTGTGCATCCAGTCACCTGCAGTCCAAAAATCAAAGTGACCAGTTTCCTGCATATTCACTAACGCTATCTCATTGTTTATCTTTTTGGAGCTATGAGTGAAGCAGAATAACTATTATAATAGTAATAGAATTACCTCCCCTGGGGAGGTAATTCTATGATAACAATACTACTGTTTATCAGAAAATTGCAAGCCAAACAATGAATATTGACGCGGTATCAATGATTGATGAATGAATATTTCTTTCGGATTTTTTATTTTAAAACTGTCCACTAAGACTGCATGACCTCAGGCGTTCCCGTGGATATGTTCTTGGACCTGTATTGTTCTTCGTGTTGGTAAATGACCTTCCTGTGTCAATTTTTTGGTGGGCCTGGGACTTGACACCAACAGATTTCAAAATAACCTCTGCTCTCTAGGAAAATAGGCTAAAAGTGGGAGATGAGCTTCTGTATCTGTACGAGTCCCTAGACCTCCACTGAAGAAGAAGAGGGGACCTTTTGGATGAAGTACGCTCAGGTCTCAAGTCTCATACCTCTCGTTGTTCTTGGAATGAAGCTAAAATGAAATGGGTTCATGTTAGTCTGTACAGTGAAAGGTTCGGAGAAAACAGTTGCACGAGTAAAATGTTTATCAGATAAAAAGTCAGTTAAGACGACACGAGCACCACTATCATCAGAAAGTATTTTCAAAAAGAGGAAAAATCTAAACTAAGTATGAGCACAGGATAGTCTATGGTGGCATTTATTTTCTATCAAATCTTGTAATATATTCAATGATTTAATGCCAAAAACCATTAAGCGTTAACTTGCTTCTTCTTTACTTTGTTAATACTCTTTTGCTTATTGACAATTTGATCACATTACTCATCGATACTACCCTGTATTACCTTGGGTCTTGTTTAAAGATTTTTAACTATCTCAGCATAAGACTGCTTTACAACTTCTCTATACTTAGCAAGGGATTCTTCAAAATTGTATTTGATGCTTCCCAAATTTTTTTCCAAATTTGATATTTATTTTACTCGTTAGACTTTCCAGTGTAATCACATCCAGAAAAACACCAGTAGACCCCTGCTTTTGTAGTTGTTTTCTAATCACTTGTAGTTAGCTTTTCACATTTTATCTCAAACCAACTTTTGCAGATTTCACAGTCGACACAATCGCCTGTGATAGTTTTACTACAAGAGCCGCAAGCTGCAGCAGCATCATTTGTAGTTTTACCTACACTAGACTGAAGGCCGGCAGCAAGGCTGTCTGTATTAGAAGAGGTACTATATGCATGGCCATTCAACAGTACAGGAAGCTGTGCCCTATTACACACTAGATGGGGCTGTACTGGAACACAGGGGTGATACTCTGTGCTTAGGCCTGATACTTCAAGAGAAATTTTGCTATGCTCAGAAATTTTGGTTGATACTGGTGTTCACTTCTAAGCTACAGTGGCCTCACTAAACTATAACTATCTCAAGGGTCCAACTGCCTGTTTACTTACTTAGTACATGCATGTAGCTACCCTCAGCAGGCTAATTAAGCTCAATATCAATTACTAATCCTTATTATGTTTGGTGACCCCTTGGCACTAGTATTGGACATTACACAAAATTTTCAAAAGTCATGTATGAATTTTTATGCTCACAAATTCAGCATAACCAGCGCAAAATTTACAGAAAGTGTTAACCATAGTAGAGAGGAAGGCAGCACTGAAAATCAAAAGTATTATAGATATTAAACCAATGAAAGTTACAAACATACATGGCAGTTGATTCATACATAAAGAATGTGAATAAGATGGCTAATAGCATGGGTACAAAGAGACAGCAATTTCCAGAAGGAACCATTCGTCTCTCCATTATATAGGCCTAAGGCAGTATCGTCAGTATACAAAAAGTAGCCGCCAGTGATGATAATATAAAAACACTTGGGATATGCACTGGCAAGCTATAACTAAGTTAAAAGTGCAACAGTGAGACTAGGTAAAAGGATAGGCTAAAATACACTCTAAACAGCATCCTAGGTACATGGATCACAGTAAATACCTTGGTGTTACTCTGCAGTCCGATCTTGAATTTGAGATTCATACAGCTGAAAAATCTGTGAGGCTAAAACAAAAAGGAATGATCTGACTACACTGTGTTGTCCCCTGAGAATGCAACCCTCACAATCTGCAAGTTGCTATGACTACCTCATGTTGAGTATCCCTGTTGAGCTTTGAATCTCTTCTCTGCTAATGAGATTGAAGTACTCGAAATTGCACGAAATCAAAATATGCGTATGGCATGTGGCATTAAAAGAAGAGGTGTCACTGAAGTTAAAGAAAAGCTCAAGATGCAATTAATCCAGGAAAGGAAAAGAAAATCTTGTGTTACATTGCAGCTCAAGATCCTGTCCAAAGAAGAAGCTCACCCTACTCTTTGCCGGTGGTATGATGAGTCAGAATCGACTGTCCAAATAAAAGCAAAAATTGAGGGGGATCCACAGTCTGCTTGAGCTAGTGGAGATTCTTTCCATAACAGTTTCCTCCTGCACCATACGTGGTCTCAGGAATAACGGCGACACAAAAGATCTAATCGGTCAGGCATTTGCCTAGTAGGATTTTATAGATAGAAGCAACCCAGGTATCCACTCTGTCTATAAATGACCAACATTGGCTCCCCACTTGAAGAAAGTACCCTATCCTGCTAACTACTGTTGAATAAATAAGCAAGCCTATTCTGATAATTTTTAATATGCATCCATTTGGTAAAAAACTAATTGGTATGGCATAACAGGAAGCGGATGTGCTTCTTGCAGATAAAGACCAACTTTCTCTTTTGTATATTCTGAGTCATGGAGGAGGAAATATTTGACTGAAGTCCCAACCATGTTTAGTAGTTATTGTGATAGAATTAGAAAGTTCATACTCCTGTGCTGTGTTACATTGGAAATCTTACAAAACTCCGAGTTTTGCATAAAATCAAGTTTGCTACTCAAGATGTTACTAGTGAGCCGCTATCTGACCCGACCTGGACTATATTATTTTTTTAAATATTGCTATAATTTATAGTCATGCTGACCAACAGGCTGCTGAGGCTTGAACAGCGAATTATCAAGGAGCCTCTCTGCTTTATACGAACTGGGCAGTTAGTGCAACCAACATCATATATCTGTCGTACAAAATACAACAGTTCTAAAGGTGCTAAAGCAGAAGTATCTAAAAAGTCGACCCGAATCAAGGTACCATTCAGCGGAATAGTTGTGTGCTTATCAGCATTTTACTTGTTTAATTATATGTAATTGATTGCTTGTTAACAAGATCATTTCACTAAGGTTATATTTATCCATGGGCTAGTTCAAGTTCAAGGTCATTTATTTTCTGAGTGAAACTTATCGTGATTGTGAAATGACTAATTCTGTAATATTGCCCTTTGTACAATGTGTATGTATAGAGTACATGTATACGAGTGTGCTATGACCATGCTTAAGTGTTGCAATAATTGTTCACTGAACTTGTATAATTTGTTTCAGTATGAAAACGTACATGTCTACCCTCGAATGACGGTGCAAGAACTAGCCACGGCTATGGAAAAGGATGTAGATCATATATTCGAATGTCTCCTGTATATTGATAATGCTCCTAGAGTAGACAATGAGAACAGTGTGCTCAATACTCCTACTATTAAGGAAATCTGCTTGAAGTCTGGTATTAGAGCCGTGCCTATTGGACGCCCTGCCGCTCAAGTGAACGTCGATGGTAGGGAGCTGGTGCTTTTTAACTTAATGAGCACATTGTAGTGTGTAGTGTTCACGTGTTAGTACGTAGTTCCCCAGTGCATTTGGAATTGGCAGGTACTCATGCTACACTCAGCATGTAGTAGATTTGCTACTTACGGGATAGAGGGATAGAGGGGTGGAGAACTGGTATACTCGTATAGCTGCAATCTCGTCATTCCCAGTCATGAGCTGACATTGACCTGAGTACCATGCAGGCAATCCGTCCATTGTAGCACTCATCTATCTTAGCTGTTTGAATTTTGTTTCTATTATGATACTGACTTTGGCACATAAATGCACATTTATTTCTTATCTTCTCTATTAGTTACTAAAGACATTAGCAGACGTCCACCTGCAGACCCTGCTTCCTGTTTACCTAGACCGCCAGTGGTTACTATAATGGGACATGTGGACCATGGGAAGACAACTCTATTGGACTATTTGAGGAAGTCTAATGTAGTAGACCAGGAGTTTGGTGGTATAACGCAGCATATCGGTGCTTTCTCCGTCCCCATGAAACACGGTTAGCTCATTCACATGTTTATCACTCTGCTACTAGTAGGCAGTGAAAAATTGATATTTTTGCTATATTCTGTCGGGGCTTGGATGCGTCTCCCAAAGGATTGTATTTTTACTGTTTATGTATGCATGTGTACTCACATGTGGTCTTGTAAATATAGCCAGTGTATCTGCTATGTAACCTGTTATGTTTATTTAGTGTGCAATATTATATACATATATATGTAATGCAGGCAAATCTATAACTTTCCTGGACACTCCTGGACATGCGGCATTCTCATCAATGAGAGGAAGAGGAGCTAGTATGACGGATATCATAGTCCTAGTTGTAGCTGCTGACGATGGTGTCATGCCCCAGACTGTCGAATCTATTAAACATGCAATGACCAGCCAAGTTCCTGTCATAGGTAGTTGTTAAAATCAAGTTTCCATCATGGGCAATATTATTACATTGGAGTTTTCATTAAAGTATATGTAATTACTACAGTCAACATCCTATGATTGGTAATCACTACAGTCAACATCCTATCATTGGTAATTACTACAGTCAACATCCTATCATTGGTAATCACTACAGTCAACATCCTATCATTGGCAATCACTGTAGTCAACATCCTATCATTGACAATTACTACAGTCAACATCCTATCATTGGTAATAACTACAGTCAACATAATATCATTGGTAATCACTACAGTCAACATCCTATCATTGGCAATCACTGTAGTCAACTTCCTATCATTGGCAATTACTACAGTCAACATCCTATCATTGGTAATCACTACAGTCAACATAATATCATTGGTAATCACTACAGTCAAGTTCTCATATAAGTACTACTACACTCATTGCTGTGTTATTCCTGCAAGTTTATATTTCTAGTTGCTATGAACAAATGTGACAGAGTAGAGGCAGAGGTAGAAGCCTGCATGGAAGACCTGGCTGGACATGGTGTAATGCTGGAAGAACTTGGTGGTGATGTGATGGGTGTGCAGATCTCCGCCCTTAAAGGTAACATTGTCTTACCTCAATGTGTGTGCGTGTGTGTGTGTGTGTCATGTTAAACTGGCTAGCATGTCATGGTTCTATTTTTGGTATTTATAATTAACTGGTGGTAGGAATAGTTACATGCTAGGTGCTGGTAGCCGAGTGGCTAATCACGCAGCAATGATGCCAGTTATCTACAAGAACGTGAGTTCAAGTCCCACCAATGATCTCAAGGTTTTTGTCCCAAAGATTTTCCCTCCATGTCATATCGAACTATAATAATATCCAGCTCTAGGAGCCGTGGTGGCCCCTCGACTAGTTCTGCTATTGGGCAGCCACTTTAAAGAATTGTGTTTGGCATCACGGATATTATATTAATCGATGGAAGGTGACCAAAGTGTTACATCATCACCTCCTTTGAATTGTTCCTTTGGATAGTTATTTCTTTTTCCCATTACATGTGTATATTATTGATGATATAAACAAGCATACAAATATTCAGCATGAATATAGTTAGGTGTTTTCATCTCATGGAAGTTGGCACAGTACAGTGCCATAGGTGATGTTATTATCAGGTGACCATGCCGAGGTATTGTAGGTACAAATATAGACGCTCTACAGGATATGATTATAACACAGGCCGAACTACTCGACATCCGGGCAAATCCTACAGGGTTTGTGGAAGCTTCAGTTATAGAGTCAAAGACTGAACCTGGTAGAGGAAAGGTAGCCTCCCTTCTCGTACAGCGAGGTAAGAATACTACTTTATGAGCTATCTTGATGTAAAACTGTGATGAGATCCCATGAATCTATTTTACATATACAGTATGTAAGAGTAGCCCTTTTCTAGCATTATTTTTCCTCTGATGATGATGCTTGGATATTGAGAATAAATCCGAAACTCAGAATGCTTTGTGCTATATTATTTACATGTACATTGTACATGTATGTATTACTGATACATGCAATCCGTAGGCACACTCAAGGCAGGCAGCTGGTTAGTAGCTGGCACTAGTTTTGCCAAAGTCAAGAGTATGTATGATGAAAACAGAAAAGTTGTAAAAGCCGCAGGTCCAGGTATTGCTGTCGAAGTCATGGGATGGAAGGTTCGTGCACCCCCTACCCTATTTTTAGATTTTATTTTCTTTAGTTTGGGGCTAAGATATAAACATGGATGACAAAGCTGTCTGTAGAAATTGTGCAAGTTTCATCAACCATATTGTGTACAGGTATTTAGTTGTGTCAACATATTGTAGGAGCTACCATCACCTGGTGATGACGTACTGCAAGTTGAAAATGAGTCAAGAGTTAAAGAGATCCTTACGTAAGTACATGATTACTCCCTGTTTATGTCACGTTCTGTTGCTCAACCACTTCCTTTTTATCTCTGTCCTGTACAGCAGCTCTAGTCACCAGGCACTCGTTCTTCTTTAGCTACAGGCAGTTGCAGGAGAGAAAGTCTAGAGAGGAAGAGGCCTGGAGCCAGATCAGAGAGAAGAGAAGGGAACACAACTCTCTGCATGCACAGAAGTTACAGAGAAGACATGCAGCAGGGAAACCATAGTATGTCACGCTGTCTTACCTTTCCTCATTGCAGTGTGTGTAGAATAAGTCAGATGCGAGTGACTTATAGTATACTTTGCTATCCGCTGTGCTTTCTGGTCGTTATCTCAGTTATAGTACTCGCTATCATACAATGGGTAGCATGGTTAATTATACCAGTATACCACAGAATAGAGCATAGTCAGCACCTAGATCAAAACATTAATTCACCACAACTGATGTCTATTCGAATACTGCACCAGACATCCATGTTCTAATCGGATTAATACTCTGAACTAGTTGGTCGGAGATACCAGTTGCTCTTCATGTATGACATGGTCTATCTCCACACCCACTCACTGAAAGGGATACACTAATACTTGTAGTATGATATTAGTTACGTGTGTATACTGTGTATACTGCACATCTGTTACTCTGTTCTGGTCTTGTTTGTGTCGTATTATTCACCTTGGCATATAATATGTTGGTCTTATATTTACAGCTACACGTTAGATCTTAAAGCAGAGAATAGAGCTATAGATGCTATGAATCAGACAGTGGAGGAAGTTAAACCAGAGCTACCGCTTATAATTAAAGGTACGTTTACATAATATTATATTATATGATGATGGAGTGTGTTGTATACAATCATGTACATGTATGTTACTTCATTCAAACCGGGGCACAGATTCTGAGTTTATTCATCGGTTTCCATCCCTACTGAAACGTACAATAACACCAAACAACGTAACTCAGCAAATAATCTCAGTAGGTGCAGAGACTAATGACGGCGTTTCATTCAGTTTTTTTTTGAAAAATCAGAAAAAATAACTAAATGCAAGTGCAATAGAAACCGCCCAGCACTATTAATTACACCCAAAAGAGAAAATTGTGAATAATACATTTTAGACAGTCAGTAATGAACCATTAATGAGCAGGCTGCATGCTTTGTTTACTTTGTTCATTAGTTATACCGTCTATGTTTTACCCCTGTAGCGGATGTCGACGGATCACTGGAAGCCATTACTTCCTGTTTAGCGACATACAACTCAGACTTGTGTGTAATGGAGACTATATCTAGCGGTGTGGGCGTAGTCTCTGAGAATGACGTAGAATTAGCCAATGATTTTAATGGTCAGTAATAACTACCCCACTATTTACTTATTCAACACACACACACCTTTATATTTGCATACTAATAATAACCAATCTATCGTTTAGAAGACCAGGTCACAGTATGACTTGGGAGTATTTGGATGGGTTAGCAGTATGTTTAACACTTCGGACTTCAATGTCTTATTTACATTTGATTCCATTATTAGTGATGTCAGTCTATTTAATATGGTGGATAGTTTTGTGAAATCTACATGTACAATGTAGATTAATAATAATGGAACATTAGTATCTGTTACCCACATGTATGTGGATTTATATATTATATATATTATATTGTATATAATTAGTTAAGTTTGTGTTTCAGGAGTGGTTATTGCCTTTAATACTACTATATCACCTAAAGTTAACGCTTTGGCTCAGAAGTTGAACGTTACCATTAGAAACCATAATATAATATACAAACTAATAGACGATGTAAAGGTAAGTCTGTAATTCCTGTTTACATTCCATTTTTAAACCTATTAATATCCTCCACTACAATGTAGATAGAGTAGATAGAGTAGGTAGAGTAGATAGAGTAGATAGAGTAGATAGAGTAGATAGAGTAGGTAGAGTAGATAGAGTAGGTAGAGTAGATAGAGTAGGTAGAGTAGATAGAGTAGGTAGAGTAGGTAGAGTAGGTAGAGTAGGTAGAGTAGGTAGAGTAGATAGAGTAGGTAGAGTAGGTAGAGTTTACTTGTTTGGGTGCGTCTAGTTTTATGCTCGTATGGTGAATTTTTATAATGCACTCACACACACTGTACATGTATCATAATGGCCACATAGATGTAGTTTTTCGTGTAACGCAGCTGTCTGTATCAATATAATATTTTGACGTTGTTCTTCACTGCACAACATTTTAGGACTTGTTAAACGAAAGAATACCCGCAGCAATAGAACACAAAACAGTAGGAGAGGCGTTAGTACAGAAGGTATTTGTAGTAACGGAAAAAATAGATGGGAAGAATAGAAAGGTGTCAGCAGGTGGGTGCAAGTGTACACAAGGTACTCTCTTTAGACATAAGTTGTATAAAGTAATACGAGGTGGTGAGGTCATTCATTCTGGTCCTCTGCATATGTTAAAACACTTCAAGGCAGAGGTGGAAGATATTAGAGAGAACATGGAGTGTGGACTAGCTCTCGCTGACTTTAGTGTAGACCTAAAACCAGATGACACTTTGCTCTGTTATGAGGAACACGAATATCAGCCACAGGTTCATTGGAATCTGCCCTTCTAAACTATTACAGTATATTTTTTATTCACTTTCAAATTTGCTTGTATAAAATTTCTCTAAATTCACAATAAAAGTGTCCGATTTGTACTACAGTTTGGCCTACACCAGTCTTTTATCAGAAGTTAATTGTACGCAAAGACAACTCCATTTGGCGTTCTTCCTTGAAGTGACTTTCTCAATAACGTCTGAATATCATAGAGCAATTACATAATTTATGTTGGTAGAAGGGTGGTAATGTGCAATAGTTTATATTCTAACTTATATTATAGTAAGTTATATTCTAACTTATATTATAGTAAGTTATATTCTAACTTATATTATAGTAAGTTATATTCTAACTTATATTATAGTAAGTTATATTCTAACTTATATTATAGTAAGTTATATTCTAACTTACAATTTAGAATGAATTGTAGGTAGTAATAATGTAAGTAGTACAAAACCTCTAGGGCCAATCTAGCACTGTCTTATTCAACGCAGAGTTGTTTATCTGTTGTGAGAGAGTGTGAGCAGATCCAACCAGGTAGGACTGCTAACACACAATAAGCTAGTGAGTTTGAGTTGACTAGGGGAGACTGTACTTGGAGTGGGGTAAGTGTCTGATACCCTACTGTTAAGGCCTTTGGAGCCTCACTCTAGAGCAAATTGGCCAGTGTTTGTCAGCTGTGCAAAGGCCAACATATAAGATAACTTTATTGAGCAAGCAGCCAACATAGATCCAAAGACAAAATCCAGATGTTTTAGGTTTAGGTCATGGGCCATGTTGGTGGCTTCTCTTCAGGGATCCACATTAAGCAGAGACATCTCTTTTCCTCTCTTCAACGCCTTGGGGTCTCTTATTTTAAAAAATTTCCAAATACAGGAGTGAAGTCGCACATAAACGTAACTGTCAGAAAGGCCTGTTTTACAGTAGTGAGATTACCATAAGAATTTAGTTAGATTGGGATGCTACATCCAATACTTTGTCAAAGTCACCAGCCACCAGCTCACCTCTCTCCCACACTCTCACCTACTCTCACCCCAAGAGATCCAGTGGAGTGTTCATGTAACTACAGATTCTACAGGCAACAAATTTTTGTTCATGTAAAACTTAGGAAAGAAATGAATAAGTTTTTGCAAGAGAGGACTTGCCTACTGTAGGTCTGCCCAGCTCAGCCAGCACATAATGATGGCAGAGCTGTGTCTAGGTCATAGATTTTACTTTACTTGGACTTCACAACATTTTAACTTGACTAGACTTTGACTCGGACATCAATGTGACTTGACCTGGGCACTTGAATGACTCGTAAATTTGACTTGGGTTCTGCCAAATCAATGTGGAGGATGTGCAGGATAAAAATTTTGTACAGTGTGTGGCCAACATGGAAAAAAGGTCTACAATGTACATTAGGTGAAAGAGTCAAGGGTCTACGTAGGTCCGATGGTTTATACTCCTAAGAGTGTGGAAATTCTAAGTGTTGAGATGGGGACGTAGGCAGATCATTGAAGAGTCAAGGATCTACTAAAGTATGAGGATTAGCGCAACAATATGGCTGAAAATGCCCGAGGCCTTGCAAAAAAAGTGCTTACAATTATGTGATAAAGATAATATATTAAAACCATCATGATTCAAGAGCTGGGCCATTAATTATAATAGGCAAAAAGACTTATGAGGAATTGTACATGAAGTGACTGACTTGTTATGATAATGCGTATGCATAGAATCAATAGTAAAGAAGTACATTGAACATGATTGGTTGATAAGAATAATAACATGTGACAGGCAATTAATTGATATTACTGATAACAATATAGTAGATGATGTATTTGTGTATGGTCCAGGGCCGTAGTGCCCTATACGGCGTAGTGCCCTATACGGCGTAGTGCCCTATACGGCGGTAGTGCCCTATACGGCGTAGTGCCCTATACGGCGTAGTGCCCTATACGGCGTAGTGCCCTATACGGCGTAGTGCCCTATACGGCGGTAGTGCCCTATACGGCGTAGTGCCCTATACGGCGTAGTGCCCTATACGGCGTAGTGCCCTATACGGCGTAGTGCCCTATACGGCGTAGTGCCCTATACGGCGTAGTGCCCTATACAGCCTGACCGTCTCAACTTTGGCATTGCAAAGTCGAAATGTAGTCAATTTAATATGATGGTCAGATCAGTGTTTAGAATTTCTTCCACTTTCCTATTCGCAGGGTATTTACAGAATATGCAAGGATATGGTGATAATAGTGTGCTAAACATTTTTATATCAGGAAATTCTAAATACTACCGTACTTAACTACAATTATGTAACATTTTAGATATTGAATAACTGTCAGGGGAGATCAATCTAAACTTGAAAACTATTTCAGTATACAGTCCATGTACCGGGTGTGTTAAAAAATATAAACCTTGAAAATCTAAACAATTATATTAATTTTCAATTAAACAAACTTTTTTGGATTCGGCTATCAGTCTGCCCTACATTGTTGTCAATATATTTACTTAGGCATTTAATCTTATAGGGAGAAATAAGAAATATCTCTATGGTAGGAAAGAAACACATGCTTTCAGCTGCTTTTTGTAGACTCGTTAGCTCTACTTCATTTCATTGCATGTTTTTCATCATTGTAAAGGAGTAAAGTATTTGTAAATGTCGTTAGAGTTGAATGATTTATGTTCAGTCATAATTGTGAACAGATACAATGCATACATGTACATGCATATATATGTATGCGGCTGGGTTATATTTAATGTTATTAAACAGGTATATTCCATAAACCTGAACTGCTTCAAATTTGTTTATTTTTCTGAAAAACACTCCCAGGGTGTCGGCGGCCGGGGCGCTGCCCTGGACCCCCGGCCTGATATTTTAGCCCCACCAACATTTCTTAGGGCGCTACGGCCCTGGTATGGTCCATGCAGTATTATAGTTGGTGTCTGCAGGCTAGATGAGCTGGAACTCCACAATAGACTGATATTTTAGCGAGTGTGTTTTGGTGAGTATAGAACTTTTGACTCAAAGTGAATAATATATTGCAATTTCACTGGATTCAATTGATATATACACGAGGGCCGATCCAAAAGCCCTTAGTCTAGTAAAGATAAAAATATAATCTACTGACTTTGACTTTTATTTTTCAATAAAGTCCCCCTTGACCCCAATACACTTCTTCCACCGATGCTCTAGCTTCATTATGCCAATGCAGTAAAAGTTCTCACTTTAACCATGTCTGAGGTGGTTGCATCCTGATCACGGAGCATCTGCAGTGCTGGTTTCCCCTCTTTCGAACTTGGCAACCCAATTTGAAACTGTAGCATAACTAGCAACAGCCTCCCCTAAAGTAGTCACCATGTCCTCATGGATTAATTTGTTAGACCTTTTTAATGAAGAATTACTTGAACACTGCTCTGTGCTCATCATTCTCCAGTGCCGCTTCCAGCTCTACTCTCTACTGTGGCAGCCGAACTTGCACTGAAACCAGGGATGTTTACTGACTGGTACAAATTGTCTATATATGGGATGTATGTCTGAAAATACGCTATGGAATGTCTGGGAAAACTTCACCAGTCTACTGCATATCCTTCCTGGTTAGGCTAAAGGATCTTGGATCGGCCCTCGTATATTTACACTGATACATGTATAATGGCAAAACTAAAGGTGAATTCAAAATTTATGTAGGGCCGACTGCTTTAGAGCATCAATACTACATGTATTTTTAACATCACTGTATAATACACACTATTAAATTCTAATGTCCTTTACATTTGCAGCACACCCGCACTACTGTCATATTTAAAATTTTTTCTGATTTAAAAATTATTTTTCTAAATTTTGTGATGACATCAGTGAAAAAGAGAAGAAGCCACATCAGTCTGATTATTTTACAGTAGGCCTACTTTCTTAAAAATGGCAGAAAGTAGCAACAGTTATCCCAGAAATATCGACAACAGTGAATCAAGCAGCAGCGACAGCGGAAGCAGCAACCACAGCAGAAGCAGCAACCACAGCAGAAGCAGCAACCACAGCAGAAGTGACAGCAGAAGCAGCAACCACAGCAGAAGTGACAGCAGAAGCAGCAACCACAGCAGAAGTGACAGCAGAAGCAGCAGTGGCAGCCACAGCAGCAGCACCATCTCTTCCACCGTGAGCTTCACCAGCTATTCCAGTAGCAGCTATACCACCAGCAGCTTCAGTAGCTTCAGTAGCTATGTGAGCAGTGGAAGTTCAGCCTGTAAGATTATATGGAATAATTTCCTACTCAGAAATATCTAATAACATCATTGTGTAGACTATAATCAGAAGCCTGTGTCCAACAACTATCATGCTATAATATTTCTATATTCATATTGGAACTCGTCTCAAAACGATATACATTGTATAGTAATGGTGTTGTATTTGCTAAGTTTGCAATGTGTAAGACTTTCGATCTACACAACCTTTGCTTCCATGATAAACAAGACCTCAATTTTATGATTATGTAAACTAACCCTCTGAATTATTTGTACAAAAACCTCAAAGCTTAGGTCCAGTTCACCTCAACAAAAATTGCCAATATTTGACATTTTTTACGGTTTGCAAACCTTCTGGCATTAAATCTATAATGCACAGATAATGGCAATATTATAATGTTGCTACAAACAGTCCAATGCTCAGTGTAAGATTTCATGGGTGTCAGTCTAACTGTTTATAACTCTGTGTCCAATAAGTACCATGCTATAATGTCTCTATTAGAACTCGGTCTCAAAATACTGACCCGGCATGTTATACTCTTTTATACTCATTTTCCAAGTCTGATATAGGAGTAACACAAGCTCCATGTTCTCTTGCAGCTAGTAACGCCATCATTCACAGGGCGATGACCCAGAAGCTGTCAAGTGCAAGAGTCAGTGGTGAGTAGTATTGTTTGTATACAATCATAATAAAACATTATTTGGGGACCACAGCCAGTTAGTAGTTTTTATGAGCACTCATGCAAGCCTAAATTATCTTGTATAATGAATGAAACACCATATTTTAACATAGCATGCAGGTTTCAACTTGTAAAGCTTTGTGGAGTATTGAAATTGTGACATTATAATATATCTAATTATTATCTCAATACTCACAGTGTTACAGCACAGTGTTACAGCACAGTGTTACAGCACAGTGTTACAGCACAGTGTTACGTTTGAGTGAATACGTTTGAGTGAATACGTTTGAGTGAATACGTTTGAGTGAATACGTTTGAGTGAATACGTTTGAGTGAATACATGTTAGTTGGGATACAACTTTATATGCAATGTATATATTTTTGTATGTAGAACTCCTGGCTCAAGCCCTAATCGCAACAACTGTTGCGGCCAGGCGACAGAGAGGAAGGGAACGGTCAGCTCCACTAGGTAGGTCATGTTACAGCTCTACTGCCCCGCTGTTCTGCAGTTTATAATACAGCGAGGCAGTAATACAGTACATATCAATTACATTCTTCCAGTGTCAGTGATTTGTGTGCCAATGCCATCCACACATTATTCATTTCATTTCATTAAAATGTTACTCATACTATACATGTAGAATATAGATAGACAACAGCTGTCATAATACATTATGTTGTCACCAATTTCTTTGCCTAGTCAAAATGATAAATATATCGGTAAAATGAAAGATACTAGTAGTAGGCCTACATGTATATATTATGTTAGCTGTGTCATGTACCAGTTATGTAAAACAGATAATCAGCATGCTCCTATAGATTAGAGAGCCAAGATAATGTGTTTTCTAATATAGACTCGCTCTATGGGACAATGTCTTAGGTATACCATAAGCGATAACTATATTTGTAGAACATAAAATTATATATCCTGTATTGAAAGTTTTATTCCATGTTCCAGCCATTGACAATATTCACATTGTAAATTATTCTTCTATTTCCAGACAAAGAAAAAACTAGCAATAGCGGTGGGTGTGGGTGCCATAGCCTTGGTTGGCTATGGTGCCTACAAGCTATTCACAAGGAAGTAGAGGATCCAGCACCAGGTGCCCCCTCTCGCCCCCCCCCCCCCCCGCACCTGGTGCTCCCTTCCCCCACGTCAGCTGCTCCTTTCTTTATGAAATGAAAGGTTAGTGCATGTTCCATTACCTTTCTCAAATCTATTTTAACTGCATATACTGCACTGCTAGGCGACCTTAATTTACTTTCCAGCAGTTGCCCAAGCTACCTGTAGAAGCTTTGCCCCCCCCTCCTCCCCCCCTCCTCCACTTATAATTAAAGGTACGTTTACATAACATATTATGTGATCATGGACTATACAATCGCGTACCTATGTTGAATAACATAAAATAATATACATTATATTATTTACATCAATTATAGTATAGCAGGGCAACCATAGAAGAACATCTAATGTGCAGTTGGTTTAGTGCACAGAACTGGAGGCTGATTGCTGAGCATGTGTAGTGGTAATGTGTTCTGACTAATGTGTAATATGATTAGATGCAGGAGTGGCCTCGGGTTCAAACTCTAGTCGGAGATGTGGAACCGATTTCCTGACTTCTCAGAAATAACTCCTTTCAATAAATACATTATATGTCTGTTTGACCTCTCTAGCGGATGTCATCAAATCACAACGAAAACGTTACTTCCTGTTTAATGACATACAGCTCAGACTTATGTGTTATCAGCGACTATGTCTCGAGTGTAAATTAATAGTAATGGAACATTACAAGTCATGTAGTATCTGTTACCCACATGTATGTAGATTTCTATATATTATATTGTATATAATTAGTTAAGTTTGTGTTTCAGGAGTGGTTATTGCCTTCAATACTACTACATCACCTAAAGCTTTGGATCAGAAGTTGTTTTCCCACACCAGACAGCAGACACTCCCCTGGCACCAGATGTTCCCCAGCACTTGGTGTTACCCCAGTACCAGGTTGTACTCCCCAGCACTTGGTGTTACCCCAGTACCAGGTTGTGTTCCCCAGCACCTGGTATCACTGGTACACCAGCACCTCAGAATCTTCCAGAACATTTGAGAATATGTCTGTCCGTCATCTGATCTGGAGGGATATCCCACTAATGTAATTTTTCGTACCAAGATTTTCAAGTACATGTCTATGAGTATATGCTGTGGATATCAAGTGACCAGATGCTATGAATCAGACAGTGAAGGAAGTTAAACCAGAGTTATCGCTTACAATTAAAGGTACGTCCATGTACATTCGCATTCACATGTATGTGCTTCAGTGTGTGTGCATATGTATTTTATAAATTAAAAACATGTACATTAGGCGTATTCGGATATTGCACCGTGCAAGCTTATAAATAGCAATCTGCGGCAATAACAATATATTTTACTCAATAATATAGCGCTAGCTATAACGCAAGGCAATAATAATATAAAGTATATTCACTTAGCGAGGGGATTTTCCTTCAGAGCAAGCACTAGTCACGCCTGAACGCTCAAGTTGTATTCGGATAGTTAGACCAGTGCTATATGAACCAGTACCAGTTTCCGAATACGCCTATTGTATCTACATTGTATAGTACTCTAAATTCTGAAGTGTTTCACAAGCCTGCTACTTTTGGGGCATCTTGCGATGGAAAGTTTTACCCAGTTTGGTCAATCGTGTGAAATTTGCTTCAGTTCTAAAATTAATGTTTAAGCACGCTTGACTAATAGTGTCTTCGCAACCTCAATTTCAAGCACAGGCCAACTTTTTAACATCCTTTTCGACAGATATCCGTCACAGAGTTGGGAAAACACCTGCCTGGGCTGAAAACAAAACTTAATTTTTGTGTAAAACTCTCCGGTGTGCCGTTTATCTAGGAAGTGTTCTCTCCGACCAACCAAAATCCCAGCCCAATAGCTGTTTGGGCCTATGCCGAACAGCCATCTTCAAAATTTGATTTGTAACTCAAGTCATTTCAATAGGTCGGGAAGACACTAAGCTGTATGTTTACTCAGATCTAAGCTCCATTTACATGCAGTACAAAACTGGAACTGACTCCTATATTATATATGTAGTTCAGTAGGCTCACCTGCGGGTAAAATAATTCCCTGTTTTACCTGCGAATCCATACTACTTGAGTAGCCCAATGCTTGACAGACTTATTTAATGTCAAACCATGTGCCATATACGTAGCTAAATAGATACATAGTTTGTATAGACCAGTTAGTGTCTTCCCAACCTCTTGGGCAGACCTGAATCGCAAATAAAATTTACAATATGGCCGTCCAGCCTAGACCAGAATGGCTATTGACCTGAGGCTTTGCTTAACCGGACGAAACCTTTCCTAGCTCATTGGCACGATCGACTTCTCCACACGAAAATTATCGCTTTTGCTTTTGGCTCAGGCCGGTGTGTTCGCGATTCTGTGACCGTTGTGTGCTGGGAAATAGTTTAGCAATTTGTCCTGTGCTGAAAATATAGCTTGCAAAGACACTAAGTAATTATAGACATCATTTTGGAAACAGAACTTAATTGGAATGGAAGTTATTAGCAAACTTGTCACTCGCTAAGTTGACGAAGGTGAAAACTCACAAGCAGTACCTGCTTCAAGGGTGTAATAATAGTATAACACACCACTATGCATGTAAAGGTCAGAGTATGACTTGGGAGTATTTGGATGGATTAGCAGTGTGTTTAACACTTTGGATTTCAATGTCTTATTTACGACTGATTCCATTAAAGTGATGCCAGTCTATTTATATTAGTGCTGGGCGGTTTTGATTTGCATGTGCATTGAGTTTTTTTGCTGATTTTTCTGAAAAACTGAATGAAACCGAAGTTGTCTTCTCACCCTCGGTTTGATTCAGTTTTTTTAATTCATGGAAAAACACCGAACCGAGTCTGAATTTAAATACTCAATATTGAGAGCTGTCACAACCTGCTTTTAAACTATAATGACGGCCATTTTTAATATTCTCTAACAAATTAAATCATTAAATGCCAATTATCAATAATAATATGCAAGTATGACAAATAAAATTGAGTCAAACTAAAGTAAATCATCTCTGGGTGACAATGATGGCTGTAGAATTATAAAGATTAAAAGATGCATAACATAAATTCACGTGTTCGGAGTTTCAGCCATTACCGGAACTGGCCGCCATCTTTATTTTGTTCGATAATTTGCAATATATTTATTTGCAATTATTTATAACAATATGCAAGTTTGACTACTAGAATCAAATGAAGACTACAGTAAACTCTTACTGGGTGACATTGATGGCTGCAGATAAGTCTGTATTCCAAGGATGGCATCCAATTATAAGGATTAAAAGAAGCACTAAAATGGCAGCCATTTTCATTTCGTTTAATAGTTAACAATTATTAGCTATTTATTATTTATAATAATATGCAATCGTAACTGCTATAATGGAGTGAAACTACAATAAATAACCACTGGGTGATAATATTATGGCTGCAGCTAAGTCTAAATTCCAAGGATGGCATCGAATTATAAGGATTGAAAGAAGCATAACATGAATTCACGTGTTCTCGGCGCTAGCCATTGTTGAAAATGGGTGCGCTAAGAGGCCAGGTGCGGTTTGACTTTTAAAACCGCACCGCCACATTCGGTGTTGGTTTACATTTTAAATTTTGGTGGTCTTTGAACCGAAAGCAAAACAAAACTGAAAAACTGAATAACACTGAAACACCGCTCAGCACCAATTTATATGGTCGATATTTTGTGAAATATTTACGCTATCTCCGTGTACAGTGTAGATTAATAATAATGGAACATTAGTATCTGTAACCCACATGTATGTAGATTTCTATATTATATATATATTGTATATAATTAGTTAAGTTTGTGTTTCAGGAGTGGTTATTGCCTTTAATACTACTACATCACCTAAAGCTTTGGATCAGAAGTTGTTTTCCCACACCAGACAGCAGACACTCCCCTGACACCAGATGTTCCCCAGCACTTGGTGTTACCCCAGTACCAGGTTGTGCTCCCAAGCACTTGGTGTTACCCCAGCACCAGGTTGTGTTCCCCAGCACTTGGTGTTACCCCAGTACCAGGTTGTGCTCCCCAGCACTTGGTGTTACCCCAGTACCAGGTTGTGTTCCCCAGCACCTGGTATCACTAGTACACCAGCACCTCAGAATCTTCCAGAACATTGGAGTATCTGACTGTCCGTTGTCTGATCGGGAGTGATGTCCCACTAATGTGATTTTTCATACCAAGATTTACAAGTACATGTCTATGTGTATATGCTGTGAATATCAAGTGACCAAGTGCTATGAATCAGACAGTGAAGGAAGTTAAACCAGAGTTATCGCTTATAATTAAAGGTATGTTTACATAATATTATATAATCATGGAATATATATTGTATACAATCATGTACGTGTATGTTACTTCAGTGTGTTTATATGTTTGCATAATATAAAATAATTTATATACATGTATCTTCATAGTGAGTATAATTTGATATAAGGCTATATTGATGTAACAAAACATTATATTTCAAAATCGTCGAATTATAATTACACGCGCAAGTATCATTTAGACAGTCGTATAGAGATATTTTTGCAATGGGTTTTTTGTTGAACTATCACGGACACGGTTCCACGCATTATGCAATGACAGTTCATTTCCACAAAATATTCAAAGTATGGCCACACTTCCCCTTCCCTGGCATCGTATACAGTAGAACTTGCTTAAAAGATGTAAGGGACCATCATGATTGGTTTGAATTAAACATGAGAGTGAATTGTGTGATCACTTCATTTTGTATAATACAGGTAGCTTGGGTACCCACTTCACACATACTATTGTAAATGTTTGTAATATTATAAAATAATATGCGTGTAAATGCAGAATACATGTGTCCATGAATTTTCATTTGCTTCAGCTGTGTATATACAGTCATGTGCATGGAATTTAGGGAATATACATGTACATATAATATTTTACATCCCAGCTTCTTGTATAGTTGTACTGTCTATTACACTCAAAACTACAACACTGCAGATCGACAGCAAGTAACTAACGCATCACATGTAGCGGATAAAAGTATGAAAACACTTTGTTTGAAGTTGCCATGTAACTCTGGAACAGTCGACAGGGTAAACAAATCAGTTAGTTAGTCTGTATATTATAATTAGTTAAGTTTGTGTTTCAGGAGTGGTTATTGCTTTCAATACTACTACATCAACTAAAGCTTTGGGTCGGAAGTTGTTTTCCCACACCAGACAGCAGACACTCCCCTAGCACCAGATGTTCCCCAGCATTTGGTGTTACCCCAGTACCAGGTTGTGCTCCCCAGCGCTTGGTGTTACCCCAGTACCAGGTTGTGCTCCCCAGTACCTGGTATCACTGGTACACCAGCACCTCAGAATCTTCCAGAACATCCGAGAATATGTCTGTCCGTCATCTGATCTGGAGTGATATCCCACTAATGTGATTCCCATACCAATATTTGCCAAGATCAAGTATATCTTCGTATCACTATGCTGTGAATCACGCTATTAGATGTTATAAATGAAACAGTTGAATCAAGTTAAACCAGAGTCGCCACTTATAATTAAAGGTACGTTTACATAACATATTATGTGATGATGGACTATACAATCGCGTACCTATGTTGAATAACATAAAATAATATATACATTATATTATTTACATCAATTATAGTATAGCAGGGCAACCATAGAAGAACATCTAATGTGCAGTTGGTTTAGTGCACAGAACTGGAGGCTGATTGCTGAGCATGTGTAGTGGTAATGTGTTCTGACTAATGTGTAATATGATTAGGTGCAGGAGTGGCCTCGGGTTCAAACTCTAGTTGGAGATGTGGAACCGAGTTCTTGACTTCTCAGAAATAACTCCTTTTAATAAATACATTATATTATGTCTGTTTGACCTCTCTAGCGGATGTCATCAAATCACAACGAAAGCGTTACTTCCTGTTTAATGACATACAGCTCAGATTTATGTGTCATCAGCGACTATATCCAGTGGGCAAAGTCTAAGAAAAGAGGTGGGGGGTCTCTAGGGTGGCAGACTTAATTGCCAGCAGTTAGGGTCCAGGAGGGGCGCCTGAGCACTCTCCTGGAAATTGGAAACTTTATCAAAATTAGACACCAAAATAGTACAAAATCCAAGAACTTCAGGTTAAAATATGGTCCAAAATTTTAAGAGAAAACCTTGTTGCTTTGAAAGAAGGAAAATAAATGGCGCTGCATTTGATTTATTATAATAGTAATCTGTGGGGGGTCTATCAATCTGAGGGACCCCTGAAATTTATGGTGGGGGGACTACGTCCCCCACGACCCCCCAACTTTGACCACTGACTATATCTAGAGTGTAAATTAATAATAATGGAACATTAGTCTGTTACCCACATGTATGTAGATTTCTATATTATATATATATTGTATATAATTAGTTATGTTTGTGTTTCAGGAGTGGTTATTGCCTTCAATACTACTACATCACCTAAAGCTTTGGATCAGAAGTTGTTTTCCCACACTAGACAGCAGACACTCCCCTGACACCAGATGTTCCCCAGCACTTGGTGTTACCCCAGTACCAGGTTGTGCTCCCCAGCACTTGGTGTTACCCCAGTACCAGGTTGTGTTCCCCAGCATCTGGTATCACTGGTACACCAGCACCTCAGAATCTTTCAGAACATCCGAGTACCTGGCTGTTATCTGACTAATGCACTTCTCTGTACCAATATTATTGCCAAATACATATCTGTGAAACTATACTGGAATATGAAATAAGCTCATGAGCTCACCAAGTTTTGATGTTTCATACTGTTTTGATGGTTTACTAAATATAATTTTTAGTTATTGCTTTGAAGCACTCTGCTGATTTTTTCTGTCTCTGGAAAATCATAGGTAAAAGAACAATTCTTGGTAAAACCAACAACCTAATTACACGTATGTTAATATTATTCTACAGACTACTGACACTAGCAGAGCAATCCTCACCACGGTACTTCCCTGATAGTTATGAGAAACCACTTGCTATCTGCCAGAATTAATTGTGGCTAAAGATATTACTTTAAACACTGGACTTTAATTAGGCTTCTCTGATGGTGCCGTCTTTACACTTTATTCTTGCTTGTGCAGTTATGGGCCTCAACAGGTGCAACATTAAAATTACCGGTGTTTTTAGACGTTGTCTTCTCCCAAATTCTCGTTTATGGGAGGGGGCAACTTCTAGTTATGGTCAATCGCTTATGATTTGCCCCCATGGTCGCACCACTTCATTCCCTGGACATACCAGACAAGGGCAGCAGGTGTTCCATGGAAAAAGTCACTCTTGTGTGGGCACAAGTCCAGTGGCTCTCTAAACCAGAGGCTACAACTGTACACGTATCTGAACTACTTTGGTACAGAGTGTCACATTCTTACTGCTGCAATAAGAAGTTGTGTTCTCCTGACAAAACTAGAGGACAACTCCTTACTATCAATAGCTGATGAGGACAGTGTGTACAGTGAACCTCTAAACACAGATAATTGTTAAAGAAAACAGGTGTGTAGTGATACAGAATTCCAGCTGAAGAATAACTACAGTACCACGAGACATTATAGTCAGTCGATATCATGGGACTTGATGTTCCACAGTAGAGTCATAGTAAATAAGTACAACTTGTACAGCAAGTCTGTTCCATTTATTTACATTGCACTACTTGCTCTTTTCTCTCTGTATGGTATGAGCACAACATATAGAATGGATAAGAGAACTCCGTATTTCGTTGGTAATAGGGCATTACATGTACATTGTATAATAAAAATACAAAATTATGATTATATGAATAGTTGTACAACTCAAGAGAGCAACCTTCTAGTGTTTATATACATCATCCCATGTACACGTAAATGTTTCCTCAGTAGCATTTCATCTTCAAACTCTTTCTTACAAACGGGGCACTTGCCCTGAGTGTCGTGTAATTGTTTTTCATATTCTGCCATGTAGAGGGACCTGGAGTACTTGGCATAATCTGTCACTTTGTGTACAGCAAACAGGTGCCTCTTGAGTCCCATTTGAACCGTGAAACACATGCCACATTCAGCACACTGGTGGCAGTCATTAGAGGTTTTATGGTCTTTGATATGTTGTTTAAAATCTTCAGCTAAAATGAACATCAATACACAGTCTATAGCCTGCTGAGTGATGGTGATACATGGAGCCCTAAACATTTGTTAATTTTTCTGTAGATCCACATGACTGAATGTGCTGTTGAACTACAGAGCAAGTGCATAGAATAGTCATTACGTAGTGCATTACGTAGGGGGTGGGGTCACCTAGAATGGGAATATACCAGTCTACTAAAAAACACAGCTCAGTGAGGACAAGCCATAAAAATTCTAAAATCATTTTCTACGTTTAGTAGGAAATTGGCCAGGAAGTAGAGTAGAGTATAAGTACCCGCAGTAGTAGAGTATAACTACCCGCAGTAGTAGAGTATAAGTACCTGCAGTAGTAGAGTATAAGTACCTGCAGTAGTAGAGTATAAGTACCTGCAGTAGTAAAGTATAAGTACCTGCAGTAGTAGAGTATAAGTACCTGCAGTAGTAGAGTATAAGTAGCCTACCTGCAGTAGTAGAGTATAAGTACCTGCAGTAGTAGAGTATAAGTACCTGCAGTAGTAGAGTATAAGTACCTGTAGTAGTAGAGTATAAGTACCTGCAGTAGTACAGTATAAGTACCTGCAGTAGTAGAGTATAAGTACCTGTATTAGTAGAATATAAGTACCCGCAGTAGTAGAATATAAGTACCCGCAGTAGTAGAGTATAAGTACCTGCAGTAGTAGAGTATAAGTACCTGCAGTAGTAGAGTATAGGTACCTGTAGTGGTAGAATAGTCACATCTGCAGCACTGGTATGCCTCATCTTCACCTGTCCATATTCTCATTCTCTTAACTGGAACTTCATCTGAGTCCGACTCCTTGTTCCCATTGGACACCACGACATCTGGCCCATCTGGTGGGACTGGAGAGTTGATCTAATATACAAACACAAATATCAGATGGTTTGCATGGAGTTACTGTACACATGGCTAACAAAGATTCCAACTATTACCTTTCAACCAGTCAGTAGTTTTCCTATTAGACTAGGTAGCTGAGAAATTTGGATAGCTTTAGTTCCTCGTTTATGATTGGGTCCACACCAATTATATATAAAATACAACTTCCCCACTGCTGCACCAAACTCTAGTTTCCAGTGAAGACTGTTAGTGTAGACAACATGTTTGGTTTACGTTTAAATTATACAATCAGTTGTTGTAACTGCTTGTGATCACTTTTATATATTATGGTATTTCTACACAATAATACTAGCTATATAATGATGGTGTATTAATGGCAACTGATAACAAGTAATAGGGTAGGGAAGCTAACATACACCCTCACCAACACAAACCCACCCACCCAGGTGCAGTACTATACAATTTTATCAGGTATTGCAATGAAGACCGTTGGCATCATGTAAAATTGCCTCAGCCTCCTACAAACTACGGAACAAGGACATTTCGAAAATGTCAGTTAGAAGCAGGAGGTTGCCGAAACTTTCTTTTGGAGTTTGGAGATTGGGGGTTGGGGTCAGGAGTTTGAGTTTGGGGCTCTGAAGTTTTCAACATGTCCTGTTTCGAACTGACAATTTGAACAGTCAAAAATTCACAAACTACATGCAGGCATATGTAATACAGTTAGGTAGGCAATGCAACCCAGTACATGGTGGACGCAGTGTAGAGTAGTATGTGCCGTTTACATGTACATCACAACGCTAGTTGTTAGTACATAGTCCTAGTATCACCATATAGAAAGAAGTACAATGTCAGCTATTACTAATGCTAATCAATCTTCTATTGTACTGTGGATACAGTATAAACAATGGGCGGAGCTAACTTTCCAAATAAGGTATAAGTTTACCTTATATGGAAATAATATTATCGCTAGCAACTAATCACTAATGAAATGGCTCGAGATGATAGATGCTATGAACACCAGCAGTAAATAGTGTATAAGCCTATAATGAATACAATCAAGTGTATTATAATGTACACTGCACACTGTATAGACTAGTGTTTAGTAAAACAGTGCTACCACTGCGCATAGTACAAGTACACTGTAACCAGCACTAGGTATCTACTATTACTTCAGGAGCTAATACAACATATCCTTGGGTGCACTAAACACTACAGTACATCATCACTGTTGTGGTACATGTATCTACCTGTATTTTATGAGTATCTGTCATATGCTTGTCTAACGCTGCCTGTCTATAGAAATTGGCTGTATTTCCTCTATCTTTACACAGCCAGCACTCATATATTAGACCTCTACCTCCGTGCTGCTGCGTTACATGCTCTGAAATACCCCAGTATTGTTATGTTACTCACACACCAGAAACCCAGTGGTTGTTTACCAACCCTGAGTGATAACCACTTGGGATCCCAGCTAATTACTATACAGAGAATGATGAGGTCTACACTGTACAACTACTGTTCATAACAAAAGTGTCAGAAATGAGGACTACTTACAGCTAGGAACAAAGAAAAGGACCATAGCTGGCCACAGGTTCTACATAGACTATATTATAGAATAGTATTACAAGAGAATAGAATATATTATAGAATAGTATTACAAGAGAAGGCATGCAAGTGCCCTGCTTCAGATCAAATGTAATAATACTAATTAGTATTTAGTAATTAGTATTACTAGCTGGGCATTGATAAATTACCTCTGAGTTTATTGTAGCTGCTGCACTGAGCTGTACAGATATGACAGTTGAATGAAGTGGTGTGTGACATATAGGGTATATCTTGTGCTGGTGTAGTGACAGCAGTGGGACTAGTAGTAGAGGTACTACTAGCTGTAGCAGATAGTGGAGTGACACTGGCTGGTACCTGCTCTGGTGTCATGGCATTGGTAGAGGGGTCACTATCTAAATTTGGCCTGGGTCCCCTCTCACTAGAAGATGTTACAGGAAGGGGAGCTTTATCACAACCCCTTAGAGCATCCTACAATCAATCAGATTATAACACATGTGGACACAGAGCTATCTCTACACTGGAATAAACAAGACTTGAGAATATTTACATAGCCAAGTAAATTCATCTAGCAAAGTAATAGTGTATATTATACTACAGTTATGTAGCACATAACAGCAGGTGCACCTCAGTACTTGCTGCAAACAATAATATTAACCTTGTGCACACAGGTCTCTCTGTGTACAAGTAGACTCTGCCTACAGTCTGGCTCTACACCACAATACTGACACATGTAGTCTATCTTCTTCTTGCTGTGTGATTTCTGCAGGTGTTCCAACAGTCTACAGTAACACATATCATGGCGCCATGACAAACAATACAAATGCTTGGAATCACACCTTATAAGCTACAACTACACAATATTCCCTAGTATGGCATGGCAACCTGTCATCTAGTTGGCATCCCACTGTCCCAGATATGGTAACATAACATACCCTGCCATATCTACTGGAACCTGCCACCTGCTAGTACTTGCTACATACAGGCAATGTATTTGAGTATATCATACCTTTAGGACTCAAGGGCCTAGTACATAGTGTCTACATGCCCCTAAGATAACACTGACTACAAAGCAGAGGAGTATTTACCAAATATGTTAACCATACATTAATGTTTGAAACCGAGTTTGAAAAATTTAAGATTTTTTGTGATGTTGGACAGCTTCATTGTTTTCATTCACCTAGGATGTGCATGTGCAAAGCGAAAATTTGCGACTGTTCAAAAGTTTCACTTCAAAAACTTCAAAACCCAATCCCCAAACGAGAATTCCTAAATCCAATTCCTATATCCCAATCCACAAACTCCAATCCCTAATCCTCCGAAAGAAAGCTTTTGGAACGTCCTGTTTCGAACTGACATTTTTGAAATGTCTCTTGACGGTAAAGAGAAGCACATTTCCACAGTCGTCAAGACGGTCGACTTATATATCAATTTTAGACAATCGTATGCAAAAATGTTGGTGGTGGACAATTATAATTTTAGTTATAAAAACAATACAAACACTCATCTTATATTCGATCACCTTCAACCTAACACATAATTATTTTAATTGTACATAATTTAAAATTTCAACTTTCTAAGTTTCCAACTTCCAACATTCTCACATTTTTAGCACTCTTAGAACTGTTGGCCATAAAGAATTTTAGTTGTGTGAGGCAAATTTTAGGCACCTTTTTACATTATGAGAGGTCACTATGTTTAGGGTAGACCATTATATTTAGGGTAGACTACAGTGTTTAGGAGAGACCACTATGTTTAGGGTAGGTCACCATGTTGAGGGTAGCTGGTAGTGGTAGGTAATACACCAAGTACATGTAAACAGCCTACACATGAGAAGGAACAAAACAAAATAGTATCTACATTCATAATTACACGTAGCAACTTATAGCTAGCTCTCTATACACTGGTCTCCATGGAGACTTGGTAGATGTTACATAGTACACCCAACATTGTTAGTTACTATGCAGCTGTATGTTGCCATCACCGTGGTTACAGTGAGTCCTCACTCCTCATCTACTACACAATCAGGAGATAACTATCTCATTAGCATAATAATATACTACAATGTATTGATAGTTGTATGATTATCCATACCCTTGCTTGCTCTTTGTCTTATGTACACACAGGTAGCAGCCAAACAGCTTGGTTCTCTTCGGTTTCCAGGTGAGGTCTGGGTGAGCCTTGGATCTGTGTTCTGTGAGCTCTATCCAACTTCTGAATACGGTTTGCTGTGGACAGTTGTTACACATGTGTACGACAGTACAGCCTGCACCAGGGCAACTCTACAATATACGCATAGTTATGTTGTACACACAATGTGTATTACTGTGCAAATGTTAACTCCTATCATCTCAGCTCTCCTTCAGCAACATAAAAATACAGAAGAAAGTAAAGCTGTGGCATATCAGACAATTGGTGACCAAAGTTTGGGGTGAATGTTATTTATAGCATATGGTCTAGTCTTGACTTTCTCAGACCAGCAATGTCATTATAAAATTTGAGGGAATCAATATAAATTCTGCCCCCTAGCTAATTACATCAGGCCTTCCACTTGTTGTGTAAAAGTTCAAAACTTCATACAAATTCCGATAAGTTTGTTTAATGGAGGGTATGCAAGTACTTGGTTTGCCAATACTTATATTTTATGCATGTTTACACATTGAAACATGCATATACACACATTATATAGATCTTTGTACTAATACCTGGCCCCAAGCTTGGGGGCCCAGTCTCCTGTTTGACCCCCTACCAAAAATAATAGAACACCCCTGATGTAAAGTTTCAATTGTCCAATGTATATCTCTAAGAGCTGCAGTAAGCACACTACTTATGGTGTCATATGATATATGGAGTAGTAATATGTATATGTAAGAATTCATTATATAGAGTCTGGTATGTAACGACAGCAATGATATTTTCTATATGTATTATATAACGTTTACTTATGTACTATTATATCTTGAGGTCACATCTCTAGCTTCTAGCTATTTGATTAGCTCCATGTTGAAGTTTCTTTCCTTACATGTACATATTAGCTGATTGGTAATTCTTACAACATAAACTGATAAAATAAATAAAATAGAGCAAATTATTTAGCCTACCTCATGTTTGCTGTGGGCCACAACAGACTTGAATGCCTTAGGGCAGCCATTGCACTTATAGTAACTCCTTTCCCCTTCGAACCTTAGGTGTGACGAGTTCATCTTCAGGTGACTCACCTGTTCGTCTGCAGAACTGAAGGTCTCGCTGCAGCTCGGACACGTGAACTCAGATAGCTATAAACATTCCACAACATGATGTGCTGCACATGATCATAGATATCATCAAGTAAACAGTATCATATGGTCATATTACAAACTTTATACTATCTGATGAAAATAACTAAAATATGTGGATTGTATGATCAAAAACGGGATGGAACATCTAATGGCATTATTTACATATTGTTGCTATCAATTACACTGTATACATCTGACAGTATGTACCCCACCAGCATGCACACTGTATACATCTGACAGTATGTACCCCACCAGCATGCACACTGTATACATCTGACAGTATGTACCCCACCAGCATGCACACTGTATACATCTGACAGTATGTACCCCACCAGCATACACACTGTATACATCTGACAGTATGTACCCCACCAGCATGCACACTGTATACATCTCACAGTATATACCCCACCAGCATGCACACTGTATACATCTCACAGTATGTACCCCACCAGCATGCACACGGTATACATCTCACAGTATGAACCCCACCAGCATGCACACGGTATACATCTGAAAGTATTTACCCCACCAGCATGCACACGGTATACATCTGACAGTATTTACCCCACCAGCATGCACACTGTATACATCTCACAGTATATACCCTACCAGCATGCACACGGTATACATCTGAAAGTATTTACCCCACCAGCATGCACACGGTATACATCTGACAGTATGTACCCCACCAGCATGCACACGGTATACATCTCACAGTATATACCCCACCAGCATGCACATGGTATACATCTGACAGTATATACCCTACCAGCATGCACACTGTATACATCTGACAGTATGTACCCCACCAGCATGCACACTGTATACATCTCACAGTATATACCCTACCAGCATGCACACTGTATACATCTGACAGTATGTACCCCACCAGCATGCACACTGTATACATCTCACAGTATGTACCCCACCAGCATGCACACTGTATACATCTCACAGTATGTACCCCACCAGCATGCACACGGTATACATCTCACAGTATGTACCCCACCAGCATGCACACGGTATACATCTGACAGTATTTACCCCACCAGCATACAGTGCACTATACTCACTTTGCTATAGTGGAGACAGTGGAGTCTGAGGTGTTTGAGAAATATGGTCTTTTTATGCATGAGTTGGCCGCAGTCGGGGCAAACAAACGGTTCTGTAAGGCCGTGAACACGCATGTGAGCCTTGCGAGCACAGGGAGTCGGCAGTTCGACACGGCAAGGTATGCACACCTCTGGTTCACCATTACCTCCCTTTGTCAGAGAGAAATGAGTCTGCAAAGTCCACTCAGTTTCAAATGTTTCAGAACATTCTGTACAGGAAATGGAATCGTCCACTTCGTCTGAATCACCATCATCAGTGCCATTGATTATGATTGGCTTAATATCCAAGGGCTCCTGTAAAATGGAACAAAACTGAGAGGGTTTTTACCTTATTGGATGAATTAACAACACCAATGTAAAGAAATTATGTAATCAATCTACAACACATTGCATAGCAACAACCTCTGTATAGACAGTCAGTCCACTGGACTCAAGTACTTGTATGCACATGACACTGCCTATTTAGTGTTACTACTACTGATTATACTGCATATCACAGAGTACATAGTGTACTATTATAAGTACTGATTATACTGTATATCACAGAGTACATAGCGTACTACTACTAGTACTGATTATACTGTATAGCACAGAGTATATAATATACTACTACTAGTACTGATTATACTGTATAGCACAGAGTACATAGCGTACCACTACTAGTACTGATTATACTGTATATCACAGAGTACATAGCGTACTACTATAAGTACTGATTATACTGTATAGCACAGAGTATATAATATACTACTACTAGTACTGATTATACTGTATAGCACAGAGTACGTAGCGTACTACTACTAGTACTGATTATACTGTATATCACAGAGTACATGGTGTACTACTACTAGTACTGATTATACTGTATAGCACTGAATATATATATATATAGTGTAGTACTCATTGTACCTTTTCATTGTTGCTTTTACTTTCTCTATCTTGTAATTGGTCGACCTCTTCTTTCTTCTCCACATCCTTCTGCTCGTTTGTTAGAGTGGTTTCCATAGCAACCGGTTCTTCAGCTGGTGGGGCTGTATCTTCTATAGTTTCAGCAGACTCCATTTTTACACCATTTGTTAGCCCATCCTCCAAACTGTTATTGGTATTGGTAGAAGGAGTAGTGAGGACTGGGGCACCTGTCAGTTTTAGCACCCTAGGTAGGACTTGAAGGCTACTGTACGTGAATGCCACCTGCACTGCTTGCTCCCGGTTCATACTGTGTTTATCGTGCATGTGTTCGTACATTCTACATTTGTTGGTGAACTCAAATTTGACAGCACACTGAGGACAATCTACTATCAGTTGATAGCTCTGTCTGTTCATGTGATCTAGCAAACTGTACTGAGAGGGGAAAACATTCTCACAGCCGACACAGGCGTGTATCTCTATTGGTGAGTGAGGAGTTGTGTCACCTGTCCAGGTTGGCGAGAACCTGAATAACACCATTAAACTCAGTATCACACTGATATACTAGTACCATGGGTGGGTGGTGGGTGAGCAACATAGCCTACTGATATACTAGTACCATGGGTGGGTGGTGGGTGAGTAACATAGCCTACTGATATACTAGTACCATGGGTGGGTGGTGGGTGAGTTGAGACATAATGCATAGAGCATGACTCGACTCGTCCAAATTGATAAAAGTTCTATAGTTACATAGTGCCAAAGATAACATGATATGTCAGCACAGGGAAGAAGGAATGAAACTCAATGATAATAAACTATTCCGTTGGCTTGGTCTATAACAAGGATGTCGCATATTGCACTGTAAGATTGGGACACTTGACGGCAGGCACACAGGAAGTAGAAAGCTAGGTGACTCCTTAGAGAGCATGCAACTCTGAAAGTTATTGTTTGTCAATGAATGTATTGAATGAAAGGGTGATATAGCTGTTTGCTAGACCGGTGCAAATAGAAAAATGAGGGGAAGAAAGAGAATTGAGGAGGGATTTTGTATCTTTCCCGCTGTCAAGCCCTGAAATCGTCTGCTATTATCAAAGTTGAAGGTAAGAATTTGTAACTGTAACCGGTAGACAGTTATTGGTTTCTAAGCTCTATATAATAACTAGTGACTTCATAGGCCACAAATGAGCAGTAGGTCTAGAAAATGAGATACCAGAAAAAACTTCAACAGAGAGAAAGGTGACGCCACAGGGTATGTCTATAATGATTTTACAATAACATACTGCACCCAACAAGTTTACCTCGCTAAAGAGGAAAGGCACACAGATAATTATGTGAACTCACGTTTTAATGCTTCCGTAAGATAGTAACTCCTTCTCGGCCTCCACCAGGTGCTCTGGTTTGGGAATACTCTCTATTTCTTCTATCATCTTCCTCTTGTCTATAGCTACCATGTCTTTGAATGCGACAGGAGCTGCAATCAGACGCTTTCTACATTACCACACAGTCTCATGCTCATACTATATCCTAGGGTAAAGCTACACACATTTCCTGTATGAATGATTCTCTCTTTACAAAATAAAATTCATCTTTTTTTACAGTTTTGACTAAATGAAATAGGAGCCGAGCCCTTCTCAGAAATTGCAATTTGTCATCACTACCAATCACAGACGACAGTACTAAAACCATTGACTGGAACAATGGACCTGAATTGTACATTGCCCTGTTTTGTCTCGCCCTACATGGCCCTGTATTTTGCTATAAATAGGTGGGAAAATAAGGAATATAAACCTGGTTTTGGCTTGATAGGTTTGTTCACTGTAACGATAGCAGGTTTCACAAAATGCCTGCTTTCCTGGAGTTGCTTTGTCAGGAGAGCTCTAGCATCGGCTGCCTTCGAACCGGTTGATGTAAACGTCACATGTAGATTAGACGAACCGTCCTCTCGCCCTCTATTTTGGAAAACGGCTTGCTTGAAATCTCTACTAAATGCTGGTTTCTTATTTGCAGTCTTAGGTGAACCTGACCTTCTATGAGCCGGTTGAGGTAGGATTAGCTGATGCCCATTGATTTGACTGGGCATTACGACTTTCACATGACCTTGGTCTCCACCAAGCACTTCTGTGACCACCAGACCCCGACGATCATCAGTGAACGGCTCCATTCAAACGTCTACACCTTTACCTACTAAACACCATTATAATCATAGATGATAATCTACTTGTAATAATACATGGTTTAGAGTTGATCATACAATTCACCTAAGTTATTCCATAATATATCTATGGAGTAACTTAAGCGAATTACCTATGGCGAATTAGTATTGGGATATAATACAACCGATGCATTTCATCATGCAACTAAGAAACGCTCTCACAGACTTGATGATACTAATCTAAAAGCACTGCCTAACGTGGAGCATCCCATCACACTCACCTACCCTCTAAATAATTTATGCCCTGGTTACAAATCAAAAGACACGGTCTGTATTGCAACTAGGCTTGCAAGCAATATTCACAATAATGCTTGTTGTCAATAACTTAAGCAATCTAAAATCAGTGCAACCACTTTTAAAAGTCGACCTATCTTTTTTTTGATATAGATTTAGTATTCACAAAACACCCATGGAGCATATGCAAACATCTAATCCTGACCGAAATAATACTACCCAGCTTGACCCAGATCAAAAGAAGTATGAGTCAATCTTAGTCAGTGTCCTGTACACCTAGTTTGTGGCGAGCAATTTATAGTAGCATTGATTCTTTAGTCAGTAATTCTACTCTACTGTACATTGATTTATCTATTCCCATCGGCTTTACAGTTAATCTCATGGGCAGCGTCTGCCTGAAATACCATAGATGAATTTGGTATAGCTGTTATTTGATTCTCTTGTAATAACTGACAAGTGACAGCTACAAATTAAATATAATAATATACTAATAACAAGAAAATACAGTTGACATCAAAGTAGGCTAATTGATAACAGCCTAATTTAAGTCTTCATCTACATGGGCCTACACCAAAACTATTACTATTCTAATGCAATGCCTAGCCTAGGTCTGCTATCATAATTAGAACTGCTTTACCTAATAAAAATAGAAAATTATACTTTAGTAGGCATAATTTTATTTCAAATTCAAATTATATTATAAATATAAATAAATATCAATAGTTGTAGCCAGTGTTCAAAGTGTGGTTATACGGGAGTATATGGTGTGTACCTCAATTTTAGTGATTATACGGCCAGCAGGCGTGTAGGGCCTACCCACATTTGAATAGCTAGTTTTACCCATAGTCACTGTGGGCCTGATAGTGGAGTAGTCGAGTGCTCGGCTATCATTCATAGGGTCTTGAATTCGAATCTCACCAGAGCAGAATCTTTTTCCTTTTTTTTAGTAATTCACTAATTTCTTAGACACCGTAAGATTAGGTGAATAGCTATATAATACTAATCTGTAAGATTGCTTGCACCGTGTACCCACCTCATCTGTTCCACTTCGAACACTGGTTGTAGTAATAATAACCAATAAATAAGTAGGCCTAATGCCTATCACCAGCCATCACTAGTAAGTTTATGACAGCAACTCACACTAGTAACTGACACTTTCATTACAATCTTCAATCTATCATATTCATAATGTTAATGTAGTGTTTAGTGTTAGTGTATAGATAATAGACAGTGGTCGTTCAGAATCTAACTCCATCTCAAAGCATTAGAATGGGATAGTTATAGTACTTAGTAGTAAATTGGAGATTCCATTCCACACTGAGTACCTACTCACTGCTTGACTACTAACGCTACTATAGCTAAGCTATAATTGTAGACCTAATTACAATTAGTAACTGTTATGTAATAAATAATATAGTATATTAGTTATTATTATAATAATTATAAACAATTAATATTAATTATTATTATAATAAAATATAAATTATTATTATTAATTATAATTATAATATAAATATAATTATAATAATAATGACAATAATACCAACCTTTGGTTGTGATATAACGCTTCTCAGAATTGGGAGCAACAATTTAATTAAATTTGCTTTTAGTTCACATTCACTAGTTGTAGTTCATCGATCTAGTTCATAGTGATAGTGATAGTTGCAACTATTACTATAAAACTAAACTGAATCCAACCAAATTTAAATTATGAACTAAATTTACTTTACTCTATCTAATAGATGAGAGTCGTCGATGTTCACGGCTGTAATGAGATGATACATAGGTAGAGATACTACAGTGAGAACTAATAAAACTGCAAACTTTTCCTTTTTTTCTAAATTTATAAACATAACATTCATTGCAATGCCACGGACTGAAATGAATACAAACAGGCAGGTGGACACAACTTCGATAGAACTCGAGGACCATAATTTAAAGAAACTCTTTCCAGCCTCCCGGATAAAAGATCTGTGACCAAGGTCAATGTCAGCTGAATAAAGATGGCGAATCCAGATCCACTTTACTTGGCCCTGCTAGGAACAGCAGAAACTTTTCGAACTTCAGTACCTCCAAACATTAAGTTATGTCTCCAATGCCTACAAGGAGTCCTGAACTGTAAGCCCCCGCCGCGTATTGAAGCTAGAACTCACTTACAGATTGGAACAATCCTCTTGAACTTTACCCAAAATTCTGACGTTGCGTTTCAACATTTGGAAAAAGCTGTAAGTTCAGTTAAAGTAAAGTATCAGTATTCATTGTACAATATGCTTACACAGAATGCTAGTTAAGTATTGCATGAATGGTCATACAATTTAATTGTAAATTAAGAATCTTTAGACAAACGTAAAATTGCAAAGCTTCGGTGATATATAATAATTGTTTATTCCTTCCAATGACCAACCAAAATCTGACCTTCCTTTTAAATGGTGAAATGATGCAATTTGGTGTTTACCATCTTTAAATATCAACCTAACCTAAGCTGTACTTTACGCAAATCCAAAAGCTTGGCTAGTACTACGAGGCCTACTCTTACTGTTAAGATGTTGGCCTCTAAGTCTAGCATCAGTATTGTATAGGACCATACTTGCCAAGTAGCCTGGGTAAAAAATCTGGACACATGCGCGGACCAGAGGGAGGACGAATGACATGGCCGCGGGCTGCCAGAAAGGGGGGGGGGGCAGAGGAGCACCCTCCCGCATTCAAAATATTTTTTGTGAGCCACTAAAATGACAGTAGTTAGGGCAATTTCACTTGTATTTGTATGCTGCTCTAGTGGTCAAAAATATGTTCATATTACATGCATATTGGAATGGTTTTAAAATGGTGGGAAGAATTAGAATAGGAATGAAATTGCAAAGAGTGCTTCAGGTTGGATTATCTAAAGAAGACCTGTAAAACTTGCTACAACATAAAAATTTATTAGAAACCAAATTTTTGTTTCATTTTATTAAATTATAAACATATAAATAGCTTTATTTATGAAAACACTGAATTATAATAATAATAATAATAATAATAATAATTCAGCATTTTCATAAGTTAAGTTTATAATTATTAAATTATATTTATTAAAAATTATAATCATAATGTAAGCCTGTCTTTTGAACTTCAGAATCATTGAGGATAAACAAATCTTCTAAGCTTTTAGATGACGTGACAGCTTTTAGACAACAGCTTTGATATGCTTCTGGATCAGTGTGTGCCTGGCTATGTCATTGGTACCACCATCAGTAATACTAGAGGGTGCAGAAGGCATGATTATAATATTGATATTAAAAATCTAATTTACTTTTAGAAATAAAATAAATAAATTTGACCCATTGATTTTAATTTTGAAAATTGCCGAGTCTTTTGCTTGTCTGTACTGTGAAAATTGTTTGGCTTAACAGCTAAATTAACATCTAATAGACAAATAATGGAAACATTATTTGTACAAGCAAATAATAATAATTATAACATCAATGAGTGAATTTTCATTTGCGCGGTGGTTGTCATTGACATTAGAGCGTTTGTATAAAATAGATATCCACTGTTGGGGAGGCTTTAGTACACTGCCAATATAGATCAGGAATTAGTCAGAGTTTGGGCTATCATTAGTGGCAATTGGCATAGACACGACAGTCAGTAGACATCGAACTACTTTAAAAATAAACGGTGTGTAGCATATTATATTTAGCAAAATTCCCCAGGATTTGCGACGCTCAACCCTTTTTTCAGTCAATGTTTTGGAAAATCCAAAGGAAATAATAAACAAAATTTTTTGGAGAAGCAATTTCTTAATTCCCGGGGTATAAATCAGGACATTGGGACAGTGTAGGGACAATTTTCAAATCCCGGGGGTGTCCCGAGAAACCCGGGACACTTGGCAAGTATGTATAGGACTAATCTTATATTCCTATAGCTTTAACTTCTGAACTTGAGAAAACTCCCACCGTCATTAAAAAATTATACGTTTGACTTTGGTACTAGTTTATTGCCATAAAAATAATATATTCCTTTTAAGAAATGCGTAGCTCCACTTGAATACCAAAAGGTAAAATTAATTTTCAACTTGGAAACTGGACTAACATAGCTATTTACCTCAGATGAGGTAGGACTCCACCATCAATTTCATGCAAATCTATAAGGGAGCCTCTAGTTTTAACTATTTTTTGGTCTAGGGGGTCTGCAATATTTACAGTATATCACTGTTTAGGATTGGAAGTTGGTTTCTCATCTTATCTCACGAATTGTTCGTGGCAGGAAACTAGAGTGGTAAATGCATTTTTTGGCTGATATTGAGGTTGGCTCTCCTCTGGCAGCTGCTCTAGTGGTCATTGTTACCATCTCTCTGTCACCCACAATATCATCATATGCTCTGGATAGAGTGGAATGTTGTTCTTCATTCTGAAGAATCCTGGTCAGTAGACACAGGCGATGGTTTTTTCTTCTATTTTCAAGGGTCCGGATTTCTAACTGATCTCTCGCCTCTGATACACTGTCAGTACGCCCCCTTATTAAAAGATTACAACAAACACAACTCATTACAGCTGTAATGGATCTGTAATCATCCAATAACCTAAAGAATAATATGTTTTATTTAAGACAACATAGCAAGCGTTTCTTCTTTGCAAATAATCAAATATTTGATCTTGCTCATGCGTTTGATTAGAAGATTATAATAAGAATTTACATATTACGTGTTTTCTGTTATTTCGCTATTTCAGTGGACTCTGGCATATCCAGACCCTTCCCTTGATGACGTGAAGTTTGAATCTACATCAGTGCTTGCTGATGCTATGGTGAAACAGGTTAGCTAACATTCCAGTAGCCATCGATTATTTCCATTCACATTGCTAGTTTATTTCAAAGGTATATTAACATTATCTGTATGCTATAATAATTTTATGCTGGTTATGTTATGTATTTTATTTGCAGGGTAACTTCCCAAATGCAGTTGCATACTTGCAAAAAGGATTACAGATGTCACAACAGTCTCATTACTGGCATTGTAGACTTATATTCCAGTTATCTGTAAGTGCTAGTGTATGGGTTGTCTTTTATGACAAGTTGTGTATGCAGTAAATACCTTGCAATAATTCTAAACTAGTAATACAGAATATATACAGTTATCTATGGGGATCATATTTATTTGTAAGATTTTATTTGACAAGCACACATGAGAGTTGTTTTTAAGCTACTTATTATGTGACCCATCTCTGCTAACATTGTTAATAGCCGTTTTTATATCTGTTTATGCAGCAACTATATGTAAAGCAGGGAGACTTGGCGTCAGCCTGCCATCTACTAGATAAAGGTTTTAATGTCAGTCGGAGCATACAGTCCGCACACACAGAGCTCTTATTTCTACTCTCAAAAGGAATGGTAAGTGGACTGTAGGAGTGGACAGCACTGACCGCCAGCAGCACTGAGCACAGGCTTGCAGTTACATGTATATTGTTTACATTGTCTAATTTAAATCCGTCACTTTGTGAAAATACCGATTCCAACTCGTTACTTCCTTGTAATGCGTTCAGTTTCCCTCTCTTTGCTGCATAGAAATAGCGAGTCGTGATTTGGTTATTCATCCATGATCGTCGAGTTTGTTTGTCGGTAAAACTACTAGTTATGATTATCAGGTGACACTGCTGCAGAACAATGCACACGAGACTTCATCAGTCATGTCAGCCTGTGGTCGTATGATCACCGAGTACTCAGGCAGTGTGGAAAGTAAGGGCACGTTGAAAGCATTCTTCTTGACGCTGCAAGTTACTCACTATTTGTCATGTGGCATGACTAAAAGTGTTAAACCACTATTAAGACAACTACAGGACTGTATACAAGCTCTGACTACACAAGAAGGTATGACCTGCCTTGGCACTTCCTACTTCAGAGATCATGGAGGGGAACATATAACAGTCATACAAATCTGTCTCTCTAACTGCAGATGACCAATTGGATTGCTTAGACTGTTTTTCCCTTCATTATTTTGCTCTGTTTACTGTTATTAGAATGATGTTAACTAGTATGTAACTAGTAGTAACTAGTGCACTGTATGTTAGTTGTGTTTGTTGTTAGGTAAGTGCACTTGTATACTGTGTCCAGAACTTTTCCGTTACATATGCATGATACCTGTGTATGTCAATACCAACTATTTTAGACCCGTCTGTGATGTTTAACCCAACAGGACAAGTGAATGAGGCGTTTCACTGGATGCCAAAGGAACACCTGTGTATACTAGTCTACCTGGTCAGTGTGTATCACGCTGTACAGGCTGGTCAACTGGAGAAGGCACAGAGCTATTCCGAGAAAGCTTTGGCTCAAATACAGGGGTTGAAGAGTAAGTGTGCACCATCACTCACAGACAAGATGTTACTATAGTGTAACACATTATCATACTTACATACATACAAGTACATACATGTATAATATACATCCCGTTATTTAAGTGCTGTACATACATATGTGTGCTGGTATGCTAGTCAGTCAGTAAAACCTCAGTTGTAGAAGTTGTATTCCCTATTATATAATGTGCCCTCAATCGCCCCAACAAAAAGAAGAATCTGCAAGGCTACATAAAATTCTGTGATGTTGGCGAACCCATCTATATGAGACGACTGTATTTACAATACTAGCAGTGCTAACAACGTCTTGACCTTTACTATAATATATTCATGTATTAAATGGTGTTATAATATATTGAGTACGTGCATTATGTAATACTGTGTCTATGTATAGCATGAACATTGATATACTCATACTATTAGGTACCATATAATAATAATGTAATATTCTCCTGTACACTTTAGCCCTGGATGACAGTCCACTACTCACCAGCTTTCAGATAATGCTACTAGAGAACATCATCATGTGTCACATTAGCACTGGTAACAAGGTCACAGCTATTCAACAGGTACATACACTAGTACAGTCAGATGATAGTATAATAGTCAGATTGTAATGCTATGTATAACAGTGAATAATAATGAACAAACCATTGGAGTTGCCTACCCACTCAACTTGTCCAACTATTAGATGTAGTAATGGGAGCATTTTGGTAGCCTTAGAGTTTTGTTTGTGATTTGGGGTTATCTAAGAAAGCATGTTACTGTACATAGTCTATAGTAGTTCAGATTAGTTGTGAGTTGTTTATGATTACATCACAGTCTACTAGGGGTTATGCCAGCGTACTCGTATTGTTGTATATGTATGTATTATTATGCAATGTTACAGATCTCTCAGCTCAAGTTCATATGTCTACAAGACTCAAGGTTGTACCAATGTCACAAGTCCCAGCTGCACACATTACTTGTATGTATCTTATTGGCGTGTGTAGAGTACAGTGTATCTGAGTTGTCTCCTCACCCTTATATATCACCAACTGAACTCTGACATCATGATATACTGAATAGACCCCCTTCCTTCAGATTGATTTCACACTACATATCTGATTATAGTTGTTCATAAGATGGCAGGTTTATAATAACATTTCTGAGTTGAACTTGATTGTTATTTACTTTTCATAACTGGTAAACATCAGACCCTTATTTATTGTTTGCTGACACAACTACTAATGCTTTGACTACATAGATGTCTTGTTCCATTTACTGCAGGGTCTGTATGCTATGGCTATGAACAGTATGGACAATGCAATCTCCCAGTTCCAGACTGCACTCAGCTCATGTACCGATACTCACTTCTGGACCTTTATTAGTCTCAACCTCGGTATCGTCTACGCCAGGACTAACAGACATACAGACTTTATGCAATTACTTGAACATATACATCCTCACAGAGTACCTCAAGAGTGAGTAGCCTCAGTTTTCACATCTGTTAACCTGAGCTCTTTCCTGTAGTTGTGTATTTGTCTGTTCACGATATGGTAGAAGTGTTGGGCACATGCTCTGCTGCTGATATTCTCGCTTAGTTATGGCTGGTTTCTTCAGCTTAATCCTGCCAATACATGAAATGTTCCAATCTATTTTCTGCACATATTGCGTAGGCTAAATATCAGCAAGTAAACACATCCTGGTCTTTATAATTTAGGAGTTATGGCCCCTTTCTCTTTGTTGCAATCATTGATAATACACTTACTATTACAACAAAGAGAATGGTGGGCACAACTTCCAAGTCTTAGATATGACATAATATCATCCACATGTATAAGTTATGTATCCCATTGTTTTGGTCAAGTAGAATTCTCTGTAATCAGTACTTGCTGGCAGTATGTTATAGTTGGTTACTACCAGCTAATGGATATCATTGCTAGAGCTAGGACTACTAGCTGTAACTATTGGTCAACTGGTAATATAATAGGACATACTAATATTGTATATGTAACCACTTTGTGCATGATTCATACAGGAATGCCAAACTTTCAGAGAACTTCCTTGTATCATGTTTTTATCTTTGTCCATAATTTTCTTTCAACGCTGAATAAGTGCAGAGCTGTAACCACCATGGGGGCAATGTGGGCATTTGCCTACATAGAAATCTGTCCATACACAAATAGTAATTGAACTTGGAGTATACATGTATTTACCACAGATTTATGGTCAGTGTTATAGTCTGAAAGTCATGTGTGACTCGGCACTTTTGGTTGAATTTGATAGAACTTGTTCTAAGTGACTTTTAGTAGGCTATTAGCCTGGGCAGTTCAGATACTGGGCTTTCTTCCCTTCAGCCACAAAGATGTAGTTATTACAGCCCTGAATAACTATATTCATGTATATTGTATATACACTTATTTAGTCATGTGTTGTATTGACACACTCTATTCTCTGCTATTCTGTGCCACCCTTGCTCACCATTATATTAACTTATATATACATGTAGCTGTCAAGTGGGAAGCATTAACAGGTGATTGTCATGTTCTTTACACAACATTATAATGTTATACCTGTCATGATATATGAACACGTGTCACCATTCTGTACAGTTGGTGTGACTGATGGGAGAGTGACACTATCCATCTGTTTCTATTGTAGATCTTATAGTTTAAAGGCTGCTGCCTCCTATGTGAATGCCCTGCAAAGATTCTTCCATGCTCAATACGCTGACGCTAAGTAAGTCATCCACATCTGTGGTAACCACTAGTTGTAGTAGTGCCTACTAGTAACCTTTTGATGGCAGTCGTCAAGGTTATAGGCACATGTGCCTCTTTCTATAACTATATGGTAGTAATATGAGTAAAGATGACCAGTTACTCTGGTAAGGATAAAGGGGTAGTGCAGTTTAGCACTATGTCTGTACAGGGTGTACCAGCTGGACTAAGGTAACTGTCTATATGGTGATTTGTTCACCATTAAATATTGCGCAACATGTCATGTAAAAAATACTATTTAAGAAATAAATAACAATGACAACCACTAGTTAGTAGTTGCATACTGGCCCTGTGGTGTACAGCTGCGTTGCTGAAGGCATGTCCTGCAATACAGTCATATGGCTATAATCTATCAGCATATGATTATGGTGATATGATATCCTGTTTAGGCTCTCACCCCAACCCAGCCTGTTGGTGTAGACATGTAGCCCTGAGGTCACCACAGATACTAAATGAATATTTAAAACTACAAGTACTTTTAACTTGTGGAACGGGCCACTCTATCCACCAGCTCTACCTGGTGTTTATTATGGAAATACTCCCTAGTTGTTCCAATAAATAGCCCTATATTGATAGCACTGGTGACGATGGAGTTATCCCCTCCAATAGACCAAGTGAACAGATAACTCCTTTAGAACACTGATCTGATGCAGATGGCACTAAGTAAATAGTTTTATTGTTTTACTCTGTTTTATGGCAATACAGCTGAGTGGTCAGTAGCAGTAGTAGGGACTAGTAAGTGCTGACTACTAGATATCATACTACCACTGTCATCAACCTATCACATGTATCCTTCTTGTCTTCCATATTGCTGGATAGTCACAATCTAATAAGTTCAAGGAATGGGTGAGGAGTCTCTGCTAACCTGCCAACCACTGAGCAACCTTTTCACTTGTTGATTGTAGGCTATTTCTACAAGAGTCGCTCAAGCTAGCCAACACAGAGGACCTGCACAAGCTAACGTCATGCGGCCTCGTCCTCCTTGGTCAGATATTTCTGCAGTTACAGAGAACTAATGAGGTGATGGACATGGTCAGTCCGGCCATGCAGTTGGCGCAGAAGATACCAGAGGTCAACATACAGTTATGGGGGTCTTCCTTGTTACGAGGTAACACTAATGCTAGCTCGTTATACGTACTACTCTTGTAACCAACTAATCATGTTGTACGTTTTAGTAAAATGTAGCCTAAGTAACTGATTTGACTCCCAGTTATGCTACAGTTCTGATAGATAGTAAGGATAGCCTACCTCTTTTACCTTGCTGTACAAAGTATACAAGGCATTCACAATGGTGATCAGTGATTCCTTTGTGGTTTTCCAACAATTGAAACTATACAGCAAACTTTTAATACCACAACTTCCGTCACAATACAGGACTGAGATGCCATGCTAAGAATACCCTAATAAAATAGTCATGTTGTGTCAGCTAGCTGAGGTCTGATCACAACTAATAGCTATGGCCTATGTGTGGAGTAGAGGAAGTAGAGGTGGTGGTCTAGTCCTCCACTGATTGATTACCCTAGCCAGCTGCAGCTAATCCCTGCTGTATACAACTCTATACATTGTATACTACCAATCATTTGATGTGCTTGACATTAGGATGTTACAGTACTAACTAATTACCCTACTACTATTACTATATTATATCCCACCATTAACTACCGCAGTCCAAGTAGACTTGATTATGGTAAAAAAATCTTCAGTATTTCTCAAAATTGTTGGTTTTTACCTGTGACTATATTGTATTAGCACTAGCACTAGTCCCCGAGATTCTACCAGGTGGGGGAGGGGGGGGGGCACTGTAAAGTGTTGTGTTGCCATCTTGTACTACCAACTAATACTCAGTTTGGACACCCTTCCTAAAACACCAGACATTTCTAAGAAACTGCCAATACTATGACGTGATTCAGTTACCTGGTCTATGATTCACATTATTTTGTTAGCTTACATTCACACTGACAGTAATATTGATTATATCATAGGTTTACACTTTTCACTGGTTTTTGTGGTGATCTCTCCTTTCTCTTGAGATGAAATATTCTAACTTGTCTAGGACTGCCACTGTATACAATAGGAACTATATAGATAATGTACATGGTGTGGTGTATCTGTAGATCTGTACCGGTTATTTGGTAACTTTGCTGGGGAGGCACAGGAGTCACACGCTCACCAGACACTCACACACACCCTCCTTAACAATCACTGTAGAGCAGCAGACCTTCCGGAGCATTCTCTCATATCTGTACGTGATCCTTGTAATACTGCTATATCACGCTATAATACTATATACATGTATTATACACTCATGTACACTAGTATTAGTCATATAATACATTGTATAAATATGCCATGTGCTACTGTATCTTATATTATACTCTCACTGGTGCTATGCATGTATATACGATCCATAATAACCAACTACAATATAAGGTTGAATGATATAGTGTATAACCACAGCTTGAAATCTCAATCCCCAAATTCCCAAAGAAAGTTGTGAACTGGCATTTTCAAAATGTCCCTTGACCACTATTATAGCTAGACTGAGTTGACTATACTTTATACCCTACTCAGTAGGGTATAAAGTATGGCTACTGATCATAATGTGACTGTGTAATGTTTTAGTGGCTGGGAGATTTGAACCAAGGAGCTGAGTATAGCAATCTCCATCACAATGGTGCAGTGGCACCCCCTATGAGCAGTACCAGTGGAGGCAGCACTGCTCACAACAATGGAGGCACCTCACACAACCACCATGCTGCACCTTATTTATGATAATGATAATAACATATGTATATTTAATCCACCACTAGCATACAACATGTGATTAGTATATTATATATTATTATTATTATAATATCATTAGAGCACTGTATACTTGTACATTGTATAATTATTTAGTTATCTAGTTAGTTTAGTTAGGTATCACTCTGCTAGTAGGGAACACTGTACCCTGCAGGCTAATTCAATTCTAACTAACCTATTATTCTCATTTTAGTATTAGTATAAATAACATCTCTTCAAATTAAAGTAATGTAACAGTGCACGTAGCCAAAGGTAGTGAGTGGAAGAAGAAGGGGGGGGGGGTTAATCTATGTGTTATACTAGTAACTGTGGGCAGGTCCAGACCCCTACCTCTCAAGTAGTTTGGGGGCTATTGCTTCCTGTAGAATCATCTGGTTGATTAACTTTGTGGAGTTGTCTCCCCAAATGTACCTCCTACTTACTAAAAGCAGCACCTCCAGCTCCAGGGATACCCCAATATATGTCATTCAGTATAATTAGCTGTATACATCTCAAGGGTGTCTTTTGGGGAGGGTTACCATAGCCCGAGTTCCAACACAGCTCCTATCCTAGGGCTCTGTCAACTGACAAACTCATCCAAATTGAATTGTTTTATTATGGAAGTTAACTTGTGGTATAAGTAAATAGAGATGTTTTAAGCACTTTTTGCTGCATTTGCTGTAATTGAATGAGCCAATGCCAATTTCAAATATGGACAAATATATAATAAATTATTTTTGTGGGACAGAACTTGTTCTCTATTTGTTGTAGTGTAAATCATAGCTTGTTATTTCAATTATTAGCCTTACCAACCAATATGGTTGTCAACTCCATATATTACACTATTTATCAAACATAAATTATTAGCAATTCACTTATTGCTTGTACAGAATTTTTCAGTCTGCTTTATTATGTGTATATTTTACTGTGTTAACCTTAAACATCAACCATTTTATCTTTTAAATATTCATAGTTAATTATGATTATGAGATTTTGTACATTTATTATTATAATGGTAGACTTTGTAAATAATATTACAGAGGTTATTTTTGCATATCATGGAATAAAGGATTGTAAATCTACATTTAATCATTTTCACTATTGTACACTGCTACATGTATATGGCGCTGGTGGTATAAATTTGTGGTTGTTGATCAAAGCTGGAGGTCTAAATTGGAAGGGTTTCCATAAGGAGCGGTGCAAGGAAGTTGAATTATACATTTTATCCAACTATGTAAGCACACATGAGTATCAGGGTATGGTACCTTGGCTGAGTGTACAACCAGAGACAGTATCATCACACATTGGGGGGGGGGGGAAACCTATGGGGCTATAAAACACCAACAGTATTGTACAAGAGTTTCTAAAGTGTCAAATTGTGAGCTGTTTGTCCACTTTTCCACCAATGTATTGGCTTTGTCATACCCATGGTGATGGTATACTAGAATTATGAACCCACAACATAGAGGCATTCCAAGTATAATCTATAAATAGATTCTCTGCCAAGACATCACGTGAGGAAAAACGATATGCTGTCCAATCAACTAATAGTCAATAAGAGGCATAACAAGGTTGGTGATCCCATCAATAGAACATAAAAATTAAAACCGTAGTAGAGCGCGTGTTTTCTACTCCATGTGATTTATGACTGTAATATTTGTTTTATTTTGTTTTGAAATAAGTATCGTAAAAATATTTTACAACTAATGTGTGCATAATGATAAAATAAAAAAGTTTTTATAAAAATGTCAACTAAGTGGACTGATCAAGTTGCTAGCGCAAACAGCCGATTACTACCGTACTAATTCTGTATGAAATACGTAAACAAAGCACGCCTCCCTAAAGGGCCCCTTGAAAGAGGCTCTGTAAGAAGTCGCCATTTTGTGTAAAACAATGACAAATCCTCAAAATTCCGTTGTTTGAGAAAAAAGAGAAAATAAATTTTGGTTACCCTGGCCTTCCAGCACCAAATTCGGAACGGCCAGATATGGCAGAGAATCCAAGTTCAATAGGTAAATCCCCTACTCTGTTATTATAGTTCGTATGACGTATAGATAGAATAGAAGTATACAGAAGTATTGTATAGATAATCATGATGATAATAGTTAATAGTAACTAGTATCATAGTTATAGTATAAGTGAGTAGTGAGCGTTAGTTAGTATTTGAGTTAGTATAGGAGGGTAGAGGTGAATATGGTTTTGAAATGATAAGGTTTCTAGTTAGCAAAAGCAAATACTCGCATTCTGCCGATACCATACTGATACTCGTACTACTGATCTACACTAATAAATACGTCAAAGTGTAACGGTAAACAGTCACAAAACATTTCATCAATATGGTTGGTGATCATTAATGATCATATCATGATCGATGGTAGTAGGCTAATCCATTTGTGCTTGACACTGAGACTGACACAGACTGCAGAGTGACAGACGGTGAGACTTAGACTTACATACATTATACAACAAGCCCAGAGAATATCGGACTTATACGACATTCTTTAAACCATTGATTGAATCTTTGTTTGAGTTTGTTATTGAGGCCTGCTCAGTCTGGCGTTGCCTACACTACAGAGCTACAAAAATGGGACCTTGCATTTAATTCATTGTGATTGTCATCTGCTCTTCAACCACACATGCAGTTAAACTCATCAAATTTTGCTTTTTCAATCAATCATTGATTATGTTATCATTAGGCACACTGTTATTCAGTCACACTCAGCTGTGGATATTCTCCGATTATTACTCCACTCTACGCCTATTGTAGGCCTATTAGTGAATCAACTGTAACTCCACTCGTTGTTGTAGGCTTATCCTTGCTCATAGGCCTACTCTCCTTGCTAACAGTAAGCAATTCTCTGTTGAAATTACAGTACTACTTTTTACTTGATATTTTCAGAGCTGTATGATTGCTGTTGTAACCATCAAATCCTTAGCTTTCCATAGGTGGTGCAAAAGTAATGCAAACCTTGGCAAAAGATAAAACTAGTTTGCATTAAAATTGTGAATGAGCGTACTCGTATGCTTAGAATAGCATTCCAATCCAATAGCCTACTGGAAAATCAAACTCTTAAGTTGATTTACAACCCAATGAATGCCGATTTACCAATTGAGTGATAAAATACTGTGTTAGGTTTTTGTCCTTGCTTACTGCAAGAGATTTTAGAACTTATCAGTTCAATAGCACCACTTTCATGTGTTGGAGATGCACAGTATTACTGACAAGTTCAGTCAATAATGTACTTTCTTACTCTGACTGCAGTAGGCCTACATATCGGCTTGAAACTATTGCAAACCGATGCACAGATGAGCAAATTTTGTTGTTGTTAGGCTTATACTATGAATTTCAGTGAATTCAACAAATTTTATGTGCAGGCTCCTAGCATGACTTGATTCCATTACCCTGAATATAGCAATATCGCAGACCAACTGAAATGACATCAAATGAAAGTCACCATAGCCCAACCTATATACTGGTGCTTCTAATCCAGCTTCCACAGTTATTTGGATAGCGATTATTCTTTGTGGCTGGCCCCATACATTGGTTGCATTATAATTTATGAATTAATATAATAATTTGCTAAAGTATGACTGTTCATTCTGCTTGTAGATTGTGGCACAGCCGCTGACAGTGGTGACAGATCTGATAATACCAGGTATGAATACATGTGTTAGGGAGGCAATTAATACACCAGTTTTACAGCTTGATCAAAAGCCAATCTACCCGATTGTAATGAATAAATATGAAATAGATATTGATTTTCTAGTAAGAGAGAAAAATTAGTGCTATATTATATACATGTACATGGTAATAGCTATTATTGGGGCTTCACTATCCGATTTCCTAATTTTGGAAATGCACAGAGGGAGGTAAATGTGGACATGGTACAGATTTTAAATTTATTAGATAGGCCTATTACATCCATGTTGTTCATTCTTGAATCTAAAGGTTGAAGTATTGATTTTCTCCCAGCTGTTCCTTTCATTGTGATCCCCCTAGATAGAATGTTTTGAATTGGTAGCAATCTGTTGGAGTCTGCTACTCATAGTACAGTGTTATTAGGCCTACTCATAATGTTCAGCGCCTTCTCGGACAGTCCGTGAGCTTGACTAGTTTCATTTACTTGCTAACCACTGTAACCTTGTATTGTCTCTCCATTGACCAATGGTATCAGTCCTTGTGTTATTGTTATTGGCTCATTATCAGCTGCTTTATTTATCTAACTATTTATTGGTTGAGGAATTGTTTTCTAACAGACTACTGGGCCTCTAACAGTAGTGGTAGTGGACTAGTGGTGTTAGTATAATATATTATACCATGGGCCAGCAATCCTTCACCCATCTATGGCTTGTCAGTCATGGCCTATGTATGCCCTACTAAAGTTTCTTCTGGTACTAACGTTGCTCACTTATTGCAATTCTCCATCTCCTGTATCATGTTGACTTGTGTGAGGGGAATAAATTGACAATGAGTTTATCGAGTCTTTATTTTCCAGAAGACTGATGACATTAAATGGTAAGAGAACCTTAGCAGATTCGTCATGCCAAGATAACACAGATCTGAGTGAAACGGAGGTATCAGCCACAGCACCTCATCCACCTAGTATCAAGAAGTCAAAAACAGTAATGAATGGTATAGAACACTCTTCCGACCTGCCACCTAATCAGGCACCATCATTGCATAATGGAATTGGTAAACAAGGGAATGATAGTCAAAATGGTGCCAACTTACCTTCCGTGCCGTCTGCTGCCAGTTCTTTCCAGATATCCAATGGTGCTGATGTAGTGCATTCTAATGTTAATACGTCTTTACAATCTAACAAAAACATGACCAGCAACTCCAATCCAACTCCTCGAAATGATATTAAACGAGAGCATAGCACCAAAGACAGTGTGGAGAGGTTAAAACCTGGTGGAGACGTCAAAGCTAGTGTTACAGTTAAGCAGGGGGTATTGGATGGGAAGAAAGAAGCTGAGCCAGAAATTATCACACTGAGTGACAGCGAGGATGAATTTCAGGAGGTACTGTTAAATTCTGACATCTCACAAGTACTGTCTGTAGCCTATCTACTACTGACTGCAATATGTCTGTCTGTCCTGTAATCCGTCTGACCTGTTTACTGGTGTATTATTTGAATACAGTGCTCAGCTGGACTCTTGATCTAGTGTTACTGCCATTTCCTATATAAACTTGTTAGTATAGCTTGACTACATTTTACATTAGTAGTGTGTTATGCAGGTACAATGATTACTAATCCAGTAGTTGTTTGTACATGTGCTAGGTTCCATGTTATGGTTCAGTCTGCTTTTCAGGTGCTGATGCAGGCCATGTCACTCACTAGTTCTGAGCACACAAGATGTAAACTGCTCAAGTTGTATCAAGATCAGCTGAGGGCAGAAGAATCTAAACTTATTTTATTACGAAAATTAAAACGGAGCCTAGTAAGTGATGCATGTAAACACTTCCATACTTATACCTTGTTATCATATACCCGTTGCATATACACAACATATTATAGAATACAGATATACATGTACATGGCTGTGGGTGTGGATACCTTTCCATATCATACCACTGGTTGAACCACCGAAACCACTTCCCTGTTAACTGCCATTGATGGCTTTTATCTACAAGTAGTAATGATGCATGACAGGTTTTTGCCGGGTTAGTTCAGGTTGTTTGTAAAGTGTATGTTACATAACTTCTTTTTATTCATTGCAAGTGAGAGACCAGAGTGTAGACACAGTGATGCACAACTGTGAGCTACATTTGAGTTAATCAGTGTGGTGGTTGATCACATTGTACATAATTATACATGTACCTATCACTTTGACCCTTGTCTCTGCTCCCCTGTGGCAATGTACTACAGGGTTTCAGGCTTAGATAAAAAATCAATAGATTCATGGCTCCCTCCCTCCTTCCCTCTGCAGCTATTCTACATAAATGCTAGTTTGACAACCATATTGTGCTACACACTGGCTTCACAAATTAATCAATATAAATTATAATCCTTGAAGCCAGTTGGCAACTACTGTTACACTTGTGGAGAGTGGTAGGCCAATGACTGTTACACTTTGTGGCAGGATGGTGGGCTAACTCGGCTCCTCTAGTTACCTAATATTGGAGTTCTGTGTATTCTCCCCCTTTTTATTACATGCAGGGGATGGCATTGTGCAGCAAATCACTGCTTCTGGTCCTATTGCTCCCCTTACATGTACTGTCTTTGCTTCAGGCTCACATAGAGAAACAAAACTCGACTACTGCTATTCATAGTAACTCGAAGCATATGAGTTCAACTGAAATGAGGGCTCAGGGTTACACAACAGCTTCTGGTTCCAGCTCCTCTTCTACCCAGCGCAGCAGCAGTGGGGGCAACATACCTCCCCCTCTAAAGAGGGGGCACCACAGTTCTTCCCCACATCATGGACTACCCAATCAGCATTCATCTCATCACAAGGTAGGTTATGTTTCCCATTGGTACTACACCAGCAACACTCAGCAGCAGCATACCATGTGTGCCTATCACATTGCATCGCATTGTCTCAGTGATAAGCTTGTTGATATGCTTGTAATGGTGGGGTTTGCTGGTACCCTGGTAGCATCAGGTACTAGCATGTAACCGAGTCCGTGTTTATATTATTGGTGACTGGATACCCATGATAGGCCTCCATATATGCCTGCTTAGGAAGCCATGGAACCATGTGTGCTCTTCTATATCAGATATATTTCTTCTAGGGTAGGACATGTTTTATTTCTACTTTGGACATACTTGTGGAAACAACTTCTTTGTAATCATTTTCCATCAGGCACTGGTTTTCCATCAGGCACTGGTTTTCCATCAGGCACTGGTTTTCCATCAGGCACTGGTTTTCCATCAGGCACTGGTTTTCCATCAGGCACTGGTTTTCCATCAGGCACTGGTTTTCCATCAGGCACTGGTTTTCCATCAGGCACTGGTTTTCCATCAGGCACTGGTTTTCCATCAGGCACTGGTTTTCCATCAGGCACTGGTTTTCCATCAGGCACTGGTTTTCCATCAGGCACTGGTTTTCCATCAGGCACTGGTTTTCCATCAGGCACTGGTTTTCCATCAGGCACTGGTTTTCCATCAGGCACTGGTTTTCCATCAGGCACTGGTTTTCCATCAGGCACTGGTTTTCCATCAGGCACTGGTTTTCCATCAGGCACTGGTTTTCCATCAGGCACTGGTTTTCCATCAGGCACTGGTTTTCCATCAGGCACTGGTTTTCCATCAGGCACTGGTTTTCCATCAGGCACTGGTTTTCCATCAGGCACTGGTTTTCCATCAGGCACTGGTTTTCCATCAGGCACTGGTTTTCCATCAGGCACTGGTTTTCCATCAGGCACTGGTTTTCCATCAGGCACTGGTTTTCCATCAGGCACTGGTTTTCCATCAGGCACTGGTTTTCCATCAGGCTTTTTACTCAAGTTATTTTGTTTGCAACTCATTATCCATCTCTGTGCTGAAGTTTATCAAAAGTCCGTCTAAATAAAATAACTCAGATGAATGTGGTACTAGTTTGTGAAGTACCTATTTGGTTGGCAATATTTTGAATTATACATGTCCAATATTTATGTCACAATGTTGTCATGGAAATGAAGAGTAAGAGAGAGGACAACTCCGTATCTTATTGATTAGGGGCTTGCAATTGTCCAACTGAACCAAATATCCTCTTCTAAAATATTTTATGCTTCAGTATTAAGTGTAGTAACATAATCTAGTATAGCTTACTATCATGTAGAGTATCTCACTAAGATGCCTTGCATGGAAGTGCACAGCATGTAACATAACCTGACTTTATGGGCGAATAGTCTGATGATGAAATTTGGTACTAGATAGATTTTTGTTGATTTGATTCTCATTATAACTATTCAGAATAGAAAAGTGGTTTCCTTCTTAATAGTGTTATCTAGAGGAAAAGAGAACAAAGTAAACACAAATGCTTCTATTACTTACCTGATACGCCTACAACACTGTAGTACCAATGTTGTTGCACAGTGATCTATTGTGTTTAGTGGAGTTTATGGTATGACAACTCCTGCAATATATATTCTAAGCACATAACTTGTACATTGTGTACTTATGAATAACTGAATATGTACTGCTGTGTAAATACAAGGTTGTGGGTGTGGTATATTGAGGATTGTTCCAAATGTGAGTAATGTAAATAGGATTCTGCTGTTATATAAAGTGTTGCATGTCTTATGATGTTAACCTGTTATAGATAAGTTCAAGCAACCACCACCAATCAATGCACAGTGTGGATAGACACAAACATTCTCATCAGTCGAATGGTCAGCAAAGCTCTGGTGGGCCTCCCCCTCTGGTCAACATGGCCAAGTCAGCTCCACAAACAGGTAGGTAGCACTGACAGCACCAGTATATGAGTAATTGTGTGTCAAACATACAATGTAGTTGTTATAATATGTTGTATACTATAAAAAAATGATGAGTGTTATAAATATTCCAAGTGTAGTCAATTTTTATGTACAAGTGAATATACATTCTATGCATTGTTATAGCTGGCAAGTGTATAGCAACGATAGCATACATGTATTATGTACAGTGAGTTACACTGTTAGTCCATTTCCTTTAGCCAACAGCAATGCTAGCTACAGAGACTACCAGGTAACACAGACTAAGAAAGCAGCCACCCCAGCCCAACCGCCACCCCCTCCTCAACCAACCAAGGAACAAAAGCTAGCTGCTGCCAAGATTGCTCTAAGGAAACAATTAGAGCAAGCTCTCCAACAAGTACCTGCTCCTAAACCTCCTCCGCCAGAAGTCAACTTCCTGCCCAGCTTGTCCAGTGGAGAGTTTGTCTACCTCATCGGCATGGAGGTATGCACTATCCTTGTATATAGGACCTACATTATATTTGCCTTATGTGTCCACTATGTGCATACTATACACTAGGCTTTGGCCTGTATGGAACAGCACATCATTACATCACTCACTGAGTGTAAAGGAACCTGATAAGTGCCTTGGCTGGCCATAAGCATAGGTTATATATGTATGACTTGATCTTACAGGAGGTAGTCACACAGCTACTCTCTACTGACCAAAGAGATGTCAAGTTTGTGTTCAACCCATTCTCCTGTGTGCAATGCGACACAGATTTCACTCCTGTCTGGAAACGTGACAAGCCTGGCAGTAAAAGTGTTATCTGTGAACGGTGTATAACGACCAATCAGAAGAGAGTTCTCAAACAGGAACATACGGCTAAACTGAAAGCGGTGTTTCATAAGGCTACACAGAAGGAGCAGGAATTGGGTAAGTGACTTTGGTACCGGTAGGTTGAATAGCACAGTGTCTTCATACCAGAAGATTTATTAATATTATATGCATCAATTGTGACTAGTGTTCACCATCTGCCTGCAACTAATCTATGATTATTGTTAACAGAACGGAGGATTGCTGCAGGATCTCCTCTCTCAGATATGCCAGGAATCGCCATGGTGGCTGCCAGACAACAGAAATCTCATGTGCCTCCAGCCGCAGCAGTGGCAGCGGCCGCCGCAGCTGCAGCCTCCGCTGTAGGTACTCCATCCATGCCTCAGCTTACTCCTCAGCACAACCAGCAGGGTGCATCTTCAGCGTCACCCAATAGTATCAGCTCTAGTCAGCAACATCTAACCCCTCAACAATTGCAACAGCAACTAATGCTGTCTCAGCAAGCAGAGCAGATGAGACAGATGCTGGCAGCGCAGATGTCTCTTCCTTATTCATTATATGGAGTTACTAATAAACAGGCTGCTGACTTGCACCGACAATATCTCTTAGACATGATCAATCAGAATAGATCATCATGGAAGACTTGAGTGACATAGTTAGGCTTAGTTATTTCTCTTCCTGTTGTGATATCACATGTCACATGGTCTCATTGGTGCATCTGTCTCCCCACGTATGTTGGCATGCCATGCCGTCTCTATATTCCTCCAGAGCTGATCACTCAAAAACACTTGCCATGATGTAGAAGGAAACCTTGAACTACTATCTACATGTATATATATAGAGGGATCTTGACCTTTGCCTTCAGGAGCATAAATGATGTATAAATTGTATGTAATGTCCATTGTTAGAGTATCCATACCTTAACCAGCTACTATACAGGGGTTCTAGGATATCTGCTATAATCCTGTTTGTGGTTAGGAATGATTACTATTTATTTGTGAAGTACAGGGCAGAGTCGTGTTATATACTGCTAGACTGACATTTTTAGAGTTGTAAATACATTACTATGCTGTGATATGCCCATTTCGTATACAACTATCATAATCATTCTACACGCATTGCTAAATACAAGATTATTCAGTTTGTCTTAGGTGTTGTCTTCCCCTATAACCATTCACAAACTGGGAAAGAAAATGCTGTACCACTGGTGTTCACAGCAACAATGAACTGGAACACTGTCGTCATTGTAAGACTTGTAATGAGTGTTTTTTGTAACTCATTCAACTGAATAAATGCATTTAGCAAATTTTAGCAAACTGCTACTTGCTTGTGCTTATTTGCTTGCGTCTTTTAGAAGGTCCTGTGGAGTTTATGGATATCCATCCATAAACCAATGCTGTACTTTTATTAGAAGAGATGTCTTATTGAAGAGTACAGCTTGTCAGAACAAGTTTTACTGTTTAGTACAATTTTTTGGGTGGAAAAAAGTGTTCAAACTAGCTGATACAAAAGCCTGTTTCCTCTATTTGGAAGAATATTTTTCAATTTTTAACCCAGATTTTGCCTTTATTATCACCCAAATTTAGGCAATAGGCATTCGTGGAATAATGCAGAAATTGTACTGCAAGAAAGATGTGAAATGATACACAGTATTTTTGTACTTTACCTACCAACTTTCTCAAATCAAAGGATAAGGGATTTTCCACAGCTTGGATGGGAGTGGTGCTTTTTTTGTAGGGGCTGCCGGGAGCACCCTCAACAAATTGCCACCTTTCAGTTTATAAAGCATCCATAGCCAGGCATAATGCGTGATGCATCCTATTAGAAACATACATCTTACCTGGTACATGTCCATTAATATGTTGACTGAAGATTCCAGAGAATATTATAACATAGTCATTGCAGTGAGCAGCCAGCTAAGGAACATAGCTAATGTTGCTAGCTAGCTAGTTTTTAAGGGCTGAGGGCTGGCACAGTGTATATTTATGAATACATGTAATTATATGTTTCAGCAATCTGAGACTTATTTGAAATCCATGAAAATACCAGTTCCAATGCCTCTATGGCACCTAATCGCCTAGCACAGTGAGCGGAACATACTACTGCTACACCAAATCAGCAACTTTAAAAAAGAAAGCTTTGCCAGTGAGCAGTAGATATGCTCTGAGCCTACGCAAGACACCCCTCATAAACTGGCCACCTTGGGGGGGGGGGGGGGACCTGAAATGTGTAGGGAGCCCCTCAACTGATCTTACAAAAAAGCACTGATGGGGAGGGTGTCCAACTGTGGGATTGGGCTACCAGAATTGAAGTAGAATATAACTAATGATACATGTATGCAGCTTTGTGTTACATCAAGGAGTAGGAATAAGATGTTATACATGTATATACATGTACAATTGTACATGTATTTATCATTTATGCTAGGTGAAGATTTCATATGTGATCACAGTGTACTATGCAATGCACATTAATGAGCTGAAATAATGAATGGCTTGAAAGCCTTGAGTCAGTTGAGTGCATTTACTCGTAGCACATTGCAAGTTCACTTCTACTTCTACCCGTACATGTACAAAAGATCTGTATATACATTTATAATAATAATTATGTACTCATGTACATGTACAAACTGCTCAATGTTCATGTACATGTACATGTACATGTACATCAGAAACGAAGTAGCTGGAATTGCCCCCTCATACAATACAAGACAACTTGAAACTATCACATGATGAGAGCTAAATATAAGTGGCCATTTAGGTTGTCATTCATTAAATGTTCTAGTCCGATGGAGAATAAGCCAGCACAGATTGACTTTCAATCGGAATTTCCAACTGAGTCAGCTTTTTCGCATGAAAATTCATTCCTCCGTTAGTAGTTGTAGTTACCTGGGGTAGTAGTGGACACAAACTGTTCTTTTCTTCAATCTCTTCGAATTTGGGCAAAGGTAATTGCAATTAGGAACTCACCAATGGTCATCCAAGTAGAAATTGCGTCAAGTAAAAACTAGATAAATAATTATGTAATCTGAGTTGCCGTTGGATTCAGAAAAAGATTGAATAGTAAAAAATAAAGTAGAAGTTACAAGTTGAAGTTACTTACTAACTTACTAAACTATACTTTACTGCTCTGTTACATTACTATAACTACGACTATCACAGTAGTAGTGCTATGACTAGCTTTAACTTGTTATAACCAAGGAGTAATAACTATAACTATTACTATTAGTCTATTACTATGTATACTATTTACTGTTCAACTCTTCCTATAAACTTATTACCATAGTAAGTTTATAGGAAGAATGGAATAGTAATAGCAAGGAGTAATAGTTAGTTAGTCTTAGTCATACATACTACTCCTTGGTCATAGCCTACTGATACTCATACTGATAGTCATGTCATACTCATAGTGATACATGAATCATGATGCATGATGCTGTAGCTATACTTTTGTTTAGATTTAGATTTATTTCATATCTCAATCATGAGATGACATGATTATTTATGATAGAATAAGAATTGAAATGTTGCAATTATACTTACTATACTATTATATTGTAGGTATTTAAAGTTGTTGTTAAAATATGTAAAAAACCTGACTAGATAGATCTTCACTTTCGTACTGGATGGCCTAGTGGAAATTATTAAAAGTAAGATTGCTCTGGTTTTGGATGACTTTTGTCAGATAAAATGGTGTTAAAATAGAGGATGCGAGCTTGCACAGAAAATAATTTATTGGCTTGATGTCTAGTCTAGTAGGTGTAGCCATTGTTGGTAGTTTAGTTCAGGTAAAAGAATTTGTGTAGTACTTTTTTGAATGAGTTCCAGTCTCTTTTTATATAGGCTATATCAGATAAAAACTATAAAAAGTTCATGCAGCATAGGTGATACTTGCTTCCATGTTGCTACAGTAAAAAGTTTTTAAACCTTCATTACTTAAACCAAGGAGTAAAAGGGGAAGAAGGCTCGTCTTTGAAAACCTGTACATATGTTACAATGGGCTTTCAGTGTTCGACTTGCGCTTCGGGTACTTGGTAAAGTCAGAAGAAAAGATCATGAATATTTTTAAAAAATTAAATTTTACACATGAACTAAAACTAAAATATAATCAATACCTTTGAAGAATAAAATACTCTTGAATTTAGTAATGGGAATACCTCAGTTTAACAGTGTGTTTTAGACAGTGATTCATACTATTACTGCGTACTGCTGTTTTTGATTGGGATTGGATTGGATAAACCGTTACGACATGCTTGTCGGTTTGTGTTCTTTTCATCTGGTTAACAGTTTTTATTCACTGTGTCCGTGTATATCACGTATAGTGCGCGGCAGGAAGTGAGTGTGGTAGGTACTAGTTGAGGCAGTTACTGATATAGGTTCTCCCCTTGCAGCTGAGCGGGTGGTCATGGTGACATTTACTCAGTCAACTGATATTTCATCATAGGCAGCCGTCAGGTCTCTGTGCCGGTTCTCATCATGCAACATTTTTGTCAGGAGGGCTAGTTACATTATAGTTGGTATAGTGTACTGATAACTACTACCTGCATTAGTAGTGGTGAGTCTAGAGGTAGCACGTCTACTCTGGTCTGTCTTTGTATATCAATTGACCCCAGTGGCTTTCTAAGCTGTTCGGGCTATCTCCCAGCGTGCACTACAGGTTCTGGTATACTTCTACACCTCCCCCTCAAGATCTGCTGGTGTTGAGCCGATCTTTCTGTAAGAAACGATTCAGTGGAGTAAATATCTGTACAGTAACAATATATAACGGTGGTATTGAATTAGCTAAAGTGCGTTGATTTAAATAAAGTGCAAACACACTAATGCATTGGTGGGTAGATGACAAAATATACTTAAGCTGTAGCAGCATCAGTGAGAAACGCAATACAGTCTTGAACATAGTGCGAGCGCACCAATGGTTCTGGATTTTCCATGTTAGTAGGTGGGATAGAAAAAGAAAAACTTGTTTTTGTTCGTAATAGAAATGTTTGCTTCAACAAATGTTTCTGGGAAATGTGTAAGCACACACACTTCCTAGTAGAAGGGTTAAAGATGAACCACTTGTTCTTTCTTTTTTTGAATGTTTTTGATGTGTGAGCACACATCACTCAATGCTTTGGTACGGGTGTAGCCCACCGCTTATTAAATCCCTTAGAACACAATCTCTGAACTTATACATGTAGCAGCATGCTTTGCTCCTTCTTTCGAAAATAGTTCGGTAGCAAAAAGGTGTTGCCATTCCTCTACTTTCATTGAATTCAGTGATACGCCGATTTTCCTCTTCCACAAGTCTGCACATTTTTCTGTTATATTCACTGTTTTGTTTACTGTTAGACAGGCGTTTCTTTGCCAGGCTGCCATTGTAGAAAGTGAAATTCGTCGGATAAATGGTGCATAGCACAATAATAACTTTATTGTGCTTGAACTCAGAGTTGAAAAAAAAACAAATGCAGCGAGGGCTGTTACCATTGTTTTCTAATAGGACAAATTCTTTTTGCATGCTGGTCCTGTGAATTCTGGAAAATCTGACTGGGCAATATGTACATAAATAACAGAATTTTTGAATCTACAGTATTAATATTAATATAAAGTACTCAAAACAATCTTGCCAACCATAAGACAGTTTTCAAATGGTTTTCCAATTAGAGTAATTAACATCAGCTGTAATGGAATTCCCAATAACATAGCCTTTCATTCTGCAACATAGTATACATAGAAATTACTATTAAAATTATAAGGTTTTAAGAAAGCTATAAGTTTAATTTTTGAGGAGGCTTAGATATCTTTCCTGATCTCGTTTGTTTAATGTTAATGTTTTTTGGGGTGTGAGATTTTCGGGCTTGTGGTGGTCGAGATGCAAGCACACCTGTTGTTTGTGGTGTGAGCACACCTGTTGTTTGTGGTGTGAGCACACCTGTTGTTTGTGGTGTGAGCACACCTGTTGCTTGCGGTACATGCACAGCTGTTGGTTGGGGTGCAAGCACACCTGTTGATGGTAATAGAGAAGCGTGATTGAGGTTCAGGTGTCACTGCTGCCTGAGATGCGGGCGCACGTGTCGAATAAGTTAAATAGGGCCTTGAGGTAGGGGGACGATGTGGTCCAGGTGCATCCCCAGAAGCATGTTCTGAGATAAGAGCGCAAAAGTCTCAGTATCACCACTTTTGAATTATACCAGGACTTTTGACCGTCTCTTTGTTTTCCCTTATCCTTAACTGATTGAGATCAACATGGTTAACTGTGAGAATACCCATTGAGTTAAGCAAGCGACCAAACAGCAATTGAGCAGGTGAATATCCATTGAAAAGCGGCATAAGACTGCTCTCCAATTGATATTTTTGGACATAATATCTTTGACCGTTCTGACTACTCTCTCTGCTTCTCCATTACTATGAGGAAACTTTGGTGAGCTGTGACATGTTTGATATCAAGTTTCTCCGTTAGTTGCTTGAAATGGTGAGAAACAAATTGTGGGCCGTTGACACTAAAAATAGTACTTGGCACGCCAAATAAGTAAAACAGATTTTCTAAAATGTCAACCACTGAAGATAATCCGATAGAATCTCTTACTCTTACGTAATTCGTGAACTGTGACAAATCTGCTATAATAATCTACATGTACAACAATCAGATACGTCCTCCTGTCCTTTTCAGCTAAATCTATAGCTAGCCACCACCAAAGGCGTTCTGGGGAGTTCCCTCCAGAGGTTCTTGGGAAATGTCTAAACTCTTTGCATGTCTTGCAAGACTTCACTATCTCCCGTATGCATGCTGTCATGCTTGGCTACCACACAATTTGTGCCGCTCTCCTAAAACGCTTGGTCTCACTCTGATGACCTTTATGTACATCTTCCAGTATTCTTGCTCTCTCTAAGCAAGGTACATAAACCCTATTTAGACAAAAAATAACGCCATCTACAGATGTCAAATACTCTCTTGCTGAGTAGAAAAGCTTGACGGCGCTGTCTATAAATCTAGATGGGGGCTAGCCATAACAGATATAACTTACTAAAAACATACTCAAATCATCCTCCAATAATGCCGCTTTCAATCTTTCCAGTCGTGGCTATAGGTAGGGAATGCAACAATTCCAAGTTTAGTTTGGAGTCTAAGCTGACTTCCGAGATTTGACACCCATCGGGGTTTCGAATAGGGGATCTGGACAAGGCATCGGCCAAGATCAATTTTTTACTGGGAGTATACTCCACGGAGTAGTTGAGTACCATCATTCGTAGTCTAAACCGCTGCAATCGAATGGGTAACTTCGAGAGCTCTTTAATGCCTAAAACAGAGACAAGAGGCTTGTGCTCTGTTTCAACACAGTGAATGACGTGCCTGCTAAGAAGTAGTGGAATTTTTCACTAGCCCAGCAAATAGCTAACGCCTCTTTCTCAATTTGTGCATATAGTTTTTTCTGCTGAGGATAAGGTCCTGGAAGCATAGGCAACTGTTTTCCACTTACCCTGAACCTCCTGAAGTAAGGCTACACCTAATCCATATGATGAAGCGTCAGCACTTACTCTGGTCTCAGCATGTAACTGAAATGGCAATGATATTGGCTTGGTTAACATAATGTTTTTGAGGCACTGAAATACTTTGGATTGGCTTTCCCTCAATTCTAGTCAAATTCATTACTCAGAAGTTGTCGCAACGCTGTAGACTTACTTGCCAGCTTCGGTGAGTAACTAACAGTGCCTAGATATTTACTATTCTAGTACTGTTAGTTACCCTATGCTTGCGGCTTCCGGGCTATATTTAGAACAACTAGACCACAACGCAATGTATAGGCATGTAGAATAACGCAATGATAGCCGCTGTATACAGTGTGGCCAGATGAAATACCGGACCTACCAATAAAGGCAGCTAGTTATTGCCAGCAAAAGTAAAGCCCAGAAAAATTCAAAAACTTGCACAAGTTATCCTACTGCTATATTAGTAAATCCTGTAAAATCATTTGTTCACTACTGTACTCTTTCTATGCAAACAGCTTGAATTGAACAATTTTCTCTATATGACATAAAGCACGCAGTTGCGTCTCCATAACAAAGTTGCGTTTGGATCAGCATTGAATAGCGCTAATGAGTCAAGCATGGGCAAGAGAACACAACTCTGCTTATAGTAGCACAAATGCAATAAACCTAAGTAAGAGATGCTGCTTTGGACATAGACATAAACCACATGTCATAACCCTTTTAAGCAATTCACCACGCCAAAGAATTGCGGTTACACAGCTCTGGAAAATTGAGTTTGGCAGCGGTCTTATCAGGGTCTGCTTCTGTGCCACTGCTACTAATCAAGTAGCTGAGAAACTTAATTTTATTTTTGTCAAATTCACATTTGTCTATATTTAATATCATACCTACCTTTTAAAGTTGGGTAAGTACTTTATGCAGCCGCTTGTTGTGCTCTTCAGTATTATCACCATATATAAGGATGCCTCCATCTGACAGACCACTCCCTCCAAGTCTACAAATATTTTCTGCATTTCCCTTTAGAAAATTTCAGCAGCTGAGCCAATGCCGAATGGGAGCCTCTTACAATAATAGCGGCCAAACGGTGTAATAAACGTTGTCAATTTCTGTCACTGGTCATGTACATGTTGCTTCATCTGCCAATACCCACAGTTTGCATCTAGTTTTGTGAAAACCTTGGCATTTCCAAGTGCACTTAGTTTCCTCAGATGTTGGCAGGGGATGATTCTCTCGTTGCCTGATTTCTTGGGAACCACTATACATATGCTCAATCTTGGTGATTACCCCCAGCTTCTCCATTCTTCTAAGTTCCTCCAACAGGGGCTGTTTTCGTGCAGCCGCAATTCTTCTTGGGGTAGACAGCACGAAAGGTCTTACATCTTGTCGCAGCCTTATGACCACCTTACTCTCCATTGATCTTAGACCTGTAAACAGTTTAGGAAAACAAGAAACCCAGTCCACCTATCCAAGAGCTCCAATTTCGCCAATAACTTGAATGAACCCCAGCTTTGAGATTGCCGGTTTACCCAGCAACGGGGTAGCTAGATTGTCCACAAAGTAATTGTCCTTTCATTTTCTTATCTCTATATTTTATAGGAACCGTCGCTTGACCGTAGCTATGTGTAATCTATGATTTCCCGCGCTGCGTAGAACGTTGTTAGCCGGTTCCAACTTATCTACTAGATATAGGAATTCTGATGGCAATGCAGTCACTAAGGCACCTGTGTACAATTTAAATTGTAGTTTTTGGTTTTTTATTTCTGAATTAATGTACCAAGCTCAGCTAGTCTCTTTTACATTGACTACGTTTAGTCATTCTGACTCTGACCCTAGATAAAGGCTCTTAAAATAGTGGATCTTCACCGGCTTCAATTTCTGCCGTGGAGTCATATTGGCAGGCTTTTGATTTAGCCCAGTGTCCTATCGCTTTACACACGTGACAAATTCATTGTCTTACCGGACAAATTTATTACAAAACCTGTAATTAGGGTGTGGTTTTCTGCAAGTTGTTTAAGGTGTGTTGTTTGTGTACTGAGCGGGAGGGCCAAGTCTTGAAGTGGAGGGTTGTGATTTTTTTTTAAGATGTCGAAGCTTGTGACCGCACATTGCGAGGAAACTGAAGGGCGTCTATGTTATCTCCGCCATTATGTTATTTTTTAATCTTGTTCATGATGGCTGGCATACTGCTTAGCTTTTAGAAAGCAATTGGCAAGATTTAGATTATCAATACCAGTAAGATATTCTCTTAGCTTTGGGTCAATGACACCTACTACAATTCTGTCCCTTACTAACTCATCCTTGGCTGCCCCATAGTCACAGTTGGCAGCCTGTGATCGCAGTTCTGTGATCAAATCTATTACCCTATTACCCATATTACCCTGTTTCATGTTGTTAAATTTCGCCTTTTCGTACATAACATTCTTGACAGGTTCAAAGTGCCGGTCAAACATTGCCACTACATTAACATAATATGTCTTTGTCCCTCATTTGTGGCATGAAATGTAAATTGGTCATATATCGGTGCACTGTCTGATCCCATGCAGAGAAGCAAATTTGCAATTTGCTCCTCTGACATTTCAGAGTGTTTCTTTGCAATTCGCAATATTGCAAATTGAGATTTAATTGTTTTCCAACCCATCACTAGAGATGGGGTAGCAAAGTTACGGTGTTGCACAAATCTGTCATCGTTTGAACTATCTCCCATAATTATAATAACAATTGCAATCAAACTGCGTTAAAGTTTGTAGAATGATTTTGAGCGAGCACTCTAGTTTAATTATAGAATAAGTAATAAATACTGCTACTGTAAATGTGTCAATTTAAGTCAATAGGCTACCCGATTAGAGTAAACACTCAGCAAAGTTCACAGTCAGTCAATTCGATCGAGTCATGCACTATCTACCGATCAAATCTTTGAACGCCGAGCGTAATAATTCAACAGTCACACGGTAGTGGTTCATTTACTATTCTGACACCATGTAGTGTACGGATAATTATTACCTGCGTAAGTAGTGGTGAGTCTAGAGGAAGCACGTCTACTCCGGTCTGTCTCTGGATATCAAGTGACCCCAGTGGCTTTCTAGGCTGTTCGGGCTATCTACTAAAGTGCACTGCAGGTTCCGGTATACAGCTTCCGGTATACTTCTACAGTTAGTTTATTCCTGTCTCCAACGTATGTCTGAGAAATATTTTGTTTGTTAGAGCAATAAAAGAGTAAAGTGAGTAAATATAAATTGAGTTGCTAATCAGTTACTCTGGTTAAAAATCAACTGTAACCTTTAAAATACCGAGTCTAGGAATTTAATACACAGATTTCTAAAACAGTACTTTCTTAGATCAATGTGGCACTTCAGCTAACAATATCTAGCAGTTTATCCGATGCAAACAGGGGTGTGCGATCAGTCGCGTACATACGTGAGCACCTCTGTTTCAAGCATTGTTCATATATGGCACTAATGAATGGAAAGTCAGTGAGCCATAGAGCCTGCTAGACTGATAACATTGTCCAGATCAGAGCAGCAGGTTTTACAAACAGGCCAAAAATAATACAGAAATGATAAATAAAAACACAGTGTATAAAACTCAAATAGCACTTGGTTCTGATTGGTCTAGATATTTTCAAAGCGTAAACCTTTTTCATAATGAAAAGGCGTTTGCAGGCCTTTTTCACGACTGCCTGTATATTTGCTTTAAAGTTCAGTTTGTTATCAACAACTGTGCCCAGGTATTTGAAAGAGTTCACCTGCTCGACTGCAGTGCCATCAATGACCAGATTATCACAAGTGGGGTTGTCCCTCATGTTACTGATGATGAGCTATTTAGTTTTGGTCACATTTAGGACTAGTTCATTAGATTGGAACCAGTCAAATGAGCTCAGTAGCCGCAGTCGGTAGTGTTGATGTCACATTTTTGCTGAGTAGCTCGAGTAGGATAGTATCGTCAACATACTTAAAGTAGTACAAGATTCAAAATAAAAGTATTCTAGTTAGTAAGTTCATATTTTGAGCTTCAAAACGATGTGTAACTTGACTTGGTTAAACATGTACAAATGGCTGTACTTGCACCTCAAAAACCGTTGAAATATACTGATTTTGTACAAGCTCAGGAAATTTTGCCAGAAATTTCCTGCTATTCATTGATGTCACTTGTCTGTTTAGTATGAATGAGCATCCACATAACTGAACAAAGAAATAAAGACAACCAATGAGAGAGTGTTAATTATAAATAGGTCAATTGCTACAGCTTTACTGTGCTGGGAATGCTCCTTACTAATAGTTTAGTTTATTGCGCTAGTGCGCATGACCAGTTGACCTATTAAAACAGAGTAAACAAGCCCTTGTTCATTGACAAATTTCAGCAAATCATCGGGACAAAAGTGGAATCCCCTTCACCCATTAATAGTTGAAGAATTAAGCTATGCACATATTGCATGAATACTAAATATAGACCGATGATTAATAGTAATTTGCATTAGAACAACCAGTGTTTGCGCGGCTCATAGAACTAGGAGTCAACGTGCCGCTTGGTCGCACTAGTGATAACCTGAACAAGTGACGTCACTTATTCACCTATTGTTGAATCGCTGAGCGTTTTTGGCAATATACAAACTTTACAGTCTGATTGCTGCACTGAAGTAAATAAAGTAAATATAATCAAGTTGCATATCACCCTGAAGCTAAAAGTGTTACCTAGCTGACTAGAATGGTCAAATTCTCCAATGTTGAATACTTTAACAAGATGATATGAGCCGTACGCAGGGATAGGCATGACTTGAATATATAGCGAAAACAGCACAGGACTTAATACATACCCTTGTGGTCTCTTCTTCTTTCATGGAGATTCTGTAGTCCCAGCTCAGTTTTGGCTTCAATCATGCTCTCTTCCTCTGAGGTTGCTTATGCAGCGCACAGCCCTATTTTGCACCTATTCCAGCAATCCTATCTGGCATTTTTGTGTAGGATTCCATACACAGTCAGCGTACTCCATCACAGGGCAACAGAGGCTAGTGAAGGCTAAGAGTTTTTTTATGTGGGACGCCATGTAGAATATGTTTGATCATGCCAAGTACTTTGCTGGCCTTGGTAGATTTGTTTGTGCTATGTTTGTCAAATCTCAGGTCTTCTTGCATTGTTACTCCAAGATATATACATGGAGTTTCACCGCTCCAAGCGAGCTGTGTTTCTAAGCTTGTATGTTGGCTTGTGGGACTGGCTTCCGAAAGCAATGACATGGCATTTAGTCTCATTGAAAAGCATCTTCCAATCAGTTGACCACTTGTGAAGAGCATTTATGTTCGTTTGGAACAGTTGTGCACCTGTAGGGTTGTTTACCTTTTGGTAGACTAAGGTGTCGTCTGCATACAGGCTCACTTTACAGTTGACGGCAGCGGGTAGGTCGTAAATATATATCAGGGAAAGCCTGCTACCCAGGACGGAGCTGAGCTGAGGGTCAACTTCTGGGATTTCTCTTAGTTTCCTGAGTAGGAGAGCATGAGAGACCTTGTCAAATGCTTTCTTAAAGTCTAGCATCACTGCAGGTGTAGCAAGTAGTAATATGCAATGGTAGTAATGCAGGTCATTGTAAGTAGCGCATAATTGGGTCTCGTATGACATACTCCCCCGGAATCCATGTTGTCGCGTGTGCAGGTAGTCATTTAGTTTCTGGTTGAGATAGTGTAGGATAATATGGTCTAGCATCTTACAGGATATACATTTGCGAGAAATAGGCCTGTAATTGGCAGTAGAGTCAGTTTCTCCTCCCTTGTGTACGAGTGTGACATAGGCCGGTTTCCATTGTGTTGGTCGCTTGCCTTTGTTTGGTGATGCACGATATATTTGTTTGAGACACTTGGCAGTCATCACAGCATCCACCGGTAAGTCGGGTTCTCTTATTCAATCACCAGGCGACTTTCCATTCTTTAGCCCATTGATAAGAACAACGACGCCGTCCTCAAATATTTCAATCTCTTCGGCTGTTAGCTTCATGGTCGCATTAGTGTTTTGCTTCTGTCTGAGATATTTGAAGAAAGGCTTAGAGTTGCCTCTTTCTAGAGGTCTGCAGATCTTTTCATTCAGGTGCTCTCTCTTTTTCTTTCTGCATTCATTTTTTGTTTCACGTCTCTCTTTCTTATGCTTCTGGAGGTAGAAGTCATCACCAGTGCTTCAATACTTCATTGCTTAACCGACAGCTTTTTCAACTCTCTGTTCATCCATTCTGGCCATCTTTGATCTTTCTTGGGAAGTTTTTAGTAGGGATGCACTTTCTCTGAACATTCTCGAGCTCCCATGTGAACAGATTCCGCGTGTCATTAGGGTCCTCCATCTTTTTTAGTTTATAAGCACTTCGTGCTTGGTCTGCGACGCAAGCTTCATTGTAAAATTTTACTCGCTTCACTCGCATGAAATGATGGCTTGTGCTCATGTACTGTGGTCACGCATGTGTATGAACTCTGTTGGTGCAGACCGTGTTACAGTGACCTCATGTGGAGCTGCATTTCCTTGCATTAGGAAAACAACTCCAAGAACATTGTTCGAGTTCCAACACTAATATAGTCGGTGGGGTGGGTCGGGTACCCACCCTGCCCTGGGTTGTAGCGGAGGGCCTAGGGCTATGGACCCTCCCTGGCAGCGATGTCGGTGGACCCGGTCCCAAGGTTATAGCACCACCCGGAGCTGAGATCCTAACCGGCAGCATTGCAGCAGATATTAATCACAGGTCCAGGAGAATAATTGATGCCGGCATTGCCCAAGTTCCAACCCCCATTCGGGTCAAGCACCCACCCCACCCTAGGTCGGGTTTGAGAATCCAGGGCTAGAGACCCACCCCGACAGTGACGCAGGGGCACCCGGTCCCAAGGTCCTAGCACCACCTAGAGCTGAGATGCTGACCAGCAGCATTGCAACATACATGAGTCGACCCGATTTTCGACCCCAAATCTGATTGGAGGACAGTAGATCCTTTCGTCTTTTGCTATATGTTCACAGAGTCGCCAGCGCTTCTCTATAGGGAGCACTTTTCACTTCCCAATATAGTTTGACATCTTTTGCATCTTTTGTGACATTCTCTTTAATCACCTGGTTTATCTTTGCTGTGATGATGTAGTGGTCACTAATACCGGTGAGATCACTTCAATGTTACCTATCATTGTGGACCTGTTTGTGCAGATAATATCTGGGATATTGCCCTGGATATGTGTTGGTTGAAGTACTAACTGTTGCAGTCGGTTTTCGTGCAGGATGAAGAGAAAATATTGATGCATCTGCTTGTATTTCGCCCTTTTTTTTAGTGTATGTCTCCCAGTTGATATCAGGCAGATTGAAGTCGCCCAACAGTATTATGTCATAGTTGCGGAATTTGGTAATAATGTCTTCGATAATTCTTCTAATTTCTGCGGGGTTTTGTAGATACACATGCGGTCTATGGTAACAACACATGATGAGCCCTCTATCTATATTCACACCAACTATCTCTTCAGAGTGTCAAGGTGTAGAGGCGTTGGGTTCAGGGAGCAGTTTATTGCAATGAGAACACTTCCTCCATGTTTATTTGGTTGTCTTCTAAATACAGCTTTAGTAAAACTTCAATAAGCAATAATCTTTATCTCTCCAGATAAATAATTTTTATTGGATGCTATAGCTATGACGTAATAAGCGCCAACGCTGTGCACATGTAGGCCGAAATTGCACGCGGTTGTGGTTATGCACTGTTTAGAAATGACAAAACACATTATGATTCAATGAAGTTGTCTACTCGCTCAACGTCAGCGACTCATGTGCTTATCTTTCTAAACCGAGGAGAAAATCTAACACAAAATTCTTGTAGACGAACCTCCTTCCCCTCTTACTCGTTGCTCAGCCGAATAACTCTTAACTTTTTCATTAAAACACCCTCGAGTTGCATTTACTAATAGTAATAATGTTGTCTATATGGTTTTCAGAAGATAGCTTGTCATCGATGTAAACTCTTCAAAACTTTTGTTGTTACTTGGTAGAAGATTATAGCCATCTTTTCTATCAGTATAAGTATAACTGAGTGCAGTCTGTCAGATGCTTTAGAGAAGTCAAAAGCTGCACTCTCTGAATTGGACTTGCTTCTTGTCAAGTTCTGCTGTGAAACCGTCTAATAGACAGATCAGCACATCAACTGTGTCAATGTGTTGTTGACAAGCAAATTCAAATTGGTCGAATATTTTTTCTAGGAGCGTTCTCATTTTGTTTATAATAACCTGTTAAGCTTTTTTCCCAAAGATGAAATAGTAAAGATATGAGTCGATAGTCTTTCAATTTTGTGGGACATGATGTTTTAGGAACCGTCTGTATTTGAGCGCGCTTCCATTCATTAGGGTAGGTAGTTGTTGTTAGCATAGTGTTGATTACAATACATATGTGTAATGAATACATATTACCTTCTTTTCTCTCAGTTGACGTCCATCCAGGGAAATCTTCATGAGATGTAAATAAGTCATAATAATATAAAACTTAAAGTAAGCAAAATAAACTTAAAATATTAATTTAATTACAATAAGAAGTAGAATAGAGAATAACAATATTGGATGTAAAGTAAAAATAAATAAATTACTAACTTCTTGTCTCTTGTTTTTAAACACATAGCCTACTGCAGTACTTAGTACACCTCTATTAATTAATAATTAATCATTTAGAATTGAATAAGCAAATGGAGCTGATGTCGTTCATCCAGCATAACTTTTGAAAATAAAGTATTTTCTGTAAAAACTCAACTAGTGCGGGTGTAGCGAAAAAAAAAACATTAGGATATTATATCAGGCAGGCGGAAATATATATTGCTGTGAAGGTCTTTGGTTGCTTAGTAATTGAAGTTTGGCAAAACACCCAAACCGGAATTAGTATGGGCTAACATAGCAAACAGTGTATTTTCAGGACAGGGGCAGTAGAAATAGTAGAAATAGAAAGTAGAAATAGAGATTTTTGGAGCGAGACTGGTATTTAGTGAATTTCGACTAATACATCTACCTTGATGAATAGACGAGGGAGTAGGTTTACTAGGGTATAAAACCCTCATAAATACAGAATACCAAAGGTTTATTGAAAAGTCCGAGAGGGGTGCCTCGGTGTTTTGGGAAGTGTGCAAATACTGAATGATGAGAATCATAAGACCTATTTCCTGAAACTGTGCAGCTGACCTGGTGAAATATTGTTCTCTTTCGAATATACATGGAGAGTTACATATCCCCCTCTATTAGTATATAAAAAGTCTTTCCTTATAAAATCTGATGACAATGGTCTGATATAGGCCCTGACACTGCTTTTACTATAAACAATGATCCCGAATGACGGATAATTTATTGGGTATAATAGTCTAATTATTAACCTACACACATTGTACATAAGTTTTATTCTCCGTCTTCTGACAGATGTTTCACCACTAGTATAGATTTGCCGCTCTCTAAATAAATGTCCAATAGTAAAGATCCACTAAACAGATAATTATTCAACTTTGGAAGTTAAATGGTCCCTTCACTTGACTATCTATGAAATGTAAAGATGTCTCCATTGTTTCTGCTATTATAGTATTCTCTACTTGGTTGGCTCGTTGTAAATATTTGGTAATATGGTTACAGGTGGTGTGCTGCAAGCATGTCAATACCACCAACATCACAGGAGAGTGGATTCTACAGTGTTCCCAGGTAATACTATGATGAGCTGGTAGTGATATGTTAGCTTAGTGGAGTTATATTCTCTTACTTCTGTGGTATTCCATCACTATATTATGTTGGTTATCATAATTATATTATAGGTATTCATTTACATGTGTAGGCCTGTAATATACAGTAAAGCAAGATTAAAATAAGTATCCAGCAGATTGAGGGAGTGAGTGTATAGTTAGTTATCTTCTCTTGATTCTAAATTTTTTAAGGTTTTTACACTAATAAGGGATGTGTCATGTGAAGTCCAGTTGACTCGTCATTGACAGACTGCGTAAACCGATACAAGGTTGAAAGAATATTATATCTAAGCCATTTTGTTTTTGGAATTATCTTTCTTTTCTCTAGCTGAGTCTAGCAGTATTGGTTTCATTCTTTACATTTAGAGAATGATTAGAAGAAACTAAATAGGTATAGGCTAGGACTATCAGTCATCATGTAACACTGTCTATGTAAAAATTCAACATATTATCTGTGTTGTACTGATGTTCAAGTGTAGATAACTCCAACTCTTCTATGATATTATAATAATAGTTGTAGTTGTGGGCTGCATAAGAATTGCAACCTGCACAACCATTCTGGTAGCTAACATTGCACACTCGTATACTGGTAGCTAACACTGCACACTCATAATACTGGTAGCTAACACTGCGCACTCACATACTGAAGGTGCATTTATTGTTTCTTGCTTTTCTTTTAGCACTTCCTCTATCAATCCATATGGAGGTAAGTAAACATGTCTATGTTACTAGTTACATTACGATACTCTGTTATCTGCTGAATTAGTAGTTGACAGTATAGCCTATACTTACCATTGGCTGACAGTATTAGGGTGTTAATTACATAGACTGGTCATGCCCCCACTGTTTCTATGCCGACCCAAACTATGGACATTGAAAAGGTAATATTTAGTTGAACTGGTAGGTTAAGATGGAAGCTGAGCATTATATAAAGAAGGGTCTGTAACTCTCTCAAGTACAGCTTGTGCTCTTATAGTTGTTCTGGTTATAACAGTTTAGTAACAGTAGCTGGTATTGACTGTGATTTATGGTAGAAATTGACTTATGCATGGTCTCTATCATCTCATCTTGATCAATGTGCATATGCAATGTATATGTATATATATAATGCACATGTGCACGTGTATATACAATGTATTTTGTGTATGTACATGTACATTGTATATATATGTATGTCCATGTACATATGGTGGTCAGCCGAAGAATTCATTGATTATTGATGGAAGCTGGTTGATTTGTAGATGGTGGTCAAGATGACAGTCAGCTAGTGGATGGTCTGAATGGTGGAGATAACACTGATGACTTGTGTATTGCTGAGGATCTGGTGACCATCCCAGATGCCTCCTCTACATCTTCAGGTTTGTCTACTCTCCCATCAGCTCTGTGTACTAATGATAGACCATTGACCTATCCTAGGCTACTCATAGCTATAAGCCGTCAGTAAGGTGCTGCTGCAGTAATTAACATCTACTATATACGTGATAAGAAACGTCTCTATATATTGAGGTTAAGTTTGGGGTAAGAGCTGACAACTTACAAAATGAAGAGAAGACAACTCTCATTTTCTGAAGTTTTGCAAAGTATTTGCTACATTATAACATATACCAAGGTTTTTATTACATATTTAGTGAATGTTGATGTCTCACGGCTGGGGTCAATGGGGAGAATCTCAACTGGTTAAACAGGAGCTAGCAACTCCCAGCTGGGGACACATTTGCATGAAAATGTATTGTCTTGAAAGAGTCATGGATGAGTCATTAGTGGTATAGGAAATAGGACCACACCGCTGTCACCAGGAGATGATATCAAACTTGAAGAGCAGCATTATGTGATTAAATATTTGATGTTAGGAAGGCTTGAGTGAACTTTGCTGTATTTTTTAGAAAGGATTGCTACGCTGGAGAAAGAGCTAAAAGATTCACAAGGTGCGCCATACATATCATATTGTACATTACATACCTGCCATACAACATACATGTGCATACCTGCCATACACATACTTGTACATACTTGTGATAAAACCAAGTAGGCTATTTACTGTTTGTTGATTAGCATATACGTAGTCAGTCGGTGACTATACCCTACATTCACTGCATCCTCTATTTCAGCCAAGAATCTTTTCTTGATGGATGAGAATGAGAAGCTACGATCTGGTATGTCAGTTTATCTCCTCCTGTCCCTAGACTAGACACCATTCAAGGTTTGATTGCAGTGATGCAGTAGTAGTGCTGTCTGGCTCTGCAGCTCGTATGTGTGTGTATATTGGACAGAGTGCATGTGTTTGTATAGACTATACTGGTAGAAGCTTCCCCTGTTCTATTGCACGCTACATGTACTTGTTGTAGACTACGAAATGTTACATCGAGGGGAGGCAGAGCTTGAAGGTGAGTGTTAGTTACATATATATTATACAGTACAGTGTATATGTATATTGTATGCAGGATATTGTGCTCCTGTGTAGTGCATGTACATGTATGTACATAGTGTCAGCTCGCATTGTGTGTAGGTGTACATGTACAATGGACAAAAGAACATGGTACATGGTACACCATATCATTCTAAATATCGATTTTGATGCACATTTGTTTAATTTTTTAGCTGATCTTTTGACCAAAGTAGAGAATATGTTGAAGGACTTTGGGAAAGGTATGTGCACTTATCATAGTAAGACCTGTTAGACTACAGTGGTTGTGGTGGTGGTAAATGGTGCAGAACTGAGAGTGTACTAAATTTATTACACTTTTGAATGTAGTGGTGTGATTGAACTAGTTAGTTAAATTACGCTGCTACAAGATAGGCTTATTCCGGTCACGGAGGTATATGCATTTAAAATGATGTGACTGGTTAGTGCCATGTGACCGGTTTGTGTCATGTGACCGGTTAATGTCATGTAACCGGTAATTCTCATGTAAATTGGTTAGCAGTACCATGATGTACATGATTAGGTAAAGTTGACCCAACATGCTGACAAACAAGTACAAGTAGTACTAGGTGCTTGCTGGTGTGTATGTATAAACAGTTTATGTTTTACACAGAATGTGCTACGAAGAGGAACTCTGGGATAGCCGACTTACAGAGGCAGATTGATGGTATCAAATATCAGATTCAATGTATGTACATTGTACATATACATTATATATAACAGTGTACATTTATAGTATACTATCGTTAGTGCTAATAAATCTATGAAGTTTGGATTGCTTGTACAGTGTACACAAACATATACATAATGTAAATATGATAATATGAATTATTTGTTAAAATCTTGTTGAACAGGTTTGTTTGATGAAACAAGACAGAGAGACAGCCATGTGACTGAGCAAAAGATTCAGAACATACAATGTAAGATATACACATACATACATGTACTTACACTTATACACATACATACTTACACTTATACACATACATACTTACACTTATTAATACACATACATACTTACACTTATACACATACATACTTACACTTATTAATACACGTACATACTTACACTTATACATGTACATACTTACACTTATACACGTACATACTTACACTTATACACATACATACTTACACTTATACACGTACATACTTACACTTATACACATACATACTTACACTTATACACGTACATACTTACACTTATTAATACATGTACATACTTACACTTATTAATACATGTACTTACTTACACTTATACATGTACAGTACATACTTATACTTATAGTTATACATGTACATGTACAGTACATACTTATACTTATAGTTATACATGTACATGTACAGTACATACTTATACTTACACTTATACATGTACATGTACAGTACATACTTATACTTATAGTTACACATGTACATACTTGCAAAGCTTGTACCTTTTTCAGTTACCGATGTTTGCAATGGTTTAATTGATGAATAAATTCTGAAATGATCAATGTTTAATTAGTTTCTAGTCATGTCTCCCTATTGGTTGTATTGTCTATACAATCCGTTAAAATACTTAATTTGATTAATTTTATAATTCTACGGATTTTCCTCACAATAATACCTTATACAGGTCAGTATTATTACACAGAGGGACTAGTATAAGAGTATAATAGTATAACATGACTGTGTGGTATAAGAGTATAATAGTATAACATGACTGTGTGGTATAAGAGTATAATAGTATAACATGGCTGTGTGGTATAATAGTATAATAGTATAACATGACTGTGTGGTATAAGAGTATAATAGTATAACATGACTGTGTGGTATAAGAGTATAATAGTATAACATGACTGTGTGGTATAAGAGTATAATAGTATAACATGACTGTGTGGTATAAGAGTATAATAGTATAACATGGCTGTGTGGTATAATAGTATAATAGTATAACATGACTGTGTGGTATAAGAGTATAATAGTATAACATGACTGTGTGGTATAAGAGTATAATAGTATAACATGACTGTGTGGTATAAGAGTATAATAGTATAACATGGCTGTGTGGTATAATAGTATAATAGTATAACATGACTGTGTGGTATAAGAGTATAATAGTATAACATGACTGTGTGGTATAAGAGTATAATAGTATAACATGACTGTGTGGTATAAGAGTATAATAGTATAACATGACTGTGTGGTATAAGAGTATAATAGTATAACATGGCTGTGTGGTATAATAGTATAATAGTATAACATGACTGTGTGGTATAAGAGTATAATAGTATAACATGACTGTGTGGTATAAGAGTATAATAGTATAACATGACTGTGTGGTATAAGAGTATAATAGTATAACATGACTGTGTGGTATAAGAGTATAATAGTATAACATGACTGTGTGGTATAAGAGTATAATAGTATAACATGACTGTGTGGTATAAGAGTATAATAGTATAACATGGCTGTGTGGTATAAGAGTATAATAGTATAACATGACTGTGTGGTATAATAGTATAATAGTATAACATGACTGTGTGGTATAAGAGTATAATAGTATAACATGACTGTGTGGTATAAGAGTATAATAGTATAACATGACTGTGTGGTATAAGAGTATAATAGTATAACATGGCTGTGTGGTATAAGAGTATAATAGTATAACATGGCTGTGTGGTATAAGAGTATAATAGTATAACATGACTGTGTGGTATAAGAGTATAATAGTATAACATGACTGTGTGGTATAAGAGTATAATAGTATACCATGACTGGGTGGTATAAGAGTATAATAGTATAACATGACTGTGTGGTATAATAGTATAATAGTATAACATGACTGTGTGGTATAAGAGTATAATAGTATAACATGGCTGTGTGGTATAATAGTATAACATGACTGTGTGGTATAAGAGTATAATAGTATAACATGACTGTGTGGTATAAGAGTATAATAGTATAACATGACTGTGTGGTATAAGAGTATAATAGTATAACATGACTGTGTGGTATAATAGTATAATAGTATAACATGACTGTATTTAACAGGTGGATTGGCCAGTCAGTTTAATATGATGAAACAGACACTTGAAGGTGGGTGGATACTCTGCTGTATATATAGTATTTGGTTATACAGTAATATGTACAGTATATCTGTATATACATATACATTGTATTACTCAATCCGCATACAGTGTGCTGTTTCGGTGTTTGGCACCACATCAGTACAGCTCAGAGATATACCTAGGAGCACACTTTGGCAACACTGTATATTTACAGCAAGTATACTGATTCATGTATGTATAGATGTAATAGATACATTTATGTATGCCTATGTCTATATACATGTATTCCAAAGGTTAAATCCTACAAACTACAATACATAGAGCATAACTGAGTTGGTAATCTGAATAATCCCATATATTTTCTTGTGTCAAATTCTCGTCAGATATAACAAGATTCTTATAATTTATTAGCAGTGTCCAGTATTGTATGATATGTGAGGGCAGTGGTATCATACTCCAACCTTGGTCAACATACTTGTAGTATTATAGATGTACATGTGGTGCATACTATCAGTTTGTATGTAGTTATTATGTACTGAGTGTGCCCCTACATTGTCTGTGTTGTAGATCACAGCAGTAGGTGTGAGTCGGTAGCCAGGGAGCTGGAGGCTGAGTTCAAAAGTGAGATATTTTAATAATCTGTCTTCTTCCATGTTTATATCCTATTAGCTCCTTATCTAGATAGTTACATGGATGAAATAAATATACACTCTGCGCACAATGTCTGTAGATGCTGGTCTTTTGTCTAAATTTGGTCGCAAAATTCCCATTTAAAAAAATCTGTGGTTGCAGAACTTGAAAAAAGTTGGACGCTTTTTTCAGTTAGAAGTATCAGCGTGTGAAAGTGTTTCAAATTTCTCAGTTGTTGATCAGAGTAAAACCGGTGAATGTAGTGATTGTTATACATGTGTTATAGTCCTGCAGTCCTACAGTGTATATGTTGGGATATATTGAATGTGTGTGTGCTGTTCTTTCTCTTTACAGGGGTTATGGGAAACATGAAGGGTTGGGTCCTACAGAATAACCAGCGGTATAAAAACATTCACGATGTACAGGTTCAACATCGAGGTTGGTGCATCTAGTATTAGAGGATGTACATTTGTAGTTGTACATGTACATAATATATTATATGTATAATGTAGTATGTACGTATAATGTAGTATGTACGTATAATGTAGTATGTACGTATAATGTAGTATGTACGTATAATGTAGTATGTACGTATAATGTAGTATGTACGTATAATGTAGTATGTACGTATAATGTAGTATGTACGTATAATGTAGTATGTACGTATAATGTAGTATGTACGTATAATGTAGTATGTACGTATAAGGTAGTATGTACGTATAATGTAGTATGTACGTATAATGTAGTATGTACGTATAATGTAGTATGTACGTATAATATAGTATGTACGTATAATGTAGTATGTACGTATAATGTAGTATGTACGTATAATGTAGTATGTACGTATAATGTAGTATGTACGTATAATGTAGTATGTACGTATAATGTAGTATGTACGTATAATGTAGTATGTACGTATAAGGTAGTATGTATGTATAATGTAGTATGTACGTATAATGTAGTATGTACGTATAATGTAGTATGTACGTATAATATAGTATGTACGTATAATGTAGTATGTACGTATAATATAGTATGTACGTATAATGTAGTATGTACGTATAATGTAGTATGTACGTATAATGTAGTATGTACGTATAATGTAGTATGTACGTATAATGTAGTATGTATGTATAATGTACAGTAGTATGTATGTATAATGTAGTATGTACGTATAATGTAGTATGTACGTATAATGTAGTATGTACGTATAATGTAGTATGGCGTAGACCTCCATTATATATACAAACATAAAATTGATATAAAAGCAATGCTCCACCAGATGGCGTGTCATTTTAGTTTTGTACGGTTTTCACTCAAAGACTAACGTGTTGATATTTAATTAAAAATCTGAACTGTCAAAGCATCCTGTCATGTAGCAACGTTTGGATTATACACGTTCCACTGTAATACTATCATGCCGTCATATTATCATCATGTCGTATTTTAGTTCTGCTCAACCGTCACTCGAACCAACATAGCGATGCCGTTACCAAACAGACTGAAACTGAAGCAAGTATCAGACGTCTGCAGCAAGGTCAGTATTACTGTTTCAACCAATCAACTACATGCGATTTATACTACAGTTATACTACAGGTGTACTACAGGTATACTACAGGTATACTACAGGTATACTACAGGTATACTACTGTAGGTATACTACTGTAGGTATATTATCTGCAGTGTGTTTATTATTCATTACAGATGTGGATACAAATACAACTGTGCAAAGAGAACTCGGTGGTGAGCAATTTTATGTGTCTTTTGCTTGTCGTTTTCTCATTTTAATAACATAATTTCACCTGCACCTTAAAATTGTGAATTCACCACTAATTGTCTTATTTTGACCACTACTGCATGGCTTGTTTAGCTGTGTGTCATACTTGACTTTAATATTTTTCAATATGTCCACAGTCATGGTGATGGTTGTGCCGTGTTATTGTATGAGTGTTTGATAATTGTTAGCATGTCGTTACAGATAGGGTGGACCAACTGGAGAACCAGATGCATCAAATCGTTCACGTTCATGGTTTAAGAGGTCAAGTGGCAAGGGCTGACAACTCAGCAGGTAGGAGTAATATATATCTGCAATATTAACAACTGACTATCCTACTATACCATTACTATTATATTTCTTTATGAAAATTTAAGCATATTGGAGCTTTGTGTAAGAAGTGTGAAGCTGAATGAATTATCAATCCTTTTCACAACTTGCCCACAAACTGCCATATATGGTAGAATATTATCAGATTCTCTCAAGTATGTGTTCATCTTGACCTGGTCTTATATGAAGAATATTACCTGAGCATTTACTGTGTGTGGTTGTCTTTTAGTCACATGACAGCTGATGGTAAATAACTACATGTGATACACTTTGTGTAGTTTTTCATCCAATCACATCCCACACAGCTCGTATTACCTCTCACTCCTACCATGTTACTGTATGTATCTTCTTTCAGTAATGATCACATGTAGGTAAGATGAGCCTCCAAATGGAGTCATAATTATTATTTGAATTTACTCCAAATTGAAATTTCTGTGTTGAAGAGATTGTTTTGGAGTCATCCTACCTTTGTCTCTATAACCTGTGTAATGTAACTGGTGTGTACTGGTAACACATAAATAGAATCTGGTATAATAGCCTAGTATTCTGTATCACTTAGTCATTCACCTGTCTGAATTCACTCTGCCATGCGTTTCAGTACACAGAACCCACAGAATAGAAGCATTTGTAAGCAACGTGTGTATGTGTGTGTATATACATGTAAATGTACACAAGTGGATGTGTATGCACGTTGTTATATATGTTTAGTGTATGTACATATGTATAACCACGTGTGTGTTTATGTAGATACACAAGTGTATGTACATGTGTATAGTGTAGTGTCACTCACTACTGTATGTTGTCTATGTTTGGTATGTAATCCAGTTTACAAATAATCTGAGTTGGAATGGAATGCTACATCTTATGTATATATTATTATAATTATAACCAATACCAGATTCAGGATGATACGATTATAACTGTATGCCAGTTATTCACTATTAATGGTTCTGCTCTGATATTTCAATCATTACCTGAACTCTCTGCCACAATACAAAAATTCATATTCATAGAGTAGTGAGTGGGTGGCCGTGAAGTTGGTAGCTTATATGTAATGAGAGTTATCACCTCTTTGTTTTCTCTCTAATGTGTTGAACTGTGAATGAGTCTCAAACAGCCTAGTCTCTCAACTTTCTCATTTCTAAAAACAGCTGCTCTGTGTTCACTGGTCTGTCCTCTGTCCTCATGTTCCAACGCAGAATTTATTTGTTTCTACATGTGTATATTACATGGTGGTCGTTGGGACTGTTCTACACTGTATCTCTTATAATAACACTCACTGCAGTATGCTACTCCATTACAATATTATTCCTACAACAATACAATGTACATGTATATTCACCAGATATCAGATAGTACAATGTACATGTATATTCACCAGATGTCAGATAGTACAATGTGCATGTATATTCACCAGATGTCAGATAGTAGAATTAAGGTAGTCAGTGTCAAAATAAAATTAGATACGAAAAGTTACTACTGTTCCCCAAAGTAGTCATCTTATACACTACTAAACCTTCACTTTCACTTTCATATTTGTTGTTGTAGAGAATAGAGCACAGGAGCTGCCCGCTCTGGATTTAATAGGTGAGTGTGCTGACTCAGGTATGTAGATGGTAACTGGTAACGGCAACCCTTCCACTTGATCAGCTCAATACTAACAAATCTCCGTACCATCATCTGGGTATTTGGGGTTGATACTAAATTTTTTCCTTAATTACATCAAAGTCTGTTATTGTAACAGACTTTAGTAAATGCACTATCTAATACTAATACTAATACTCATATACATTGTATTACTCAATATGCATACAGTGTACTCTTTCTGTACAGCTCAGAGATATACCTGGGAGCACTCCTTAGCAATACTGTATATTTACAGCAAAGCGTATTTAAAAAGTTGTGAAATACACTGAACCAGACTTCTCAAGCTGCCAGAGGCATACATGTATATTATGTATTGGGTAGGATAATGAAACTGATATCTGCTATTGTTCTGTACAAATGATTACATTGCTAGTCTATGGTCAATTCGCAGCACCTGTACCTCCTGATGACATGGAAGGTATCAATGCTGAAGACGAACAAAATGGCTGAGAATGGGAGTGACACAGGCATACAGATATCTACAAGTAAGTGGGCCTATGCTGGCGTGGCGAGCTGTATTATCTAAACTACTGATCCATATCCAGATGTGCATTGTGTGTGATGTACAGAGATATTATAGTTGCAGTTGTAACACCAGACCATTTTAGTGGCATTGCTGTTCATTTGAAGATGTTTGTGTGGGGAAGAAGTTTTACCATATAAAGTAGTACTACACTGTAGATGTATTTTTTGATGTTTTTATTCCTGGTATTCCAATACTTAGCACTCAATTTTGTTTTGTAGACAAGATGGATGAAGTCTTACTGCTGTCTTACAAAAAAATCAGCTGCTAGTATCACAGGTTCAGGATTTCTAACTTAGAAAAAATCTGTAAAAAGAACTAAATTATTATTCTCTCTTTTCATTCACGAAATGATATGAAGGACAGATGAAGGTCAGATGATTCTTTCTCTCTAACCATGGTGTGATTTAGAGGGAAGTACTAATATGGACTGTAAATCTAACGATAGGTCAATTGTACTTCTACTATGACAATAATTATTATAAGCATGTAATGGTATCTGACCCAGGCTACTATTTTCTGTAAAGAATTTCAGTGTTGGAGTTATCCATACCATGCAGGTATTGAACTAGTACTGGCTCTAAGTCTGGTGTCTGTACCTCCAAGTAATACTCCTATTTTTAGGAAATACTCTATTATATTACATAATATATGGTTATTTATTACTTAATTATGATATTTATACTACACCATCTATAAATACCTACTCTATAATAATCTTATGCTATGTGATGAGATGTTTGAAATGAAATCCTGTAATTCAACTAGCAGAATTTTGAACAACAATTGAGCAACTTGGTGTATAGTTTCATAACTTCTAATACCATATAATGTAATACAATTTATAATAGGCGTTGTTATTATAGATATATATATTATATATATATTATGTACATCTTTGTAGCAGCTAGTTGGTAATAGATGAAAGGTTGTCTCCAGTTGGCAGTTTTATTTCTAGACCTTGGGCTAGGATAGCATGGTTTGGAGCTCCAATAACAGTAATTACAATGTGAAATGTAACCCATATAATATTACAATTTATAATGTGTTACTAATACCATAATACTATATATTATATTACATGTATGTGGGGTGCTGTAGATACAGCAGCATGAATATACATTCTACTAATAAAAGGAGACTATGCTAGTTCAGCCAAAATACAGATAATAATATCACACTGCAATGGGCTGCGTCTCTCAAAACATCATATTATTATAATAAGGGTGTCCCAAAGGGAGGCAGGCTATTCCCTGTCAACTCTTGTCTAATAATATTTTAATATCAACAGCATCAACTATAACTCTCTTTCAAAAAATTTAAAAAATCAGAACAATAGAAAAGTAAGCCATTACACCAGCAAGTATGTGGACCAAATACAGAACATGTATTTTCTAAATTCAGTGGGTGTTGCATTGTTTGTTGTGGTTACAAAATAATTTACTGAAAAAATTATTGACAGAGAATATAAATAAATAAAAGGTGTGGTTGGGTAGGTCAAGGCTCCTCACAAGGAAGGGGCGGATCTGTCATTGACATTGGTAGCCTTCTTGAGTTTCACACCACCGTGTATCTGTGATAAGAGATTGTCTCTGGGAGGCGAGTCTTTAGCCCTATTGCTCCTCAAACTATCAATTGCTGCAGCAGAGGGGCGGTTACCGGAGGGTGGTGGAGGTGCCCCTTTGTCAGCTGGTCCACCCAAAGTTGAATTTAACTGAGCTAGAAAGTTAGTGTTCAGTTTACCTGCTTTTTTGGCTAAGGTGGGCGGTGGTACTGACCCTTTAGAGTTGGATCTTGGAGACTTGGCTGCTGCATGTTGCCAAGGAGCCGAGTTATTTGTATTGTTAGATTGGGTCAAGGTGACATTCTGCACTTGTTGATCTGCTGTAGAGTGTTGGGCTGGAGGTGGGCAGTGAGTTAGTGTAGTCTGTTGGTGTGCACTGGCTACTGGGTGGTGTGCACTGGCTACAGGGTGGTGTGCACTGGCTACTGGGTGGTGTGCACTGGTTACAGGGTGGTGTGCACTGGTTACAGGGTGGTGTGCACTGGCTACAGGGTGGTGTGCACTGGCTACTGGGTGGTGTGCACTGGCGACAGGGTGCGGTGGACATAAGACCTGACTGGTGAGATATGCGGGTGCCGGAGAGTCTGGTAGAGGTGGCGGAAGATCGTTTATATTGAATGAAACTCGACTGTCCATGTTCATACTCATGTCAAGGCCAAACTCCTCAGGTGGGGGAGGCAACCCCGACATATCTATTGGGTGACATAGCATTGGCACAGCATACGGATCTGAAACAAACAGGATAAGAGTATAATAGTACACAGGCTATACCTACATTGTCTGTCTGTGCTTAGAGCTAAGAGGCCACGCGTAATTGGTGGTGTTAGCAAGGGCAGACAACCTTGGTCAGCATAATGAAGAGAGGGAAGGGTCCTTCCAGAACCCAGAAGAAAACCACATTCACAATTCCATGTTGGTTTATATAGGGAGAGTAAATATTTGAGAACAAACTACATATTATGCTAGTTGCAATTCCTGTTATCTGAGTAGCCCGGACAGAGCTAGCCTCACCTTCGTCATCCTGATGTACTGGAATAGGTGGGGGAGGGGAAGGAAATGATTCACTGGTTACACTGGAAGTGCTGGTACGGCTACTATTTCTCCCTTCCACGACGGAGGACATCTTCGGTTTAGGACTGAGTACAGGAGGTTTAGATGACCTTTGGCTTTGGGGTCGGTCTGCTGGACCATTGATACTGGATGTTACGGAGGAAGACCGTCTTACAGGAGGCGGTGGCTTTGCCTGACCTGCGTGTCGCCTCATCACTGCCTTGCCAGCCCAGTTGGTAACTTCTACACCTGCAATGCAAGACCATGAGAGAATTTTGCCTCCAGTAAGTTTAGCATTACAATATCGCATAATGAGAAAAATTTCATACAGAAATTTAAAGTTCTACCAGTACATACCAGTTGCTTCCCTCTCCAGTTCATTGGCATGTCTGTCATAACTGTGTGGTTGCTGTTGAGATATGTGCGGTGTGGTCCGTTGTGTTTGCTCGTGTAATGGCTGAGATCTGTCATGTTCTGAATTTTTTTCTGATGTACGATTAGATGAATTAGAGTTGGCTGTATGATGATCTACTGTTTCTGTAAAAGAAAGCATGGAATTCATCAGCAATACTGTAACCATTGCAAGGAGACAAGACTAGTCACGGAGTAAATGATAGGTATATCCCATTAAACTATAATTTATGTACTACTAAGCTTAGTAGAATCGCATATCCTCAAAATAAAAACTACAACACAAGGCTAGAACAGCTACAACAACCAGAATTAGTGAATGAAATAACAGAGTACTACATTTCTGTAGGCCACGACTGTCTAGTAGGCTTCTGTCACAACATCATGTCAAGACTGAATAGCAAATCAATGTCCAACATTGAGAAACTAAGGGCAGATAACTACAGTAGTGGTGGTATCAGTCTAATCGCTACACAAGGCCCACTCTGTCCACAACACGTATAGCTGGCTAACAGGAAGCTAGTGGTAACCAACCCGGTTCCTACACAAGACAGGTACGATAGTTTGATAACAGCCACAAAGCCTGACAGTAGTGTGAGCGTAGGCCGTACTACTTTATCAATCACTGAGGTGCTTCCTTACCTACGAGGACGAGAAGGAGCTGAGCCTGGGCCGTGGAAGGGGCACAGGCCTCACTCGCACCACTATCAATAACCATACAATAGACTTTGGTTACGCTGCAGTGCGGTACAAAGTAGAGTATCAACATATTACAGCCGTTGAGCGAAGTTAAACATAAAGCAAAGCAGCATGCAAATGAAATATTATGAGAATAGATAGCCTAAGAGATCAATGCTGTGCTAATATAAATGGAGTATGTGCTTATACGCTGATACTGTGCTAATATACTGAAAATGTGCTAATGAAAAGCGAAGGGGTTAGAGGTCATATTAATACACTTGCTACAATATGCACAGGGGTAGCAGAGATGAACACATAACTACACGTGAGTCCTTCTGTTAGTGGTGAGTAGATAGGGGGAGAGTGTGTGTGTATTATAATGGAGGCTCTATTAAGTAGCAATGATACTAAGCTGCAGTTGGTGTGCATGGAATAAGACCTGATACATATAGACCTCATCAAAGAGATTATAATGTATACACTAAACATTGGTGTTAGAAGTCATTGGCCAGCCTTACCATGTGTGATGAGCTGCACCTCCTCTGAAGCCGAGGAGTTGCTAGTAGTTGTACCGTAACCGCTAGAGCTAACTACCGACTGCCTGTTATTAGGTTCATCCAGACAGTCATTCAGTGCGGCTGTGCTTGCCTCTAACTCTTTAATAGCATCTGCCAGTGCATCATTCTGTGCCTAGGGATAGCAGGCAGGCAGGTTATTATAAATGATAATACACCCAATCATTTAACATAATAATAACTGTCATTCTGGATATAGACAGAGTGGGAGAAGACAACTCTACCATTTAGTAGGCTTTACTGACTCCCTTATGCATGGGACAAATATAACAAAACATAAGTGTGCATATGGTAACATGGCACATGCAATGACAGTGCAATGACTTGTGTATTAACTGAATACACGAATAACAGGTACAAGTGATTGAGCTAGCAGTCTAAACCATTCACAGCTGTACTATACAGAAATGGAGTGTATACTACTCTAGCATACTGTGATTGTTGGCTTAGAGCAATCATCTTTCTACGTGCAGCGTATTTAAATAAATCGGCAGAGACTGGGGAGGATTTCTAATGTAATCTATATAAGTAACTAAAGCTATCTAACAATAGACGCTGCCGTCTGTGTCAGCCAACTAACTAAAACAATCTATATAAACAGGAGCACATGACAACAGCCACCACTCTTGCCTTTCTAATCAAGATATCGTTGTCAGTAAGGCTCTGAAGGGCCAAGGTTGACGCCTCCATTTCCTTGACAGCGGCAGCAATATTGCTACCCGTTGAATAACGCCTACACCTCGGCTCCTGTAATTAGTTGACCAATAAGCTACGGAGGCATAAGCTATGACAAGTGAATAGGTTAGATACATGTGTAGTAGTGGTTAGCACAACAGACCCTACTTAGTGCCACACCACCAACGGAGCACCAAACTGTGAACGTCTGTATACATCACTGTTCCCTATACGGCTAGGTCAACACTATCTACCAGTAGAGCCTAATCGCTATTATAATAACTATACTACACCACAACGACACAACACCTATACACCATATTATCTTATTAGTATATAACATCTTCAGTACAATGTATAATATAGAGAGTTAAGATTTGTTTAGGAGTCGTCTACTCGAACTAGTATATAATGCACAATGAGTGTTACCTAGGTACACTCAGTACACTGTGTACACTGATGGAATGTGCAATAAAGTAGTAAGCCTAATAGGGAAAAGTAAAATGACTTTTTCTATAGCTCCGCCCACAAACATGGTCATTGTAGTAGAAGATAACTCCAGTAGCCCTTCAACTGTGGTTTTACCCACTCGAATACAGTAGTCAAACTAGGACCATGTTTATGGATAGAAGAAGGGGGGGGGGGTAACTATGGCCCGACTGCTATCAATGTAGAGAGGGCATAGAGAGCAGTCAGCCACTCAGTGCATGTGCTATTAGAGCAAACCTTAGAGTGACCCTGCAGTCCATCAGTGTCCATGTTATACTGTCACTTATCCATCAAATTAATAAAATATTTGAGTGCGAATCTAGAATCAGTAGAGACGAATGGTTTGGGGCCTCTACATGGAGCCCGCACTATGTATATATGGGTACTCCGCTACCAGAGCTGTTTACAGTAACACCACCCTGACGACCTCGTAAAAATATTTTTAAAAATTAAATAAACCGATTCACTTTCAAATTGTTTGTAAACTTTGTTAGCAGGCCAATGGTTCTATAAATACATACAAAGCACAGATACATAGAAATAACACTGATGCACAATAACAATATATATGTAGTACTAGTACTAGTACTAGTATTTATACATGTACAGTGATGCCTACAGTAAAGCATGTAATCTACTTCCAGTAACACAATGTATGTCCTAGCAAGTGTTACCCTTTTCAAAGCTGGTGCTAATAGAGGGAATAGTGTATGAGCTATTCCATGTATCTACAGTATAACACGCCACGCCCCCACCAACAGGAAACACTCGTGTCGGCTAACTACATGTGTATATTGGATTTCCTACCTTGCCCGTAGGCTGATGGTATCTCACTAGCCCAGTGTGTATACAAATACAGTATATTACACACATACTCGCATACATATCATACACGTAGTATATTTATGATACTATACTCACTCTGATCTCTTCATCCTTTGTGGTTGGAGGTTTAGACGTCATTGCAGTTTTGTCTGCTGCCTTAACATTTGCTCCCTCCTCTTCCTTTCTACGGGCAGCTATCTTAGCAGCCAGCTCTTGGGTGTTCATGTATATTGGCTCGGCTATATACATATAAGTATGATGTGTATATACAGTACTACACTGATACTGTATATGTACAGTATGTCTATGTACATACCGTAATAATTATGTTGTACTGAGTCATACGGACTTCCTAAATTTAAATTATTTAAATTCACAAACAATATGGTACATCATGGTACCACCGATGGCAGTGTTTAGCAGTATAGTAATGCATATAATGAGCACACATGATACACTAGTTGGACACTGAAGTAACTATTCCATACTTACTGTCCATGAAAGGAACGGAGGGCATTGCTACAGGTTTAGGTTTAGCCCGAGTTCTCGGAGGCATTGAACTTCTATTACTGGTGGTGTTTGTGCTGTTCCTCCTCAAGCTTTGTGAACTAGTTGAGGAACTCGTGCTATCTATGCTGCTCATACGCTGGGGGCGTGGTGGAGGTCCCATACTACCCATGTCAACTGCAAGCACAACAAGATCTCAGTCTACAGTTGACAGTAGATGGTGATTGATAGGAGCTCATAGACATATGGGATTACATCAAGCAGATGTACATATTATCATGCATGTACTTTACTATGTCTATGGGTTATGCGGAAGTAAAACCAATCAATCTGATTGCAAACTAATTCAACTAATAAATAACAGTAAATAGTATTATACTGTTCAGTACTTGTACATAACATGTACATGTATGTATATACTTTATACAGTCAGTATATATTATAATAATACATAATAATTATATAACATAATACTAGAGGATTAGTAATGGTTTCTACCACATATAATGACACTAGTAGTACACTGAGTGGTATACCAACCTGATGTTCTGCTAGAGTAAGGACCATCAAAGGGATCGTTACCGATGTGGGGACGTCCCTGAGAGCGTGACCCCATTGGACCAAGGGTGTTAGCTCTCTCCAACTGATGTCTAAGTATTGGCTGTACACTACCAGTAGGTATAGAGTTTGTACTGCCAGAGTGCAGGCTGTTAGTATCAAAGTCGTTACTGCCTCGGCTGCCCTGACTGATACTTGAGTATACACTCATAGAGTCACTCTTCTCTTCCTCTAGACTTCCGTGACTTCTCTGCTGTTAACATTAACCATATCACATGATGTATAGCCTAATAGACGCGTACCTATTCTGTGTATACACATGCAGTGAATACACACTGCGGTACGGACTGGCCTAATACATGTACAGTAGAAGTAATCATATAATATTCAACTGATATGGTATGTTACAGATGCATATTATAGATTAATATAATACCATAATAATATAATACAATGTAATATAAAATGTAATACCCAATAAAACATCATCTGGTTCAACCCTACACTTGCCCATTACATCATATTACGTACATTACTATGACATATATATGAACCAAAGAGTGTATATTTATCTAGACTATTATCATGAAGGACAACTCCTTAAATCATCACAGTCATGTTCCCATAGGGATGATCACAGTACAGACAAGCAAGTACACAGAGTATTGTGGTTATACACAGTGCAATACAATAATAATATATTATACATAGTGCAGGTAATATATACATACTGCAGGTAATATACACACTGCAGGTAATATACACACTGCAGGTAATATACACACTGCAAGTAATATACATACTGCAGGTAATATACATACTGCAGGTAAATAGTTAGTTGGGAACATCTAGCTGGCCAGGTATTTCCTACTCTAAGATATTCCAGCATACATATATGTATACAGTAGATAGAGGAATGTATAACATCTAGTGCTATATATAGACACACATATACATGTACATAATACAGTGTAGAGTGATATGTTCATATCTTATGTTCCATTAAACGCTTGAGATAGAGTTTACATTGCTGGAATTCCAATGATATGCAGGTTTATATTTCACAGCTTACACAGCTATTAGTATAGATTATAATATAACAATAATAATTATACATGTATACATAATGTACATATTGTATATTATACAGCCATATAACCTGTACTATTGTAGTTGTATATAATGATAGAATAGCCCTACTATAATATTAAAATATCTGTTTGTGATGGTACATGTACATGTAGGTAGGTCCTCACATACATGTAGTTGTAGTAAATCAGACAAATGCTACTATTAGTGTCAGGTAAGGGGACTGAGGGAAGGGGTTACAATGCAGATATATCAGCAACTTGTTAACAAGTTACTGACTTATCAGTAATAAAACTGATCGAAACACTCATACAAGCATATGTCGTATATACCAGATAAGGTATAACAAGCACACACATACACTGTAGTCTACAATTACCTAACAAGTACCTAACACACACCTTGTTAGAGTTATTACGGCTGCTGTGGGTGCTGGCACTGCCTACTACTTGTCTAGCAAATAAAGCGTCTTGTGAGGTGAAACCAGAGTCCTGGGATGCCACACTAAGTAAGCCATTATTATTAGATGACTAAAATAAACGCAAGCATACAATAATAACTAGCAACACACAGCATGCAGCTCTACCAACTCAGTACTGCCTCATAAACACTGCAGTTATGGTAAACAAAGGTAAGACAAATCCTATAATACACATGCTTGCTCGGTAACACAATTATAATGAATAAGTCACACTCTAAACTGACAAGCAGCTATTGGAACAGAGAATTGTATTGGGTGAGTATAGCAATAGCAAGGCATAGCCTACCTTCAGAGCCTGGAGCCTACTAGCCGGTGAGGAGCTGCGTTGAGACGCCCCGTCACTCTCTGGGGCACTCACCAAGGAGTTCATGCTAGAAGAGAGACTGTGTCTGTCTGAGGTGGGAGAGTCCGGAGGCGTCTAGAAAATATGCCAGTGAGCTAAAGAGAGGCTACGCACCATGCACAGCCACACGGGCAGACACACAGACAGACAGACATACAGCAGAGCCAATGTATACATAACTCATAAGCTATCTATCAGCGAGCAAGGCATACATGTATATACAGTAAATGGTGACACAACTGCCAGGGTGGCAGTAGAGAAGGAATTTACATATATACTATTCACTGAGTCACTGAGAGCGTGTGGTATGGCATTAGTTAGAGAAATGTACATGTAGGTATATAAGCAGTGTGCGAGTACAGTATAGTACACTAGTTGCTAAACAGTATATTAGATATAGCCAGCACATAGTATGTACAAACAATTACGATGTAGAGATTGAATTAAATAATTGTAGTAAGAAAAGTTAAACCCCAATGGAAGGGAGTATAATATAATACATGTATATAATACTGTATGCACATTGCATTTAATATTATTATTATATGATTATACATATACATTACCAGTTGATACATTACTATACAGAGCAGCTAAGCTATTGATTGTATACTGTACTGTGTATATCTAGACTAAAGCTAAACTACATGTAGGAGTAAACTAACTCCTGCTCTAATCAGTAAATCAATATCAACTTTCTCTTAATATTTTTGACTGTAATTGAAATAAGTAATAATTATATATTTCTATAAGCAGTCACACAGTTCCGCTACAGGCTATGCATCAGTATTGCATTGGGACTGTTTGCTTGGTGTAGTATGTTTACTAGAGTAATCCCCCCTGTATATAGAACTACGTGCACCACAGGCATGGTTGGTAACTACCCCCTAGTGTATCACCACTACAATAGCCTTACCTTGGGTCTATATGTACAGGCTGTACCCTTGAGGTCAGTGATGACCTGCTCACTGGACTCTGGGAGTGTGTCCGGGTCAGCGGCCAGAGCAGACAGATGGTCAACTATCTCTTGGAGGTGGGCAATCTCATTGACCATGGCCATCTCAGAGTCCTGCAACAGAGAGAGAGGGTTGGTCATAAAACGTGTCACATGTGTAGTACGTGTGCACTGTACATGTAATATGTGTAATATGTGTGTACTGTACATGTAATCTACTGTTAGTAGGCCTACGTGTACATCAGTGTAAAAAGGTGTAATAAGGGTACAACATACAAAGGTGAACCATATTTAGAATTGAATAAGATGATATCTACATTGCACAAATTGTACATGTTGTACATGTTGTGTATATTGTATACATGTTTTACTTGTAAAGCGTACAATGCATCTTCTTTGTTGTGTGGGCCAAACGTTTCCAGTTAGAAACTCATATAATCAAGTCCAGCATGTATGTCAGTGAGTTAACCTTTTTACCTGAGTGATTCACAGGGTTTCCGGATTTTTAGGAGTTGCACAACTTTGACATAACTTGTGTAGCCATAGAAGGAAATGTGTCTACACTAACATGTGACAGATGTGTAGTGTTAAATGTGTGTGCTATGAATCAAAACTGACAGAGTCTCTCCGCTTTCAGGTGAAGTCACCCAGGACTAACTAATGCCAAAAATTCAATGTGAAATAACCTTTGAGTTAATTTACTGTATAAGTATCCGTAAGTAATTAGTGAGTAAAGAGACACTGTAATGTGATACTACAGTTATTCCATAACAGTTGTCCTTATTAAATAACACGACATATAAAATACACAGGGTGGCTGTAGACAAGGCAGCAATGTATTGCGTAAAAATGAGAGTCCTCCACCTGCCCGCCAGTCTGCCAAACAGACATACAGACAGACTTACCACAACTGGACGTAGGCAGCATATAAAGTCACAATAGTGTTTCCTCTCTTCTATCAGAGCTTTACGAACATAAGATTTCTCTACTTCTTCGAGAACTGAGTACTTCTCCGTAACTCCCATCATGGCTGACTCGAGTTTCTCTCTCGCGTCACCTTTACCTGCCAACAGGAAGTATAATAAGTACATACTATAGCATAGACAAAGTGTACTGTACAACAGTATAACATCGGTGCATGTACTAGCGGCTGGGGTACGTACGTACAAGTGGAGGATACCGGGAGAAGCAGCACCAGGAAGGACAAGTGTTGACAAGGAGTAGCGGAGTGACATAACATGTGTATATACATGTACATGTGTATATACATGTACATGTGTATATACATGTACATGTATATACATGAGCAGAAGGTAGACAGGTAGAGATACTGGCTGTACTACACAGATACATACATGTATACAAGGTAAGTATATAGTAATATTATAGAGGTAAATGGAAGCAGTGACCACAACAAGCTGTTAGAGTCATCTGGAGTATTAGCTCTAGTCCCTACAAATCACCCCCATCCTCTCCAACCACTACCCCACCCGCACGGATTATCAGCACTATATCTATAGCCAGAGATTGTGTTAGATTATAATTATTATTATTATGTTATGATATAATAATATGTAAATCTATACCAAAAGAATAACCTAATGCATTATCCCAGGCTGAACTTCTAGGAGTCCAGACACTATTTACTCTGGAATATTACCCAGTCAATGGGAAGTACATGTAAATCATTGACAGAACTATGTAGTGATGGGAGGACATATACACTGTCTCTGTAGAGTCCCCTCATCATACCAGGATGGTTATAGAGTATCTAGCAGTGTTAGACTAGAAGGAAGATTGGGTGATTGTAAATTCCTTTCCCTGTCATTGCCCACTTGACTACTGCCCTGTCCAACCCCATAACTCCCAGTCTGTTTAGAGGAAGCAATGACCAGCGGGTTACTAGGTCACCATGGCTTAGTTAGCAGAGGAGAGGCAGCTGTATACTTACTGACTTATACTCACTGCTGTGCTGTGATCACTAGCACCAAGTTACCTTACCAAGGTAGAGCAAAGGGTTAATAGTAGCGGAGCAGCAACTTACAGTATGTGGTTTTACCTTTACGAGTTTTCTTCTGAAGTCTGATGGTGTCTGAGGATGCTCTTTTAATGTCTCCCTTCACCTTCTTATTATCTGTAACACATATACATGGTACAGTGTACATACAATCATATATATTACTATCTGTAACACATATACATGGTACAGTGTACATACAATCATATATATTACTATCTGTAACACATATACATGGTACAGTGTACATACAATCATATATATTACTATCTGTAACACATATACATGGTACAGTGTACATACAATCATATATATTACTATCTGTAACACATATACATGGTACAGTGTACATACAATCATATATATTACTGTCTGTAACACATATACATGGTACAGTGTACATACAATCATATATATTACTACCTGTAACACATATACATGGTACAGTGTACATACAATATACAATCATATATATTACTATCTGTAACACATAATATATGCCTACATGGTACAATGTATATATACAATATAGAAGGAGCAGCTGTGGTTTAGTGGGGTTAGAGCTCTGGACTTCCATGTAGAAGATCCTGTTCTATTTTGTAAAGGTCATTGGTGGTGTTAGGAAGGGCATTCAAGTACCTCCTGCACCACATAGTCATTTGCCATGCTGGGAACAGCAGGTGACCACTCCTTTACCTCTTATAAAATACTCATCTCTTCGGATCCTAGCTCTGCCTAGCAGGCTGTATTTATACCAATTGAACTGTTATTTCTATGAAGACAATGTTAATTGAATATATATACTAGGGATAAGAAGTAAGCCCAAAAAAACCGACCAGCAATCTATCATAGTGTATTATTATTGCATTGCTCTGTTCCCTGCCCTGTATTTACCCATATCAGAGTGTGTGTGGTGGGAGTGTAGCCCTACTGCATAAGGACAAGGATATGCTTACCTGTGGCTGTTCACCCTGTGCCAGAGCTCACCCTACCTACACTAATGACTCTGATAGAGGGATTGTTGACCCCAAAGATAAAGACCCTTGTCACATTTGAGGACATATAGATAATCACCTCTCAACCTACTATCTCTGTGCTAAAGTCACTTGTACATGTAGCTGGTAGTTACCACATACAGTAGCTACTGATAACTCTACTAAAGATGTTATACTATAATATATACACAGCTCACTGTCTACATTACATAGGACATCTAAATCATCTACATGTATGTCTTGTGGTACAGTATCATATCACCATAGAGCTATGATAGAAATATCCGAACTGTTAGACCAAAGCACACACAGTATTAAAAATTATATTATATTACTAGTACATTGCATACTGGGCCAAACATAAAGGTATACGATAGCCAAACCATTGTCCATGATATTATTGTAAACTATTGAAATTATGTCTGCCCAAGTTACTATCACTTTATTCAGATGCATTTATATTATAGTTCAGTAAATATATTCTATTACTTGAGTAACAATGAAATGAACACACACCTCTACCTGACCTGGTTACATATAATACATGTAGTTTACTTTACACAAAGCAGCACTTTGTACAATATTATAGGCCTATTTTACACAGTGACCTGCAAACTGCATTTGTTAGACTAGGTGCTTGACAAGTGCCTATTACCTACATGTGTATATAATGTGTATATGTGTATATAATACCCATACTATGACTGTAATACTAGGGTAGAATGGGGAGGTAATCCCATTATCTAAGAGAATTCCTGTTTTAATCTACAGACCTGGGCTCACTGACAACCACCTACATAGCACCTAGCATGTTTATATAATACCTATTAGCTATATGGGCTATACAGACCTTTGGCATGATCTTTATCTATCTGAACTGTATTCTTCTTCCAGTCCTCTAGTTTCTCCTGCAGTGGTACTGCCAACTCTTCCATCAAGGAACTACAATACCACACCACAATGCTCATCTAATTTACCATAAATTATCCATATACATTGCAAAACATGACAAGCACAATACCATCTGTTAGTAGGAAGCAGGGAAAGCCTAATGTACAGGAAAGTCAGGAGCTGGTAGTTTCCATGTACACATGTACCAGTGCAGAACTCGTGCAATGCAACAAATTCAGTACGAGGAGTTGTCTTCGCTGTGCTGATCCAAGCCAACTGGAAGTATAACTACACTAGGCTACTATTGCACCCAACAGTTAGATTCACATCCCGTATTTAAGCTGCCCTCTGACTTCAAACTTCAAGGAAAATCAACACTATTCCTTGTCATATGTGACTACATACAAGCAAGAAAGAATAGCATATATACTGCTCCCACAAACCAGGGAAAATAATCAAGTATACAGAGTCTAAACCACTGAAAGTGATAAAACAAGCAGTCGTGTTCTCTTTGATCAGACAGTCTAAAGAAATGCTAGGGTTTTATTGATCCAAGGCAAAGATTACTCAGTCAGAGGTTTATCAGAGCCAGTGGCATGTGATACACTTTATACTTTCCATAATGATCTCAACTAGATAAGCTATAGAGACTTACAAAAATGAATATAGAATATTTATAGAAAGGAGCATGATGATAGATAATAATATGTCACACTGACAGCCAGCTACATGCTATGTAATCCAGCCAAGAAATCAAACTTGTGTTTCTGCTCAAGTCTTATGTTTATGATCAGCAAAATTGCATGATATACTAGTAGCTCTTGTTTAGTAAAGATATTATGGTCTAGTAACTAGCTAAGCATACATAATATTTACTGTCTTCTGAAGAGGATAAAGGTACAATGATATAGCAAATAGTATACTTGATGTCTACAATAGATAATGGATATTTACAAGAATGTAGTTAATATAATGTAACATTTACACACATACAATGTATTATGATTAGTTAGTTAGTAGTACTAGTTATGACTAACATTGAATACAATGCTCTAATTCAAGTGTATTCTATCAAAACATTACATCCACCCTTTCTGTCTGCACCTCACACAACACTAGATAAATATTTGACAATATACTATAATACAATCTCTTGTTATATTAATTCAGTGAAAGGCTCCCTGTGTTCACCCAGTAACCTATTTACATGACTGTATTATAATTGTGAAGGAAAGCTAATTCAGTAGAGCAGTTTCGTTTTGGAGAGTTATCTCCCCAACCCTTGACTGCTATCAATGCTGGTCATTGGTCCATTTACATGTATATAGAGATCGTTCCTACTTGAATGTACTATGTAGTAGGTAGGCATATCTACCTTACTATCATCGTCCAATTATGAGACACTTTCTATTGCTAGCACTAGTATTGCAGTGTGCAGAGCCAGTGAGTAGGTGCAGGAGTAGGGGTCAGATGCTATAGTCAATAACTATAATGATTGACATGCTGCCAGTGAGGTATACCACAAAGCACCCATTGTTCTACTAGCAGATATTGATCTACTGCAGGCAGGCAGCGGCAGCAGTAAACAACTGGACAGTACACATACTTCATATTAGCTATAGTTATATCAGTTACAAGAATAACAGATGGTGTATAGTGTATATTGTATGTATCAAGTTCAATACTGTGAATAGGAAGGGGTATCAGTTGTCACACACCACAGCTAGTGTGATTACTAGACAGGGAAGCATTCGACTTAGTAAACACATGTTGACATATAGACAGCTTCTATAGAGCTAGAGTTGTTATTTATCACCATGTATCCGGACTCAGTCACCCAAATGAATATCAATGTGTGACCTTAGAGAATGTTATAGAAGCCCTGCCCTGCCCTACCCTATATCAGTTAGTTATAAGTAACCAACTGCAAGCCCATAAACAATACAGTAAACAGAGGTGAAGCCAACCGAGGGGGTAATATAGTTACTGCTGTAAGCTAATGCCTACATCCTACCATTACCAATTAACTTGATATACAGTCCTTTTGGGGCCCAGCCATTAATTTGTGAGTCATGTTATCAATTAAGAGGGCCCATAACTGCTATGCAAATGGGGATGTTTATTGTCTTACACCTACTATATAAACTGGTTTATAGAGAAGAATTCCTGTTTTCTATTGAATCAATTATGGTAAAGTGCATACTAGGTTGAAGGTCTACATGTACAGGTACAACTAAAATGTATTACTAATAATGTATGTAATGCATTGTATTATGTATGAGTATATGCCTCTGTGTACCATGTATTACCATGTAGTGTACATGTAGGTGCATTGACTAAGTATGAATTAGGTACATAGAATAGAAGCACTCAAAGCACAGGGTGACCAGGTGTACATGTGAATGGCTTATACCACAGAGAGACAGTAAATTGATAAATCCAATAATTACTAGCCCATCCCAGTCAACAGTACAATATCATGTGTACACAGTACCTATTGGATACCTACCATTGTTACTAATGTGGACTATTTACCAACAGTACTGTATAGTATTTGTCGGGAGTAATCTCCCTTAGCTGTTACAGATTCAATGGGATCGAGTACATTGTTGGTTGGACACAGACTTGCAGAAAGATTTCATTTCCCTCTAGCCTTAGTACCAACACTTGAGACTAAGTACATGTACTATATTATAACCTTAGATAAGTGAGCGCATGTACATGTATGTATGTATATATAAATTGGAACATGTACTATATACATGTACCCCTACACAGTTATTAATTATTACTAAGTATACTACAAGTATAAATACAAAGCAAACACCAAATCAATGGCGATACCTCTCTCATTATGTGCTGAAGCTGCCTTACAGAGTAAATAAGAGGCAGCAAGTACCAGCTCACTGTGTAATGGGAAACCTATATATGATGCAGAGCAGAGTATAACTAAATAGCCTATAGACCTATTGGTTATAATATACAGTGGAGTAGAGGCAGCACTCCATTTAGTGTTTACTTGTGGGTGCAGAGTGACGTATGCATACAATGTTGACCAAGTGATAAAATGTCTAGCTGATAAGGAATAGCGAGATAGGAAGCAAATAATACACATATACATGTACATCACAGTCATGCACAACAGTGCAGTGGAAGATAGTCACAGGTTGTTTGTTGGTCAGTTTCTAATTTACCCAACACTTTACAACGACACCAAGGACTAGCTACTAGCAAGCTATTACTGCAGTCTGTTTGATAAAATGTAGACTCAGAACCAGGTTGTCACTACACAAAGAGTGGGGTTCAGTGCAAGAAGTGACCCCCTCCACCCTATGGTTAATATACATGTACACATACAGTACAATGCAGGTTGAAGAGATGACAAGAAGTTAACTCACTTAGCATATAGCTTCATCTTACTCTCTATACTTCTGTGACGCAAACAGAGCCTGGTTAAAGATTTCCCAATCTCTTTAGTAGCACCTGCCAAGACAAATCATACTTATGGTAGTGATTAACTAGGATTAGTTTCAAGTGAGGATAGATTAATGTACACTTCCTGTATTGTTATACACAGGTAGATAATATACATGTAGGCCTACCTAATATACTAATACACACATACAATAATTAGTCAGTATGGGACCAGGTGCCCCAATACAGACCAGTGAAGAGCAATGGGGGATAACCTATACATCACAGGAGGGTTGGGGCTGAGTAGAGAGTAGAGCAATGGGGGATAACCTATACATCACAGGAGGGTTGGGGCTGAGTGGAGAGAAATTGCAATGTTTTAGGAGTTTCCAGGCAAATTGTGGAATAAAGATGGCGATGGTCATATCTTTTATTGAAATCTATTTTGTGTCATGCAACTAAGTTTTTGAAACTTGTCGATATTAAATTCCAGTGCAAAAGCAGACTTCTTAGCAGTGCCTAACACTTTCCACAGATGTACAAAAATTTTGGTATTTACATGTAATACCAAAGCCACTACTATCCAACCCAAGCATACAACCCCCAATTAAATAGGGGAGACGGTTTCCAGTCTAGACTGTTTTTCTCCCACCCAGGTTGGTAATCTATTAGTTTTATGGAGTTCAATGGCAGATTCATTACTGGGCTTCAGCTAATGTACATAATACAGTATTTACACAGCATACAGGTTAGTTTATAGTAAGTAAAGTGTGGGCCTGGCCTCCTATAGGTCTTGGCAGGCAGTAGGAGATGCTATCAGTTGATCAAATCAGCGACTTGCTTCTGTCTATTCAGTTTATTCATGAATAGATAGTCATACAAATCTAAAATATTTCTTTCTTCTTTATTGACAAATTTCATGAAATCATTTTGTAGATAAAAAGAGTTACTTACCACAAGTAATGGGATATTTGAATATAAGCCTGTATTGCAGCTAGTATCCAGACCAATTGAATACATTATCCTGTGGTAATTTCATAAAATAGCACAACAGCCTAAGGTCAGGCTTACCCTAATAACATGGATTGTAATTATTTGGTTGATCAATAATAAGTCTGTCCAGTTATAGGACAGGCTGTGGAGCTGGTAGCCAAGTCTCTGATAGTAGGCTAGTACTGTACGCATTGGCATTGGTTCTAACCAGACATGGGGCTTGGAGCAATGAATCCAACTGCTACACTTCGTAAGAGACAGTTTGAAACTGTGTAGATTAAATTTAGAAGAACACAACTCACAGTAAATTAATTTTAATTAATTAAAAAATATAATATCAAAAATAAAAATTAGTTGAAATCTGGGGGTTGGGATTTGGGACAAATGCACTCAAACTATGTGTTGGCATCTCCCTACTATGGACCTACAGCAGCTATCTCAACTTTGTCCGACAGCATATGAAGGTACTGTTGTAGTGTATGGGTTATTACTTTACTCTTACTAGCATATAATCTGTAGTAGTAAGTAGCATTTGATATCCTATTATACAAGCTATGCACATTGTACATTCAGTGCAGGTAAAATCTCAACTGTCTGCTGCCTGTCTACCTGCTCTACCAGCCAATTAGCTGTCAAGAGTCCAATCTAATTATGAGTTATCTTGTAAGGGGAGAATGAGCAGCAGGCTGCACATGAAATATGAGATCCATAATAATTTAGTATCATTGTAACTGCTACTGCTAGCTACTAGTACTATACTAGTAATTAAACTGTTACTATGTACAGGTTTTACTGCAAATGATTGTTATTTTATAACTTTTAATTTCTGCTTGCATTTCATTGAAGCAGCTGATGTTAGGCCCTAGTCAGCCAGCAGCAACACTAGCTAGCACTAGCTGCTAACTGTCAACTCGTTTGAGATAGAAACTTCATTTACCCATTTCAATTAATATTAAAACAAAGCCATAATTGAATGTAGCATATCTTTCACATGACCACCTAATCACAACAGCCATATTGATTTTCTAAATTTAAGTGCAAGCCGAAGCTTGTTGTGGAGTAATGATTGCCAGCATATAATATAATATATGCTGACATTGTGTGTGCTCAGCTCAGAGGCACCCAGGGCAGTCCATACTCTCTACTGAGGAGCTAGTGTGCAATGCTGATAGCAATTCGTGTCGATAAATTACTATCATAACATGCCAGTAAATAAATTACAGATGTTCAATTTCTTCAGCAGGCCATTATCAGTTCATCCACTTATCAGCTCCTAAGTGGAGGGTAGCTTAGCTTACAGCTATTTAGCATAGCACTACATTGACATAATATTATCATAACCACTTAACCTAGTAGTTCAGAGAGTCCAGACTAGCTGCTATGTATATGGCAATTCAGCCTCATGATTTGACAGAGCCCTGTGGAGTGTACCAAACTATCCCACAGTCTGCTGCATTCCAGATCTAGCAATCATTGGTGCTGGGGAAAATTATGAATGTAGAAAAACCCAAACTGATCTGCTATTATGCTTATTTGAGGTTCCCAAGCAGTCAGCTGCCAGTTTGTGGTATCTAACCAATAAAATTGGAGATACTGTGTTGTGTATGAAACACCCATTGTTAGGGTACACAATAGTGTTACTATGGTAACCTACATCTGCCAAACAAATAACACACCTACATGTACTGTTACCATGTTACCATGTAGGTCTGCTGTTACTATGCCTAATCAGAGTAAGTACAGACTTGGTTCACACCAATCTCTCCCAGACTAGTGTGATCACAAGAACAAAGGGAGGATGAGATATTTGACTTACCTTTAGAACCAGTTGCGGCGTCTGCAACTTTCTGAAATGCCTCCAAAAAACCAGCTATTGCTACAATCGAAGCTCTACAACAGAGTATCAGCCACAGAATGAAATACAACAAAAATACATGTTTAAGTAAACATTGGATAAGTAAATAAGTGAAAAGGTATCGGTTATTATTATACAATGTAGATGTATACTATAATAATGCAAGTTCCCAAGTTTCCCATTATATGAATAATAATAGATCTTGGTTGCCAACTTGCTTATTGGTTACAGAATCTAACTGTATACTAATTCAAGTATAGGATAATTATTTATTACAGTGCAGGTAGTGTGGAGCAGGCTCACCTTAGTGTGGAGTGGAGTTTGGTGGTTCTGTTAGCCAATTCCTCAAACGCAGGGACACTGTCCTGTTAACAGAAACATACAGTGTACATACTGTAATACAGGGTCTCTAGCCGCATAGATACATGTATATGCTAATGGTAGGTAACGAAGGCATACAGAGTGTATTGCCTCCAATCTAGCTTGGATGAACTTATTCAACTCATTCCACAGAATCATTTCCATCTCAATTGGGGGTAAAACATGTAATTATGGAGTATCATAATATACTCCAAGTAAAAGTGTGGTATGTGGGTGTACAGAGATATTATATATCTGTCTCATCATACAATATGTTTAGGCCTATAGGCCTATATATACATCCATATGTATGATAACATTACTATTCAATGAGCTAATTTCCCTACACCCAGTAGTATACTGGTACACACAAGTCATGTAAAGTATGCCGAAATAGGTGGAGTCCACTGATGAATGCTGCATAATTATTTACCAATAATCACATGGTAAAATAGTGTGGCCACTGCACAACTTGTAGGTGAAAGACTGCCTAAATTGCTATATATACATATAAATGTAGCTGGCAGAGTACCTGCCAACTACCTGCTAACTACCTGCCCATTAATGTTATAAGCACAAAGGCAAACAAGATAAAGAAGGCTTTGGATGAATAATAACTCTCTCACCCTCATATCATTGATGAGGCCTTGAAACAAGTTACTCAGTGCATTGCAGTTTGACTCCAGCTCTGATACACCCATCTTCGAAATGCTGTCGGTTATACCTTATTGTGATTCCAGTGAATACTACAGGTTACACTTGCTATCCTAGTATTGACAGTACATACTCCATGAGAACATAGAATTTCTAGTAATCATATAATGTGTCCTTCAACTGATGATCTATCTCCTCCCACACACTGTAAAACAAAAATATTGTTGGATTAGGATTAGGAAAGTTGCACAATGTATGTATGACACACATAGAAAACTATAGACAATACAGAGCTAACAGCCAGTAAATGATAAGATGGCCATTAGTGTCCACACATAATTAAATCAATTTACCTTTAAGTCAAATCAAGCAAGGTTCCATTAATAAAGATCATTAGCCATTACATGGCATCATAGTTGATAGACTAGCGGTTAGTCAGTAAAGCAAAGCAGGGGGAGTGTTGAGATAACTCCAAACACTTTGTTATATTAGACCTACTTAACATTGTCTGACATAACAAACACTGGGTTTCCCTAAGTATTTAGGCTTCAAGTCGTATCAAAACAGGAAATTGGTTTGTATGACGCATTTCCCCACAACAGACATTGTGGTGATTCGCGTAATTTGGTGTCAATATGATGGCTTTCATGTAGATTGATTTACTCCAGGCAATTATTTGCTCTGGACAGCAAGTAGTATTGTAACTGATTGGCATGGGTTTATCCTTAGAAATATGGTGCATGCCGCAGTCACTGTGTAGCTGCTACATGTATTACACCAATCAGCGTCATCCATTGCTCCTGCTAAATCAACAAACCTTGCAGACTTACTTTAGTCCACTGTAATAAACAAATGTTATAATAACGTTGGCAAGCAAAATACCTGCACTGCACTGTATCTGCTACCTCAGCCTACAGTTTGACTTTAGTCTATTGTAGTGGTACAATTCGACTAACCATTGTTTAATGTATTTATTATTATAAATATTAACTAATATAACTAGTAGCCTATTTTATTAACTTACAATATTAGGCATATATATTTATTATTTATACCAATAAGTATTATATTATAGAATATGTACCATCAGCTATCATCAAACTAAATCAACTGTATTGATTAAATGTAGTGCCAGCTTCATTTAGTAGGCCCCTAGGCCTAAAAATGCTGCTTAATTTTGTAGTTCAAGTGACAATATAGCTTTCTACGTAGTATAGGCCTAAGTATTACTCCTTCTGTGATAATTATTATTATATTATGAAAAATACTAAAAATTATACAGCTTAGTCATTCTTATTCTATTAAATTTTATTTAAATTAGGCTTACTAAATCTAAAATCTATGCAAAAAATTAAAAGTATAAGTAGTAAAGTATAGTAACTATCCTAGTATTAGTTGTAGTATAAGTATATACAGTAACAGTATTAATATTCAATACTACTATACAACAAGTCACAATATAATATTATATTCGTACATTATTGTTACTTGTTGTATAGTTGTTAGTAGTAGGGTATAGGCTAGTTATAAAAATATAAATTTGTGCAACAATCAACTACCTGACATTAATTCACTATAGCACTGTTAAGTTAGATCCTGTGTGGTTCATAAATGCATTGTTTTATACTATTACCCGAATTATGCGATACGGTATAAATCCAAGTCGAAATTTTTGTAAATTTATCATGGAAGCACCTGCTAGACTTGCATACATTCCCACAATCCTTTAATAGACGAGAAGTCACAGTCCAATCAAAACACCGTGATTAGTTTAGTGAACCAATCACATGCATAGATAACTCTCTTTACATCGTTCTTGGTGTAACGGAAGTTAACTTTGCATTAATCTAATTGGTCTATAGCCGTATGATTAGTACTTGGTCTGCACGCATATAGTCTAGATGGCATTCTTGTAACATTTACACCTGTTTCGTTAACTAATACTTGGGCTATCTCTTATGATCATTGGAAATTTGAGGGTGTATCTAGAGCTTGGAAATTCTTGTACAGCAGTATTTCTCCTTGTAGGCTTCTATCTCTGTTCACACCATGGTGATCAATTAGGCTGAATATAAGTCATGGCCCTATGTCGGAAACCCGCTCACTCATTTGTAAGGGATACGTTTAGTCCTTGCATTGGGGTTATTACTTCAGAAGAAGCTAATGAAATATGCCAGAAAAACCATCTTTCTTTCGTTGAGCTGCTGTTGCCATTTAGTAGACTCACTTCAGCAGGTAATGTAAAGTAATGGGTGTCTATACTTATGTTCATGTATGTTGTGAATTTTAATCTTTGCTCTAGGCCCTCTAGTGTTGCTATTGTTGCTAGCTGAATGAATAAAATTACAAATTTTAATTTAATTTAATAAATCATGTCATCTAACAATCTAATGATCATGATGATGCTAGTTATACTATAAAAGTATAAATTCCAATGCATAACAATACAGTAAAATAATTTTATCCTAAATTTCAATTTGAATCGTGTGTTAAATTATACTAAGATAAATGTAGCAAATATCAATATGAATTATATGCTTGATTTTGCAGGCTGGCATCCAAATAGATAAGCTAAATATTAAATTATATTGTTGTAGCTTTTAGTTTGGCAAACAGTTAATTATGGCACGATCAAGATGAAAATAACATTGTAACTTATTGTAGAGATAAATTAAACTTTATTATGGTGATTAATTAATGATGCATAATGTAGTTTTATTGATCAGACAGATGACTATACCTCATTTCAGTTCTCTTTGTATACTGATGTACCATACGTGTTATCCTGTAGACCTATGGTGTAGTAGTTAGGTAGGCCTATGTGCATTGTGTTATGTAGCGTCATACATGTATGTTGCAAAAGCCTGTATTAATCACAAACCTAAGACCTCCTGCTTCTGGGTATAATAATTGAACCATTGAGCTATCCAGCCTATGTTTTGCTTAGTTAGTAGACTCCGTGAAATGCTTAGCCTCGGGTTCATATATTTAGTAGGCCTTTATTAATATATCTTTAAAACTTACCAATTTTACTTCCCATATTTAATCCCAGGTAAGATCTGCATTTTACAATTTGGTGGTAGAGAAGGGGGACAAAGTAGCACAGGAGCACTACAAGGTTGAATGCCCTTCCTAACACCACCAATGAACTTTACAGGGATGGAACCTGGATCTCCCACATGAAAGTCAAGAGCCCTAACCACTAGGCCACGGCTGCTTCCTATTACTATACCTATGTGATTGAATGATTGATTTTGTAAACCAACAGTATCTCGCTAATAGGCCTGTATAGTGTTCACTGAGAAACTTATTTTCCATTTTGGTCAATCGTAGAATAACAGGAGAGGGTGTAGTAGGACTGCCAGTGTTATACTTTCTTACAATCTTATGATACTAGGATGGGAATTGACTCCAGTCACTATTATAGCCAGTCTCATCTCGTTTCCTTTTATTAGTTCACATAAGAGATGCATCAGGTTCTGCTGTCAATCTACAGGATTTCTCTGTTCAGTTTAAAGATGCCAGCAGTCTGCCACCCCAGTCGACTTTAGGGGTTAGAATGCTCACGTAAGTAACAGACTAGATGCCCTTCAATTAGCCATTATAAATGAAGTATCTGTGAGCAAAAGGGAGGTGGTATACTGGTTATTACGTTTGCCATGTTGTCGTTCTGCCATCTAACAATTCAGTGTTGTAACTAATGGGAAACAGTATCCAATATTGGGCAAACTTATTTACAAATATGTTTTCTCCAAAGTCAAAATTAATATCTTTTGATGGCATTTATCTGTCCGTGTGTTTGAAGTGAAAACCTGAAAGAGTAACATCACTGTATGTTGTATAAAGTAGTGTTTATAATAGGGAAGCTGTGGGGACATGCTGTCCGAGGCAAGAAGAAAAGTTCATGCAGTCAGGAAACTATGAAATCAGTGCTGTTGGTAAGCTTTCTCTCTTTGTATTCACATGATGTACCTAGTTTAGCTGTTTTCGTAATAAGGCAGCGGAGGGGGGCACCTCCGACTACAGTTTCACAAGGTAAACCACGTTTTTCATATTTGCAGTTTAAAGCAAACTCTTACTATTTTATGAGGCTTTATCATTCATGGAAGAATTAAATGGTGTTCATGACTGAACTTTATGTGAGTGAAAACTAGATGTATGAAATTGACAGCTAGTTTTGTCTCCAAATGGTCCACTAGATTTTGTAACTGCAGTCTCTTTGCTGGTTATACTCCTCTACTTCTATCTCTCCAGCTTCCACTCCTTGGTTTGAGGAGTACAGGGAGTGTTTCCTGAACATAATAGCTCCATCAGACCATGAATTCCTACGGCATTACACCGCCTGTCTCTTTGTTGTCTCCTCCACTCATGCAGACCCCATGAACCAGTTCGCTCAGCTTACAACAGCCCAGCACCAGCAGCAGGTGAGTGCTTCTTATTGGTTAAGATATGACTTCTATGGGATCTCATCCGGCAAAACATATCCTCCCGTACAAACCTAATTTGTTGCTGCAGTGACTTGTAGCATTCTGATGGGAGGCGGAAATGCTCACACCAGATTCAATATTTCAGTCACATCATTATCTCTTTTGTTTTGATACCGAACTTCACACTATCTGGTCACATAACAGACTTCTACCGTGGTCTCCTAACTACCCACAAGTAGGGTGCATATGTTATACATGCTGTTCAAGTAGCGTAGGTAGCAGTTAGCTCACTATGACAGCTAATCAGTCGCACAGTCTCACAGTTAATGTGTGTGTGTAACGGCTGGAGGAGAATTTAGTCAGATAGGAAGTGTCGTATTTCTTTCCACTAGCTTGATACACTCATGTTTTAGCTCCAGATAGCACAGGTTGAGTGATAGTTGCGCCATATCTGGCATAGATAAAACCAATAGCTGTTTATTTTACCATTTTACTGCTGTGTATGTTATAGACTAACGTAGGCCTACTACAGGTAAGTCTACTAAACAGTTGTTGGTTATAGACTTGTACCTACCTGATTATGGTAAAGCATACCTTATATGCAGTAATATAATAGTGTGTGTATATTGTCTATCGTCTTACTATGTTTGCCTTAGAACCTGCTACCTTTAGCAGCTCTGTTGTGGGGCACCAGCCTCGCCCCTTGTAGTCTTAGTTTCTACTATCTCTACTCTGTCATCTTTCTGTCTGCTACAATCATGCTGTTTATGGTGACAGTCGTTACGCATTGATAATGGCTTCTCATTGTCTATTATCATCAACTCCTTTGTATGCATGCGTCGGCTCAGGCTTTTGATAGAAATAGATCTTGCAAAGCCAAGAAAAAAATATGGAAACTCCACTTGCACGCCTTGATTTATTCTGGGAAACAGAAGTACATATATCAGAATGTCCCACTGCACGACTGTGATACCTGACAAGTACCTGTATGTTATGTCTATTCTACTGTCTTGCAGCAACAGACACCTGCTAAGCTGCCAAAGTGGTTTGCATCTGATCTCTGTAGATATTATGTACTTCTACATGACTGTACTGATGGTGAAGACTCCAAGTGAGTGTCAAGTATATATCAAGTTAATTAGACTCCTTGTAACTGTAGAGTTGCCAGTTCCATATGTATTTAGGATATCTGTATGTATGGGTATAAACTCTGACCGATCTTCATGCTGCAATTCGCCAGACTATTAAAATATTTGAAAAAATACGGTTGATAAAATGGGACATGTTCCATGTTTCCATATGAACTGTCTACTTAATTAAAACATGATGTCATCAATTAATTAATGGCAAGTATAATATTCCAGGAGTTTGACAAAAATCTCCATTTCACTTTATTATTGTGCCTGTAATACATGAGTGCAGGTTACATTGACTACTATTATGGCGTATGATAACTACCATTATGATGTATACTGACTATTATCTGATAGACACTGACTACTATATGATATATACTGACTACTATATGATGTATACTGACTACTATATGATGTATACTGACTACTATATGATATATACTGACTACTATTATGATGTATACTGACTACTATATGATGTATACTGACTACTATCTGATACATACTGACTACTATATGATATATACTGACTACTATATGATGTATACTGACTACTATATGATGTATACTGACTACTATATGATATATACTGACTACTATTATGATGTATACTGACTACTATATGATATATACTGACTACTATTATGATGTATACGGACTATTATCTGATAGATACTGACTACTATATGATATATACTGACTACTTTATGATGTATGCTGACTACTATATGATATATACTGACTACTATATGATGTATACTGACTACTATATGATATATACTGACTACTATATGATGTATACTGACTACTATATGGTGTATACTGACTACTATATGGTGTATACTGACTATTATAGGATGTATACTGACTACTATATGATGTATACTGACTACTATCTGATACATACTGACTACTATATGATATATACTGACTACTATATGGTGTATACTGACTACTATATGGTGTATACTGACTACTATATGATGTATGCTGACTACTATAATATATATACAAGGTCCGTAAATTAAGTAATGAGACTTGTTATACTAGGCTAAATATTTACCATTAATTCGCAAATTAAGGTTATCTCCTTCAAAATAGTTGTCTTGGGAAGCCACACAGCGCATTAGACACTGTTTCCATCTCTCATAGCAGAGCAGGAACTCGGAAACTGTTATTGCCTTTAATTGGTCCGTCACAGCCATTTTAATTTTGTCTAAACCTTTTAAGTGGCGCTTTTTGGGATGAATTTTAACTCTTGGGAATAGAAAAAAGTCACAGGGACTCAAATCTTGAGAATATGGAAGCTGTGGTGCAACTTTTACGTTTTTCTAAGTCAGGAAGTCCCTACGGAAAGCCCATTGTGAGAAGGCACAAATGTCTCTTCCGCTCTCTTTCTGTTCAAAAGTGAGGTTCTTTGGCACTAACTTTGCAGAAATTTTCTTCGTTCCTAAATCATCAGTTAAAACTTGATAAACTGTTGTATGGTTCAAATTTAAGTGTTTAGCAATCAATCTGGTGGTTAAACGGAGGTCAGATCGAAAAAATTTTCTAATTCACTCAACACTTCCATCATTTCCAACATTTCCTGACCGAGATTGATCTTCTACAGGGTCCCTGCATTCAGAAAAGGCTTTGAGCCACCTAAAAACTTATGGTCTTGATAAAGCAGTCTCTCCATAGGCCTGCTGAATTTTTGAGTAAGTTTCAGAGGCTCCGTGTTGAAGTCTGAAGCAGAACATTATCGCACCGTGCTGCTCAAGACTGAGTCTTTCACCCATTTCTAGAACGCGTGTACAAATAGTGATGTTACAAAACCTGCTCACACATTTCCTCCGCTATTCCTATGAAGTTGCTAATTGCACTACTGATACTGTAGATTAGAGTTAACACTACATAGTTGCACAGGGAAGTTTACAGAGCAGTATCCGTTCTAATATTATGTGACCAGTCTCATTACGTAATTTACGGACCTTGTATATGATGTATGGTTACAGAGCAGAAGCAGTATACCAAAGTATGAAGTCAAAGTATGGCGTACACTCTTGTCATCTGCTCAGGATAAACTCTGTATTACCTAACGTCGAGGAATCCCCTCCTGCTCAGCCCCTACCTGATCCTTGGAGTAACTTTATCAAACCTCATAGTAATGTAAGTACTGTACTTCATTGTATATAGGCTAACTGTAAATCACGTATGTACTGTAAGTCATGTATGTACTGTAATTCATGTATGCACTGTAAGTCATGTATGTACTGTGTTTAATTTCAGAGTTCCAGCAAAGAGTTTCCTGGACCCGAAAGCAAGTCGAATGGTATTATAGGTAAGTCATTTTATCTTCCTATTCCTTGCCATAGTCCTGTTTCCCCTACTACCAACAGAGACTCCTCATGTGACTGTTTGAGTGATTTACCTCTACATACGTTTTTTTTCTAATTAAACTAAAATACACAGCGTTTTCTCACATCAACATCAAGTGAGCTCTACTGAGTACTAATTAATCTGCCCACTATCAGATCTACGGATGAAGAGGTCATTGTCACTCGCCTCTCCCTTTCTAACAGCCTGTCTATATCATTAGTCTCAGGTCCAGGCACTGAGATGAAGGAGTCGTCTACTACAGTTACTGTAGCCCACCCTCTTGGTCCACCTCCGTCTCCTGGTAGAGAGAGAAATTTGTCAGGAGGCTTACGTAGACCAAGGACCCGGTCGATATCAGAGAGAGGTTGTTGGCTTAGCACTCATGATCATGATAGGCTGAAAACATTTGTGCAGGAGTTTGTGGTGAGAGCTTTAATACCCTGGGCTGAGCGGCTCATCAAGTCATTCAATGACCTGGTATGTATATGTTATCTACCTCTCACTCAATGTACATTTATCTCCACAAAGTCTCTGCGATTAAATTCTGGAGATATTCTCTTTACTCGGGGAAATTTTGTGTAAACGTAATAGACATGGCTCTCTAGAGGGTATACCACAAGCATTGCTACCTTTATATGGCAGACATAAGGGTATACCACAAGTTACCATTGTGTGACATAGGTAGCTAGATTTTGAGAGTTATTTTATGTAGCTGAAATATTAGGTAATGTAGAGTTGGTAGTGCCTTGATGGTTTAAAGTCTAAACTCTATTGGAAAATATGGAGCTGGGCAACTTTTCTTCCTGTCCTAATTCAAATGGTGATTTATAGTGTAAGTTACGGTTTTAATTTGAATTAATCCACTTTGTGTTGGAAATGTACTCCCCATGTACAACCTACATGTAACTGTTGTAGTACCAATCCAAGAAGAGAGGTGGTTTGTTCAAGTCTCTATTCAACAGAGGTAGACAGAGCGAGTCAAGACCTGTTACAGGGTGAGTTGTTACCTGTCACAGAGTCAGTTGTTATCCTATCCTCAGTTTATTCACACACACTAATACTTAAGTACACGTCACCCTATGAGGGAAATTAGTGCTATTGCTTGCACATCTGTTGGTAAGGAATACTTGCACTAGCAGTATTTATTCCAAGAAGTAGCATTTTACAAATGGCAGTATGGGGGACAAGATTTATTGCAACTAATTCAGAATTACGAGTACGGGTGTTACTAAACTGTTGTTTACCTATTGAAATACTAAACTGGGATTGTTGAAGTATTGCTTACTAAACCACTTTCCTACTGTGTTGTATGTTATGCTTCTAGTGGTTACACACCAGACTCACCAGAGATGCAGCTGCGTCGTCTGGCCGATCTCTGCTTCATGTTCCAGATGTACGAGCAGGCGTACAGCGTCTACCACACTCTCAAAAAGGACTTTGAGGGAGATAAAAACTTTATGCATTCCGCTGGGGCACAGGTGAGAGCACATCATACAGTAGTAGGTATACATCATACAGTAGTAGGTATACATCATACAGTAGTAGGTATACATCATACAGTAGTAGGTATACATCATACAGTAGTAGGTATACATCATACAGTAGTAGGTATACATCATACAGTAGTAGGTATACATCATACAGTAGTAGGTATACATCATACAGTAGTAGGTATACATCATACAGTAGTAGGTATACATCATACAGTAGTAGGTATACATCATACAGTATAGTACAGTGTTTTGACCAATCACGTCCTTGTGGCCATTATTACAATCATTTACTCATCTGCTGTTCTAGTCATATTATGTACTCGAGGATGAGTGTTTTACACTGTAATAGGTTTTCAATAACCAGAAGTTAATGTCAGTAGTTAGGCGTGACAAATATTCAGTCATCTGTCACACTCGTGGTTTAACAGTTCTGTGTGGGCTGACTGTGGGGAGATCATGGTTGCTCTTCTCTATCATATCTTCAGTGGGACTCTATAACGAAGTACGAATAGTTACCTATTCGTTCAGACCTAGTGTTGTTAATGTGACTACAGATACACGTATATGTAATATGCCCTAGTATATCTACACACACAAGTATGACGTTGCAGGAAATGGCGGGTCTGTCTATATTTATGCAAGGTCCAGCTGCTCAGAGGAACTACCCCACTCATTACCTAGATGGTGCTATTGATGTCTATCAAACCTACAAGTATGTTACTATGTTATACGTAACAGTCACTATGCTATACGTAGTGGTCACTGTGCTATACATAACAGTCACTATGCTATACATAACGGTCACTATGCTATATCTAGCGATTAATATGCTATGCGTGACGTATGTCCAAGGTTTTATCTTTCCTTATAATGTTTGTTGAGTATTCACATTTGTATCATGTGTTGTTGCCATCTCCTAGGCTGTTGTTGATTGTGGCTACACACACGTGTATATAAAATGTTAGAGCTGTTGTTACTCAGACAACTAAACTATTGACCACCGCCCTACAGATATGGTATGTATATTTTGTTAGGTCTCAAACTTTCATGACCAGATCTGTTTTCCTGAGCACAGAAGTTCTTAAAGTCAAAGGGCTGTGGTTTCAGGCAGCTTCCCAGTTTCTCAAATTAACTGGAGAGGTTAGTAATGTAACAGATATACACATTTACAAGTACATGGCTTATCTAGGTATCTAGAGAGCACCTGCTAAAGTCTGTCTTGTGTGTGACTCAGCAGGCTGACAGTGTATTACATGTGCAAGTGCTTATTTTAATAATTACATACCATCCTCTGTCTCCCCATGTGAGAAATACAGCAGCACCTCAGATATTGGTAGCTGTTTTGTTCATCTTAATTGGGTTGCAGTGGCTAGCTGAAGGGATTCACTTTGAACATTGTGTCTTGAAGTGATAGATTTTCACACCACTTGCATCTCCCGCCATACGGGAATTATCTCTCTTGGTGCTGTTACAGGAGTTTGACCTGAGGAGTGCTGTTCTGTTAGAGCAGGCAGCATACTGCTACCTCAACATGACTCAACCCCAGATAAGGAAGTTTGCCTTCTACATGGTTCTGGCTGGGTACAGGTACTCCAAGTCTAGCCAGAGGAAGCACGCTCTCAGGTGCTACAGTGTCGCCCTGCAGGTGTATGAAAACCAGAGCTGGACCCGAGCCCAGGTAAGTGTCTGGCTGTGGTTAGCTCAGATAAATGTGTAGCTGTCGTTAGCGCAGGTAAATGTTTAGCCGTGGTTAGCGCTGGTAAGTGTCTACTCATGGTAGTACACATCCACATTACATTAACACATCTGGTGTCGTGATTTTCTCCTGTTTATTTTAGGTTTTCGTTCATAGCAGTTCTTCCATGCTGATTATTTCCAATAACCAACACTTCTATAGCACCCACATGTACTACTTCTATAGCACCCACATGTACTACTTCTATAGCACCCACATGTACTACTTCTATAGCACCCACATGTACTTACTTCTATAGCACCCACATGTACTACTTCTATAGCACCCACATGTACTACTTCTATAGCACCCACATGTACTACTTCTATAGCACCCAAATGTACTACTTCTATAGCACCCAAATGTACTACTTCTATAGCACCCAAATGTACTACTTCTATAGCACCCAAATGTACTACTTCTATAGCACCCACATGTACTACTTCTATAGCACCCACATGTACTACTTCTATAGCACCCACATGTACTACTTCTATAGCACCCAAATGTACTACTTCTATAGCACCCACATGTACTACTTCTATAGCACCCAAATGTACTACTTCTATAGCACCCACATGTACTACTTCTATAGCACCCACATGTACTACTTCTATAGCACCCAAATGTACTACTTCTATAGCACCCAAATGTACTACTTCTATAGCACCCACATGTACTACTTCTGTAGCACCCACATGTACTACTTCTATAGCACCCACATGTACTACTTCTATAGCACCCACATGTACTACTTCTATAGCACCCACATGTACTACTTCTATAGCACCCAAATGTACTACTTCTATAGCACCCACATGTACTACTTCTATAGCACCCACATGTACTACTTCTATAGCACCCACATGTACTACTTCTATAGCACCCAAATGTACTACTTCTATAGCACCCAAATGTACTACTTCTATAGCACCCAAATGTACTACTTCTATAGCACCCACATGTACTACTTCTATAGCACCCACATGTACTACTCCTATTATATAGCACCCACATGTACTACTTCTATAGCACCCACAATTCATTATCGCTGTGTGTCAAAATTCTAAAATGCAGAAAATTCTCTTCGCAAACATCAGATGAGTTAAAGGAGAAATTCACAAATTGTGCCCTACTTTGAAGTTAGTTTTTGTACTGTTCTAAACAAGATATTCGAACAATTATTGTACAGTATACTAAATCAACATATGTTCTTTTATTAATAACAAAGGATTTGTATTTTATGACCATCCTTATGCCTCAATTAGTGAAATTAAAACTCCTTCTAAACGATTGAAAAATTAGGAGTTTTCTCCTTTTTGAGATTTCGCCATTCTATTTTGTGAGACTATGGTTTCCGGCGATCGACCATTCCTGGGGAGATAACTTTATACTATTATCCGTATAACATAATGCTATGCTAATTATACATGTATTTGTTTTCCTTACTTTCATTTCAATTTCTTGACTGCAGTTGTCAGTGCAGTGCAATCACATAGACCTTAGCATCTGCCAACAATGCAAATGCATTTATACCTGTACATGTATCAGTAATATAATATACATTTTATCATTATAAAACTTATATGTGACAAATAAACATGCATGTACATGCTGAAGGTACCATATTGCACAACACACTGTATTTGTATAAACATTATATGTAATCACGAATTCTTTATTATATCTACATATACATGCATGTATAAAAGGTTTACACAATATCATTGGAAATAATTTCTGACACTCTGCTACCCATGAAAAACATTGGTAATAGTATTATTAAAAGTACACATTAAAATATTATACTGCAGGTGGCTAGGCTCCTGTGGATTCTATGATAGCTTTAACTGCTGAATCTATGGCAAAGCACTAATGATTACCATCATGTAGCACTTATGTGCTACTATGGTTTTATAACATAGCCAACAGATTGTGCTAGAGAGTATTGAGCAGTCAGAGCAGAGGTGTACAAGTGGAGGAAGTTCCAGCAGAGTGCAGAGTGGACTGTGTTATGATCAAACTTCAACTTCACTGCCTGGGTTTCAACAGTTTAACACTTGCATAGTTGGTGAGGTAGAGGTCACTGGCAAGCCCTACAGTTATAGACTGACCTTGTTGACCATATTATGTTGACAGCTAAGATAATGGCTGATAGCAAATGGTTGCAAGATTCAGGCCATGGAGGTCAATAATTGTTTAGATGCAGAAGTGGAGAAATTTGAGATAACCTCTGTTTTTCAGTAAAACTTAAACAGAAATCGCTTTTTCTAGATTTATTCTCCTTCTCCAAAACCCTAACTAAGGAGTAAGGAGGTCTATCTAGCTTTCACCACTACTGCACCTACATGCAAAAGCAATGGACAAATATTTAACCTCAAGGAGACTGCCGGCAAGGATACCAGACCAACTGCAATGATGAATGAGGTTTCTTCCTAAAGTTGTTCCTGTTGAACTGGATAGTTTACCCTCCATCGGTGTCTCTTGCGATATTCCAAGGCTATAACATTTTGTCTGGAACATCTTACCAGAATCTATCTGCAACCAAGAAATGACTGTCTTGTGAATTACTTTCATTTGCACATAGATCTGCCTACACACACAGTCTTTATGTGTAACAATGAATAATTCATGTAAGTGTAATTACTATAATAACCAAATTCAAAATTATCAGAGACTCTGAAGGAGTATCAGATTCTAAATCTTCTTTGCCGATAAAGCAACAATGTTTAAGATACAGGATTCCGAGTAGTTACTCATACAACTACCTACCTGAAGAGCTATATGGATATGAAACTGCATTTTCTTGAAAGCATCGGCTAGTGCATGGTAAAACTCATTAGTGCTTCAGTACTACAAACTCATAGAATAAAGTAAGAGAGCATATCAGCATCTGGTGGCCCAACTGCAGCAGGCACTGCAACATCCTACAACACAAGTCAACAAGCTGTATGTGTTAGTATCAGCTCAACATTGATAGTATGCCCACTATCGTCAGTATTAGTCGTCGCAGCAGCAGTTTACTAGCAAAATAAAAGAACCATTTGTGGTGTTAGCTGTAGTTCGTATTAGCAGTAGGAGTAGTTACTTATAGTAGTAGTTAGCAGTAAGTTAAAGTGATAGCAGTGTAGTAGCAGTAATATGGTGATTTCAGTAGTTAGTTATGGTTGCATTAGTAGTAATCATGCAAGTAGTTAAAATCAGCAGTAGTAATAGTAGTAGTTGGTTACAATAATAGTTAGTCGTAGAAAAGTGGTCAGTTGTCGCAGTAGTACCAGAGGGTCCAGTAGTAGCTACAGTATCAATAGAATCAACAGAAGTTGAATTATCAATAGTAATAGTAGTAGTTAGATATAGTAGTCACCAAGTCACCACAGTGTAGGCCCAATATTCTTAGTCACATAGGCCTATGCCATTATAGAGAATATTTAAGAGTATCAATAGGGTTTGTCACAGTCACTGAGGCTAAAGTAAATTTCTTAATGGTCAGCATTGTGGAACAGATTCATAATATTGCACAAACATACATAGGATACTAGTTTTTTTCCAGAGATGTTTGCAAGTTTAATTTTGGAAACGAGTCTTTTAATAGGCCATAAAATGTTGCTTGAATTAACGGAGTCTGGCATCTCTGTTTTTTTTCTTTCAGTCATTGGGCTTACTTACTGCTTATTTTAATTTTATTTATCTGAATGCACGCCATGGAATGAAAATTAGCAAGATTAAAATAAAATTAAAATAGGCAGTAAAGAAAGAAATAGAACACCAGGAAAGTATGGAGGTGAAGTGATGTACTGCAATCCAATACAATGGGAAAAAGACAGTTCCAAACTAAACCTCTCCGTGACAGTTTGAACCCCTAACCCCACCCATAAATTTTCCTTTTCAATATTAATTTTTTCATTTAATTAGACTTAATTATCGGTGAGTTGTATTCTAATAAATGTAATCTACACAGTTGAGAAACGTCCTGCTGGAACTGTCATTTTTTGGAAATGTTGCTTTACCATTTCCAACTAACAGCTTTCATCATTTATATTTAGCCTGTTTTGGTAAAAGCAACACACTAAATAAATTGAATGATATATTATTATATTGATTTGCATTGCCTTCAATTGATTGTTTGACTTTTAATCATTAATTTACAGCGGCAAGTAAGCAGTAACTGGTGATTCATTTGTCTTGTGTCTAGTCAACAGCAATCTGATGCCAAAGAAATAAAAGTGATTTTATTGCAGCTTGAGTTCATGTTATATTTCCCACGGAAACTTACTGAGAGTCACTGCTAGCTGAATCTGACTGAGAGTCACTGCTAGCTCCGTATCTGACTGAGAGTCACTGCAAGCTCCGAATTTGACTGAGAGTCACTACTAGCTCCGAATCTGACTGAGAGTCACTGCTAGCTCCGCTGAACTACCAATGAAACCCATGGTAGAACAGTTATTAATTAATTACGTGCATAAGTAAATAAAAACAAACATAATTGATGATAAATAATTATTTTAAACAAATTGAAACTAGCGTTTTTTATAGTTCAGTGAAACTGCAGTGACTGTCAGTCAGAGTCGGTGGGAAATAATCTAGTAGGATTAGAAAAGAATGAACAAATACTTATTATAATATAACTTGATTTGATTTCATACCGGCGGATAAATATGCATTGTAGAATATGCCGTGAGCTATATTAGTCAGTATAAAAAACAAGCAAGTATAAGTAGCAGAAAACTTTGGAAATTACTAAAAAAACACAAGTGGCTGTCGCAAACCAGTAAACTGTGAATGCGCAAACTTACCGGAAACAGCACGGCTATAGCAATATAGTGGATTTAACGGGGCATATATTAATCACCTCGCATATCGGTGTAAGTCTGCAGATCTTAGACTACCAACAAGGATGCGCCCATGACCAATCAGATAAACCGATTTTTTGGATAAAAACGCGGATTTTGGTATTTGTGGAAATGACGTCTGGAACCGCCAGATTTCGAACTATCACTTTAGAATCACTTCAAAATTTGTGATTTTCCCCTTTAATATGTGTATAATTAGTGGTGTACACATCACATTAATATACTTGTACATTTACTTGCAGAATCACATAGGATCAAGTATATCTCGTCTCTCTAGTCAGCTAAACTTTTCCCTCCAGGCTCTCTCCCATTCCAGCCATCTGCTTACAGAGTCTCCAGAACCAGTCTCCCAGCAGTGTGCTTACCTTAGGGAGTACCTACAACTATATCAGGTTAATATACAACTATATCAGGTTAATATATACTACTATACCAGGTTAATATATACAACTATATACCTATTGCGAGTAATACGGGGGTTTGGGCATATTTTTCTATAATATTTTCCCTTTACCTGCTTACTATTATGAACCGATATTACTGTGTTGCAGACTGTAAGAGGGCAGGGAGAGAGGTTGACACCAGAGATGGTTGTACCGAAGCTAGTTGATAATGAGGTCATGATAACTACGGAACAGTTTGATAGTGAGTACTGATACCACTGAGTTCTATTCTGTATTGTCCTGATTTCATTGGTATTTACTCTGCAGAGATCAGTGTTACAATGATATCTAGATTAATTGTTAAATATTGGATTTATTTCTCCCTACTTTTAGTGGCCACCAACAGTACTGTCTACTCTGATGATAGTCGGTGGGCGGAGCTTGAAGAAGCCTGTGTACTAACGAGTAGAGGTTCCCTCCCTCTCATATTCAATAAGAGTGTCCCTTCATACAACAAGTATATGAAGAACACCAGGTCTCCTCTAGCTGTTCTAGGAGGTAGGAATCTCACCTCACTCATTGCAATAATTATATAATCACACTTATGGGCTAGCCCTCTTCATCGGTAACTTTCACCCACCTCTAGCTGTAATGTGACTCATCTCTAGCTGTAATGTGACTCATCTCTAGCTGTAATGTGACTCACTTCTAGCTGTGATGTGACTCATCTCAAGCTGTAACGTGACTCATCTCTAGCTGTAATGTGACTCATCACTAGCTGTAATGTGACTCATCACTAGCTGTAATGTGACTCATCTCTAGCTGTCATGTGACTCACCTCTAGCTGTAATGTGACTCACCACTAGCTGTAATGTGACTCACCTCTAGCTGTAATGTGACTCACCTCTAGCTGTAATGTGACTCACCTCTAGCTGTAATGTGACTCATCTCTAGCTGTCATGTGACTCACCTCTAGCTGTAATGTGACTCACCTCTAGCTGTAATGTGACTCACCTCTAGCTGTAATGTGACTCATCTCTAGCTGTGATGCGACTCATCACTATAAAACTACACAAAACTTTACAAAGCACGAAAGTAACTGTGACACTAGAAGGGTTTATGATCTTTGGTGTCTTGTCAGTATACTGATGAATGTTAGGATAGTTATGCGGACAGATGGATGATTGACCTGATAACTTGAAGTTATTTCTGTGTGACCTTAGATCGGAATGAACACCATAGCGCTTCTGTGTTAAGAGAGTTTAATGTCTTAGAAGGAATCAGCTCCTCATAAGCATATCCTATTGTACCAAGAGAGTGTAAACTAGTTGTAATGGTACCTTTGGGGGATGTTATGGTCGTGTCCCTCTTGTTCATAGAGTATGTGTACATGGAAACATGCTTTTATTTTATAACAGCAGAATGCTAAATGCGAAGTTATTGCTTTGGTTTTATGCAGAAACTCAGTTTGTTAGGGTGATGGTACATAACCCCCTTAAGCTGGCCTTGCAGTTGAGCCAAGTCTATATAGGTTGGAGATTCCAGCCCTCTGGAGAGGATAGCTTCACTCAGAGCCATACGGTATGATAATACTCTATACTTGTAGTAATACGGTATGATAGACAGTGTTATATTACTCTATACTTGTAGTAAAACGGTATAATAGACAGTGCTATATTACTCTATACTTGTAGTCATACGGTATAATAGACAGTGTTATATTACTCTATACTTGTAGTCATACGGTATGATAGACAGTGTTATATTACTCTATACTTGTAGTAAAACGGTATAATAGACAGTGCTATATTACTCTATACTTGTAGTCATACGGTATAATAGACAGTGTTATATTACTCTATACTTGTAGTCATACGGTATGATAGACAGTGTTATATTACTCTATACTTGTAGTCATACGGTATAATAGACAGTGTTATATTACTCTATACTTGTAGTCATACGGTATGATAGACAGTGTTATATTACTCTATACTTGTAGTCATGCGGTATAATAGACAGTGTTATATTACTCTATACTTGTAGTCATGCGGTATAATAGACAGTGTTATATTACTCTATACTTGTAGTCATATGGTATAATAGACAGTGTTATATTACTCTATACTTGTAGTCATACGGTATAATAGACAGTGTTATATTACTCTATTCTTGTAGTCATACGGTATGATAGACAGTGTTATATTACTCTATACTTGTAGTCATACGGTATAATAGACAGTGTTATATTACTCTATTCTTGTAGTCATACGGTATGATAGACAGTGTTATATTACTCTATACTTGTAGTCATGCGGTATGATAGACAGTGTTATATTACTCTCAACTCAATGGATATTATTACGTATTGTGGCGATATGCGGATTAAGTTTATATTTGTGTTATACCACTGAGTATTCAGATGTTCCATTCTACATAAGTCTGAACCTTCCACAACAGAGGCATGGAGGTTAACTGTTTGACCTTCAGATCTACAGAACACCATAATGTACTCCATGAACTTAGTCATTACGTCATGTACTTGTCTATTTAGGAGAGCCCAAACATAGCGCACCAGATAGCTATTCCATTGGTTGAGATACCTCCCCTTCATAAGCAGTGGGTAAGTTGGAGCACCCTACTGTACACGTATATACGCGCATGTACGTATATAAGTATGTATGTACGTGCGTGCGTCTGTACTTATACACGTACATTGTTGACTTTCTATTCACTGACTGCACATTACATGCTGACAATAATTAGAAGCTTAAAAGGTAACAGGTATTCTAACTGCATATTCAATGCAGTCTCTCTTATTCAAGTTAGTAGCAATTGGTCAGAAGGTTGGTGAGTTGTGTTCTCTTGATCACAATGAATACCATGAAGCTGTTGGTTGGGGCTCTGGACTCAAATTAAAGATGCAAGTGCACCAAGTCATATTAAACAAGTTTTTTTTAAGAACTAGGTACTAGGTATTCGGGGTACTAGGTATTCGTGGTATTGGATACAAGGTATTCTATCAGGTACTCATCTTGGCGATAAGCCGATCAGAATGGCTAACAAGTTCTTACTGATCTAAACTCAGCCTGGGAGTTACTGGCTTAGAAGCTCAAAAAGTAGATAATAGATATTTCCTACACACAAATAGAAAAGGTTACTATGGTAATTATGTACATGATGATATACAGTACTCAATGTTATGTATAGATATGTATGTATAACTATCAACTCTTATCTCATGTTACAGATTCTGTTCCGATTGGTTCCCAAGGCCTTAGGAATACTCAACCTTCAGTCCTTGAACTTTAACCTTGCATACAGAGATATTACCACGGGGGTCCCTTCTGCACCCGTTGAAGGCAAGATAATGCTCAATGTTCGAGGACCAAGGCTAAACAATTCTGCAAAGGATAAAACCTCCGTCGTATACGGTGACGATAAACGACTCTTCATTAGCATCCAGCCACCATTGCCTCGGCTGAAGGTACAACACACTACCAGATATAACCAGCCTATGTAATGTTGTCATATTATATATTACAGATATTGTGCAATCATAACATCTGATCGTCTTGTATTTCCCGATTTTCATGCATTTCAATCTAGTATGGCTGTTGATTTATTTAGAATGGAAGTGTACAAAGCTCTATTTTATCCCATCCTGACTGTTATTCCAGTAACTTGACATGGCATATGTTACTCTATCACTTACTCTATAACATGTGCTTGCAGGTTCTCTTCCAGTCTATGCCTGAGCATATGCAGTGTGGAGAGATTGTTAAGGTACCAGTGACAATCATCAACACTGGCCCTGTGGCCTTACACAAGCTACATGTTACCTGCAGTGAGCATGATATGGTTACCTTCCCAGACTATACCAATGTAGATGACTATTCACCATCTTCTAGGTACATGTTCTTATTGTGTATCATAATGACGTATTTAGTGTGTCTCAGCTGAAATATTCTGTCAAACAAAATATGTTATATATCTGCCTGTGAATTGCACTGACATGGCATTCTCTTCACTGTACTCATGCTTACTGTGTAGCCTTAGTAATCTTAGACATGGTTGTTACAGGAAGGTGATAGCCTTAGATACTAAAACCCCTTCAATACAATCCACTGAGTCTGTGTGTCTAGAGATGTGGGTGAGAGCTGGTGACACTCCTTCTGTCAAACCTCTTAACTTTATGTTCTACTATGAGCTGGCCGATGAGACTTCGACGGGAGGCAAAATTAGGTACAACATCCATTACATGTATATTCTGGTTACTACAGTAGCATAATATGGTATGCAGCCATAGGTGTAGTGGATGCTGTGCTAGATATACTAATCAATGTACGTTGTATGTCTATATAGGTATGTAGGTGTAGTGAATACTGTGCTATATATAAATTGTATGTCTATATACAGGCATAGGTGTAGCAGATACAGTTTTGTTATACGGAGTGTGACATCACTGAGTGCCCAGTGTAACACCCACTTTAGGAGAGTACGTCAGACTAGTGAACTGGGTAACTACTTAGCGGCATTGCTTCTCCTCAACTGCTCAAACGTATGTATACATTATACATTACCTTCTAAATATCTTCACTACATTCCAAAGTTATTCTCTACCATCTGGATATCATAGCTCTTACTTCCTAAAAGTATCTGTAATTTACTAAAGAGATCACACATTTACCTGGTTAATCTTATGGATTAGTGCATATGGAATACCTTCTGGATCATCTAAACATACTATCATATTCCTGTAGCCGTCTAAAGAAGCGGCTGTGGAGTACGCTGTCACAGACGTTATGTGCAAGAGCAAGCACTGGCAGATTACATCACTGGATGATGATTCGTCAGCTAATGTCAAAGTTAACCAATCAGAAGTAGCCTTACTAACTGCTCATCTGAAGAATAGTCCAGAAATCACACATTACCAGTTATCACACGTGCATCTTAACTCAGAACAGGTGAGTGTGTAGTGACATGTCATCACATGTGAGTGTGTAGTGACATGTCGTCACAGGTGAGTGTGTAGTGACATGTCATCACATGGCCATACATTTCTTCAGGCACATTGGTGATGAGCTGTAGAACCAGCATACCACTTGTCTTGTAATGGTTATTAATTGTTGTCGAGAATTAAGTAGCCAATCAGTTGACCTTAACCTCTTTGTGTAGTAAGTTCATGCTGTCTACACATGTTTCTCTGCAAGCTGGTAACTGTTATTTTATACAAAGGTGTTAACTTGTGCTAGCCATTCACTTACAATTACATGTATGTCAATTAAGAGTTGCCTTCTCTATCCAGGTGGATATCAGGAATGAGGTACTCCATGGTTTCCTTTCCACGCCGTTCATTCAGCCAGAACCTGATCCTGTTGATGAGGAACACAGCAGACCCAAAGGATATGCAGTCGTTATGGGAGTGTTGTGGAAGGTACGATCTCCTCTACTCTGATACAAACATGGGCTTATACATGTATTATTACAGATAGGCCTATATACATAGAATATCAAGTAAGATGAAGGAAATATTTGTCATATATGTTGCCTATTGCCTATCACTACTCAGTCTGGTTCTGGTATACCATACTATATCCAACACAATTTACTTCAACCTGTTGAACTTTTTTAATGTACAAGCACTTCGTGCTTGGTCTGCGACGCAAGCTTCACGGCAAAATTTGCTCGCTTTGCTCGGATCAAATGATGGCTTGTGTCCATGTACTGTGTTCATGCATGTGCATGGCCTCTGGTGGCACAGGCATGTTACAATGACTCCTTGAGAAGTAGCGCTCCCGTGCATTAAGAAGACAACTCCAAGTAGATAGCCCGAGTTCCAACATCAATGTGTCGGGTGGGTCGAGTACCCACCCCACCCTGGGTAAGGGCTGAGGGACTAAGGCTAGGAACCCGCCCCAGCTGCGATGCCTGGGGACCAGGTCCCAAGGTCCTACCATCACCCAGAGCCGAGATGCTCGCCGGCAGCATTATAACCTATGTAAATCATGGGTCCAGGAGGGTTTTCGCCGTCGATATAGCCCGAGATCCAACACTTATTTGGTGTGTGGGGTGGGTTGTGTACCCAACTTGCCTTTGGTCGGGTCCAAGGTCCTAAGGCTAGGGACCCGCCCCGGCAGCGATGTTGGTGGACCCGGTCCCGAGGTCCTGGCGCCACCCGGAGCCGAGATCCTGACTGGCAGCATTACAACATATATGAGTCGTCTCGATTTTTGACCCCAATTTTGATTGGAGGGCGGCAGACCGCAGACCGTTTCGTCTTTTTATATATGATTCACGGCCTCCTGGACGGACATGGGTCGCAAATAAAAATCACAAGGTGACCGTCCCGCTTAGGCTAGAAGGGCTACTGTTTATTTACTTTTCTTGTCTTATATTATATCCATGGATGTGCAGGCTGCTACACATGACTGTTCATTCACAGGGTTTCAGAATGGATGTAAATGGAATCACTACTCAGACTGTGGGACTTCTCCGGCTGCCAATACTTACTATTAATGATGACATTGAGACACGGACAGAGAGATCTCCGGTATGTCAACATATCACTGGTTCTGACCAATTAGAACTGTAATTGTTGAGGGTAGGCGGATGTTATGCAATGGTCCTATGTATTTACATTAGGATTTTTCAGAGAGACTTCTAGTGCCTACTCGGGCACTCTTACTGTATATATTCGACTTCTTTTCAAGTTGTATACTTTCATATGTACATGTACATTGTATAATGTACTGTAGTTACTGTTTGAATTTTCCACTCTGCGAGTAAGCCAGTAACTATGGTGAAGCTCTGTAATTGAATACAGCCTCAACCTCACAATGGTATCCACTTACAGAGTCTGAACAGTCAGTTTGCAGTTCTGGAGATTCCGAGGAAACCCTCTTACACTGAGTTACCTTCCCCTGGCCAGGATGACGATCGGCGTATAGAGTATCAGCTACTATTTGATGCACATGTTAAGGTTGATATGGTAAAGAATAGGTAAGGATGATGGGTCTACAGTTGCAGTATTTTGCTGCTGGTAATGCAAGGTCACTGCCAGAGAATATAACAACGTCTACATCAGTCTACATCAATTTTGGAGTCGTTTGTTCTGGCTATATAGACTGTAGAACTGCTTTTTTATCTGTTACATAAAAATTCAAACACTACATGTTGCTGCCTTCAGGTACAAACATGGGAGGGAGCGCTAGGGTCATTAGTGTATCTATAAAATCTATAGTAACTGTTGCTGATCTATCCAACATTATCAAATGATTTATAGCTTCAGCATTGACATGAGACTCCACTATGTACATGTATTATTCATTAATTAATATTTAGTATATCCCTGCCAGGCCACAGCACCACACCTAGACTAGAGGTATCTCCTCCCCACATATTCTAACTGCTGGTGGTTGTCTTAGTTGTATATAATATGGTTGTAGTGTGTGTGCTGTCCCTGTCACACTGGTTATGAAATCTTACTCCACAACAGATATCCATGTGTCTGTCTCACATCAAAAGTAAGTGAAGTTGTAATATACGAACTCATTGTAATGATATATTATGGTGCTGAAATGTTGAGATTTCTGGTCACATCTCTGTATAAGAATCCAATGTATCTAAGAAGGTAAATACTAGAGATTCTGTCGTATATTTGAAGTGCTTTCGTTAACCCTATCATTCATTCATTGTATGTATGATTTATAGTGCTGATGGACTCATGTGGTCAGGTAAAACGTACACTAAAGTAAAGATACCTCCCAAGCAAGAGACCTGTGTGAAGCTAAAGGTGACAGTGCTCAGGCATGGTGTATATAACCTCAACACCCTCACCATTACAGGCATGGACAATGTATTTATTAGAGATCATACTCCTCTTTCCACCCTCCTTGTGGTGGAGAAGGGCTGAGGCTTTTCAATTTCTATTGCACACTACAAGTTGAGACTTCACTACACAAAAGCAAATATAATTATTATTTATGATTTTATTTGGATAATTTAGAAAGCCTGGATATATTATACATTTTGATGAAGTATACAGTTTAGATTAAATTTATGAGCTAAATAATGCTGGCAATATGTTTTGGAACAATAAAATATAAATTATTTATTAAATCTTGTACCTGGCGTTGCAATATACAGTTAAGACCACAATTACTAGCATCTACTATGTCCCTGTTCTTCAATCACATGGTATTTACAGATTGGTACCCCTCTTCATTGGTAACTTATCCAGTTGGCATGAATACGCTACAACATAAATTGAATACCTACAATGTATAACATAACCGAGTTAAACATGTCTAATTGAGAATATTACAAATAGTGGCACCACAAGACTGACTTAGGCACAATAAAGTAACAGTCTAAACAGTCTCTAGGTTGGTTAGAAACTGAAAGTATGTATATATGGATTGGGTCCTCATATATTGGGCAGCATATAATAACCAATATTCAGCATCCAGTGATGTGGGCTACAATCATATGCCCATATATGTCATCGAATAATCAGAAGTTTGTCACGAAGAAAGCTAAATACAATATATAAGGTAATTTGATATGAACATTTCAAATTTGTCACTAAAAATAAAAAATACAACCTGCAAACACGTTTTTTTTGAGCAGTTTTTAAAAATATCCACTGTCCAATCAGAAGTGGATTATTATGCAGGAGTTGGCAATTAGAAACCTCCTTTCACATGTCCAATAATTAGTGTAAACCTGTGCATGAAATAGAATATAACAATTAATAATTACTGTTTTACGATAAAATAAACAATAGGTTTTATTATCCAATCACTGTGCACAATTTTGCTTCGGCTACGAGCGTTGTTATTGGACATGTGAAAGGAGGTTTCTAATTGCCATCACCTGCAAAATACACTGTGATGTCACAGTGTATATTTTTTTTAAAACAACTGCTCCAAAAACGTGTTTGTAGGTTGTGTTTTTTATTTTTAGTGACAAATTTGAAAGGTTCATATCTAATTACCTTATAAATTGCATTTACCTTCATCCATGGCATGGATTGTTTAATAGACTTACTCGAGCATTGTTGGGTCAGGCATACCCTCTGATCCTCCCTTTCTTATTCCTAGAAAAAAAATGTTGAATGCAATAAGTAAACTTAGTAGCGGGTTACAGTTAAGCCTAGGAAGTGTCTGCTAATAGTGAATTATTCCAAAGATTACTAGAGCTCTTCAGGAGCTTTGGCTTCTATACTATAAGCCAATCCAAAGAACTGGTAGTAACCTTGTGACAGATTAGAAAGTGATGTGTATATACATGTAGTAATATTGCCCATAAAGATTATATAGCAGTTCTGGAAGCAGCTGCTGTTAGTTTTTCTGCAACATGGTTGATGTAAGAGAGAATCAAAGATGAGATAGACGGTTCCCTCATCCCTGTTGAAATTGGGGACAATTTCCTTGTTGATTCATGGGCAAACCCCAAAACCCAATTGCTCCAACAGCAAGCATGATTCTTGCCAGTGTTATAGAATTGTGCAAACTACTGCAGATGACTATTTACAAGAGGTCTATATCATGACAGGAGAAAGAATAAGCTGTCACCGATGGCCTGTTAGCTTTTACCATGCAGCCCGACTCCCGAGTCGTTTGTTGGCTTTACTGACTGATTGAAGACACTAGACACTAGAGTAGACAGGTAATGTGAATTGTTCATGCACGGTCATATTTCCATTATTTTTATATTAATATTTACTCACTCGTTACTCACTCGTCGTTGATAGAACATTCTATTATCACATATTGTGCAAGTTGAATGCCTCATTACTAACAGTGTGCTACAGTGAAAAGGTCAATACTACAGCATATCGCTGATTTACTTTTATTCGGGATAGCCAATTCTTATATCTCGGATTGTTCGAGGGAGGAAACTATTATGGTATACATTGGTTGTGGCAGAAATTGATGTTAGTTCACCTCTGCCTGCAGCTCTGGTTGTCATAGTTGTTTGCGAGCGGCTTTCAACAATTTCATTGTAACTGGAGGATAGTGTATTGTGGCTCTCTTCATCTTGGAGAATTTTGTGAAGTAAAGTCATTCGATGATTCCGTCTCCTACACTTGAGGGGTACTAGTCCAAGAAGATTTTTGGCTGCAGTGACACTTTCACGTCCCTTTAGATTACTGATGAAGCGAACTGCTTTACACTGAATCCTTTCGATGTATTCAATGGTCTGCTTACTTGTTGGATCCCACACGGTGTCTGCATACTCCAGGATTGGTCTGCACAAACTAGTGTATGCAAGTAATCGACTTTTGGTCGGTGCACAGTGTAGAGTATGTTTGATAGCTCCCAGTATTCTGCTTGCTTTGACTGTTTTTTGAGCGATGTGTTGATCAAACTTCAAATCCTGTTGTAGGGTTATCCCAAGATAACGAGTTTTATCAGTCCAAGGAATCACAGTAGTACCTAGTCTGTATGCTGGTAGTTGCGCACCGACATTGAAAGCCATCGCATGGCATTTGGATGCATTAAAAGGCATTTTCCATCTTTGGGACCATTCTTGTACAGCATCAATGTTTTTCTGAAACTCCATGGATTCCTGATCATTGTTCACTTCTTGGTATAGGAGTGTATCGTCCGCGTAGAGACTGACATTACAAGTTACTGTGTTTGGCAAGTCATTTATATATACTAAGAAGAGGGTGGGTCCTAGGACTGAACCCTGGGGCACCCCAGACGTTACAGCGCAAATACCTGAGCTATGTCCCTTCAGTACCACTCTTTGTTTCCGTCTGGTAATAAAGTCTTGAATCCAGTTTATAAGGAATGTAAGTCGGGGATCGTTCTTAGCTTCTGTAGTAGCAGACTGTGTGGCACCTTATCGAAAGCTTTTTTGAAGTCCAATATAAGGGCATGTGTTGTTTTGTTTTGTTCCATAGATTTTGCTAGGTCATGATAGGTGGCACACAGCTGAGTTTCGCAAGACATACCTCTCCGGAACCCATGTTGTCTGTTATGGAGGAAGCTGTCAAGTTTCTTATTAATGTGGTGCAGAACAATATGCTCTAGAATTTTACACGGTATAGATGTTAAAGAGATGGGCCTATAGTTTGACACTTGGCTAGGTTCGCCTCCCTTGTGAATCGGGGTTACATGAGCCATTTTCCATTGATCTGGACCTATTATTTATTAATAAGGCTACATATTCATAAAAGAATAATAAATTACGATTCAATACCAAAATTAAAATAAAATGACTTTAAAAAACAAATGCGATAACATTCACATTGTGTTGTCACTAAATTTTTATTTTCTTTGCAGAACGAAATGTTCTTGGGATCATCATTTTAGATTTTTGATTTTAATGTCAATGTGTTATAACTATAATATAAATAATACAATAAATATATACTATTTATCATTAATATCTGCCACCCTGCTCTACTAGTAGATACACTCACCTAAATAAATTACTGTTGGTACAAATCCCCAATGAAATATAAATTTGGCTACACCTACAACGGCGTACATCCGAGATTTAATGCCACTCATTTTTTCTGGCTCACTTTCTATTGCTCTAGGGTTGTGCATAAACTGCTCCATGGCAAATAAATAAACCTATTATCTGATTGTGGTGTAATAAAGCGAGATCCGGACAGTATGGGTGGGGGCAAACACAGGCAGAATTTAATCTGCTGGGAAAATTGATTAATATTTTCTCTACAGGTTTTACCAAACCGGAAGCTTAAGTTTCGCCGACCGTTTTTAACACGATGATCCCAAGAACATTTCGTTCTGCAAAATAAAGATTTACTGACAATGCTATTGCATTTGTTTTTTTAAGTTTGAATATAAAATTTATATATTTAAAAATAATTTTTGCTATGATAGTTTGCTAGTATCAAATTAACTTGGGATTTTGGACCGTTGAGAAACCTATTCACTGCTGTACTACTTCTCAAAAATGGAGTTTTAAATAAAAATAAAGAATTATTATTTTCAACTCATACTGTGTACTGTAAGTGCAGAAGTGAATCAGTATTGCGACCAGCAGCTATAGGTAAACTATAAATGTAGCACCATATTTATATAATGTCCATTTTATAGCAAAACTGCAGTAAGTAATATGTAGCCTACAGGCAGTAAAGTAGGTGTATTTTTACTATTTAAGATAAAAATTTAATAAAAAATTAAATATTTATAAAATAAATTAAAAATAGAATAAAAATAAAAATTGGAAATTCAAATTGAGGTCTCTAACACTAAATTTTCAAAACACACTACAGTTGCAATTATTAAATTATATTATTATTATTATTATATTAAATTATTTTTAGGCTAATGATTATAATATAGGGTTTCTAACCCATTTTTACAAAATGACAATTTTATCATTTTTTTTACATGGATGGATAGAGTAACTTCTCAGCATCATTCTAATATATAATTTATGTATCTGCTATCAAAAGTTTCCAAGTTATAAGGATTTAAAGAAGAGCTGTATTGCCTGCCCAGAGGTGGGGAAAACCGTACTTGGCTTAGTGTTGACAATAATTCCTACGGCGTCATGTCATGCGGTATGTTATTTACTAAGAGCTACTATACTTGCCAGCTATTGGCTACTTAGCAGTGCAGCAGAGCCATAATGCCAAGTAATGTACATGTACTTCACTACTAACTTGTATAATGTATTGTACATAATATAGTAGTTTCATACCAGCCTACCAGTGCATAGTGATGCAGCCTACTAGTAATAGTAATGCAGCCTACTAGTAATAGTAATGCAGCCTACTAATGATAATAATACAGCCCAACACAGAAACAATTATATGGGGAATTAGGTATTACAAGATCAAGACTCATAAAATTGAACTTGTACTTTCATGTTTTAGAACACAAACAGAGCAAATACATGAAGAGAGCGAGAGACACACGCAATGTAGATAATGGCTGGCAAAGTACACCATTACCCTTTAGCCAGCTGGCTTACATTTAGAACAGAAGACAGAAAAGAAATGCGATTAATTAGTCAAACAATTGAAATCGTATTATACCTTATGATCTGTATAAAATATATATGTTTTTCATGCTTGCTACATAGTCATACATGTCACTATCGGCTTTGACCAGGAGGCAAACATTCTGACATAAAATGCTGCATCACCAGAACACAATAATCCTAATATCATATTATATATTCTATGCTGTACTATGCCTAAGTGTAGTCATAAACATGTTAAATCATACATAGAACTATAGAGCTGGAGAATATTACTTTTAATTACAACTATTTCTATTACGGATCTAAATTATCATACATGTATATGCAATTATTATTATTATATTATATACATTTACATGTATATACTCAATACTGTGAGGTAGGACTGTTCCCTAATATGTAATGTTAGATGTGTGTTACTTAAATATTCAAGAGTTCAAATGTAGAATCCAATCTAAACAAGGATCAAGAACATAAATAACATTGTCATGCAGCTCATTATATAATATTGCATGTAAAACACTTTCATAATGCAATACTTGTTAGAATCAGTGTACAAGTAGAACAAAATATGATCTAATAGCTTGCAACTAAGCATGTGAGAAGATAACTCTATGCAATACTTGCTAGAATCAGTGTAGTACAAGTAAAACATAGTATGCATGTACATGTATTATGATACATTGCTGTTTACAACTAAGCATAATATGAGAAGATAACTCTATCCAAGAAATCACGTGTGCTCGCTGCTGATTGGCTATATTGTCCAACGCGGCCATTTCATTGGATACAAAAATAAAAATGGTTGAGAATGATTTTTCATACAGCTTGGTTTTAATCTTTTTATTTTGAAAGATTTAAAAGCCATCCACTACAATAGAGTATATAATATAGGTAATTAGATATTTTTGCACATGATTAGATGTAAATTAAAACTTTTCTCATAGTTTAACATGGTTTTAACACCACATGAAAATCATGATTTTTAGAGATGCTCCAGTGGCCTATCCTGCATAGTGATTGGTTAATTGACACTGGGAATGTAGCCTGTGGTCTGTGATCAATCTATACTACTTTATTTGGTGGTGATAGACTTAATAGATTTAAAGTTATTAAACTTTTTCACAAGCATGAGTGTGCGGAGAGTGTGCGGACTAAGGCTGTACATAAATAACACAGTTGTGCGAACGCGAATTTAGTCACGTGATATTCTTACGATTTGAATACCTATATAATAATAATATCATTATATTATTATTATTATATTATACAGGCCTAATACTTCAATGGTATGGACACAGCCATGTGATAGTCATAGTTATAGTTAAATCAATAGAATTAATACATAATAGTATAAATATATTAATGTTTAATTTTATTATTTTTGTTTACCTTTAATGAGTTCGGACACTCTTGACCACCCGCAGCATAAGTTGAGTGCCCATCTGTGTAGCAGTGTGCATTTAATTTTGACCTGGGGATTTCAGCATTACCGCTGATATGTGTTATTAGTCGTCAGCCGTGATACCTCTCATTTTATGCATAGGCCTACTCCCTTGGTAGTATTATCTGGAGTTTGCTGAAATACATGTAGGCCTAGATCTGCTACAGATGTGGGCTGCAGGTCTGGTGGTCACCGTCATATTTGTGCGATCATCATCATTCACAATTTTGTCATAGGCTGATAGGAGTGCACTGTCATTGTTTTCAGCTTACATGATGCGGGTCGGGAGGTTTAGCCTGTGGCTTTTGCTTCTCACTTGAAGAGTTTGAAGACCTACACTGTAGTTCTATTCAATTTGAAATGAATCTAATTTATCTGCATGACGATGAAACATTTATTAGTAGATAAGTTGTAGGCTACTTATTCTGCTACATGAATATTCTAACATTGTATTTGTTCTGATAGTTGCAATCAGGATTACTATTTCAATTTCATTAAGTGACAGTCTTGTAGATATAGGGCTAGTCATATTCTGCGACTGAAACTAGCCTGAAAAAATTGAAATCAGAAATAGCAGAGTAACTTACTTTGGAAACATGAAAAACATGAAATAGGTTAACAACCTTTTTATAAACTGTGACCATATAATTTTAACTTAAAATCTTATGGATTTTAATGGCTCCAAAATTAGTGTTGTGCTATGATACTTTTACCTGAAATGAGAATAGGGAATGTTTTAAGGCTTTGGTAATTCCGGTATATATGAGAGTAGCACGCAATGGATGTCACAAGCTAATCACTAATGTTTATCGTTAGCATGCTAAGGGCATATAGCTAAATAGTATAGCTGGTAAACATCTACGCTCTTATTTTCCTGCACATTGGAATTTGTTTGATCTTCAATTTGAAACATCAATGTATCATCGAAACCAGCTAGAGAAAGCAAGTCTGCAACCAATTCAATATCTTGGCCAGCACTAAATAGAACTCTAATCTAGGTTTAGTAACTCTTCAGCTAGAGGTCTAGTTATAATACAGTCATTGTATTCATTCAGCTTTATCAACCATGCAGTCCAAATGACAGCAGTTGTTCTATAAATCTATGTTAATATTTTATTTTACATGTAGCTCTAGTCTAGGGTTACACAAAACAGTGATAAGCAGTAGCTTTATGATTCTATGAACAACTAGCCAATAGTACAAATCCAGTGATTGAATGTTTTGTTGTCACAAATTTGTGTTTGTACTGCACAACTTCATATCAACTTCAGTTGCTTTCAATTATTTTACAGTCTTTCATCAAGAGTTTGATTTCATATAAACTATCCCATTTTATTCCATTGTCCTATTAGTCTATTAGCCTATTAGCTTTAGTTATGTAACTGATTCGATCGGTTTGAAAAGTGAATTGACTGTAGGGTTTACTATCCTAAGCTTGTCATATGAAGACATCAGATGGTATGGCTTTTGTTGTTACCAGGTAGGCTGTGCCTGTGTAGGTGGGCTATACCTGTAGGTAGGCTATGCCTGTTTAGGTAGGCTAATACCTGTAGGTAGGCTATACCTGTAGGTAGGTTATACCTGTAGGTAGACTATGCCTCTAGGTGGGCTATACCTGTAGGTAGACTATGCCTCTAGGTGGGCTATGCCTGTTGGTAAGGTTACGCAAGTGCAACCCCTCCCTTGCTAAGCCTTTGGTCAACAGTGCATTTCTGTCTTCACTCTTTCCTCTTTTATAGATGAAAATTTTATACTTGGATTGCGTTTGTCAATGTCAGGCCGATAAATAATGGAAGTGCCAACTTGGTTCGTTTGTGGTTTGTTACACCCTTCATTCTATGCAATACTTTGTTTGGATCATCAATTCCTCGATTTCGATGTTGTGCCCATTTGGCCGTCGGTAGATATTTTGGTTTCTGTTGACTTTATTATTTTATTATCAAAACGTGTGGAGACTGCTGCTGTCTCACTGAATTTGTACACATCAATAGGGATTTTATATTCAATTATGTTAGCAAAGGACAATAGGGTTTTCAGCCTAAGCAATAGAAATAGTAATGTTTTGTACGAAGGCCCTACTAGTAATAGTAAGCAAAGCCCTTGTCTATCTATAGGTCCTCCTATAAGAGGCTAATGCTGAAGCAGCAAATCTTTTAAATTTCAAAACTAAATGAAAATCTACACTATTCGCTGTTGTAGCCTATATGTAGGCTATATATCAATAATGTAGAACACACGATTTATGGTTAGACGGTAGTGTCAGCTTATGTTGAGAGCTCTATTGTTATTGGCTATTCAGTAGGCCAATTGGAACAATCACTCATAACCGCAGGCTTTATTTAAGGATTACTTCACTGGAAAAATAGAGAAATGCACAATAATAATTGGCCACTAGATTTAGGCAGGTTTAAACCCGAATAATTCCATCCATTGAAGATTGACAACAGTTACACAAATAAAATTTAATGGACTTGATATGGTATAAAGATATTGAGTCTACTAGTAAAGTCAATAGAAATCTTATAGAGCCTAGCAATTTGTAAATTTCAATTTCAACTGTAAATATCTACTTGTTGAGTAAAATTTGTATATTCAATATTAGCCCACAACGTACTTTCATATAGAATAACAGGTTAAAGCTGAGTCTCCTTAATCCACGCAAAACAGCGTTACAACATCATCTAGCGGGGCTATTTGATGTCTACCCAAATCATGTAAACTGCGCTGTAATCATGTATCTCCTAATAGACATGATATATTATAATGAGTGGCATCTGGCTCTAGTGTCTATGGTCTTCAGGTGACTGTATGGGACCTTGGTTGCTGTAGCTAGTCTGTGGACTGTCCGAGTGACACACTACTAGGCTTACTCAGTTGTTATTCTGATATCCCCCTCTTATCGACTGACTGCTTTATCAGGTGTACTTTTGTGGTCTCCTGTAGCCAAGAGTCGACTGCAAATAAGTAGAGTAATGGATGGAGAGAGGTCGGCGGCAGCCCCGCTGGTGGTGTTCACCAGTAGACCCAACTCCCATCCTTTCCAGGAGAGACATGTGCACTGTCAGGACCCGGTGAAGATAGGCAGATCTGTGGCTAGGCTGCACCCTGCCCCTACTAATGCTATATTTGACTGTAAAGTTCTGTCAAGGAATCATGCATTACTATGGTCTGAAGATAACAAGGTGATTATACTTCTAGTTACATAATAATATGATACCAGTACATATAATACATGTGCACCAGGTCAGCTCTTTAGTTGTATGTTATAGGTGTATAATGTGTAGTAGTAACATGTAGGGCCTACATTGGGTAGGATTGTCTGTCAACTCCACTGCTTGTGTTATACCCTACATGTATAATGCATCAACTGGCTTCCTCTATAGATTTACATATACATGCACATCTACATGTACATGTAGATAATTATACTCCTGGAACCTCTAGAGATATACTCTTGGAAATTCTATGATACACACGGGACTGCCCATCAACCAATCAGAGCATGTCCCATAACGTTTGTGACAGCTTCCATGTTTGAATGTCTAAAACTAGTAATTTTGAGTTTAAGAATTATCTCCCTTGGCTTAGAAGTTTTTCATGCAAGTCCTGTTTATTGATTGTTGTACTAATAGCTTGGGTTGTACTTTCTAGTTTTACCTACAAGATACAAAGAGTAGTAACGGCACGTTTGTCAACAATCAGCGACTAAGTAAGGGATCAGAGGAGAGTGATCCTCATGAGATATTCTCTGGAGACATCATTCAGTTTGGTGTAGATGTCATGGAGAACTCAAAGAGAGGTGAGCGAGTCACGGAGTAACACAATACTAACCCGTAAACGTGTTTGTTCCCATATGTCAGCTCTGGGTATCCCATCCGTTAGTTGGTGTATACACTGTTTGATTCCAGACCAGGTACTAACTAGGCCCCTACCTGAGTTAATCTTTTAATTATTCAAAAAATAGCATTTCTGACATCTGTGTACCGAATTCAACTCCATCCTACCCACACTACGCGTACACTACATGTACATGTACACCCACACTACGCGTACAATACATGTACATGTACACTCACACTACGCGTACACTACATGTACATGTACACCTACACTACACGTACAATACATATACATGTACACCCACACTACACGTACACTACATATACATGTACACCCACACTACACGTACACACACATGCACTGTGTTGGCTCATAGAGAAGAGCAGAGGTAGCTTTTTAGTCTTGTAGGCCTATTTATGGTCAGACTTGAGACAGTCACCATTTCTAGAATGATTTGCATTAGTTTGGAAAAGGGTATAGTGAGAACCCTGAGATATCTGGAACAGTGGTCTAGAGCTATTTGTACTGATGTACATGTTGATGTTATCCTGGATACCATCTCACTTCCTTGTTTGGTTTGTCAGCAGTGGACTGTGATATCATCGGCTAACACAACAGTATACATGTGACAACACAGTAAACACCCTTACTGTACTTACTAGTAGCTTGCTACTAGTACATGGTACCCCTGCTGTACTAGTAGTACATGGTACCCCTGCTGCTGTACTAGTAGTAAGTACATGGTACCCCTGCTGCTGTACTAGTAGTACATGGTACCCCTGCTGTACTAGTAGTAAGTACATGGTACCCCTGCTGCTGTACTAGTAGTACATGGTACCCCTGCTGTACTAGTAGTACATGGTACCCCTGCTGCTGTACTAGTAGTAAGTACATGGTACCCCTGCTGCTGTACTAGTAGTACATGGTACCCCTGACTTCCCTCTTATCGCTTATCAGTCAATTATTATGAAATAGCCTACAGTCAATACACAGCAATATTTGCTGTTTATGTGTATATTCTAACCCTAGATAACAGGGTAATCCACATAAACATACCTCCAGTGTAGTATTCCGACCTACACCCCCCCCCCCAACATAATGGCCTACTTACTCCCCCTGCATAGTAACTTAGGCTATGGGCTAAAGCAATGCAGCCTTCCATGTACGCACGTTATATCTAGCTCTAAAACCAGCATGTTTGTATATTTGCAGTAACTCATGGATGTATTATGGCATCAATCACCCTCTACCTTGCTGATGGAACTGAGGCTAAACCTAGGTATGTACACTTAGGTTCACTGCACACATACATTTACTATATGTATTTACATGTAGATCACATACTTACTTCTAACTATGTTGTATGTACTGGTGACAAATGCTGCTGTTTTTGGAGTTGTCTTATCGCTGTAGCCACCTACATGTATGTGTAGTTATAGTTACAATATTAGGATAAAATTAATATTATTGTTTGTTGACCGAAGCGTTTGATTGGTTGGTTGTAGGTTCAGCAGTGGAACACCGACGAGTTCACATCCAATCAGTGCAGTCCACTCCCAGGAGATGTACCAACTGTCACAGTATCTACAGGAGGCCCTGCACAGGGAGCAGGTGAGTCAGTGAGTCAGTAGGGTGAGCTCTCCTGCCGTCACCTCACATTGAACAGCTCATCACTGTGTGAAACAGGCTGTTAGGCAACTATAAAACATAATCTAGATGCAAGTGCATGTAAAGTGTCTATATAACACATTGCAAGTTTTTGTAAATCGTCACGTGTCTGTATAACATATCATCTATCTATGTAACACGTCACCTGTCAATGTAACACGCCATCTGTCTGTATAACACGTCACCTGTTTATGTGACATGTCATCTGTCTATGTAACACGTCATCTATCTACATGTATGTAACACGTCAACTATCGACGTAACACATCAATTGTCTGTGTAACACGTCACATGTCTGTAACAGGTACTACAAGAGAAGATGACACATCTGCAGAGCATGCTACACTCCACTAATGACTCGTGTGAGTCCAGCTGGCACGCTCTAATCAAGGAAGACAGGCTACTCTCTAAACTAGAAGTCCTTCAGAATCAGCTTTCAGTATTCAGTAAAGTGAGTTATTCACATGTACTTACTCTTCACATGTACTTACTATTACTCTTACCTACTCTCCCATACCTTACTTACTTGCTTACTTACTTACTATCACTTACTTGCTATCACTTACTATCACATATGGCTTGGTGTAGATAACAAGGGGACAGTGGTGGTAATATTCAGATTTGGTGGATGAGTTGTTGAAAGTTCACAGAATCTGTGTTGTCGTATGTGTCTGTCAGTATGCATTAGTTTCACACAGATAATGAATAGATGGGAGAGAGCCATACTCGACACTAACTGATGTAGTTACAGTCACTGTGCATGCATATTGTACACACTAGTTATATACGAGACACGTGTACAATGTACACTGTATACATGTATATACATTGTACACGTGTGGTGTATGGCTATATACTCTCTGTTCACATGTTATATTGTGTTGATATTGTTGTTGTTGTTACAGAACCAAACAGAAGGAAGCATCCAGAACCAGATACTAAACATGGAAGAGGAGAGGCTACACTATGAACAGAGCAGCAAGGAATCATTGCGGAAAGTTCTCGAAGAAAAAATAGCAGCCATTCAAGAGCTCTCTGATGTGGAGGTAGGAACATTCATCCATTTGTCTGTGTGTTTGACTTGAGCATCCATTGGCAAACAGGGAGTATGTTGTCATTGATATTATTGTAGAGGTCATTGGCAAACACAGAGAACGAATGCAGACACCTGAAGGAGTTGCACCAGCAGAGCCAGCAGCAGTTCTCTGAACTCACAGAGAAATATGAAGAGAAGTTTATAGAACACGCAGAGTTATCCAAGCAGCTTCAGGTACTTATCCTGATGATATATCCCACTCTATCATTGCACAAGTGTGACATTACTAAGAAGGCGACCTCTACCTTCATTGGATAATCTCATAGTTCAGTGAAGTCATATGTTAACCTTTGACCCTGTATACTTGCTGTAGGAAGCAGAGACTAGGAGAGAAGCTGACATGGCCGACTTTGAGGCAGCAAAGGAAGTGATAGAAGCCAAGTTAGAGGCAGCTTTAGCTGATAAAGACTCTCTAGAGGCCAAACTTTCACATCTGCAGAACCTACAGTCTTCCAAACCTGGTCAGTGCTGACCATTCGTGTGTAATTACGTTACGTTTGTTAGGTTTACATGTAATAATATAATGGTATTGTGTATAACACATGATTATTACCTTGTATACACAATGTACAATCTTGCAATGTATATATTATGTATGTGTGTGTGTAATACTAGAAGAACCAAGCTCTAACGGAGATGGAGAGGATACAAGGATTAATGGAGAACATTTAGAAGAGGTTGGGCAGGGAGAGGAACCCCCTCTAGAACACGCAAACTCTCTCGATTCTCTCAGGCTGGAGATAGAGAAGTCACAAGTACAGATTGAGGACTATCAGAGTACGTATTACTAGTTACAACGTGTTGTTTGATAATACAAGCTATAATGTACTTATGTGGTATTATTAACCATGATGGGTGCATTAACTGTTCCCTATCTAGTAGTAGACTGTGTTCTCTATACATCAGTAGACTGTGTTCGCTATTTATCAGTAGGCTGTGTTCTCTATTCATCAGTAGACTGTGTTCCCTATACATCAGTAGGCTGTGTTCTCTATTCATCAGTAGACTGTGTTCTCTATTCATCAGTAAACTGTGTTCTCTATTCATCAGTAGACTGTGTTCCCTATACATCAGTAGACTGTGTTCCCTATTCATCAGTAGACTGTGTTCCCTATACATCAGTAGACTGTGTTCCCTATACATCAGTAGACTGTGTTCCCTATACATCAGTAGACTGTGTTCTCTAGCCTACTATATTGTCACATGTAGATTTAATGAACAAGGCCAAGCAGTCGCTATCTGAAAGGGATGAAGAGATACAGACACTCAACCAGAGCGTAGAGCAGGCACAGCTGGAGATAGTAGAGTATGTCACCAAAGTAGCTACACTAGAGGAGAAACTTAAACTAGCTTCTGAGAGCAGTACGGTACGAGTTGAGGAGTCCACTGAACATCTCCAGGGTATGTATTTTGGAACCTAAACTACCAGCATCAGAACACACATGCTATTATAGCATCTTTGGTCTACCTTACTCTGTTATACACTGATATCATACACACAGTATGTAAAGGATAGTTTGTTATGTCTCCAATTACTTGCATAAATAACATCATATATTTCTTGTGTTGTATTATAGAGCGTATAGAACAGCTGTCTAAGTCCCATGAAGAGGTTGTACAGAAATTAAAAGGTAGTTACCAGTGATATTATATAATTATAGTAATACATGTAACACATTGCGATATAATATGGTGTTATAACTGCCATGTCAGTTACACATCAATACACGTACAATATAAGAGTTATATTTTCATACATTTATTGTCACATGAGAGGACAACTCTACCTGCTATATTAAATGCACACAGTATGTTATATGATATTGTTCTATATAGGTGAACTGGAGACTATGCACTTAGCACAGAGTGGGGCTGCAGGTGGTGAATCAGCTGCTATGGCTCACCAGGTTAAAGATTTGCAAGGTGTGCATTCCACTCTACTCTGCCAGTAGACGTACAATAATACTACTCTTATTGTATATGTACATGTAGTACATGTAGTACAATAATATGGAGCTACTATTATTTTATTATCACAAAAGTACATTATACACATGTAAACATTGCACATGTATAATGTAGACTGTATATTGTATTACAGTACGTGTATGTGCATGTATATGTAATACATGTGTCTGATGTATAACATTGTATTGTATTGTGTAGTAACAGTAAGTCATGTTATGATGATAATATATATTACTATACAGATAAATTAGAATTAGCACAGACAGACACTGAAAGTCTGAAGGAACAGATACAGCAGATACAAGGTGAGTAATGTGTGTATACATAGTAGTTACCATGGTAACGTCAGCCTTCTCTGGCCTCATATGGGGATGATATGTGTGCTGTGGTATATGTATTACAGTGTCTGTGTAGTGCATTATATATACAGTGTAGTGTTTGACTGTATGTACTGTACAGTGTAGTATGTGTACGGTGTAGTGTATGTACAGTACAGTGTAGTATATGTACGGTGTAGTGTATGTACAGTACAGTGTAGTGTATGTACAGTACAGTGTAGTGTATGTACAGTACAGTGTAGTGTATGTACAGTACAGTGTAGTGTATGTACAGTACAGTGTAGTGTATGTACAGTACAGTGTAGTGTATGTACAGTACAGTGTAGTGTATGTACAGTACAGTGTAGTGTATGTACAGTACAGTGTAGTGTATGTACAGTACAGTGTAGTGTATGTACAGTGTAGTGTACATGTATGTACAGTGTAGTGTATGTACAGTGTAGTGTACATGTACAGTACAGTGTAGTGTATGTACAGTACAGTGTACATGTATGTACAGTGTAGTGTATGTACAGTGTACAGTGTACATGTATGTACAGTGTAGTGTATGTACAGTACAGTGTAGTGTATGTACAGTACAGTGTAGTGTATGTACAGTACAGTGTAGTGTATGTACAGTGTAGTGTACATGTATGTACAGTGTAGTGTATGTACAGTACAGTGTACATGTATGTACAGTGTAGTGTATGTACAGTACAGTGTACATGTATGTACAGTGTAGTGTATGTACAGTGTACAGTGTACATGTATGTACAGTGTAGTGTATGTACAGTACAGTGTACATGTATGTACAGTGTAGTGTATGTACAGTACAGTGTAGTGTATGTACAGTACAGTGTACATGTATGTACAGTGTAGTGTATGTACAGTACAGTGTACATGTATGTACAGTGTAGTGTATGTACAGTACAGTGTACATGTATGTACAGTGTACAGTGTACATGTATGTACAGTGTAGTGTATGTACAGTACAGTGTACATGTATGTACAGTGTAGTGTATGTACAGTACAGTGTACATGTATGTACAGTGTAGTGTATGTACAGTACAGTGTACATGTATGTACAGTGTAGTGTATGTACAGTACAGTGTACATGTATGTACAGTGTAGTGTATGTACAGTACAGTGTACATGTATGTACAGTGTAGTGTATGTACAGTACAGTGTACATGTATGTACAGTGTAGTGTATGTACACTGACTAACCACACTGCATGTGTTATCCTACTGTCTAGCCTCACATTGGTCACATGACTTCCTCTCGCTGGTTTCTTACCTTGGGCTGTGCTGAGCCTTGTGGACCCAAGGCTAGGCTCACACCATGCGATACTTGCACTTATACTGCCTGTATACTCTATTGCAATGTATATACTTTGGTGTTAGTTCTGTAATCACATCCATATACATGTACATGTACACGTTGGGTTGGGTGCTGTACCATGTACTTATACAGCTATGTGCTTATGCAATGGAACCATGTGCTTATGCAATGGAACCATGTGCTTATTCACCCGTGCTTGATACATACCGGTGTTGAGCTTATTCAGTGGTACTGCGCTTGTACGGTGGTACTGTGCTTGTACAGTGGTACTGTGACTAATGCTTTCTTGTGTCTACAGATAAGTTAAGTAATGAACAAAAACTCCACCAGCAGAGAGACTCAGACGCACATAGATTGCAAGGTATATAGTTACTGTTCATTACTGTCCACCTCTCTACTGTCCACCTCTCTACTGTCCACCTGCTACTAACTTGCTGTCCACCTACCGCTAACCTAGGTTTGACACAGCTTACAATATAATGACATGTTTGTTAGGCATATCCTGCCCTCTTATCATGGCTTCTTCCAATTTCAAACTACTTGCAATCCTGCATGCACTCATTTTAGAACCCCATTCACCCACAGAGTTGCATGTACATCTTGTTTGTTTGTATTACATATATACAATCTTCTCCATATTTACTCCATATTCTGTTTCCTTAATACACTACAACCATTAGATTTCTACGTTGTATGGAGTTTTCTCTCCTGCAGACACCAGCTGGTAATTGACCAATCAGTGACCTACACTGTATTCACCTCTTCCATTTCTCATTAGTCATGCAAAGTGATAACATACATCAACTTCCTAATATACTTGCCACTAAATCTGTGAATTTATAAATAGATAAACTCTTTGGCAATAAATTTTCTCTTTGTCCGTTATACTCTTAGAATACCTGGAATACTCTGCGATATTCCCATTAGCAGGAACAACTTTGAAGTAATTTAGATAGTTATCAATTGTTGGAAGTGGTTTATAGGTTATCAGTTAGTCTGCACGCTCTGCTGCTCAGCTGCCGCTCTGTTGAGCTGTTAGTCTCCCTTTTGTTTGAGGATTAACTCATTTATGAACTCGTTACATCACGATGGGCGTGAACAGCGGCACTCTTGGGTGTGTGAAACTATTTATCTACTTCCTGTTTCAGATGAACTTGACCAGACTCGGAAAGAGATGGAGAATCAGAAAAGTGCAGCTGTAGAATATCAGGGTGAGTGTGCTCCTGTCTAGCTGGCTGTTATCTCCCCTCGTAATACAGTATTATTGTGGGTCTGATTTGTTTTTAAATGTACCTGGATGTGTGTAGGCTGTAAGTTGACGAGTTGTCTAGCTAAACTATGCAGATGGCCTGTTTATGCTTTGAGCAATGTTCGCTTACTATACTTGCTCTACCCTACACATCTACATTCTAGCATAGTAAGTATCTATTTCTCATGTAAGATTCCAACATTGCAAACCGTATGGTGATCGCTAACTACCACCTATAATTTTAATTCAAAATATGAAATTTAAATTATTTGTGAAATGATTTGACCAGCTAGAAGGAATTTTATTATCATCGACACTTGAAAGGGAGTCACTGATTGCTAGTTAAAGATACATAATTATATACTAGGATTCTCTAGTGTACTATACTAGGGTACTCTAGTGTACTATACTAGGGTACTCTAGTGTACTATACTAGAGTACTCTAGTGTACTATACTAGGGTACTCTAGTGTACTATACTAGAGTACTCTAGTGTACTATACTAGGGTACTCTAGTGTACTATACTAGGGTACTCTAGTGTACTATACTAGGGTACTCTAGTGTACTATACTAGGGTACTCTAGTGTACTATACTAGGGTACTCTAGTGTACTATACTAGGGTACTCTAGTGTACTATACTAGGGTACTCTAGTGTACTATACTAGGGTACTCTAGTGTACTATACTAGGGTACTCTGGTGTACTATACTAGGGTACTCTGGTGTACTATACTAGGGTACTCTGGTGTACTATACTAAGGTACTCTGGTGTACTATACTAGGGTACTCTGGTGTACTATACTAGGGTACTCTAGTGTACTATACTAGGGTACTCTAGTGTACTATACTAGGGTACCCTAGTGTACTATACTAGGGTACTGTAGTGTACTATACTAGGGTACTCTAGTGTACTATGCTAGGGTACTCTAGTGTACTATACTAGGGTACTCTAGTGTACTATGCTAGGGTACTCTAGTGTACTATACTAGGGTACTCTAGTGTACTATACTAGGGTACTCTGGTGTACTATACTAGGGTACTCTGGTGTACTATACTAGGGTACTCTGGTGTACTGTACTAGGGTACTCTAGTGTACTATACTAGGGTACTCTAGTGTACTATACTAGGATTGTTTGTCAACATAGCTTTGAGAGACTGAAGTGGTCTAGACTCCACAGGGTTTTGTCAAAAAACATTCATCAGTGATAAGCAAGTGTTTGATTAACTCTGGCATCCAATTAGATCACAGGACAATCCTGTGTTCTCACGTCGTTATATACCTTAGTAGTTACATACCTTGGTAGTTACATTTTATTATGTTAGCAAACAGCCAACATTTCAGATCGTCATGTTTACAAAAAAATTTGATATTCACGTTCATATGTGCACTGCTATGTCTGTGTATTGCGTATAAAACCTTGTTTCCATGGTTACACAGAGAAAGCGAAGCAGCTGGAGTTGAAACTACAAGAGATGAGTGACCTACATACAGCTCAGGTGGTCAAGGTCGAGGCAGACAGCGCTTCTCTCAGGCAGGAAGCCATCACTAATAAAAGTATATATTCATTACATGATTTACTCTTTGTACATTACTTGTGTTAGGACCTTAACCTGCTGGAATCCCTTAGTATAGTATAGCATAGCATAGTATAGTATAGTGTAGTATAGTGTAGCATAGCATAGTATAGTATAGTGTAGCATAGTATAGTATAGTATAGTATATCATAGTATAGTATAGTATAGTATATCATAGTATAGCATAGTATAGTTGTGCCATGATAATAATTCCGCCTCTCTCAATGAACCTTCTAGAAGAATGTGATGCTCTGAGAGAAGAGTGCAGCACGTTACGTTCCCATATTCAGTCGATTGAAGAGGAACTACACAGGTAGGTTATACAATGTACATCACTTCCTGTCATATACCCATATGCTGGACTGTACATGTGGACACTGATATGACTGTGAACTGTATATGCGCTGTACATCTCATTCTAGAGCTTTAACATAAACTGCATTGCTTGTTGAACACTTCGCATACTGTAATATTAATGAAGGAGACTCGGCGTTCAGAAGGAGGGTGAAGGGGTTGGTTGGGTGCAAGTTCAGAGTACAAAAGTCTTGGTTGAAAATGGGTATAATTAACAGGTGCCATGTTTAGTTTATTCTGCTTCATTCTAATTGGTTGTCGTTCTGTTGCTAGGTTACAGCAAGACAATAGTAAACTAGACGATGATGTCACTAAGTGAGTACAAGCTGACGTTGAATAGATAGTGTAGTCAGTGCTTAGATTATCTCAGTAAATCTGTACACTCTCTCTTTACTAGTATAGCTGATGACCATTGCCCAGTTGATAACTATAAGAATACTTGTATAAGTTGTGTATATGTGGAGATGTGTATTATATTGTCTGACTGCTTATAATGTAGGACAAAGTCTCACAACGATGAACTATCCAATGAAATAGCAGAATTACAGAAATCATATTCAGAGTTGAAACTGCTCAAGGAGTCGCTGGAGACGAGCGAATCGAGTATCAAAGGCAACCTCACAGATGCCCAGAAAGAGGCTCAAATGTTCAAGGTATACCACACTGAAAAATGATGAACATATTGTGTAACTTATATAACGTATTGTATTACATATAATTAACAATATAACATAGTGTATTACATGCATAACAATATAATATATTTTATAACATATACATGTATAGCAATATAACATATTGTATAACATATAACGATATAGCATAGTACTGTATAACATATATAACATAGAAACAATATAACATATTGTATAACATACAGCGGGACTTGCTTAATTCAACCTTGGATAATTTAAACTGTTAGCCTTGGTCCCTGCTGAGCACTGTATAAATGGCTTCAAATAATTCAAACTTATCATCTGTAATTCAAACTTTATGCGGCTCTGGCTCACACTATAATCAATAATAATACTATCACAGTCACCAAATAATCGTCGCTAATAGTTGTTAGTAGTTATTAGTAGTTACTGCTGCAATATGTTTCTGCTCAAGCTAAGCTGGGAAAACCCATTAATTGCTTTACTGTTCCTTAGCTAAATGCGCTTTTATGCTGTTGTCCTGTACATGTGATGCATGTCATTATATAACTCGGCCTTTTTCAAACCAATTATGATGGTCCCTTGGAGTTTAAATTAAGCAAGTTCCACTGTATATAACAATATAACATACTGCATAGCATAATTATCTATAGCAATATAACATATTGTGTATAGATAGTATTGCTCAAATTAAAGATAGAATTAGTTTGTTGTACTCAGCTGAACGGGCCGGTGACTGACAAATAGTCACTATATGTGTGCAACTGTTGTATATAGCCTGTGTTCCTTGTAGGACCAACTGGAGACTGAGAAGAGTGAGAGGGAAGCTCTACTCACTAAGTATGGCCAGTCAGTAGAAGAACTGAGGCTAAGCAAGGAGCAGGTTGAACAGACACAGGCTTTACATTCCACAGCACAGCAGCAGCTGGAGGAACTGAGGCAGCAGCTGGCTACAGCAGCAGACAACTACTCTAAGCTAGCTGACAAGAGTAACTCTGTATGTACATACATGTATATCATGCTGGTCGCTATGGTAACCGTGTATCTGTTACATCACATCCTGTTAGAGGAGGCTCATTGTACTCTACATTCTGTGTTATGTTTGTAGATATCATTGAGCTCTAGGATCCCACTGATGGTGCTTGTCATTGCCGTTGTGCTCGCTCTCTATCCAGTTATATCAAGGGTGACGTCATCTGGCAGCTAACGCCTCCTGGTGGGGGTCGCTAGCAACTTGATATTCTTTCAATCATGTACACAGCAGAGAGTTGTGTGGACGAACATTATCACTACCATGTACTGAGGGCAGCCGAGTTGTATATCAGATACAGTGCGAGGGGGTAGTGTAACGTCCCTACCTCATGTACTTATTCTTGTATATTTTCACAAAGTGCGTGTAAATCAACTACATATTATTATTTATATCTATTGCTATCATTACTTACTGTATTCAAGTGTTAGCACTGAGTGCGGGCCAAATGTAGGCCAGGGTAAGTGACTCTTACATACACTACCTTCTATGATTAGGGATTTCCCTCATGCATATACCTAATAAATGCTATTTATAGTAAAGTTTGCCCAAGTAGTATAGGATTATAGTTCACTACATGGATGGAGCACACATTGGGAACTTATCAGTATCTATTTATAGTTGTATTAATCAGTATAGACAGTATAGACAAGGTGCCCGACTGCATTTTACTGTTATTAAGGTATATATTAGCATCTTTCTATTACTTTAGTTCACATGACAACAGTTAACATGCTTCCAGACTCCTTCAATCACAAGTCATCATTCTATCTCTTCACTCACCTCTTCCCATATATCCACCACTTTCACTCACCTCTTCCCATATATCCACCACTTTCACTCACGTCTATCCACTCCTTGTTCATTCTGCACTTAGTTATACTCATTCACAGAGGTGTAGTTACCACCCATTCACAGAGGTTTACAATGCTTATATGGTTACTATGGAAAGAGCATCATGTTTAGTAGATTACAGGTGTTTACTGTAGTTGACCTATATTTAGAGCACCATGGTAGATTACAGGTGTTTACTGTAGCTTACCCATAGACTGTTACTAGATTGACTGCTCTCTTTCTTGTAATTAGAACAGTTTTCTGTGTATTCCTTGTATATCTTTTTTTGAATGTGACAAATTTATTTAATTCCAAATACATAATTATTCTAAAACTATGGGACTGTTATTATGTCTGAGTAGTGAAAGGTTATTAGCTAGATATTTTATAACACCAACATGATGGGGTGTGCACCCAGGATGTAGGATACTTGCTACCTATCTTATAGTACTAATTATAGTACTACATGTATTTAAATGTTTGATAAATGACACCACCACATGCAGCCTTAGTTCTCTGAGCCTTGTAAGAAAATAGCCCCAATAAGTATATCAGTAACCAATTCTACAGTACCATGATATTTTCAATCTGATTTGTTACTATCAGTGCCCTTGTAAGCACTCATAGAGGGTCAAGGTCAAAGATACCACAACAGTTAAACAGCAGTGGGAGCCCTGCCACAGTTTCTATCTTTACAGGTCTTGTAGGAGCACTCTTTCCACCTAACAGTCCACTCCATAACATACTACAAACATAGGGTGGAGTCCTACTCTATAACATACTACAATGTAAGGGGAGGGGGGTCCTACTCTATAACATACTACAATGTAAGGGGAGGGGGGTCCTACTCTATAACATACTACAATGTAAGGGGAGGGGGGTCCTACTCTATAACATACTACAATATAGGGGGGGGGGTCCTACTCTATATGTTGCACATGTAGATGTCCGAGTATATTATTACTGCCCTGTGTCTGTTCAGCACAAGTGTGTCTGCTACATTATATCTATAAAATCACACATCATTACCTACATGTTCATATTTTATTGTTATTAACACATAAATATTATCAATACGGAACATTTACAATACTTCAATTGTATGTTATATTTATTTACTCCACTTGACCAAGCATATATATTTATTGACAACAGCGTGCAATGCATGTTGTATAAACTGTTAGAGATGGGATCCAACCTATACCAGGTGAGAGTTCAGTTGCAGGTCAAATGTCAGCAGAGTGTACTATTGTATGATATAAATATATCAATGCTAGGTTAACTCATCTCATTCCACCTGTTCCACTTGCCTGACTTCCATCACTTGAAATAAGGTAAGAAATATTATTATAAACAGTAATATAAAATACATAATATTATATTTTACATAAATGTACAATAGATTCACATAGCATTTACAGCACTTCAGTTATTATGCACTATAATTATGTGGTCAGCATGTATGCCTGCTGTATATTCACCTTGTAATGATGTACAGGTATTATACTGTAGTTGGTGTTAAAATTTTTGCATAAAGTACACTTGTATGGGCAAGTGCTTGTAGACCCTATAACATTACAGTACCTACAAGTACCTGGGCAAGGGTAGTTTGATATAATACAGCAATTGATCAACATGGGATGTTACACAAGTGCTGCTCTGCGTTTGGAATGATTGGCTAAATACTAGATGTTGGCCAATTGCATATATTTACTCTAATTATATTCACACAGTGTATTATACCTTATGTACTGTCATATATTTCAGTTGCATACAATATAAACCTGGCAGTTATATGATATCAGACTACTGTACATTGTTTTATGTCTCATTAAACTTTACTGCGCTTTTATGTTAAAAGTATCTTTTTCAATTTTTCAAGATTTATGATCCCAAACACAAGGCTGATAATTACAATATACACTGTAGACGTATCTACATGTACTTCTATTAAAATGATGTAATACTGAAGCATCAGGGTGTTTTGTATCACCGAATTTAGAGAAAGTTGGGAAATCTTGCTGCATGCTCTTACCTGCATCACCTGATGAGATTCCAACTCTAACTATGACTACATTAAACAGAAACACTTTATTACAAACTCTCTAGATATTTCCACTGTGTATTCTGTTGGCAGAATGGACTACTGGACTTCCCTGCTGCTCACTCTTTCACTAGCCGTGGTCACATCTTATGCTCAGTACTACAGGTATCAGCGTCCATTCTACTACAGCCAGCGTCCATCTTACCATGGCCAGCGCCCATCTTACCATGGTCAGCGTCCATCCTATGGACACCATGGCAACAAAGTTATATATGGTAAGCAAACCTGACCTACTTTCCTAAGGTGTATAAAGGTATGTAGTAGAGTATATAGCATTGGTTCCACTCTTGGCGGCAGATACTCAAGTACACAATAATCATATACGGCGACTAAATGAGGTGATCTACTGCTCAATCCACCCTGTAGCATGTAATAGTTAACTTACAATCCAAGATACGAGTAGTACCAGAGAGATATAGATGATTTGGGTTTACTACAATGATGCAATTGTTATATACATGTACATGTACATATTGGAGTATTTTACACTGTACAAGTTCAGTACCATAAAAAACCTTATTTTGCACAATATTATTTTACCTTACCGCTAACACCTCTGCTCCAGTGCTGTAAGCTCTACAATGCCTGTTAGGTCCAATGTTACACTGCTTTCTGTAGCCTTAGATCTTTGTTCTCGGTTGGGGAAATTGGGTTGGGATGACACCATTTCTAATGGAGAAGATAACCTCTCTATCTGAAATTTCACTGAGGAACCCTGGCTATGGCCGAAAGTACAAAGTTGGGCCTAACTCTACCATGCTAGCCAACTGGTGGTCAGTTTGGTGGCCAGTTTGGTGGCCAGTTTGACCAGAATAAAGACGAGCGAAACAAACTAATGTAGTTGAATCATAATAATTTGTGATGAATGAACTCGATAGGTAAAATATAACAGGCAGGTGTCTTTATTATCCTCTTTATTTGCAGGTTTGCATTAAACTATTGGTTTTATTTTCCTGCTAGATCTTCACAGAACAGGTGTTAACACTGCTGCAGACGGAAAGAAGAGTGTGGCTGAGTTTAAAGGGTACGATGGTAAAATGAATTATGTTTCCTATCAGAACTCAATGGGAATGACGTACCTTGGAATGGGAGGCATGAGCAATCCAGAGTTGAGTTATAACGGATATGGTAACACCGGAGCAGGAAGATATGGTAGTGGTAACTATGGCAAGGGTTTGGGCCAGTCTGATGATGGTAACTCTAATGGGAACATGAACTACGGTTCTGGTGACAGCGGTAATGATAACGGTAACTACAACAAGGGTACTGGAGATGATGGAAACCGGAATGGTAACAAAAATGGCGGCTCGGGAAGCAATGGGAATAGAAATGGAGTAAAAAATGTTGGAACCGGTTACAACGGTAATTCTAATGGTAACATAAATAATGGAGCAGGTGACAACGGTAATGACAATGGTTACAGGAATGAGGGGTCCGGCCACAATGGCAACAGTAACGGAAATAAAAACATTGGAGGAGGTAACGACGGCAACAAGAACGGCAGAAGCAATTATGGATCTGGTGACAACGGCAATACTAATGGTAATGCTAATTATGGATATGGTAATAATGGTAATGTCAATGGAAATGACAATGCTGGAACAGGTGACAATGGTAACACAAATGGTAATCTCAATCACGGGTCCGGAGACCATGGCAATTCAAATGGTAACAGCAACCATGGTTCAGGAAGGAATGGCAACACCAACGGGAACAAGAATGATGGAGAGAGTGACGATGGTAACCACAATGGAAACAGGAATACTGGTTCAGGGGTGAACGGCAATGGTAACGGAAGTGGTAACAGTGGCAACACCAACGATGGTACCAGCAATGGAAATAATAACTCTGGCTCTGGCAGTAACGGAAATGGAAATGGTAACACAAACTACCAGGTGGGGAAGGTGGGTAAGAGACACAATGGAAACAAGAATGGAAACGGAAACAAAGGTACCGGAAGTAATGGTAATGGTAATGGAAACACTAATAGTGGATCGACACATGGAGATCATAGAGAGGCAGGCAGCAACAACGGGAATAACAATGAAGGAACCGGGGACAACGGGAATGGAAACGGTAATAGAAATGGTGACGGTGGGAAGGTAGGAACTGGAAATGGCAACCGCAACAAAGGTTCGGGCAGAAATGGTAATGGTAACGGAAATAGCAATAATGAATTGAAATTGAATCTGGATAAAATCCTGAATCGCGCGGGTAAAGAGGGGTATGCTCAAAAGGTTAAAGCCTAATTACTTTTATAAAAGACTGTAAATGTTTATCAGCTGTTTGATAAACTTGATTGTTACCATGTTATGATCCGTTGGGCAAGTTTACCATGTTTTGTAACAGTTGTTGCTTGTTATCATTATGTTAAGTTTGATTATTTTTATTTGTTGGAAATGTATTAGCACTTGTCAGTTATCATCTGATTTTGTTTCGAATATAAAGATTATTGCTTCTAACTGAAACTACATGTATTTATGGCTTTCCAATCTTGAAATCATTTTGATGACTGATAGCATCAACGCACACGATGGTGCAAATATCAGCACGTGTCTACTGTTACCATGACGATGAGTGTGTTTTCTCTGTTAGTGTCTAAAGATTACAATCAGTAGCAACTGTCTGCATGCAAATTAATATAGTTTCATGAGAATTAGAAATCTCACAGCAGGCTGGAAACATTATCGTATGCATATGAATATGCATATGGATATGCATATCCATCACACCAGACATCAAACACAAGATACAAGATGGATTGTCATCAACAGACATGCTCCTTCCTTGATCACACAGCAGCTCGTATTTTATGAACAAAAACAGGATTTGCTGGTCTTTGAAATTACAAAGTAGAGGGAGCTGTGCAGGAGGGGGGGGGGTGGTGGCTACATAATAGTAAACCCAAATAGTATTATACAATTTATACCCAGTGTTCCAACTGCATTTTCAAACAAGCTAAGATTTTGAAATTGTCATTCATGACATGCAGAAATTGTCACGACCACAGAACAGATATAAATAACCCTACTTTTATACGATATGAACACTTACAGGATGATAGCTGTACTACAGAAAATAGTAGCAAATAATGAAGTGTGATTGGTGATAGAACGCACTGATATATTTTTGACACAATTTCTTTTGCAGAAAGTTTCACTTAGTTCACAGATTTAGAAAATTGTTGAGATAATTTAAAGTTGTTGCACATTTACTTGCTCGGTAACAATAATTATCTATAGTACATGATAATCTCTTGCCATGACAATCTAATACTACCAAATAGTATATATAGTATTATTTTATTGACACTGTGTGCTCAGAAAACTATGCCTGCAAAAAGAGGTGTGTTACTTTATTGGATATGATAAAAATAATAAAGAACTATTCAACTAGCATAGCCTTCAGTTGCTAGGCGACAACAGCATTCAGTTGCTAGGTAACAATAGTCTTGGTTCAAATCAGCTGACCTATATAGTTTAACTCATAGATGCTCAATTACTATATGAAGCCTGATCGAATTTCGATTATTGATCCAGTGTCTTCGCGACCTCTTTGATTAACCTAGGTTGCAAATAAAAATCTCAAGATAGCCTTCAGCCAAAAGAACTGTCTGTCTGGAATTTTGCTTGGTCAGCCGAAACCATTCCAGCTCAACTGCACTCCCAAGTTTCTCGCACAAAAATAAGGATCTTGCATTAGGGCCAGGCTAGTGCGTGCTAGAAGTGGTGGTTGTTTATTCAGACTAATATTAGTCAGTATCATACTAGAGACAGGAGTCCTCATGACACTCTACCCTACATGTAATAATGTTACTAAACTTGTCACTTCAACATCTTTAGCTTAACACAAACAGTCATTCATTTGCGCGAGGGTTTTCTATGCTCCCAATGTGATATGGAGAGATAACTCCAACCAATGGTTAGGCTAACGATGAATTATATTATTGAGGTGATACCACAACACTCTTGGCAGGATCGCTGATAACAGTAGAATATTTATCTCTACATAAACCTATCATTTGTTCACTATCATACACGGCATTGCATGGGGCAAGGAATTGAATAAAGGTTAATAGAGAGAGAGAGACAACTTCAACATAAAATGCTACATATGATGCTTATAACCTTTAGTGAGAACTGTAACAATATTATATACTATATGCAAACTACCAACAGGACTGATGTGCATATACATGTAAGTGACTGCTAGGTATATAATGTACATGCATCATGTAACATGTAACATATTATACATTGCAGTCATTTGTTATATTTTATTTTGCATAAAAAGTCTATTGAGTAGACAAACCATAAACTTTAAAACTAAATAACATTGTAAAACACTTTGCTGATGATAATAGCATAGTTGTCTCCTCTAGTCTACTGTAACAGCAAGAGAGGACAACTTCTATAACTAAAATCAATAGGCTGGTGAGGTACTGGTACATGTTGACTGGCAGGTCTCTGCTTTATTATAATATTATATATAGAAGTAATTACTCTTTTTGCTAGATGAATATTGTACCTGCCTATTTACATGTACATATACATTTTACATGTACTGTATATGACTATATGTATATATACTACAGAGGTAATCACCGTATATCTGTAGCGGTCAAATTATGGTAAGGAAAAGGTCTTCTCATACTAAACTCCTGACAGAACATTACAGCCAATAAGGTGTTTAGTAAATCTGACCTAATAACCATAGTGAGGGAGGCAGGTGTTTGAAACATGACTACACATGCTAGTCGTTTATTCACTGTCCTCTCAGAGTTGGATGCAGGTACACATTACCTACATTCAACTACACGTATATTATACAGTCACAGTGCACTAGTGTACAGTTATACTGATGTTTCAACAGTTATACTGATGTTTCAACAGTTATACTGAGGTGTCAGCAGTTATACTGATGTATCAGCAGTTATACTGAAGTTTCAACAGTTATACTGAGGTATCAGCAGTTATACTGAGGTGTCAGCAGTTATACTGATGTTTCAACAGTTATACTGAGGTGTCAACAGTTATACTGAGGTATCAGCAGTTGTACTGAGGTGTCAACAGTTATACTGAGGTTTCAACAGTTATACTGAGGTGCCAACAGTTATACTGAGGTATCAGCAGTTATACTGAGGTGTCAACAGTTACACTGAGGTTTCAACAGTTATACTGAAGTGTCAACAGTTGTACTGAGCTATCAACAGTTATACTGAGGTGTCAACAGATGCCATCATCTTAGTAGAATATCCCGCACTAGACTGTCACATTAGCCAGCAACTGTTTCGGAAGTGAAAACCTTCAACTTCTCATCTTTATGGCTGTTTTGTGGAAACTGCATTATTTTTATTTGATCTTCAAGTTCCACATTTTATGCTACATAATTTACTACATGCATTTACATTGCATTTTGATTTATAGCAGCAATTATTCCTTTTATAGAGCCTGTGGTGTACTACTTGTACTACTGTAGTTACTTTAGCAACAAGTTTGATACACGTATAAGCATTGATACCTGAAATTCAGTGTCAGTAAGAAATATACAAACATGTGTATCTGGTTGACTACCCTTAATCTGCCTATGATACACGTAGTATAGTTATGCGTCATTGCTCACACACCCTCAAGTTTCTCTGCAACGTAACTTGCTTAGCTATTCTAGAAAATACAGGCTGCCAACACTTTGACCCAAATTCCGATGAGAAGCAAACTTGCGGCAATGGAGTAAGTTCTGTTCTATGTAATTTCAACCAAACTAAATAATGGACAAAGTCATTTTGGTCAAGGTGACAACCTTGCTAAATGGTATTTCAAATTTCAACCAATCTGTAGAGAGCCCTGACTAAAAAAATTTTTTATAGCTTCAACATGTTACACAGTTGAACAGTTTTACAAAATATAGGTCTACATTTTACTCTGTTCTATAGGTTGTGAAAGAGGTCCAATTGTATTATATTTTGTTAAAAAAATTCAATTTTTCTCTTGCAAGGTGTGCTGCTTTATGTAGGCGATTAGGTTTCATAGAGCCTCGGATTCAAACTCAGTAAAGGTCAGCCATTTCTACAGATGATCACAATGATGATATCAGTGTAAGGGGAGGTAAATGTAGTGTATAAGCTAATTAGATGTCTATCTGTAAATCAGACAGCTGATACTGTGTATATTATAATTACTATCTGGTAGACATTCTCAATGTATCAATACATGTAGGATTAACACAATCAGACAGCAGATTATCTGTTAATCCTCCCCACAAAGTCAGCAGTTATACAGCTATACTTGCCGGCAGCGTGTTGGATTAATGCTGATTATATACCTGTTCATTATGCTATCTGGTACATTATGATATGTATAAGTACTTGTATAGTCTGTAGATATAGAGATACAAAGAGATCTGTAAGATATGGACAAGAGATCACTGTATTATGTTGATTAATATATTCGATAGAGTACCCTTGTATGGAGATTGAGGAAGCTGAGTCATACAGGTGACGCAACCAGTTAGTCCAACAGTCAGTGGTCAGCAGTAGGGTGGACCATAATTATGCTAAAGGTGACCAGTGGCGGTAGTCACTCATGGCCGGCACAGCATATACATGAAATTTTATTACTCACAGAGATCTTTCGAGGCCTTCTATGTGTAATGTAAGTACTGGGTGAGCCAATGGTTAGCTGAGTTACAATCTGTGTTCATGAAGTAAACATTTCTACAAGTCGTCACTAATTCAAGAACTACATGAATAATTTGCCAGGTTTACCTCCCGTTATTGATCCCAGGTAAGAATGCTAGGGTCTGCTAAGAACAGTATTTTTCTAATTTAGAGTTGAGAAGGGTCTTTGCCTGCTGTTCTCAGCATGGCAAAGTATAACTATATGATACAGGAGGTACTTGAATGCCCTTCTTAACACAATGACTGTTACAAGAATTAAACCGGATCTCTCACAAGAAGGCCCAAAGTTCTAACCCCTAAGCCATGACCTTCAAGAAATGAATACATTGTACATAATTAACACAAACATGCTAGAATAACACTGTGAACTGTAAACTTACTGTATTGTCTATTAATAATGCTCATACACAAACAGTCTTGCATGTCCAACCCTTATACATGTAACATTGTAATAATACAATGGCGTCATTTCCACTTGTTTTTGTACAACATACAGTATTTCAGCCCGGCAGAGGCAGTTGGTGAATTTATTATTACTCTGCCCATCAGTGATAAATCAAGCCTGAAGAGAAATGGAAAAGTTTATTTCGCTCTTCAATGGTCATGCAGTATCAGAAAAGGTCGTACTGTGTCATACATGTGTACAAGCAAACAAACCAATTGATTTGTCTCATTTCTGGTAACACTGCCTCCCTCATACCTGCCACAGAATACATATTAATAAGCTATGTGATGTGACTCACATAATTTATTCATGAATACTTAACAGCATAAGATTCTATTATATACCTCAGACTACTGGCCTCAGAATTACTTTCTATTGAATGGAGGCAGGAGGGGGGGGGGGGGTGGGGGCTTGGGCCTTAGCTGAGCAGACTGTAAATAGAGATATTGGACATGAATAAAACATGTCCGTTAGCCTGGGCACCGAACCGGCCAGACCGCTTCCTGTAGATGACCTTTTGGTTGGAAGTTAGTGCTCCTATGATCTTATATCTCACTCTGTTCAAACAAATGGCAGGTCGACTGGTATTTCTGGTTCTGAGGTTATTCATGAGGGAGTCTACATATCAGCTAGATGTGCAGGCTCTACCTCGATTGTTTTATAGACTGAAATTCATGTTTGTGGTGGCAGAAATTGAGTTGGGGGCGACCCAAACATAAGCATAGAAAGCAGCTCCTCTTACGGAGAACCAAGGGTTTACCGTCTAGGCGTCTGCTGTTTGAGCCTACGCTGGTCCCCTCTACATAGTATGAGGGTTGTAGACGCATGCAGCATACTTGGTGTTCACAAGTTGGCTAACTGTTTGATCTCCATTTAGATATACCGTGGGCTAATTCTCTCATAGTGTGTTCATTTCTAAGAAAAAATATGGGAAATGAGGTACAGTTAGTCTCTAAGCACACACTGTAACAATACTTATATATACTATTTATTATCATGGCGGATAGATAAAAGGTGCGTGTTCAATAGCATGACTTTATCTACACAAATATAATGCGGATAAGCCAAACTATTACCTTTTGGCAATAAGCAGTTATAATATCCAGCATGTTTGTCATCATTCTAGTCACCATGGCAACTGCAGTCATGCACGTCCTCTCTTCCCTCACAGACGCATAAATACGGAGGAAAAGTTACTGACTTCACATTTCTCCATCTACCTTGGACAGAAGTGTAAGTGTAAGCCTCTAGGTTGCAACTTTACAGTATATTAGTAACTGAACACATATATATATTTATGTAACTATTTCTTGTAGCATCTGTATAATTATTGCTGAAGTTAGTATGTGTCTGTACATGTACTGTGTAGTAGATATATTTGATAGACGTAGCGTATTACATGCTTGTTCACAGATATTGTAACAAATAACTAAGTACGGCATTATTACTACACATGAATATATGTACACATTATGTTCATTTCAAGTTTAAAAACCTAAATTGTTCTGTATTAATGAATTAATATAATACTATATAAATTTTAATGATTTGTTCCCATAGGAAACGCTGTAAACAATATGGAGTATTATTACATTCTTGTAGGAACCAACAATGATGAAGTTCACAGCACTAGCAGTTCTTGTGTGTGCCTATACCAGTGCTACACCAACCTATTATGGTCAGCCATCTGGCTATGCTAGTGGTGCAAGTGGTTATGGTAGCCAGTATCATGGTTATGATCACCCAGTAGGCGGTTACAACCAAGACTACACTGGTTACAATCATCGCAATGGTTACAAAGGTTCACATGGTGGTTATGGCAAACATCATGGTGGTTACGACAATTCACATAGCAGCAACCAGGCAGGCAGCTATGGTGGCTACCACACATCATCTTACAGCGGCTCACATGGTAACTCACATGGTAGATCCCACAATGCACCACATGGTAATTCTCATAGCGGTTCATATGGTGTCTCCCACAGTGCACCACATCACGGCTCCCACAATGCACCATATGGTAGTTCTCACAATGCACCACATCGCGGCTCCCACAATGCACCATATGGTAGTTCTTACAATGCACCACATCATGGTTCCCACAATGCACCACATGGTGATTCCCACAACGCCCTGCATCATGGTGCCCACAATGTACCACATAGTGTCTCACACAAAGCACCACATGGCAGTACCCACAATGCACCACATAAAGATTCCCCAGGAAGTGATGCTGTTGGCTACAACTCAGGTACCACTTTAATTGTAAGCTTGTTGATGTGAACATGAATTATTTTTACTGTATAGTATAACACTGCATACACATGCAGCATGGTTTGATGAACGAGTAAATATAATAATGTAGATTTTAAAATTTATTTCAGCTCTGATTGCAAACAATGGAATTGGTAATGGCAATGACAATGATGGCTATGGAGACAATGGAAATGACAATGGAAATAAAAACAAAGGCCTCGGAAACAATGGCAACGGAAATGGAAACAAGAATCTAGGAGATGGAAACAGTGGTAACAAGAATGGCAACCACAATGCTGGTAATGGCAACAGTGGTAATGGCAATGGTAATGTCAACTATGGCAAAGGTCTGAATGGAAACAAAAATGGCAACAACAACGATGGGGATGGAATCAATGGCAATGGCAATGGAAACGCTAACAAAGGTGACGCGGCTAATGGAAACAATAACGGTAACGGCAATAAAGGACACGGCAAGAACGGAAATGGTAATGGAAACGGGAACCATAAAAAATAGATTTATGAGCTGAACGTAATTGTTATGCAATAGTTAGCAGTTGTTATGAAGTTATAATTAATGTTATTGTTATGTGGTCCTTGATACTACTGTATATTATTATTTCATAAACCTTTTTGTTTGTTTGAATATACTATATATATTTTTTTTGTTGGTTTGTTTCAGTTATAATAATTATAGACCTGATATTGGCATGGTTGCCAAGATACATCTACATGTACATGCACAGTAAATACTGTTATTAAATTATTACACTGTTATATTGCCTTTTCTGAACAAATTTTTCAATAAACAATAAACAATAATTTTACTTGTTTTATATCAAGTACCAATGAATTTGGCCAACATCATGGCATGATTTAGGCACATGATATTGAGGTCACAACATAGTTTAACACTGCAGACACATAAAATAAAAATTTGAGAAGAAATATATACACAATATATAAATTATCATTCGATGCTACAAAAAGTAAAAGTTTTAGCATGGACTCCAGTAGCCTGACAAACTAGTGCAGTGGTTATTCTACATCTCATGACTTGAGGGGGTTTGTTGGAAAACAGGCTAAGAACTAAACGTAGGCTGATAATAGCTGAGTCATACTGCTGCTGATTTGGTGTGAACTACTTCCATGATAGTCACAAAACGGAGAACTAACTGAGATAAATATCATTTCTAGTGTACTTATGACCTACGTTCTGCCATAACCAAGGTTCATGTGTATATTCTCTGAAATCACAACATTCGTTATTTAGCCTCATGTACACGAATATGTATATACAATGCTGGTTTCATATTGCCAGGAGCTCATATACCCCTGGTATGTTTAGAACTCAGGCTATTATTATATAATTTGATGATATTTTATGCCAACAAGAAGGCAAGTGGAGGTACCTGATATGCCATGTCCTGAGAACTTAAGAGATTAGACTTGAGATTTATGTCTAACATCAGTGAAGCAAACACCAGATGGTTCACTGATATGGTAGAGCTGACTTCCACCGGAGTGAATATCCATGATTGAGTTGATTTCCACAGCTGATGTACCTACTGCATGCATTACTAAGTTTAACTACCTGATCAACAAGTTTATCTAAGCTGGTAGGACATATTCCAGGCCGCAACTCATTTTTCAGAGCCACCCCTATCTCTGTCTGCATGAAAACTGTATATCTAGATGAATGACTAGCGGGGAAATAATTTCCATCATTTAGTTTTGCTATAAGACAACTGTAACAATATACATGTAGTAGTTCACTGTACAAGTTAACATACATATATACTTGTAGGTTAGAGAAGGGAGAGGTGAGATAAAACAGGAATGAAGCACATTTAATAATGGTTATTAGTCTTAATACTTTAGAGTTGTCTTATTTCTAGTGTTATGTCTCCATTCTAATGGTACTATATAGTGCCCCTTCCACTCCGGTACATATTTTGCATTGTTATACACATGATTATACAAACTAGGCAATTAATGTGCTAATTTATACAATAATATCAGCTTGTTGTCTGTCTTTGCATTTATTGAGGGGAATAAACATGAAATGGTGGAAGACACTATAGCATTAGTAAGGTGGCAGCGTATGTACCAAAACTAACTGAACTGTAACAGTGTTCAAACATTGTCATGTACTACAATTAATTGTGTATTATAATGAATATTATTAGATTATATAGTACTATGTTGTTGTGCATGAAACAAACAATGTTACTGAAACTGTAACTCTGTAGTACCAAGGAGTAAGGTAGTACTAACAGGTAACAACCAGAGTATACATAATTCTAACCATATAAATAGCTATTAGTTGTAGGAGCTGTATGCATACTTCTGCTTATGCTGTACTTTGGTACTCTAGTATTGTAGTAGTCAACTCTGGGTTCATAGACATTGGATAAGTAACTCTGGTGTGCCCATGGTGTGAGATTAAAGTTCCCATTTCTATTACCATTTCTGTTGCCATTGTGACCACCTCCCTGGTTTCCGTTACCATTTCTGTTACCATTGTGACCACTTCCCTGGTTTCTATTACCATTTCTGTTACCATTGTGACCACTTTCATGGTTTCCATTACCATTTCTGTTACCATTGTGGCCACTTCCCTGGTTTCCATTACCATTTCTGTTACCATTGTGACCACTTCCCTGGTTTCTATTACCATTTCTGTTGCCATTGTGACCACTTTCATGGTTTCCATTACCATTTCTGTTACCATTGTGACCACTTCCTTGGTTTCTATTACCATTTCTGTTGCCATTGTGACCACTTTCATGGTTTCCATTACCATTTCTGTTACCATTGTGGCCACTTCCCTGGTTTCCATTACCATTTCTGTTACCATTGTGACCACTTCCCTGGTTTCTATTACCATTTCTGTTGCCATTGTGACCACTTTCATGGTTTCCATTACCATTTCTGTTACCATTGTGACCACTTCCTTGGTTTCTATTACCATTTCTGTTACCATTGTGACCACTTCCCTGGTTTCTATTACCATTTCTGTTACCATTGTGACCACTTCCCTGGTTGTAGTTTCCATTGATGTTACCATTGTGACCGGATCCAGTGTTGAGATTTCCATTCTCATTCCCATGTGTACCGGTTTCTTTGTTTAGATTTCCATCCACATGTGATGCTTGACCTAAATCACTGTCTCCATTGGAGTTTGAGTTGACTTGGTGGTAATTCATCCTGTAATCAGAGTTGTCTTCTACTAGATAGGGAGGAATTCCATCATTCTCATCTCTGTAAATGTCTGAAGTGGCACTGCTGTGGACAGATCCTTGACCTGACAACATAAAGTACCATAACTACATGTACACAAGAACTTTCAACATAGAACTTTATATCTCACAATGTATCTATCTTACAGGCTGATTCAATGGGAAATTAGAAGAGAGAGGACAACTTAACATTTATAAAACACTTCTCACTAAAACAATAATTAATGACAATTTTATCACTCTAATTAAATAGTATGTGTATACTGACCATGGTGAATGGTGTATGTGGAAGCACAGGCTACGAGAAACAAGACAAACACAAGTCTTATCATAGTAACTCCTTCTCTGTGTATATCTACAAACAAATAATACACTACTATTATAAAATACATGTACATGTAGTGCATATAAGTATCACTGCACTACTACATAAAACATAACATAAACATCAAGTCTATGACTGAAAGTATATGGTAGATATACCATCAACGTATACAGACACAGAGAGGTATATATCTTTAGTCAAAGTAATGTAGACGTATAACTAATAATAAATACTATTTATAATATTCTTTCATCTGAATGAGATAATATTATTTATAATAAAACACAAGTAAGTTTACTCATTTCCCTTCTGAAAAAATAAAATCTGTGAAAGAACAACTTGCTGCTCCCAGGAGCAGTGCTAGTCTGAAGTAAATAAATATGCAATCCTTCTGTTACCCGAATATTGTAATATACTGAATGCTAATGGAGATGTTACCAAGAATAGTAACACTTCCTGTTGCTGTAGTCTTTGTTCCAAGGAAGAGTGTCTAGGGCAATGATAATATACATATTATCATTGGTCTAGGGGGTGGTAACCACTTCCTGTGTAGTATTCAGATACATGCATATTATTAGTTACAATAGTTAGATGAGGTACAGTTACAATATACGAGGAGAGATCAATAAGTAGGGAGACTTTAGTACAGACATTTATCATAGCTATGTGCCCATACTTGCCAAGTGTTCAGATTTTGCCAGGACATCTCTTGGTTTTTGTGTCTTTCCCTACTAATTTTCCAGCTGTTCTGATTTCTTATCTATGGTGAAAATGTTACCAAACCACATAATACACAAAATAAAACCTAAAATAAATCCTTTACAAAGTACATGAAAAGAAAATATATTAAAACCCACTAAATAGCACTAAAGCCAAAGTGGACAATAATAGTTTCAGATTTAATAACTTTCAGAAATAACTTTTATTCATATATAACTTGCACTCTAATATAGCTGTGTCCAGGGATTCTGGTACCATGTCCACTGTACAGAGATTTTGAGCAGACAAGTCCAAATTTTTTTGCTCTTGCTCCTCGGCAAGTATGATGACACTGTAGGGACACAGTACATATATAGCAAGTGCCCATATAAGTGAAAATATGTAGCCATGCCGGGATGACCTGAAATAAAACTATTCTGTTTGCTACTCCGAAAACTAAAAAAACCCACACTTTAAGAGTTATGCAACCATAAAAGACAAATAGCTGTCGACTAAGTTACAGATAACTGACTGCTATATACATAGCACAGTGTTGTACATATATAATGGAATGAACATTCATGTATTCCTGCAAGCAGAGCTGACAAATTTAGTTTATAGGGAGAGGATAACTCTTATGATAACGCAAATGTGGCAATATGCTAGCACCCACCTCTTAGCTCCACATACCCTAAACCACACAGTGCAGTGGTTTTGCTTAGTTCTAATGTTTTCATTTTTGTGACTTAATGGCTTTTATTCGGTTTCCTGCTTTTCAGATTTTTTGCCATTTTTCTCGTTTTAAGTGGTTGTGTCGGGATTTTTATTTTAAGAAAAATTAAATTATTATAGTTTACATGGTATACATGGAATATTGTAACGATCAGGACATTTGCCTACACAGCCTCAGCTTGCCTGATGGACACTACAGCTAGTTGTCACAGCTCTACTCATCTATGCCTACATTTGACTTGTATTAGTACTGTTATGCATGTTTTAGCCATACTGCTATAAATAATCACCATATGCCTATATACATGTACTTATTATATGCATGACTGAGCAATTATACCCTTTTTATACCTATGTAAAGAGGGCAGACCTCTCAAAATTGGCTGATATTCATTTTGTACATGATTTGGATGATTTTAAGCATCTTTTGTTGTACCCGACATGTTTTGAGTCGGCCTCGGGCTTCCGGCCGCCATCTTGTTGTGCAATTTCTGGACGACACTACGTTGGCCTTTTACGACGCTACGTCGGCCTTTTTGCCAGAAGTTCTAATAGTATATAAAGGGCACTGTTTTTATGTTCCTTGTCTCAGTTGATGCTTGGATCTCAATAAAGACACTTCTATACTACGTATACAGAGTCTTCTCTTCGTAGTATTGGTTGTTCTAGTTGACAAGGTCCCCGACCTTGTCTCCCAAACTTTTTCCGGAAGTTCTGATAGTATATAAAGGGCACTGTTTTTATGTTCATTGTTTCAGTTGATGCTTGGATCTCAATAAAGACACTTCTGTACTACTTATACAGAGTCTTCTCTTCGTAGTATTGGTCGTTCTAGTTGACAAGGTCCCTGCCCTTGTCTCCCGAACTTCCTGATAGGTCAGAACATACTCTTTCTCAGTATAGCAAGATAGCATCGACTCGGGACCACATGAGTCGTCTTGAGTAGTCATTGGACTACTGGTACCTGTTGATCCTTCATGTGATGAGAAGACCTAGCACCACTCGTAGGTTCTTCATTTTGGGCAAGGGGTCGTCTTAGTACGACATACACACACAACCCCCCAAAGCATTACAATATTGTGATATAGGATATGTTTGCAAATAGGATGTGTGTAAATGTGTGTATAGAATGACGTTCAAAACATATATAGATTTTCTCTATATGTTTTGTCGGGATTTTTAATTAAATAACTTGGATATATGTTATTGTGACGGGAAATATATATATGTAGTTACGAATAGAAATAAGAATACTAAATAGTATTGGTCACAAGTTTGTAATACTGTCAACCGACAATGTAGTTTTACAATTCCGAATGAAAGGAAGGACAACTCGAATGAAATTAATTATACTGTTTATCATAAATCGTGTTAGCTGTTAACAAAATATAAAGGGAAGACAACTTCTAATAAAAAGAACAAATTTTACATGCACTTGTAATCAATATTACCAGCGTACATGTACAATGTAAGCAGCTATCTCATGAGAAAGAGGAGATAACTCGAATGGAATCAATTATAGTATTCAATGTATATCACATTAGTTATTAGTAAGTGTCAGGAGAGGAAAACTCAAGTCGCCAGAATGAATGATACGTCATGTACTTGTATTCAATGTTGCCCGCTACAAGCAATTAATTCATGAATGTTGAATCTAATCTATGTGTGTAATTACATGGTTTTATTTTTAGGTGTAGTGTAATGGTAGCACTCTGGACTGGTACCCGACAAGATAGTGGTCTATATCAAAAGACAAAACTGGCTCCCTCTACTCCAAAGGAAGTAAGATGTATATGTTGCCTTTTCAAAAGTCTATTTCGTATCAAAGAATATATGTTGGTATCAGCACGGCAAATTAAACAAAATGTAGCTAGCAATCCAAAGTAACACTGTTGGAAGATTCTTTACTCATGAAAATTATAATTGTAGTATGATACCCGTCGTCTGGTGCTTCCACTTCACTAGGAGAACAGACGTAACAGGTAATTGTGTGTATGCAAAATATTTTGCTGAAAATTAATTTATCACTAGTAATTTAAAATTCCTGTCAAAAGATAAAATGACTATTACAGAAAATGACACAGATGTACGTGTTGTATAACTAGAGTGTTAAGAAAGACAGAGATACTCTCACTCAAGAGAGCGACACACACACACAATGCCCACACTCTGCGCACAGACTGCCTACACTACACGAGAGTTCAACAGTATTTAAGTCATTGTATTGTAGGCTGTACTGTCGAGGTCGAACATTGTAATCAAAGTTAGGTGGTATAACATAGGATCAGTTCCAGTTCGTACCATGTGGTGGCAGCAGTGGGATTAGTGATTGTTGGCGTGGTTAAGGATGCACACTCAGTCCATATCATGTCTCTGAAGATGTTACCAGGCTCTGTTAAAAATTGACTAGGTGTTGACTGTAGTTGTTAATCCTGAGACATGTGCTAAGTGTATAGATACTGTGATTGCTATGCATGGTCAGTGGATCCTGATCTGAATATACAATTTAAACTTTGATATCATGTATTAGGTTCTCAGTCTATTTGCAGGGCTATGAGTTATAGTTTACCGTGGTGTAGTAGGCCTATATTGCTGTTGACTAATCTATTTTTCCATACTGCCAAGCTGTCGCTACCATTATATCAGTGGCCATATACAGACGTCCCATGTACCTTGAAATACTCAACATACATATAAAATGATGCACATACAGTATAACATTGTAATCAATGCTATCTCTTATGAAATAATCCGCCTGGCATCCTTTCCTCTGAAATAATCCGCTTGACGCTATTTCCCCTGCAGGTGTATTTTGGTTGTATTGTTAGCTGTCTATAATAAGTGGTTACCTGACCTGCTATTTATCTAACCTGATAGTTGCTACATGTACGTGTACATTACATGTGTGTACATGTCAACTCTTGCTACTTTATGTCTTTACTGTTTCTCTTCACTGTATTATATATATAACACTGGCTGGTCTAGTATTTCACACATCTATCCTCCTGCAGTGTTGAACCTGTTCTCCGACTACTAGTACTGAAGAGTGGACAACTCCTCAGTACCACTATGCCGACGGCACATGTTCTGGATGGTGTTGTCCCCTCCCGGATGCATTAGAAAACATAGATTCGAAAATATCAAGCACGCTTGTTCCGGTCCCTGCTGCCATAGAGATAACGCCAAAGATATCTTTGATAACGCAATAGGTGTCTTCGCGACCTCTTGGACGGACCCGGGTCGCAAATAAAATTTACAAGATGGCCGTCCGACCAAGGCCAGAAGGGCTATTGGCATAGGATTTTGCTTGGCCGGACGAAACCATCCCTAGCTCATCGGCACACCTGATTTCTTCGCGCGGAAATGAGGATTTTGCTTTTGGCCCAGGCCGGTGTGTTCGCGACCCTGTGCTGGATGTGTGCCGGAAAATATTTTTGTAAATCGGCCTGGGTCTGAAGTTCAGGTCGCGAAGACACCTATAATGTGCCCGCTGCAGCTGCAGGAAGTTTTGCCGAAAACGTTCACAATTACACTAAACACTAATTTTCTCTCATGACTCAAAAACGAAACATTTAGTCGACAGATAATCAGGTCCATAAAAGGTTAGCACAATAGACCTGACCGTTGTCTATAAATGCTTGATGCTGAATGAATGAAATTCAAAGCGTAAAGAGTAAAAAACTATATTTAATATTATTATAAAAATTAAATAATTAATAATAATAATATAATAATTGTTATAATATTAAATATAAATATTAACATAATATAAATTTTTAATTTTTACATAGTGCTGCTTGATAAGGAGATGGATCATGTGTGAGTGATAGATATTGTGGTGAAACAGCCTCCGTGGTTATGGCACCTAGGCCAGCCACACAAACATTGTAATAGCTGACATTACTATACCATACATAATCTTATTCATGCATGACATTATTATCCATATTCCTCCATGCATTTATTATTATCTTATAGCCTGCGTGTTTTATATATATATACAGTGGAACTTGGATAACTCGGCCTCGCATAACTCAGATAATTGGATAACTCAGCCTCTCTCACAAGGTCCCAGCCTGGGCAATGATAATTGGCTTTAGATAACTCAGACTTTATGTTCTAACTCGAACAATTTTTTGCAAGCCAGGCTATGAATAGTAATAAACTACTGGATTATAAAGCAGCCACCCATCAAATTATTATGTCCTATAGCTTCTGGGCTACTGCAATGGCTATTTTTAAACCTATGATGGCCTAGCTTAGCTAATTATGCTAAACAAGCAGCAGACAAGCAAACATTGTCAATTATTCCAGTGAAAGCTAATGGAGTAATAAACTATTACAGAATTGTTTACTAAATAATTTCACATTCACAACTCTGGTGTCTGTGCTGTAAGGCCTACATGATCTTTTCATCTTTTATTTATCATTCATCATCTTTTTATTAGGCCTATACATGTATTCCTAAGTGACTGTGCAGAAATTATATTGTCATTATATATGATCACATAACTCAAACTTCTCATAACTCAGACCATTTTTGCTGGTCCGCTGAAGTCTGAGTTATCCAAGTTCCACTGTATATATATAGCAATCAAGCTTTGGAATTACGTTCTGTTGCAACTTGGTTTTTCCCACATTTATCTACCTATTTAGTAATTGTCTACTCTTGCTTGATTGTGAATTGTTCGAGTCTTTTTGCCATTTTATATAGTAACTTCATGGCCGACCTTATAGATTAAGCTCATAATTATATATGACATGTTTCTCCTTATTGTAAGCACATTTTGTGCCAAGGCTGACCTTTTATGTGGCCGAGTCGGGCGGAACCAGCCATATTATTGCATCAGTTCCGGAACCGACCCCATGTCGGATAGCCGATACCATGTCGGGCTCTTTTGGCCGGAAGTTTGTTATGTATATAAGGCGGTGCATTTTATGTTGTAATTCAGTTGTTGATTGCGCTTGAATAAAGCAACATCTCCTAACTCAACCTACAGAGGCTTACTCTTTAGGTGGGGAACTCCACCTGAGAATCCCCTTGGGATTCAGTACGGCTCGAGTTCACCTCATCCTAGGCTAAGCATATCTCTATCCACCCCTTAGACTTAGGCCGATCCCGGGTTCTAATGAACCTAGCGTCGAGCTTAGGATCTCAAGGCTAGACAATCTTTCTCTGCACTCCCTCGGAGTATAAACTGTACATGACCTACGTCGGTCCTGAGCTCCAATGAGTCTCGGCATCGGCCTACGTCTGATATAATCTACACTACAAAGAACACCTATAACTGTTCACTCTTTTATGTAATGAGCAGAAGGTACACTTGGTCGGCTTCTACCACCTTCCAAGCCCTTCCCATACTTGTAGCCCTCGGCTCTCGTATGTAACAGCACTCAAAAACATTACAATATTGCAGTGCCTGTTGATGTTGGAGTTGGAGAGAAAGAAATAAAGAAGCGGGAAAAGTATCTAGACCTTGCAAAGGAGATTGGAAAATTATTATTAGTATCGGATAATCATTATGTTGGTTATTATAGTTTTTGTTAGTTAGTTAGGAGTTGTCTTCTTGAGTTGTCTTCTTGAGAAGACAACTCTCAATGTTGTTTAGTCACATGTTTATCACGTTCCATAATGCCCCTGTATTTCCTCTGTTGGTTGTTGCTCTTCTTGGTGTTTAGACATGTGTTTATGTTAGTGTATGAAAGTGGAAATAAATCTAACACATCCAACAGGTTATGGGCCCAGGACAACTCTGCAGTGCGAAAGCGTATTAACTAAGATGGATGAGAGGCTCGTAATTGATAAATTGACATCAACAAACTACTCTATCTGGAAATTTAAGGCAAAACATTTTCTTACGGCTAAGGAACTATATGGATATTGTGATGGCAGTACAGCTGAGCCAGCTAATACAGCTAATGAAGCTACTAAGAAGGAATATACTACGAAGTCCCAGAAAACCTTGAGTTACATTGTATTATCTGTCAGTGATGAACTGATATATCTGATAACAGAATGTGAAACTCCAAAATCTGCTTGGGACAAACTGCAGGCACACTTTGAAAGGGACAGTCTAGCCAACCGTATCTATCTGGAAAAACAATACTTCCGTACAGTCATGGGACATAATACATCTATGGAGAATCATCTAAAGCAGATGAAGGAAATTGTAAATAAGCTTGCGGCGATCAAGGCTCCGGTAAGTGAAGAGGATCAAGTAGTCACTCTATTAGGCAGCCTACCAGAGAATTATTCAACAGTGGTCACAGCTCTTGAAGTTCAGAAACCAGACAACTTGACTCTTGAGTTTGTGCAAAATGCTTTGCTAAATGAGGAACAAAAACAAGAGGGGCAGAAAGTACTACCGGCTACCGGTGTCTCAGGTGCCAGAGCAACAGCTAGCTCTGACACAGCACTTTATGCTAACCGAGATAGTTACATAAAGATATGTTATAACTGTGAATCTCCATATCATCTGGCTAGACAATGCCCAGATCAACCTAGTAGTGGTAACAGAGGCAACTTTCGAGGTCGTGGTCGAGGCAGAGGGCGTGGAAATCATAATACCAAGTATGCTGCCGAGGCCAACGCAACTGAGAGCTATAGTGAAGAGTCTGCCTTTTCTGTGGGAGAAATCAATGTTGCTGCTAACGAGTGGCTGATAGATAGTGGTGCCTCTCGACACATGGCATCGGTTAAAAGCATGTTTTCATCATATACCGAACTTGAACAACCAGAGAAAGTGGCTATTGCTGACGCCTGTGTAGTTGATGCTATAGGGACAGGTAACATTCGTATATCTGTCAAAACGCAACTATTTATGGTGTCTTGTATGTTCCAGATCTAAAACAAAATCTTTTTTCTGTAAGATCGACTACTAACAGAGGTATGGTTGTGCAATTTGGACATAGTAGGTGTTGGATAAAGAACGAGAAGAAGCAAGTGTGCGCTATGGGAACCCTCGTTGGCAAACTGTACTACTTAGACTTAAAATCATCTGACCACAAAGCTAATCTAGCCTCAGGTAACAACATTTGGCATCAAAGACTCGCTCACGTCAATAATGCTACCATCCACCGTATGAAACAGGAATCACTAGTAACAGGTGTGAACCTATCTGGTGCAGGTAATGTAAGCCTATGTGAACCATGTATGAAAGGAAAGATGGCCCGAAAAACTTTCAAACCAGTTGGTGCTATTAAATCAAAGAGAATCCTTGAGTTAGTACACAGTGATGTGTGTGGACCCATGCAGAAAGCATCATTAGGTAATAGTAGGTATTTTGTCAGTTTCATTGACGATTTCAGTAGAATGGCACATGTATACTTTCTGAATGAGAAAAGTGATGTATTTTGTGTTTTTCAGGAGTATAGAGCTTTAGTTGAGAACCAAACCGGCCAGAGCATAGGTACACTACGTAGCAATGGTGGAGGAGAATACATGTCAGCACAGTTTGAACACTATTTGCGCTCAGAGGGTATACATCATCAAGTTACTGCTAGGTACTATCCAGAACAAAATGGGGTAGCAGAACGCTGTAATAGAACTGTTTGTGAGTTAGCTCGAGCTATGGTAATTGATGCTGAACTACCAAAATCATTCTGGGCTGAAGCAGTTGCTACAGCTATGCATGTTCGCAATCGCGTTCCTACAAATGCTCTCAAGGAACCCACCACACCTTATGAAAGATGGTATCATTCAAAGCCTGACATCAGCAACCTGCGTGTTTTTGGTTGTTTGGCATACTCTCATGTACCGGATGCACTACGTCAGAAACTTGATGAAAAAGCTGAGTCTATGGTACTCGTAGGATATAGTTTGAGAACTAAGGGATACCGTCTGTATGATCCCTCAAGTAAGAAAGTGGTAATCCGTAGAGATGTCTTTTTTGATGAGGAAAAATTGGGAGTTACGACCACTTTAAGCAAACAAAGTACAGATAATTTCAAACAACTGACTGTGGATATGTCTGAGGAGAAACAACCTGAGTTACGCAGATCGCAACGTAGCGCTCCGCCGATAGTTCGTTATGGGATTGATGAGTATGTAAGTCATGTTGCCTGTGCAGCTAGTGATTTGGTAGAACCGCAGTCCATGGCTGAGGCTAAGGCTAGCGCTCAATCAATGCAATGGTTAAAAGCAGCTGCATACGAATACAAATCGTTAATTGACAATGAAACCTGGACACTTGTAGATCTGCCACAGGGTAGGAAAGCAATCGGCAGCAAATGGGTGTTTAAAACAAAATGTAACGCTGATGGTGTGATTGACAGATATAAAGCTAGACTAGTCGCTAAGGGCTTTGCTCAGAAAGCTGGAGTCGACTATGACAAGACATATTCTCCCGTGGTGCACAGGTCATCCCTCCGATCTATGCTGTCATATGCTGTTGGTAGGGGTATGTTTATCCACCAGATGGACGTAGTGACAGCGTTTCTAAACGGTAACCTATCAGAGGATATATATATGACTCAGCCGGAAGGGTTCATTATAGCAGGTAAAGAGAGCCAGGTATGCAAACTCAAACGTTCACTGTACGGACTCAAGCAATCCCCAAGGTGCTGGAATGCTGTGCTGAATGAGTTCCTAAAATCTATTGGCTTCATAGAATCTGGTGCGGACCAATGTGTCTATGTCCGTAATGACACAAACGCCAAGACAATGATTGCAGTCTATGTAGATGATCTAGTCATCATGTCTGACACTGAGGAGTCAATGATAGCCGTAAAGCAATCACTAGCCTCTAGATTTCAGATGAAAGATCTTGGTAAAATTCACTTCTGCCTCGGTATAAGTGTCGGTGAAGATGGTGACTCCCTCAAGCTGCATCAGAAACACTATATTGAGCAAACGTTACATAAGTACAACATGGACCAGTGTAACCCAGTGTCAACACCCATGGCCGTGGATGTCAAGCTAGTAAAGGATGATGGCAGTAAACCAGTTGACTCGATTTTGTACCAATCTATCATTGGCAGTCTGTTGTATGTAGCAATCGCCACGAGACCAGATATCGCGCATGCTGTGGGAGTGTTGTCTAAGTTTAACTGTTCACCCACTGAAACGCATCTAACTGCCGCTAAGAGAGTGTTGCGATATCTGAAAGGTACTGCAAGTCATGGAATAGTATTCACCAAATCTGAGGGATTACCAGTTGGTTTCTCTGATGCCAGCTGGGCAGATGACAATGAAAACCGACACTCCGCTTCTGGTAATGTATTCATCCATTGTGGTGGTCCTATTAGTTGGATGAGTAGACGACAAAGTATTGTAGCCCTGTCAACTGCGGAAGCAGAATATGTAGCCGCTTTCGATGCCACAAAGGAAGCTGCTTGGTAACGCCAGCTTTATGCAGATCTCACTGACTCTAATCTGCCTCCCACCACACTGAACATTGACAATCAATCAGCTATTGCAATCGCAAACAATGCTACAACTACTAAACGTTCAAAACACATGGACATTAGGTACCATTATATTAGAGAGGAGATAGCTCGTAAACATATTGACACTAAATATTGCCCTACAGATGTTATGCTGGCTGACATATTCACAAAACCACTTGCTCGTGACAGATTCGTCTATCTGAGAGACATGATAAGCGTAGTTTAGTAAATCTGGCCGGTTAGGTAGTAGGATTATTCTATCGATATTATATGCACATGTAAACTTATACATCATTTTAGCGTTATATATTCATTATATTGTGTTTACAACAAAAACTATGTGGGAGTGTTGGTTATTATAGTTTTTGTTAGTTAGTTAGGAGTTGTCTTCTTGAGAAGACAACTCTCAATGTTGTTTAGTCACATGTTTATCACGTCCCATAATGCCCCTGTATTTCCTCTGTTGGTTGTTGCTCTTCTTGGTGTTTAGACATGTGTTTATGTTAGTGTATGAAAGTGGAAATCAATCTAGCACATCCAACACATTATGCAAGATTTCTGTGAACGTTTTTCCTGTTGTGGTTAGGGCTCTGGGAGCAGTAGCAAATTTAGAAGAGGAATTGTGGAAGCTGGATATAGGAAAAAAGGAAGTAGACAGCACACAATTTTCTGCTCTGTTGGGATTTGCGAGGATTTTAAGGAGAGTGTTGAATATCTGAGGTCAGGGAACATGACCGGGTATCAGCATCCAACCAGCTGAAGAGCTGAGAAAAATCAACATGTAAAATAATTATTAATTATTGTTATGGATTTCTTTTCACACACTCCATAAACCTTTTCAGGGTTCGTCTAAACACTTGTAGATCTAACTTTATTAACACTTCATGACAACCTCAACTCCAACTTCAACTCAACTTCACGTCAAATCACTCTCTTACTCTACCTCACTTCAACTTCCACTTCTATTTCTCTTCTACTGTATGCAGAAATCCCTTATATATTTATCTAAAACAGCTATATGCAGCTAGAGCTACATGTAGCTAACTCATATAACATGTGTAAAAGAAGCAACAGCTTCCCTAGCCTAGCTTTTTACACCAGCTTGCAAAAAGATATCAACACTTCTAAAATCCACCACATTATAACATTAATTATGTGTTTATTTATAATTATGTTTGTGTTATTAATTATAATTAATTAAATATTTGTATTATTATTGCAAAGCGATTATTTTTGTTACTATTATTTTTGATGTCTTCTTAGAGAAGGAATTTATTTTTTGAGCAGTCAGAGACTTGTTTCACGTTCATGAAAGTACCATAAAAATAAGGTTGCTGAGCTGGTGTAAGTGTCATCTTTTGCATTGGATTATAAGGCTTAGCAGGTTCACAGCTTCTACAATTATTAACCATGTCTACACTGCTTCCACATTCACAACTGTCGGGATGTTTTACAGACTGCCTGCTTCATATGCACTGCTTGATGTGCCAATAATCGTTTCGAGTCTCACGTCAACTTCTGACTGTAATTTGATACTTAGTTAGTCGTTTGTTACTCCACTAACTAATCTGTCTCTAATTAACCCTTCCACAGTGTCATATATTCACAGCATACAAATTGATGATATATAGCTTGTGAATGTATATATGCACACTATCCAATCTTTGAACTAACTTGTTTAAACTTTAAATGTTCTATAGTAGTGTTAGTATGAATCCCAAATTGTACATCTAGAGCCCTAAACCTACATTGTTATGAGTATCTCATGGGATGGCCCAAGGTAATAATGTAATGGTTTCTGTGATTTGGTGCGGTCGTCCTTGGACGACTACCGACCCAGAAATGAAGTGCCTATGAGTGGTGCTAGGACTTCGCATTACATGAAAGATCGAGCGGTCTCAGTGGCCCAATAACTACCAGAGACGACCCATCTGGTCCCAAGTCTGACCTTCAGACTATACGTTGAAAGAGAGTGATCCGACCTAGTAGGCGGTTCGCTAAGCGAATGACCTGACAAAAGGAAGTGAAAGTCTCTGTATCAAGTATAGATGTGTCTTTATTGAAAGCCAAGTGAAGACTGAGACAATGAACAGTAAAACAATGCCCTTTATATAGTATAAGGACTTCCGGCCGACGTAGTGTCGGGAAAAGACGACGTAAGGTCGTCCGGAAGTTGCGCAACAACATGGCCGCCGGAAGCCCGACGGCCGACCCAAAATAGGTCGAGTTCTACAAAAGTTGCTTATAATGGTCCAATTCATGTACAAAATGAATATCAATGGATTCTGAGAGGTCGGGCCTCTGTACATGGGTATAAAAGGCATTAAAAGACTTAGTAATAATTATACAAGTATATACAATAACATAGAGTAAAATACAAGCAGATATATACATGTATATGCACACAATAATGAGTGTCAGGTGTAGGAGACGACTGTGCGTACCATTACAATAATATGGTGTCTTCATCTTGTATCCCAAGTGTGTAAACTAGTGTGTTCATATGCTCTCTGGTTGGATGTTGAGCATATACTCCTCCCTATATTACGCCCATCGTGTCATCCATCTTGACCACTGACCAGGATCACCTAAGTCCAAGCACTTCAAACCTATTGCTAATAATTGGCACAAGTCTGCTGATATTATATTTCATAGCAGGGAAACTTATAAACACTTTGTAAATTGACTATCTCTGGATTCCTGGTTTGTTGGGAAGTTATTATCCAGACCAGTGACGATCCTGTGTTCAAACCAGAACTGTTCCAATAGCACTACCATTATGTTTATACCACACACTGTCTAAACACTGCTACTATGTACATGTGCACTGTATATACGTCTGCATATGATCCCATACTGAGTGTTGCTGCTACTGTTAGTTGTGGTCACTGTGTAGTAAGTTTTATATAAAATTATAATATATTTTTATACATGTCGTTGTAGACGTGCAGACGACTCCCACTCTGTCTACATCTACTGACTGCCAATATAAAGTGTGTGATGGCTACTTGGCGTGGTTGATGATGTGTATGTTACATGTAGTTGTTTACTAACATGCTAGACGACTTTCCGTCCTTACTAAAGGTGAGTATAGATACATTTGTAACAGTCCCATAGAATAACCAAAGGTAAGTATTAGTAAGTACTGGATCTCAGAGTCACTCTAGCAGTAAGTACATGTAAGTTATGGTAAGATGTATTCAATAAATGATAATATAAATATAGTATATGACTACTAATAATGTGAAGTGATTCTACTTTTATCAAAGTTTCTATATACCAAGTTTATCCAGCAAACAATGCGCATAGTCATTTGCCGTGGTTCTCTCGCCAAAATGAGCAAACCGTTGCACTTTAACGAGCGCCCATCCTGTGGCCAGACACTTAGGCTATAGAAATATAGGTCGGCAGTAGTAGTTGACAGTCTGCACAAAGAGCGTACTTTTACCCTCTTTGGTTTACATGAGGCATAAATAGTCCAGACCCCGTGATCAGTAGAATGGCTTGAACTTTTTGGACCTTTTTCCTATATTTCTGCTCTTCTAAATGCTTGAATATTCTATTGATGCTATCGGTATAAACATCATTGTATTCTGAAAATAATGGGCTAGCATTACAAGTACTTTTAGCCAATCTCAGGGCAATTTTTTCGCCAATCTTGAGAAGACTCCATTGTTTTATCGGTAATTTTTCGTTGCCGCTCAACTACTTTGAACTAGGCCGTTTATTAGGTCAGGTCTCGCGCGATGCTATTGGTGCAAAAACCCGTGGAACAACTTATTAATTCTATTAACTTTGCTTTTATAGGTAAGAGATGACCTTCAAACAACCTGACAACTTCCAGCAGGTCCTCAATAACATGGAGAGAGTCAGAGCCCATTGAGGTGTTAGTATTATATAACATCATTGTATAAACTATGGATATGCTATAAATTATAAAATGAGGAGATAACACTAGAATATTACAATGATTGTCGAGGGGTATAATTATGACCTCTGAATGTCCTTGGCCTAGTGATTGTCCTCCAGACTAAGGTCATTCATTCAACAATGTCATAGAGTTGTATGACCTCCCACTACAATATATACTGTAATACTGTGTATAATAGTATATTAGCATAATACACATCAGTACTATATTATACTGAGTTATGTTATATACTGATAGATGGTTATACTGTATGGTATTGTTATTACTTTAGTAAGATGAGAAGATCTATCTGAATCAGAGACCCACTACATACTCTACTGTATATATATAGCTAGTAATTATGGGGAATATACCGGGTAGAAGTGATTCTACCAATCTAACCAGTCCCAGCAGACGTTCTAGAACAGAGAAGAATTCAGAATCACCAGAGCTACTACCTTCTCTCCCTACAAGAGTTACCAATGTATCTCGAGGTATGTTCATTTCAGTTATTATCAACTGGAGGTCTCCCACTGTGTACATTCATATACTATAATACATGTAGATAATCATACTATTGTGATGTGCCCTGATTGGTTAGTACAGACTGTATATAATACTACCATCTGTGCTGACATGTGCCACTGCATACCTAGCTGTGTATGTGATTATGTTACTGTATAAACTGGTGGAGAAATTGTCTTCTCCGTTATATATGGTGTCGCCCTCAACCCAATTGCCCCAACCACAAACACAGACCTAAGGCTACATCAAATTATACAATATTGCACCTAACAGATAAACTACATTTGTACATGTACTGCTGGGTGCACTTACTATAATACTAATAGTTGCTTGTATTTATATGCAAATGAGTACATTTTACATACAGAGACTGACTGTCCCTCTCTAGCTATGATACAGTCAACTCCTGTAGTACCCCAGTATATAATAGCACCCTTGCTGTCTATTGATATACATGTATTACACTGTTTTAGTTGAACACTGTAATGAGTAGCTACTAATCAACTGATGATAATGACACATGAGTATGTATAATACATGTATATAATATTATATTGGTGTTTGTATGCAGGGTGTAGAGTATGGTACAGACATAGTGGGGAACCAGAGATTGATAGGATACCACCTCTACACACTATATCTATACATGTAGTCACAGACTACCATACTATACTGAGGGCAGTGGGGGATCATCATATAACACACATGCTTATACTACCACAATATGATGTGATGCTACCACTAGACATGGTGGTAGCACCACATCTCCAACATCTCAGTATACAGGGTATATCTAACAGTTATAATCTAGACTGGTGAGTACCTTCTATTATCTATAGGCTACAAGTCATGTACTATGTATTTGATGGTTTATTTTTGCGAGATTTCATGATGGAATATTCAATAGTGAATTAGGATCCTGGGCTCTGTTTATTAAGACTTTACTCTACAGCATATAACTTTGTTAGAGTAATGTTTACCATGTGACTCCCAAAATATACAATAATAATATTTATTTTAGTGTTTCTAGTACTTAGTAAAAGGCTATTGTATAAATTAGTTAGGAGTTGAGTCATTGTATAATCGTGTTATTTATTGTCTATTATGTTGCACACTCAACTGTACAATAATATACATGTACAACGTATTTGTTAGTAATATTATTGAGTAATATACACTGTATGTAGGCTACATGTCTGTATATTATAATATCATGTTATTATCTGTTATATAGTTTGAAAGCTTTACAACATCTACAAGTACTACATGTATGGACTAGTAACTTCTCCAGTGGATTACCTCATGTAATATCTGAATTAACATCTTTGATAGAGCTGGAGCTGTATAACTGTCAGCTATCAGACCTTCCACAGAGGTAAGTTGTATAACGTACTATAAATAATATATACTGTCTACATGCCCGTCTCCACCTGAGAATCACCTGTATTGCATAGTTTGTTCAATATGGTTGTGGGACAAAACTTTCAAGGAATTGTCTACCAAGGTAGACCCTGCACAATGTACATGTATATCATAGCATTGCTCCTATTATTCTCATAGGGAGGATAATGTTCTATAGAATATTTAGAATAATTGTTTTACATGGATATTATTATACATGTGACTATGTACTCTATGTGTATACACAGTTCTGTAGTGTCCATTTATTTATGTGTGGAGATAACATTTAGGTGTTACATACAATATGTGATAGTTATACTATATTGAATTGCTTATATGTAGTACTGTATTACATATACATGTGTTATACAAACAAATAGATGTTAGTGCTAGGTATATCTCCCATATAGTATAGTTTATACATGTACAGTGGAACTTGGATAACTCAGACTTCAGCGGACCAGCAAAAATGGTCTGAGTTATGAGAAGTTTGAGTTATGTGATCATATATAATGACAATATAATTTCTGCTCAGTCACTTAGGAATACATGTATAGGCCTAATAAAAGGATGATAACTGATAAATAAAAGATGAAGGGATCATGTAGGCCTTACAGCACAGACACAAGAGTTGTGAATGTGGAATTATTTAGTAAACAATTCTGTAACAGTTTATTACTCCGTTAGCTTACACTGGAATAATTGACAATGTCTGCTTGCTTGTCCAAGTGTTTAGCATAATTAGCTCAGCTAGGCCATCATAGGTTTAAAAATAGCCATTGCAGTAGCCCAGAAGCTATAGGACATAATAATTTTATGGGTGGCTGCTTTATAATCCAGTAGTTTATTACTATTCAGAACCTGGCTTGCAAGAAATTGTTCGAGTTAGAGCATAAAGTCTGAGTTATCTAAAGCCAATTATCATTGCCCAAGGCTGGGACCTTGTGGGGGAGGCTGAGTTATCCAATTATCTGAGTTATGCGAGGCCGAGTTATCCAAGTTCCACTGTATATGCCTTCTCTATCTTACCCTGCGTGCATGTTATCCATGTACTACTATTATACTTTGCTATTTATCCATAGGCATTCACAAGTTGTTTATGATATGTAGTTATCCTCTCTTTGTAGTAATATGCATATATTCTAACAACAGTAAATATTTGATAGTCTGTATTGTGTATAGTAATCATGTGATGTATTAAATAGTGGACCAGGTACTTGAGTATCTCCACTGGTACAACATATCATTGATAATTAGTTGATATCTATACTGTTAGTAACATACATGTATGATTAGCCAATCAGCTTCTTTACTGGTTAATATTTAATTCATGGGGTTATCACTGGGATTTGGTAATATAAATACTATCAACTTGGTACAATGTGCTAAGAGGGGGTAACTTCATATCCTTATCAACATGTTTAGAATGAATATGACTTGGGTTCATAGAGTCCAGTAAGATATTGGCTGTTGGAACACAGTCTATGAATATTTACTTCTACTAGACAGTAGACACTAAATACACTCTGCGCTTATACATGTATATTATATAGTAAGGCTCTCAGTCTAAAGAGAACAGGTGGCTTCTCTTTTATACTACTATATAATATGTGTGTATATTTACTTCTTACAGTACAATTCATACAGTATATACCGTATGTGCCATATATACTGTATAGTATACTGTATATAGAATATAAGCAGTATAATATACAATATAATATACTAGTGCTGGGTGGTGTTTCGGTGTCATTCAGTTTTTTCGGTTTTTTTTCATTCAGTTCAAAAACCGCCAAAATTTAAAATGTGAACCGACACTGAATGCGGCGGTGCGGTTTTATTCGGTTTTAGAAGTCAAACCGCGCCTGGCCTCTTAGCGCACCCACTTTCGATAATGGCTGGCGTTGTAAACACGTGAATTCATGTTGTGCTTCTTTCAATCCTTATAATTCGATGTCATCCTTGGAATTTAGACTTAGCTGCAGCTATAACATTATCACCCAGTGGTTATTTATTGTAGTTTCACTCCTTTATAGCAGTTACGATTGCATATTATTATAAATAATAAATATTTAATAATTGTTAACTATTAAACTAAATGAAAATGGCTGCCATTTTAGTGCTTCTTTTAATCCTTATAATTCGATGCCATCCTTGGAATACAGACTTAGCTGCAGCCATCAATGTCACCCAGTAAGGGTTTACTGTAGTTTTCATTTGATTCTAGTAGTCAAACTTGCATATTGTTATAAATAATTAATATTTAATTATTGCAAATTATTGAACAAAATAAAAATGGCGGCCATTTCCGGTAATGGCTGAAACTCCGAACACGTGAATTTACAAAATGTATGTTATGCATCTTTCAATCTTTATAATTCGATGTCATCCTTTGAATAAATACTTAGCTACAGCCATCATTGTCACCCAGAGATGATTTACTTTAGTTTCACTGAATTACAGTTGTTATACTTCCATATTATTATAGATGATTGGCATTTAATAATTGCAATTTATTAGAGAAAATTAAAAATGGCCGCCATTACAGCTTAAAAGCAGGTTGTGACAACTCCAATATTGAGTATTTAATTTCCGGTTCGGTGTTTTTTATGAATTAAAAAAACTGAATTAAACCGAGGGTGAGAAGACAACTTCGGTTTCATTCAGTTTTTTAGAAAAATCAGCAAAAAAACTGAATGCATATGCAAATCAAAACCGCCCAGCACTATAATATACATATACATGTACCTTAAACCTCATATTGTATATCTGGTATGTTTTAGTTTAAGTAATCTGAAGAGTCTGGAGAAGTTAAATGTAGGAAGGAACAAGTTCAGAGGAAGACTTCCTCCTGTAGTATATCAGCTGGACAATCTACAGGTGTTAGATGTACAGAGGAACAAAGACCTCACAGAGATAGAGAGTGGCCTGCTAAAGTTAAGTAAACTCTCTAGTATAGATTGTGGTGAGTGTACCTCTCTCCTGTCTCCACTTTATGCTGTGTGTGAACAAGGTCTAACTGCCATCACTAAATATTTTAATGACTTACTTACTGAAGCTGGTACAGAGGTAACCGTGGTGCCAGTAGCTGTAGTTGGAAACCTCATGGCTGGAAAGACCAGCCTTATTCGTAGTTTAAAGGCTGGCAGGCGTGTGCTTACATTTCGTGATGTGAGTTCAGCTAAAGATGAGACCACCAAAGTGTTTAACATGGAGAGTTTGGCTTTGTCTGACGCATTGGCCAGGTTTATAGACTTTGGTGGCCATGAGGTCTACCATCTAGCCTACCAGCTGACGCTGAAGGAGCAGTGTGTCCCTTTAGTTGTTGTTAACCTGGCGGAATATCAGCAAATCTCGGCTGAAAGAGGTCATGTAGAGGCAACTCGACTGCTGTGTTTTGATTGGCTCTCCCACCTATACCTCGCATGTCCACGATTAGGTCCTCCTATCCTTGCACTCACTCACAGAGACAAACTCTCCGGAGAAGAGTTTAATGTGTGTACAAATGGACTTATCTCCTCCGCTGAGAAAATCCGACTCGTGCTGATAAAAGAGGAAAAGGAATTGTCAGATGGTACCAGTGACTTTTGTCAAATTGTCCATTTCTCAAACTTAAGTAAGCCTCTCTTTCATCCAGATGAAGTCTTTGTGTTCAGTGAGGAGAGTGATGTAGACAATGCCATCAAACGGCTCGAGGAGTGCATAGAGGGACGTGCTGTTAAGTTCAAGGTGAAGATCCCTAGTCTTTGGGAGCGCATAAGTTCGTTCATAGAGGAACATGAAGGTGAATCTTACGTACTCGTGTCCGACGTCAAAGCTGCATTTCCTAATACAGATCATCTAGATATAGTACTGAGGTACTTACACAATGTTGGTAAAGTCCTTTGGTTTGAAGACAAGGACTCTTTATCACTGTACATATTTCAAAATGTACCACAGATTGTAGAAATGATCACTGTGCTGTTCCATCATTCTGGAGATGAGAAGTGGAAGGAACGAATTGATAACTTTACAGTCTTCAAACACAACGACCGTCCAGTTGAGAAGGCCACATTCAGACGAATGGTTGAGAAATATAAAGTCAGTGGTTTTATAAACGAAGCTATCCTTTTCCACCTGATCAAATCTGAAACTAAATTTAGTCCCGAACTAGCCATAAATCTTTTAGCGTCTTTCTGCATTGTCCATGGCCCAATTCAGGAAGGGAATGACAAAGCTTACATTATACCCTACTTCTCATCTAAGTCCATGGGTGGAGAGTGGAAATCTGATGGATATTTACAGCTAAGACTCGACGTCTTGTTTAACGGACTTTCACTTCCCGGATATGTTTACCAGCTCATTTCAGTAACAGTGTTAAACTTTCTCTCCAATCCCACCCACTCAGTGAAAGCAGCCAATAATGGAGTGACCATACGACATGGCAGAAGTGCAACACATATGGTGCACAACCGTAACAATAGGAAAGTCACACTGCAGGTATCGACTCCCGTAGAGCTAATTGGTCCGTCATGGAAGCGCTTGATTGAACTCGCACAGCATATCATATCAGAGACTCGCAGTGTATGGAAAGCTACTCGTCCTGTAGTAAAGTTCTACTGTGCCCACTGTCTCTTCATTAGAGCTGATGACCCAGATTGTGAAGAAGAACCAAACTGGTTCAGTTATGCTCAACCTACAGAATCAGATGGAGATGGACCACCATCGGTGATTACCTTCTGTGGTGTTGAACCAGTAGCCTGTGCCAATGCAGAACTGAACATTCATGGAGAGCTCACAGTACCTAAACCACTCCGGTTTCCATGTAGGTTCATGCTTACCTTACTATATGATATGATATTATTACACTTTGTATATAGACCTGTATGTAGAATATTACTTACTACTACCAGCTTAGTAAACATTATATTATTATTATACAGGTTATCAACTGACTGAGAAGGAGGTTTCACAATTGAAGATATTCCTGTCTGAATTTGAGAAATGTCTTCCCTCGTCCACTACTCCAGGTAACTCATGGTCACTACTCCAGGTAACTCATGGTCACCACTCCAGGTAACTCGTGGTCACTACTCCAGGTAACTCATGGTCACTACTCCAGCTAACTCGTGGTCACTACTCCAGGTAACTCATGGTCACTACTCTAGGTAACTCATGGTCACTACTCCAGGTAACTCATGGTAACTACTCCAGGTAACTGTAACTGTAACCTTATCCCACAGATATCACATGAGTGCTCAAGTAGACTAGAGTGTTGACCGTCCTTTGAGGTTTTTATGTTACCTTGTCTATGCAGTTGTATACACCATACAGTATAATATTCTGTGAGTTTATCTTTTTTCTCATAGTTGGAGACGTACCTTCTACCACCCCACCTTCACAAGACTTCACTCAGGCTAGTACCACAGTAGCACACACTGCTACTAATACACCAGTTCCGGCTGTGAACAATCCTGTGATGTCACCAGAACCAACTATTAGCTCCTCCCAACCAGTTCAAGAGACTGCATCACATGAAGACACACCATCAGCTCAACCAGAAACCAGTCAGTCACTGGAGAGGACTGTACATCGTCTAGGCGATTCTCAGGTAGAAAGCTCACTGTCCACTCCCCCTCAAGAGGTTCCTGTAGCTGACCCAGATGACCACTATGGAGCTCGTCCAAGAACTTATCCTCCCAGAGTCGACCCAGGAAAATATGCTTCACCTGATCAACAACTGACGTCTGAAGGTGATGATGACAGTGGGCTCTCTGATGCTGAAGGATATATACTCTCTGGTGTACACACCAGACAGACCTCTCTCCATATGGTACCGTGTAAAAAGACGAGAATCTGTAGACTCTATCACACTGACAAGGTATGGTGTGTGCTCATCTCTATATCTAGTGGGGTGGGGCTTATTGACTCCTCCCTCTATATCCCCTTTATTCACCATACTTGTGATATAAACTAAACCACTTTGTATTGTATTGCTTCACTAGCACATTATGATGTCACTATGTGTACCTTTCCTGTTCTCTCTCTCTGTCTGTGTATAACATGCTCATTTACAAACTCAACCAATCACAGTTTATATAGTATTCTGATACGGTGCTACAATAATATCATTTGTGCACGTGTTTAGGTTTATCACATGACAGATCCAGTGAGAGGACGAATCCTAATTCTCAATGTCAACATTTCACATCAGAATGGAAAGCCTGTGGCCACAAGACCAGGTTCTGAGATAGACTTTAGGAACCTAAGCAGGTTGTTTCAGGATTTAGGATTCCATATAGTCAAGTCTGAACGTGAACTGCCTGACCTAACTGCACAGGTACTAGAATGTTGTTGTATGGGTTTAGTTGTTGACATTTCTTACTGCTACGACTATCATCACTACTGCCATCTACTTCCCCTCTGATTGCGCAATCTAGTCTGAGCAGAGTACTCCATATCAGTACGTCTGAACCACATATAGCTATGCATAGTCACATACGTTGTACAGCTATAATAGTTGTAGTTTAGTTCTTTGTTTCAGTTCATATTTAGTGGTTGGACAGGGGATAAGGCACCCCTAACATCACATTAGTTCCTCTGCTATAAATCAAATAGTCTAATCATCATGCACTGCGTATGACCAAATATAAACACCCTCAGCTATGTTTATAGAGTTGTCCTCTCTTTCTCACCCCATACTTCCTCTCCATCACATTATAGTATTATGAAGTGATGCAGCCATTCCTTGTATAATACTCTTACAGTAATTGGATAATATCCACCAACCAGGAAGGCTTGTGTCATCTCTTCACGAAATTCAGTAATAGTTTTAGAGTGGTTTGGTCAGTTAGTCTGGAGTCATGTGCAGTTTGGCCCTCCCCGCCAGGTAGTCCGGTAGCAGGAGGCCAAAAAAGTGCTTAGTTTTTGAAACTCGTAAAAAAATTTCCTTGAGACATACCAAGAGACTTTTCTGGGGTAACTTTTCGTGCTGAAAATGATGGCGGGGGTCTGCCGATCACCCTCTATTAATGAAAGAATCTAAGGCTATAAATTTATATAAAATTACCATATGCATGATATACTCTGTTAGGTGCAGTAGTAAAGAACTTTAAATAGTCTTAGTTCCTTGTTTATGGTTGGGGTAAGGGCGGTCAACCAACAAAATATAGAGAGGACAGCTTCTCCTGCTTCAGTTTTGGCGAAGAACAAAGGCTATCCAAAATTTCACCACTTCTGTACCTAACCCGATACACTGGGTTAGGAACAGATGTCAACTGGTTACACAAGGTTTGGTAGAGTTGAAGCAGCTGAATATTTTGGAAACTTCAATATTTACTTCCATTTTTAGGAGCTAAGGCTACGAAATTTGGCTCCGTGTGGTTCAACAGCCAGTCAAAGACATTAAAAAGTTCCTTTGCAAACTGGCTTAATGTAGTATTTGACTATTTTTTCTGGTAGAAATTATGGCAGGTCTGCCATAACATTGTCGTGCATGCCACCTGTTATTAATAAAGGAACTTAGGCTATACATTATAATGATGCAGTCAAGATGCACATCAATATGTGTATGCACATGTAGTTCAACCAATTCAACAAAGCGCAGTAGGGTCGCAGTAGGGTTGCAGTAGGGTTGCAGTAGGGTTGCAGTAGGGTCGCAGTAGGGTCGCAGTAGGGTCGCAGTAGGGTCGAGGAAACTCCTTTTTGGTGCTGCTTTTGAAACCCTTAATCACAATTTTCTAAGATTACAAACCCGTTATAAGAACTTGGGTTATAAATTTTATGATACAGCAAGTAGCACACATGCAAATGTACTCAAACTCCAGTATTAACTTTATATACATGTACATGTAACTCCAGAAATTTATCTTTCTAAATCCACGTCTTTGAACCTAAACTATTGCAGAGAGCACTCAACAGTTCACACATAAATTAAAGCTATTGGTCATAATTCCAATTAGAAATAGAGAGAAAGTAAGAAAAAACTTAGACTTAATTTTGTACGTAATTGAAAGTTATTATTTTGATTCCAAATTTTTTGCACAAAAATGCAATGTATATGTAATATAATATGGGCCTTCCAGTAGCAGTAATGTCGCCAATAATTTGTCCTAAACGAAGTTAGCGGCCTACTATAATGTTCAACAGTAATCACTACTGACAGTATGACACACTTAGTCTTGGTTTTTAGTAAAGACTGTACAAAGTAGAAAAAACGGTTTAATCACATTTCTACATGTAGTTATCTAGTAATATTTTACCAATCTCACAATAGATACTGGGATAGATTGTCACTAATGCATATCGCTGTCTGATAAATCATCAATAGTCAGTCATTAAAGCGACGTAGCATGCTGCCATAAGTCTCATGCCTGCTCCACCCTTTCCGTAGCTTACATGGTCTTCCTTGATACTGTCCTAAATTAGAAATTATTTCATAATTCAGTGTTAGTCTTTTGGTCCTGGAATTCAAGATTTTCAACTGGTTGTGTTTCAGTTATGGATTGATTATTAATTCTGATGAGATGCAACATTTTGCACACTGTACACTCTAACTCCTATCACTTGACACAAGCTGAACCCATCTCAGCACCACCATTTTATTAGATATTTACAGTGATCCATAGTAATCCAAGCCTACATATTGTTGCAATATACCAACAACCCTACCAGGATTATTCAAATTTAAAATACCCTGTCCAATAGTTTCTCTACCCCAAGCATATATCACTACAGCCACAAAATAATGTAAAGCAGAACAGCATTGGCAATATATTTAAATAAATTGGTAGGCCGACACTTGTGGCCAATGATTTGTACAAAGTGAAGTAAGCCCAATATCTATTCAAGAAAAATTGTGACAAAGAGCAGCCCCTCCGCTTGACTCCATCTCCTAGGCCTAAACACTACAGCATAGCCCTAATATCAGTAGACCTATATTAGTAGGCAACAGCCTTATCACATGAATTTATGTTAACCACATACTACACTTACGTGTAAATACTTCTGCCATCTTTAGGTAGGTTTGATCCATGCTCAACTACATATCTTCTGTAGAACAGGATTCGTGAGAGAGAACATTGCCTAGATCTTGGTCATCTGGCACGCCCACCATCAGCAAGTTTGAGATTTATTTGATGGCCTTCTAGAAATATAATATGTTACATACATACACATGTACATGCATTCACATACAAATCAAATAGTCATCTAACTGCTTTTCTAGAATTATTAGAAGTAAACTTGTTGTATTATTAAACCAGACTGTTGGTCTAAGGCTACCTGCAGTGTATAAGCCCCAAGGGGCCTAAACATGCCAACTTATTTTAAATATTGCACAGATGAAAAATTATTTTACTAGAACAGGTTGTACCAAACCATAATTTCCTTTTGAAACCTTTCAAATTGGACAATCAAGTCAATTAATAGAAGCGCTATGCAGCTGTATTATGGAGCAAGGTATTCAATAATCAAATTTAAACTTAACAAGGAAAATGACCAATTATGTTCACATTATTTCATTCTCAACCAACTAATGTAGCCTAGGTTACATTAGCATTAATAAATTGGGTTTATCTATGACTGGAACTATAAAGTGGTAGATGCAAACATGTTGATGGACTGTAAAATAAATCCTAAATACCATATAATGACAATAAAACAATATGATTTCTGGAGCATCAAATAGATACAGTATGTAATTAAAATTACAAAAGTATAGGACTATTAAACTTAAAAATAAAGACTGAAAGCATTAGCTTGTAGCAGTCACCCATGTGATTGAATCTGAATAGGTAACTCATGCCTCTCACCTTTGACTGAATTATTAGGCTGCCTTGACCGGTCCTTTTGCTTTTGACCTTTGAGTTGGTGACAGAAGAAGTGATTTAAATTAAGTTAGCATTCACCCAGCAGTTTCAGTTCTAATCCTGTCCATTTGTCACATTTTATCGAATAATTATTATTTATTCATAAATATAACTTGTCCCATTTCGAAATTTTAGGACTGTTCTGTTGAGTGTTGTTCACTTCATCTGGTGGTGATTTGCATCTACTGTGCTTCTGACTCTGACATCCATTCCAAGCCATTAGAAAAGTCTTTGGTTTTTATTTAAAAGCAACTGCAACTCAGTAGAAGTTTTCAACTTATTAGATCCTCTACCATTTGGAATCAAATCTGTTTCATAAATAGTTTTGTAACTAGAATAATATTACTTACAAATGAAAATTAAATTTCCAACTTTGCTGAAACAAGTATGAAGGCGAGCTTTATAAAGTATTATTTTCAGCTGGTTTGCAAGCAAAGCCTATCAGCTTAGTGGTTGGTCTACTTGTCAATAGGCCTGCAACGATTCACAAAATACTGTTTTGATTCTGCCAATTTAATTTTTCGATTTTTTTCGATTCGATTCCATACCATTTACGTTGCAGTAGTTCTTTGCAACAGTATTTTAGAACACTGTCAGTTGTAGTAGTTGAGTTGATAATTCCATTTTAGAATCACTAAAAAGAGTAGAAGGAGTAGATTCCAGAAGCATACCCTTCTAATTGTGTGGAATATCAAATACAAATTGCATGTTTGGGGCATTTATATAATTATAGACTTATATTAGTAATACATCTTAGCACATGATGTATTTTATAGCTATCCACTTATTGCCAACAAAATTACTAGAAAAAAAATGTGCTTCACTGAGACTCGAACTCATGACCACACGCTCTGCCACCATGCTATGGTGATAACTTGGGATTACCAAGACTAAGTATATATTTAACAAGAATCGAAAATTGAGTGCAATGAATCGATATTGAAAATACTGCAAATTAATCGATTCATCGTTGCAGGCCTACTTGTCAAGTCTCCAGATTTCATAGAGACATTCTGAGTGTTGAAGAGTACGTTTCTACCTCCCAGATGAGATACTTCCAATTTTTACAAGATGACATGATAACTTTTTAACAACACATAAAACTCAACAATGGTCAATAGAAAAATCATTTTTTAAATAAAAAATGCAGTAGCAAATATACAATATATCATCTGCAATTATGAACTTCGAAGTTGGATATCGAAACAATCTTAATGTAGCGAAATTTAGGTCGAATTTAAGTTGAAATCATGTGTGGAAAAGTATATATTCTTTATTTAGCCATCTTCACCTGAAGAATCTTTCAAAAATTGTTCTAATCAAGCCTCCAGGTTGTTATTTATGATTATTTTATGGGTATGATCAAGGGGTTTGCGTTTTGATCAATTAGTGATAAATGGTGTTACTGCAAAACCAGCTGAAAATAATACTTTATAAAGCTCGCCAAGTATATGAAATGATAACAAAAAGTAGAAAGTATACCCCAAATCCTTTGTTAACAATCCTTTCGTTTGGTGTGCACTAAGCCCGTTATTAGTTTTAGATCTTGGGCAAGAAAAGATCACATGGGCATGAGGAATTCCTTAGAAAACTATATTTGTTGAAGCAAAAAAATTGCAAAATTTATGGCAGATTGTTATATTCGTGATCAGCACATGCTAATTGTTGAGACATTATAATATGACAATAATTACTGTTGTGTTTTTTGGAGTCATCGCCTCCTGTCATATTATGTGTAAAGCTAGCTTTTGGCTAGAGTAGCTTATAGCTAGTAAGCTATTAGATATATTCTTGGTATATAAACACTTCTGTTCAATATGGTGAAGTCAGATGAGATTGAGCTGTAACATAATACATTATATAAGCGGTTATAAGAATACAACACCAATTTACCAAAATCAACTGTCAGCAAGTCTCAAAGAATTTTTTTTACGAACCTGAAAGATAAATCTACCTTGCTACCGGACTAAGGCAAATAATGTTTATTTTTTCTGTCCAGCACACTGACAGGCTCTAAAACAATTAAGAGTAAATACACAAACACAACCTATTCTCTGTACAATGTAAAGCTAGTAGTTATCATTGATCATCTCATATTTCCTGTTTAGTTATTTATCCTGAAGTTGTTGTGTTTCACTCTGATGGTCATCTGTGTTTATAGAGAATATATGAGGAGATTGAAGAGGAAACAAAGAGAAGTGAACATGGCAATCGGGGCGTGTTTGGACTCATTCTGATGGGACACGGTGTAAGGGGAGAGTATCTACTCGACATTGAGAATAATCTGGTTGACCTTGTCAAGGTCAAGGATATGCTGTCTTCTGCCAAGTTTCCAGCTATGCGGGGTAAACCGAAGCTAATGATCATCCAGGCCTGTTCCAGCAGTAAGTTATACAGTCTGTATTACAGTATTTACCTGCAGTTTATTTATCACCATGTCTCAATCAGTAGTAATAACCAACTCACATGTTAGTATCTGTTAGTATCTTACTAGTTGTATCATAATTTAGATGATGATGCAGTGCTGACAGTAGATGGACCTGTACCTTCAGCTAAGAATGCTACTGCTGCACCACAAACACCTTCCGCACTTATTGGTGCTGATTTCTACGTCATGAAAGCAACTGATGAATGCAAGTATAAACTCAGCATTGGGTATGAAGTAATATTGTATCTATTCAGTGTTGGGGGAGTGGAGTCTTGTATTGCTTCTCAGTTCATACAAACTTCAAAACAGTAAATGGCACACGTTGGATATGTTAGACCTGAAGTCATTGGTTCATTTATATGTAAGATTGTCGTTTATTGGCTCCAATAACCTCCCTAATAGTACACAGCAGTTCCAACACTATCGACACACACATGCACACCTACAAACTAATCCTTTACGCACCATACGCTCCACCCTCCCACACAGTCTACATTGAGAATTGTGCCCTGATTCTGAATGTTATTATACATTGTAATGCAGCTAATGGATTGTTACCCTAATTTGGTTGTAAATTGTTATAAATTAAATATTTCTACACATGTTCATTGGTCTATTCGTTTGTAATATTGCTGTCTATTGGCTGCAATAACCTTTCCAACCGTGCACACCTGGTCAGCACTAATGGCACACACACCTACAAATTAACACCTATGCTCCAGATGACAACTAACATTACAGACTTATCTAGGTGCAGATCCATCCACTTTGTTTTTTATGTTCATGTTGTAAGATTTACGTGATGCTCCAAGCCTGAATGCTATTGTAATGCAACTGATGGGTTGTACATTGTTGTAATTTAGTTAAAGTTTAAATATTTCTACACAAGATTATTCTATACCTGAGTCGTTGTTGGGTTGCATGAGTTTAATAAACTGTCTGTTCTGTACAAAGAGTTACTACTTTCACCTCTAGTATGTACAGTCAAATATTTGTTCTCATGTTACACATGTTACGGTGTTATTATAATATATTTACAGCATTTGCTGCCATCAGGTCCGAGACACATGGCTCCTGGTTTATTAATGTGCTGGTAGCTACATTCTATAAGCACGCGTGTCACAGAGATGTTGAATCACTGTTCAAGATAGTAAGTATAGTTTACCGTAACATACATTGTTTGGGCATACATCGAGTATGTGAAAACATTCCTGACCTCCTTATGGGGTAACTGTCGCTAACACATCGGTTCAAACAGAAAGTGCTGTTTTTACTTGTGTTTATGAGCTACTGGTGATTTGCTTTAATCAAATAAAACCAAAGGTCGCTAATTCTTCCAGCCTAGCAGCCATCTTGTCGTCTTTTATTTACAGCCTCTGGCAAGTCCAAGAGGTCACACAGCAACACACACATAATATTGTTATCACATGTTCAGGTTCTGTAGTTTAGCCTGAGGAACTTATCAACTAATACTCCATTATATAATTATACTCTGTCTATTCAGGTACAGCAGAGGCTAGGTGAATACACAGCTGAGCATCCTCCTCAACTGAATGATAGATTTAGTTTACCTGTGGACAAGTGTACATTTACAAACTACAGAAAGCTCTTCTTCTTTCCTGGTTTCTCTCCAAAGAAAAAGAAGAGCTCTAAACACACTACTCATGACACACAGTGACAGGTGATAACACACAGTGACAGGTTATAACACACAGTGACACAGTGACAGGTAATGACACACAGTGACACGTGATGACACGCAGTGACAGGTTATGACATACAGTGGGACGTCATGACAGGAAGTAGATAGTTGACACATGTCACAGGTGTGTGTGACATTCCCAGACTACTTTTGTATCTAGCCTTTAATTCCACTGTCACTAGTACAGTATTACTATAGTCAGTGGTCAAAGTTGGGGGGGTCTTTGGGGGTCTCAGTCCCCCCACCATAAGTTTCAGGGGGTCCCGCAGACTGATAGACCCCCTACAGATTGCTATTATAATAATAATACAAATTGGACCATATTTTATCTTAAGATCTTGGACCATAGTTTAACCTGAAGTTCTTGCATTTTGCACTATTTCGGTGTCTAATTTTGATAAAGTTTCCAATTTCCGGGAGGGCGCTCAGGCGCCCCTCCCGGACCCTCCCCGCCAGCACGCGCCGTTCGGGTACTTCGTGCCCTCAAGTGATTATGTCTGCTACCCTAGAGACCCCCCACCTCTTTTCTTAGACTTTGACCACTGACTATAGTTATGTCTAGGTTATGCATGTGCTATGTGATGCTTCCAAGTACTATTGTACAACTCGTCTAAAACACTTCCTGTACTACCTCTTTGACTATATCCATCATTCAAACTACATGTATGTGTACATGTACATGAAAGAACGTGAATGATATACACTGTACATATCATAACATACTATAACACATGTACACATACTTATTTTTGTACCCATCTGTGGTGAGTAGTATTTTGTTCTACTTGTATATAATGAGTATATGGTGTTTTTATTTTTTATGCAACTTAATATATACATGTTTTACCTTTCATACTTCTGTTCATCTTCTTATTCCAATTATTAACTTCTATGTAAATAATAAGACAATATTTTATCTGTAAGAAATCCTGTTTATATCTTCCAAGGCTCCAGCTCGGGCTCCAATGTATGGCACTAGATGAGCATTCAATTAGAAATGATCTACCCTTGCATAATATATATTTTATGAGCAGGCAACTCCCAGTTCAAAGCATAAATTATATGTAGGCCTATATTTACATGTATACAGTGGTCAAAGTTGGGGGGTTGGGGTGAGGCGGTCCCCCTACCATAAATTTCAGGGGGCCCCTCAGACTTATAGACCCCCTACAGTTTACTATTATAATAATGATACTAATTAGACCATATTTTACCTTATGATCTTGGACCATATTTTAACCTGAAGTTCTTGGAGTTTGCACCATTTCAGTGTCTAATTTTGATAAAGTTTCCAATTTCCGGGAGGGCGCTCAGGCGCGCCTCCCGCCGATATGCTTTGGGCCCTCAAGCGACTATGTCTGCTACCCTAGAGACCCCCCACCTCTTTTCTTAGACTTTGACCACTGCATGTGTAAAGTGACCCTTAGAGAATAATTTATAATATAATGTAATAATATTATACCTTGCATATAGATAGATGCTTGCTCAGTATGTCTCCTAGATTTCTTTGTCTCCAAAATCCCTCCTCTCTTTTCATCACTCTCCAAAAAGTCCTCGTAATTCCCACAATCCTCTAGCCATTCGGTCCTTAACCAATCACCGTGTCTGTTGCATATCGCATCGTATCGAATCCATTATTTCCATTTATCTGAATGTAACTCTCACTAGCGTCCTTCACATCTCCTTCTCTTTCTTCCTTTTGATTTTTTTCCCTGATTCTTATAAGTTTTTTTTTCTTTTTCTTTTTCTTTAGAACAGTAAACAGTAAGAGTCAAGTAAGCCCTCCTGACTCTTAGCATCCTGTCAGATAAGCCCTTCTGCAGGATATCGCGTTAAATGTAATCTACGGTTACAGCCGGCCTATGGGCCAGTTACCCCGGTTACCTCTCTTCCTATCTAAGACCTCTCTCAGATCTTCTCTCGAATCTCTCTCTTCCTTTTACTATCTCTCCTTAGCTCTTTTTTTTCACTCCTTTTCTCTTTCCTGCTCTTCTCTTCTCCTTCTTCTTTCCGCTATTCTCTCAGTCTCTTTCCTCCTTTTGGAAATACCGAAGATTTTTCCCAGTCCTTTCGATCAGTTAGGTTCCATTCGTAGTCTTTAGAGAGATGCCTCCTAGAAACCATCCTCCGTGGTCTCCCGCTGATCTTGGGAGATTGTTTAGGTTGCTCTGGAGCTCTCCTAGAACTGGTCTTCCTTGGTCTCCCGTTGGTCTTGGGAGGTTGCTTAAATTGTTCTGGAGCTCTCTGTACCTCCTCGTCTAACTCCTCCTTGCTCTCCACCTCTTCTTTGCTCTCCTCCTCTTCTTCGCTCTCCTCTTCTTCGCTCTCCTCCTCTTCTTCACTCTCCTCTTCTTCGCTCTCTTCCTCTGTCTCAAATTCATCCGAGGAACTTGAATTGTCGTCTATTGGACATTGCATATTCAGCTTCCTCATGTGCCTCCAGTTTCTCCTAAGTGTCTTACCCTCCACGCTCACATTGTAACTATCTGGTTCTTCTCTCTTCCCGATGATAATTCCTCTTTTTCCTTTTCCATTTCCGGTATTCACCCATACTACATCATCTTTTTTGAACTCGGCCTCAGGCTTGGCAGCTACCCTCCTATCTTTAGCATTCTTCTGTCTCCTTTTGAGGTCCTCATCTCTTTCTCTAAACTCCTCCTGAGGGACAGGCGATTCTCCATCAGGGATGTTGGTCCTGACATTTCTCCCTATCAAGAGCTCCGACGGGGATCTTCCACTTTCCAAAGGTGTATTGTAATGGTTTCTGTGTTTTGGTGCGGTCGTCCTTGGACGACTATCGACCCAGAAATGAAGTGCCTATGAGTGGCAATAGGACTTCGCATTACATGAAAGATCGAGCGGTCTCAGTAGCCCAAATACTACCAAAGACGACCCATCTGATCCCAAGTCCGACCTTCAGACTATACAATGAAAGAGAGTGATCCAACCTAGTAGGCAGTTCGCTATGCGAATGACCTAGCAAAAGGAAGTGAAAGTCTCTGTATCAAGTATAGATGTGTCTTTATTGAAAGCTAAGTGAAGACTGAGACAATGAACAGTAAAACAATGCCCTGTATATAGTATAAGGACTTCCGGCCGACGTAAGGTCGGGAAAAGACGACGTGTGGTCGTCCGGAAGTTGCGCAACAAGATGGCCGCCGGAAGCCCGACGGCCGACCCAAAATAGGTCGGGTTCTACAAAAGTTGCTTAAAATGGTCCAATTCATGTACAAAATGAATATCAATGGATTCTGAGAGGTCGGGCCTCTGTACATGGGTATAAAAGGCATTAAAAGACTTAGATATAATCATATAGTTATATACAACAATATAGGAGTAAGGTACAAGCAGATATATACAATTATATGCACACAAGAATGAGTGTCAGATGTAAGATACGACTTGGCGTACCATCACAGTATTACGGTATATTAGAAGCGCCATGTTCTTGTCTCTCTCCTTATCCCACATGCGCTTCACTGTCTGTACCCCCCCCCGTTCCGCCAGGCCGTTACTCTCGTGGTAGTGGGGACTGCTGGTGATATGCTCTATCTTGCTCTCCAGCATGAAGTTCTAAGGCCATCCCACAAGTACCTAGTGGATGCAGGGAGTAGACCTCTTGAGCAGGAGGGGATATTAGATGCGGAGATAGCAGTGTGGGACTGCAAAGCTATGGGACAGTTTTATGTGATAGATAAAGCGCCGACAAACTTACTGGGAGCGCCGGAAATCGATGCCTTAGGACTGATTCCAAAGATTTACAATGTTCAGGTAGAAGAGAAATTCTCTAAACTGTATCAGAAACTTGGTAAACTTCTGGAGAAGTACAGGATACAACTGAGAGATGATGCCGTACCTTACGCCCTATCTGTGCCAAGAAAACTCTCCATAGGACTTAGAGAGGCGACCGAGAACGAGTTGAAGCGAATGGAGGGGCTAGGAGTGATCGAGAGGGTGCAGGAACCACGGGAATGGTGTGCGGGAATGGTGGTAGCACCTAAATCATCGGGGGATGTGCGAATCTGTGTGAACCTCACCAAGCTCAACAAGAGCGTGAAGAGAGAGAATTTTCCGCTACCGAGAACTGAGGAGACACTAGCAGTTCTACAAGGCAGTAAGATCTTTTCAAAAATGGACGCCAACTCAGGCTTTTGGCAAATTGAACTTGAAGAGTCATCGAAGCCATACACTACATTCATAACTCCTTTTGGAAGATTTCAATATCGGAAATTGCCATTTGGGATTTCTGCTGCACCCGAAATATTTCAACGCCAGATGAGTAAGATATTGTGTGACCTAAAGGGTGTTGTGTGCATGATGGACGACATTTTGGTGTTCGGAAAAGACATAGAGGAGCACGATCGACGACTTGAGAAGGTTTTGGGGAGACTGGAGGAGGCAGGCATGACTCTCAACAAATAGAAGTGCGAGTTTAGAGTGAGAGAGGTCCTCTTTCTGGGACACCACATCGGAGAAAATGGGATCTCGCCAGACCCGGCGAAAATCCTAGCAATCACAGAAATGGAGCCTCCAACTTGCAAGAAGGAATTGAAGAGCTTTTTGGGTATGGTCAACTACCTTCACAAATTCAGCCCGAGACTAGCAGAACTGAGTAAACTTCTGCAGGAGTTAAATGGTAGCAAGGGAGACTGGTGTTGGGAAGTCGACCAACAGAGGAGTTTTGAAGCTCTGAAGAGAGAGATAAACAGAGCTCCGGTTCTGGCCAAGTATGACGTAAGAGCGAAACACAGGGTGACTGCGGATTCAAGCTGCTATGCCATGGGCGCTGCGCTATTGCAGGAGAACGAAACAAAGCAGTGGCAGCCTGTCGGGTTCGTGTCGAGGAAACTGACGGAAGCTGAGAAAAGGTATGCCCAACTGGAAAAAGAGGCTCTCGCCATCACCTGGGCATGCAAGAAATTCGACTTCTTTCTCGTAGGGACATACTTTGAGGTGGAAACAGACCACAAGCCGCTGGTGAAACTCCTTGGGGGAAAGCGATTTAGCCAAACTCCCACTCCGGTGCCAACGATTTAAATTGAGATTGATGAGGTACCACTTCGATATTTTCCACACACCTGGAAACCAAATGTTTTTGGCTGACCTCCTATCGAGACCAGCTGGGGAGCCGACACCAAACGAGCGAGCACAAATCGACCGAGTTGAGATGCATGTAAGGGTGGTCTCTGAGGCTGAAGAGATCTTTGATGACCAGATCCTAGAGGAAATCCGACTAAAGGGAAGAGAAGACGAGGAATACATTACACTGTTGAGAGAAATACAAGAAGGGTGGAGGAGGAAAGGGAAGAACTACAAAGGAGAGATAAGACGATATTGGACCCAGAGAGAGCACTTATCCTGTCAAAATGACATTGCGATGAGAGATGACAGGATTGTAATCCCAGGGAATCTAAGGAAGGCCATGAATGTAACTCTCACTAGCGTCCTTCACAGCATGTATATGTATAAATTTAATGTTGCCCATAGGATTGACTCCCATTTTCTTTGACTACAATTCATGCCCAATTAATTCAACTCAACAAACCTTCATGTTCCATTACGTACATGTACATATTGTTGTGGATGTGTCCCAGACGGCCCAAGGTCTGTACACATGCCACAGACGACTTGTAGGTGCAGATGCAGAGAACGGCTACCTAGCCAAAACAACCTCCCTAGCGTATGTTCAAAGTGTAATGCTCAAGTATCAATTGATCAACGCATCAATGTAACTCATAGAATATATAAGTGTATGTATGATGTATTGAGTGATCTTGAGGGCACGAAGGCATACAAGAGATTGCAAAGTACAACAAGAATCAGGCTCCTTATATAGCTGAAGGAGACAAAGGAAATACTAGACAAAGAAAACCACTAGTTCCGGCCGTTGGCCGTTTACATTAGTAAGTCGTTTACACAAGGTCGTTCAAATAACAATAAGGCCGTTCATGATGGAGACGGCTAGTATGGTAGACTATTATATAATAACATAAAGGGCTCGACGGCCTTAAGGGTAGCAAACGGACTGGGGTCGTCCATTACAATATATATGCAGGGCCGTAACTTTAGGGGCGGCAGAGCGGCATGGCCGCCCCTAAATTTCAAAATAAAGTGGGCCAAAAATGGTGTTTTTGAATTCAGGGGTATCAATTCTACGGCGGCCATAGAGTTATCTTCTCCTATGACCGCGGTAAAGTTTTCCTTACTACGGATTTCTAAGGATGTAGTATAGAATATAGTTTATGCGACACGCTACTTTCCCACAAACCAATCAAATTATTGGATTACTAGAAATAGCCAATCATTAATTACAATCAGGGTAATTAGCCCAAGGTTTGTAGCTACTTATAATTGCAGTTGCATAATATGTAAAATATTGAATATAAAACCAAACCGGCTCCATGAATTACCTTAATCTCAAGCTACATAACTTGGAATTTTCCGTACAGACCAAATAACTTGTTGCTACTTTTTAAGTTATAACTGCTTCTTTACAACCTCCATCCTCCAATAAAAAGATGAACATTGTATAGGCTTCCAAGTAGATTGTTAGTATGTATGTGAGCAAAGCTTATTGCTAGATTTGGTAGCTACATGAGTGGGGTTTTGATGTTATTAAAAATAGACATTAATAAAATATAATAATAATTAATAAATTGATATTTATATATTATAATAATAATTATTATTATTATATAAATATCAATATATTAATTATAAGAACAGAATCAATTAATTAAATAATACAAAATATATTATTATTATAATTTATTATTATTATTATAATAATAATAAATTATAATAATAATTATAATATATTTTGTATTATTTAATTAATTGATTCTGTTCTTATTCTTGTCAGTGTAGGAAAAAATATTTTTTCTGAAGAATGAAAATGCAAAATCTTTTGGTGCTAGTGTTAGCAGACTTATCCGTTTATTATTTTTTTGTTTCTGTAGTTTTATTTTGTGCCATGATAGTATCCTGGTCAGTAGTTTAAGTAGACTAGCCAGTACTAGTAATGTCATATCTAGTGTGCCTAGTTGAGATAATATAGGTCTAATTTCTAGTGAAGCTTTAGTAGTGAGGAATAATTACTTAGAGAACCAATTTAGCCTATATTTTTTCGGCGTTCAAACTTATTCTATATCTGTTTATGAAAAGCTCAGTTTAATGTATCACACCATGAAAAATTTTAACTGTCTTGTTCTACTTTGATTTACTTGACTATACATATCTAATACCCAATTATTTTGAGCAGTAATTTTACACCTTAAACGTCCCGAAATTGCATATCTATGTAGTAATTTTCCAATTTTTTTCCGGGGGAGACCCCCGGACCCCCCTTGCGGGAGGGCGCTGCGCCCCTCCCGCACCCACCCCGCCCTCGCGCTCCGCGCTCGGGCAGGCCGCTGGCCTGCATAAACACCCGACCTCTAGCCACCCCAAAAATTTTTCAAAAGTTACGCCCCTGATATGATCCATAATGTTATATATATAACCTTATTTGCCACTTATTTGTTACAGTGAGCATGGCATTGTGGATTATTTACAGTGCGTGCAACAAATTCAGTTATGTTGCACTATGCAATTATAAAGATTCCTGCCACAATTCATTTTAATTTGATACTGCCAATCTCAGTTATTGCCTAATAATTGGGGTGATCATTCTCAAACGAATCGAAGGGATCACATAATTTGGAGTTAACTTCCCCACAGAGTCAGATTTCTCAAAGATCCCATGGTGGGAGTTGTCTACTGTCTTACGCTTTAACTGACTATTAGCTAGTTTGAAACGGCAAGATGCAGGTAGGATTTTTGCACCTTATTGATAATTATGACTTACATTTCAACAGGTGCATGTACTTGTGCTAAGAGAAGGCGAGGGTCAAATCGTTGTCAAAGATACGACACTATCTTTGTCGTTGTTAAAGACAGACATGGGCACTCGAGTCATTTTACTCGACTCAAGTTAACTCGAGCAACAGCTTTTCATTACTTTTAATTGACTTGTGCTTTTGTACTGTGTGAAAGCTGGGAATTGACTTTTACTTTTACTCTCCTACAAAGCATGATGCTTGACTCTTACTTTACTCTAATCTCTCAGCTATCAATGATAATTCTATTGGTTTGGTGTAATTATGTAATAAGTCTTGTCCACCATAGAGAAGCTGAGAGGCTTATAGATAAACAGACCTACCATTACAATAAGTGCAAATTTGAAATAGCCTTTGTTCCTCAGAACTACTTTAACTGACAGAAAATTGGATCTAACACTAAGTATTAACTATTGTGTGTTGTCACACTTGTATACATCAGAAGTTTGTGTTCTACAAAATTCCCATTGGTATTCTCTTTGACATACCGCTGTACTTTTGACTCTACTCTGACTCTAGCATTTTGGCACTAGTTGCTTGAATCTTACTTTACTTTTCAAAATGGCTGTTTATTTACTCTTACTCTACTTTTGACTTGCTTCATCCGATGAGTTTACTCTAAATTACTTTTTATCAATTGGGAATGTATACTCTTACTTGACTCTTGACTTGAGTATTTGTCTGCTTGGCACATGTCTGGTTAAAGATAATATTAATATTTTATTTTAAAGTTATTATTAATTTCATTTTGTTCCCCGTTTTACACGGAAGTTCCTTGAGACCTCAGTTAAGTAGTTGTTGCTACGTCATAATTTGAGTGGCCCTTGGTAAGTTTTGAAAATAGATGAACTATATAAATAAATAATTAATAATTATTATTTTATATTATTTTATATTATAATTGTTATTATAATATTTATATAATTATTGTAATTGTTATAATAATTGTATTATAATACAATACAGTATTACAAAACTTTAATTTTAAATTGAATTTTAATTTATTTTATAATAATTCAATTTCATTTTTGAATTTGTAAAACTCAAATTATTATTATAAGATATAAAATAAAATATAGCATAAAAAAACAATTGAGTTCTCGCGACTTCACTTTACACACTTAAAGGGCTACAGATAACAGAAATGCTAATATATTGTTTGCTATATCTAAACTTTAAGCCCTGAGGCTGCTATACTCACTTTATTAAAACTCTGAAAATAATTTGGGCTGGGATATGGAAGCATATAAAATTATCATGAAAAGTGGGTTCTACAAAAAGAAGTCCCGAGTTACAGGGGTGTTGCCAACATTCTGTGTGGCATGTGAAGGCCCATAGCTTGGCTCTCTAATTATAGTTCTGCATAGGGGAGTTACCAGGTCCCCCATACTTACACTACAGACCCACAGCTATGAGCTTTTTGTAATTATGTAACCCTATGGTTTTCTCAATAATATGACCAGCCATTGATAATACAGTATAATCAGGGACTAGTAGAACAAGCAAAAGAAGCTGTGAGTGAGGATATCGAGACACAAAATCCTTTAGTTGCTGATCAAAGCTGGTTGAGGGCTATGACCATGTTGCAGTAATATAATACTTCTGCAGTATATTATTATTTTGATACATGTATACATGCAAAACGATTTTAATATTTAAATTACAAGTGGCAATGTAATATATGGGTAATAATTGTTGTATAAATAAACCTACATGTACATTCAGGACTTGTTTGAGATGATAAATATGTCCAACCATGAAAATCCATGTTGCTTATTAATACACATGCATGATTGTACATGATTGTACAGATATACAGTAGTACTTGCATGGAAATATAGAGTAGAGTACTAGATAGACTATAATATGTGACCCAGGCGCTCATTTTCGGACACTGTGCGCACGTAGTTCTCAGGTTTGGAGGCCTCATAGCAGTACAGGGGAAGAAGCAGAGCCAGAGCAACAATTTTCAGTGTAGGCTTTATGTCTAATCTGAAAATCTGAAAACTCTGCTTTTACCCCTGTGCTGCTATGAGGCCTTCAAACCTGAGAACAGACAAACTGATTATGTTATATGAACTTTCATTGCATATATGGGAAGATATGATATACATGTATGATGACCTATATAACATAATTGCTACATAAAAAGGCATGATTTCAGTAGGACTCTAAGTGTGGTCTGTTTGAGAAAATGTCAAAAAAGAACAGGCCGGGATTGCAGCATCATAACTTACGATTCGTAACTATATGGCATTCTCTTCTGTCTAGGCCAAATTAATAAAAATACAAAATAAAATAAGGTTAGTCTTTTTTACACAAAAGCTATTTCATTTTGTATTTTTATTATTTTGGCCTAGACAGAAGCGAATGCCATATAGTTACGAATCGTAAGTTACGATGCTGCAATCCCGGCCTGTTTTTTTTTCCTTTTTCTCACACAGACCAAAGTTGTGAGAACTCAATTGTTTTTTTTTCTATATTTTATGTTAAATGCACTAATTTGGTAATCTCTTTTTGTTATGTGTTATTTATATATATTTTTTATCATTTGTGATATATGTGTTACTATTAGCCTGAGCCATACATCCAGACCGTGGCTTTCTCAGGGTTCTGGGCCAAAATTAGCAATAAAAAATATTTGTTCTAATGTGTGGTGTATATGTATTAAGGGCCTGTCTTGTTTTGTGTATCTTATTAAATTATAATTAAAAGATGGCTCAATACCTTCAGCCAGGCGCCTCGAAAAAAGTGAAAATCTTGCCCCCTTTCACCGTTCTTGTAAGGACTTTATGCTTACCTTTTCCCTCAGCTGTTTAAAACTAACTTGCCCTCTGATTTTATAAATAAACCTTCAGTGATGTGTGCAAGTTTTATTTTGGAAACTCAAGTTTCCATGGCCAACTCTTCAAGTTACAAGTCAATTCTTTTTAGTGACAGATCAAAACTTTCAAGTTGCAAGTTAAATATTTACATGTCCCCAGAAACTCAAGTTTTTATCAAGTTATCCAAGTTAACAACAAGCAAGTTTCAATTCAATTCTTTCCTTGTTTAACTCGAGTCTTTTTATAGAGTTATTGGGCTATTTATTATTTAGCTTATGGTGAAATATTGTTAGGAAATAGTGCTAGCAGTTCAAATTTCGAAGCAAAATGTCACTTTTTTAGTGTAAAATATGTTATAATTGTGTTTACTATTGTGGTTGTAACTGTGGTTATTTACAGCTGCCCAATGAAAACTCGAGTTATTAAATATTTCAACATAATGATGTGTGAGTTAAGAGTCTTTGATCATAGCCATAATTAAATTACAGTCAAAGTTACAAGTTTTTGATGGCTATATATTCAAGTCACGTGTCCTTCTAATAAGCCATAAAATGTTGCTTGAGTTAACTCGAGTGAGAGTCTTTAACTTGAGTCTGGCATCTCTGTAAATCTTAGACCTTTATTTTGTACCTTTTCAATTTGTTTAATTTGAGTTTTTTGATGAGGGTCCCACACCTGGCTTGCAAACTCTAGCAAAGGTCTTATCAATGTTAAATGTGCTATTCTGCGTGTTGGCATACTTGCATACTTTAAAGTTCTGCGTAGTTGAGCTAGTCTTAGTGTTGCATTGTGGGAAATCTTATTGATGTGGCGATCCCATTTAAAATTAGACTGCAGACAGACTCCGAGATGCGGGTGAAATTCAACTTGTTTTAAAATTTGATGGTGTAAAAATAGTCTTGTTTATCACATCGACCCTTTCGTCCAATTTGTAAAAAAACACACTTTGAGACATTAAAATTTAATTGCCACTTTTCTGACCATATATCTAGTTTGTTTAATTCCAGTTGTAAGATTGATACATTTTCAACGGTGTTATAAATTATCACATCATCTGCAAACAACCTACCTGGAGACTTTAATTGTGAAGGCAAATCGTTGATAGAAATTAAAAAGAGAAGTGGCCCTAAAACTGAACCCTGAGAAACTCCTGATGTTACCGGTTGACAACTGGAGTTTTGACCTTCTAGAGTGACATGTTGTCTTCGATCGTTTGAAATCCAACTGACAATAGTTCTGTTGATACCAATCTGTTCCAATTTGAAAATCAGTTTTCTATGGTTTACTGTATTAAATGCTTTAGAAAAATCCAAAATAATTAAGTTAATGTGTTACCTAAATCATACAAATGAGAAACATGTCCAAGAGTATAAATGAGTTGTGTATCGCAGGATCTGTGTGGACGAAAACCATGTACCATCAGCAAAAAAGTCTTATTTCTTTTAAAACACTGTGTGGATGAGAGGAAATAATGTGCTCAGGAAGCTTGCATGTTATACAAGTCAAGGAGACTGGGCGATAGTTAGTAGGTAGCTGATTACTTCCCTTTTTATGAACTGGTTGAATTCTGGCCAGCCTCCAAACTGAAGGAAGTACTGCTGAAGAAAGTGAATATGAAAATATCTCCTTAAGAGAAATGTTGATTACAGAAGCAAAGACTTTCAACACAACACCTGAGATGTTATCAGGTCCACCTGCTTTGTTGGTATCAGTGTCGCTTAATAACTTTAAAACTCCTTTGGCAGTCACAGTAATCTCTTGACTCACAATTGCTTTGTCATATGAAGTACCAAGAGTTTAGCAAACAGACACATCGTCCACCATGAACACAGATTCAAAAGATTCATGGAAACAGTTGGCTTTAGATTCTGGTGTTTTTAAAACTTGGTTAGTATATTTCAAGTGTGGAATAATATTGGAGTCATTACTTCTGCATGCTGGAAGATACCTATAAAATGATTTTGAATTACCTTCCATAAGAGGTTTGTATAACTTTCGGTTCATGAAACTCTTTTTAGCATATTTTACTAAAGTCTTGTTTTTTTCCCACAAACCTTATATGGTTTGATATTATAGTCTGATGGAAATCTTTTCATGTTATTATAAAGTGTGCGCCGATGGCTAATAGCACTTTTGAGACTTTTTGTCATCCATTCTGGACTATTAGAAATCGGTATAATAGTTCTGGTTTTGATACACTTGTTCTTTAAATCTTGTATAGATTGTATAAACATATTATAAATAGAGTCCATGTGTTCCTTCTTCTCAATGGCTTGTCTTATTGCTTCCTCCCATGGAACAAAAGTTTCTTTTGCCTGTTTGATGTCTACTCGGTCAAATTTAAATATTATTCGACTATTCAAATCCGTAGTAAGCTCTGCACATAAATTTAGAGACATTATTATTATTGAGTGATCACTTAGTACAGGGGTAAGCACTGTTATATCATATACAATGCTAATATATTTCCATGAATATGAGTTGGCTGAAATATGTGTTGAATTAGCCCAAGATCAATTTAGTGATTTTGGCTTCAGAAGCCTTTCCAAAACACACAATATTCCTGGCCCTCTTTTCTTGCTCTTTTACCTCGCTTAACACCGTTGATACAATATCAGAGGTAGAATTGCTACCGTGCGACAGCCTGTCAACTTTTGTCTGATATTTTAGAGAGAGACTCCGTCAAATTATAAATTTTTGTCTCTACTGTCGAGACCCTTTTGTCTAGGCTAGCCATCAAATTAAACAGTTTTTTAAAGCTGGCCTCACAAGAAGTGCAGTGCCAGTGAACTGACGATTTTGAGCCTTCGGTACTGTTTAAAAAATTTATTGTTGCTTTCTTCGCACCAGAACATTTGGTGTCAAACCACAGCGAAAGACCTTGAATAAGTTTCTTACAACCACCACATGCAACCATTCTATTAGCTGTATGAAATAATCTAATGAGGCAAGTTGTACAAAAATATCAAAAGAGAAGCTATGCCACAATCAATATGAATATCACAAAAATAATTTGCAGCAAATGTTAATAAATATTTATGTTATTTGAAAAAAGAAAAATCCAAAACTGTAGTAACTTGAACGTCTTTTTTTCCTATTATATTAATATGAGAAGAAAACAAATTGAGAAAACGTCCAAAGCAAATCGGCTCAAGTGAAACAGGAGAGAAAGTCGACGATGAACTTCAGGGGTGACTGTATGAGCACACCTGAGTCAAGTAATCTAATATGAAAAGCCGAAAGAATATTTAGTGTTAGTAGTCGATAGATCCGATGAATTGAATTGATGAATAGTTATAATAGTTAGTAACGTTAATGTGAATATAATACAGTACATATATATTATAATTATAATACAATAATATTCATTGTATAAATAGAATAGTCATAATAGTCTACTACAATATAACTCAATTAATCATAAAGATAATCTTTTTTATTTTGCCAAACCCAAAACAGAAAATACGCCAAGATACAACAATTTTACAGAAAAAAGATGATGGTTAGGATTATGCTATGCAGTTCCTGTACTTTTAATTGCACTTAGTTAGGTAGCAGATGTGTAAACTGTAACACTACACTTCACTGACTAATAAACAACATTTCCTGTCTCGCCACATTGTTATATTTTTATCATTCAGCTTTAGGTGAACTGTCAGGCCTAATTTGATTAGATTCGATTGATGAAATGGACCCTGGCTTTTTTCTCTCTACATAATTATAATTATATTGTTTTCTCTTAGATTGTGAGACCAACTTTCATACATTTAGCCGAATGGAGTCCACTAAAAAATATTGGGACATAAAATATGACAACTCCCTAGACATGTAAACAATGCTTCGAGACCTAAGCTAAGCCAAGTAGGCTATTTATTGGCTCGATTCAAAGCACAGCTCACTGTAGCAAATGAATGAGTCCAGCTTCCACAATATGAGTTCAGACTCCATATGCACATGTGTCCAACTAGCAATTGGTTCTCTAAAATGGGTCCGTGGACTCATTTTGCGTCCTAATTGATTTCTCAGTTTTAGTACTTTGATAACCGGATGGCCAGTATTAGTGTTTTGTTCAGTTTCTGTTATATATTTTGTTCATGGACTAATTAATGGCTGATTGAACTCAATAGGAGTTGAAGTTAAGAAGTTAACAACAAAGTTAAAAAGTTAAAATTTAAAACAAAGTTAAAAAAACAATTGAAGAACAAACATTACAATCATCTCATTATAGGGAATATAAATATAAAGTCCTAGCTGTTTATACATGTACTTGTAAAACTCAAGCAGCGTGAGTGTACAATAATTATGTTCATAAAATAGTACATGTACACCTATGTGTATGTAAAATCTAGGAAAGAATGACACATCAATATAAAGTACAGCAATTAATAAATACAGGAGCTAGCTGCTGTCCTCGACGCCTGATACAGCTAGCTGTCAGTGAACTTGATATAGCTACTAGCTGTCAGCCAAGTTTGGGATACAACAGAGAAAAACTCCCATAATACTGAAACAGTTGGTCAGTGTGTTGTAAATCCCTAATAAGAATTGATCATCTGTAAGTTGTGCTTTCCTACATGTAATCTGTACGGTTTTGTAATGGGTATTTTCATCATCTATTATCATATAGGACTTGTGCTTTTTGATCTTTGGGTGATTTATCGCCTGAGTGATGTTCAAACTATACGTTAAAGTATTCAATTTTTGAGGATTTGACCATTCTAGTCAGTTAGGTAACACTTTTAGCTTCAAGATGATATGCAAATTGACTATATTTACTTTATTTACTTCAGTGTAATCAGACTGTAAAGTTTATATATTGCCAAAAATGCTCAGCTATTCAACAATAGGTGAATAAGTGACGTCACTTGTTCAGGTTATCACTAGTGAGATCAAGCGGCACGTTGACTACTAGTTCTATGAGCCGCGCAAACACTGATTGTTCTAATGCAAATTACTATGAATCACCGGTCTATATTTAGTATTCATGCAACATGTACATAGCTTAATTCTTCAACTACTAATGTGTAAAGGGGATTCTACTTTTGTCCCGATGATTTGCTGAAATTTGTCAATGAACATGGGCTTGCTTACAATTGGTTTTAATAGGTCAACTAGTTATGTGCACTAGTACAATAAACTAAACTATAATTGTAAACAGCATTATTCCCACAGTAACAATGGTAACAATTGACCTATTTATAACTAACACTCTCTCATTGGTTGTCTTTGTTTCTTTGTTCAACTATGTGAATGCTCTTTCATACTGAACAGACAAGTGACATCAATGAATAGTTGGAAATTCCTGGCAAAATTTCTTGAGCTTTTACAAAATCACTATATTTCAACGATTTTTGGGGTTCAAATACAGCCATTTGTACATGTTCAACCAAGTCAAGTTGCATATCATTTTGAAGCCCAAAATATGAACTTACTAACTAAAATACCTATATTTTGAATCTTGTACTACTTTAAATTGGGTTCTAAAAGCCAATTTAAGTTTGGTCTGATTTTGTTCAAAATTTGCATATTATGTGGCGAACTCGAGGTCTGCAATAACCAGAAGGCAACAGCAGAGCTGAATTATTACTAATTACCTCACTGATTGCTGTTGCGGAGTGGATATAATGTAAACAGTATACAAAGTGTCCACTCTGTAACACAGATTGTCAACTCTGTAACATATATACAAGACATCCTACAGTTAACACACTAATCTTTAAAAAATTAATAATTTTTTTTGTGCATGTCGCAAGATTTTTTCTGTGGCAATGTTATAATGTTGTGTACATTATAAGTTTAGGGAGGAGTTGGTTCAAGTTTTGTTATTTATTCTATAATTCTACATGCTGTATGTTTGAATGACAGACTAAAACTGAACCAGGATGTACAATACCACCAGTAAAAACAAAGCTATTAATATGATATCAATAATGTTCTACATTATAACATCTCCTTTCTCAAGATAAAAATAATTACCCAACTTAGCTCTAGCATGCATTGCACAACTTGCCAACTAAAATAATAAAGCTGTATGAGTGAACTAATCATAATGTTTATACACTAGAACTATGCATGATATAAGTGACCAAAAATGATTGCTTGTTGACAACACTGGTGGTGTGAACAAAATCTAGCTGCCATATCTGACAGGTGGCTTGGAGACCCTGCTGGATCTTGTTATAGTGTGTGGACCAGAGTGGGGTTGGGTTTGTATACTAGGGGTATTATCGGTGTTGTTACTAACAACTTGTGAGCTAGTGGGTTTGGGATCTTTGGCTAGTCTCTAGATTACTGGGAGGGCTAACAGGTATAGCGGACTGAGATGGCTGTACACTAACTTTCTCACTAGAACTGGTATTAACTGGTTTACGTGGCCTGAGGTATTTCTGATTTCTTCTAAACACCCTGCCATCTTTCAACTGTATATATAAACTTCTAGGAGTTTGAGCTAGCTACTGTTAAAGGTAGTTCTCGCCTAACGCTTCTTAAAAATGTCCTCAATCTCATTCAAGTTAAGGTGCTTGTATTTCAGTTGTGCTGGTGCACAATGTAAGCCACCTCTTAGATTTCTAGCTTGTTTCATTCTAAAAGTTTAACAACATTGTATTTATGATAGATAAAAGTATGTAGTGAATGCGGCCCATGTGCGCAGTAGCATAGCTAATCGAGGCACTAAATTGTCACCAATAGGAGTAGAACGAAGGGTGAATAACACATCAAACAGAGACTGGTTGGACTCAAAAGCTTTCTGCAAACTGTTCTTTATAGTTTGGTTCATCCTCTCGGCTAATCAATTTGACTGTGAATAATATGGACTGGTGGTGACATGTTTAATTTCACTATCCTCCATAAAGCATTTGAATTCATAGGATGTGAAACATGTCGCATTGTCAGAGATGAGAATCTCTGGCTTCCCAAAGTCTAGGAATTGTCTTCTCAAGAAGGAAACCATGTCGCTTGACCTGCCTGTCTTGAGCTCATTGCAACATTGCCATTTAGAATATCTATCAACTGTCACCAGATATTGAATACCATTCAACTCAAAAAAGTCCATGCTGACAGACTGCATGGGATATTCAGGGATCTCAAAATATTCAAGATTAGTGGATGCATTGGCCCTCATGTTCTCTTGGCATATTCCACAACCATCGACTATGTCCTTGATCTGACCATGGTACCCTGGCCAGTGGACTGCACATTTGGCTCTTTCAATACACTTACTGATGCCTAGGTGACCAGCAAGTATCAGGTTTACCACTTCTTTCTGCATTGAGACAGGAATTACAATTTGATTACCTCTCAAAATCAAACCATCATAAACAGTAAGGTCATGTCTCACTGTCCAATAGGGTTTCAAAATATCTAGACGAAATTTCTTCTACATAGGCCAACCGTCCTCAATGTGAGAGATCAATATCTGCATAGTAGGGTCAGATTTTACAGCTCTTTGTAATCTCCCCTTAAAGGTTGAACCCGTCAAAATTCCCTGTGTGACTGCTTGAATCTGTTAAAAATCATTGTTTTGCAACAACTCTGCACCATCACAACTCTGTTCGGCTAGAAATGCACGAGACAAAGTATTAGCCAATACAAGCTCTTTTCCTGGCTTGTATACTAACGAGTGATCATATATTTGATTTCGCAACCTCATTCTCATCAATCTAGGACTCAAGTCATTCAGACCTTTCTTCACAATGAACAACAGAGGAAGGTGATCTGTCTCCACTATGACATGCCGACCATAAATGTACTGGTGAAACCTCTGCAGGCTAAACTGAACGGCTAAGAACTCTTTTTCAATTTGAGCATATCGACGCTGAGTTTCTGTTAATGCACAACTGGCATATTCTACTGGTTGTCCTTCTTGTAGAATGGTAGCTCCCATACCATACTGACCAGCATCAACTGACAATCTCAATGGTAGTAGAGGATCAAAAATCTTAAGAGTAGGACATGAGGCTATGACTGATTTTAGATTTTCAAAAGACTGAGCATGCATGTCAGTCCAAGACCACTGGACATCTTTTCTCGTTAAATCTCTCAGTGGAGTTGTTAACTCTGGTAGATTAGGGCAAAACTTAGCCATATAGGTAACCATACCCAACAAACGTCTAATATCCTCCTTGCACTGGGGTGGAGGCGTATTAACTACAGCCTCTACTTTGGCCGGATCAGCTTTGATTTTCCCCTCACTGATAATGTGCCCAAGGTATTTAAGTTCAGCCAGTCTAAACTTACACTTGGCTTCATTTAGCTTTAGATTGCTCTCTCTGCACCTCTCAAGCACTGCCTTGAGGATAGCATCATGCTCCATCTCTGTAGGAGCGTGTATCAAAATGTCATCTACATAGCATTCTACACCTTGGATATCTTCGAACAGCTCAGTCACTGTTCTGGAGAATATCTCTGGGCTAGAGGAGATATCATATGGAAGACGTAAAAATCTATACCGACCAAAAGGCGTGGAAAACGTAGTCAACAAACTACTCTCATGTTCTAGCTCTATCTGCATGAAGCCAGATGTACAATCAAGTGTAGTGAACACCCTAGATTGACCCAATTTAGCAAAAATCTCAGTTGGAGTGGGTAGAGCATAATGTTCTCTCTTCAGATTTTTATTCAACTCCGAAGGATTAAGACAAATTCTGAGAGAACCATTGGGTTTCAACATGTTTACAATGGGATGCACCCAATCCGTAGCCTGCCTTACTTGCCTTGGGACACTATGTGATCAAGCGTCTCTCTAAGCTTATCACAGAGATGGAAAGGCACTGTGCGCTATGAATGACAGGTTTAGGATCAGATTTCAACTGTAGAGCATGTCTGCATGGCAACTTGCCAAGACCTTGAGACACATCTGCAAAGTCTCTAGCTACCAAATCAGACACCGAATCTGTGACGTTAACTAATCCTAGTTCCTTACAACTGGGCAGCCCTAATAGTGTGGTTTGGCCTGAGCATGTGTGTACTATAACTAATTCTATTGAGTAGAATTTTCTGTGTACTTCCACCAGCAGTGTTGTCCTAACTAGTAAACTTAGTTTTTGACCACTGAATGTCACAAGTGCTTTAGTATGTTTATCAAAAGAAACTGTGCTACATAATTTTCTACACAAAAATTCAAGTTTTCTTAGGCATAACATTGCATGATGCTCCAGTATCTACTTTCAATTGCAGTGGTAGGTCATTACAAAAAGCATTAAAGATGGACTGTATTGAAAGTTTCAAAATTTGTTTCACCCAACTAACTATGTTAGTGTTACTTGATACCTCTACAAACATATCTCAACTGTTTTAGTAGTAGCTAATAGATGCTAGACTGTAAAAAAGTAGCCCCAGAATTTCTAAAATAACCATAGTGATGTCAGCATTAGGAGTCATCTCCACCGAGCTTTATGTCAATTTTAAAAACTTCTTAGATTATCTCAACTCTAACAAGCTATATAGAAGCAATATTGAGTTCTCACAACTGTTTTATAAGAAATACAATGTTCATTCAATAAAACAGATACTAGCAATTATAGTACTACGTTCTACAGCTTCAACACCAGTCTAATAAGTAGGCATGTTATTCATGAGATAAACAAGTAGCCTATATTGACCAATCAAATTGCAAACTCAAAAGTCATTTGATAATTTTTCACAACAAATTGTGTTTTTTATTGTCTAGGAATATTAATTAGTATTTGTTACACAAACCCATTTTTTCATTTTGTGATATTCCTAGTATAACAAGGATAAAAACTCAATTGAAATTTCCTGTTTATAATAACGTAATGAGTGGTCTGGCATTCACTCCCCCCAATGATGTAATTCAATAGTTTTAACAGAGCTGGGTACCGTGATGACATCATGTATCCCAGCTGGTATTGTGCTAACTGGTTCAGCTGCTACTAGACTTTCTAATGGTGTATTCAACTCTTAATGTCAAAATTTCAGCACAGTCCACCTTTAATACACCATTCATTAGTAGTATTAGATTTAGTATTTTCTGCAAATGTCACTTCAGGATCATTCTGCATCTCTGATAGTTCATTGGTGTTGGTCTTAGAAGTACTAACTGTCTTACCTGAGCTTCGGCAAGCTCCAGCGAAGTGGTTTGGCTTATGGCAACTTTTACAAACCTTGCCATATGTTGGGCATTGTCCTCTGGGATGATCAGTCTTACAGTATTTGCAGTTCTTAACTAAGCCATTGTTAGTGTTTCTAGTCTGTTGTGTAGATTTCTTATCAGGCTTCTGGTAGGTCTGCTTTCGAGTCTGCTGCTGTTGTATTGCGTGAACGGACTTCTGGGCTTCGGGTTTCATATCTGACATATTATATATTGTTTTGTGGCTTCTGCTCTGCGACAAAGTTGTATTACTTCATCTAAGTCTGGGTTACCATCCAAGTTAAAAATGGCCTCACATACTGTTTGCGAAGGTAAACCTGCGACAATCCTGTCCATCAAAGCATTATCTTTTTTATCTTCATGGAAGTTGCAGGTCGTTATGAGACACCTCAGTGCGGTTAGAAAATCATCAAATGATTCCGTTTGTTGCTGTGTTCTACTGTGGAATTTAAATCGTTCGAACACTGTTTTTACCTGGGGTGTGAAGTGTGCTGTGAATTTGCCTTTCACGACTGCAACATCCTATTTCTGATCTGCTGTAAGGTCAAAGGTTCTGTATATCTCCTGTCCTTGTGCTTCTAACAGTGTCAACAGTGTTGCCACTTGTACCTCCCCCGATTTAGCACTCTTTTCTGTTGCTACCATGTAGTAGTCGAACTGTTCTAACCACTCCGTCCAACTGCGTGAATTCTCACTGGGGTTACCAGTAGAACTAATAAAGTTACTGGGCGGTTGTAAACCTTCCGCCATTGTTAATTCTTATATTATTCCATTAATTCCATTATTCCATTAATAATGTGATCCATGTGAACCAGCTCCCCCTCCTGACACCATGTTATAATGATGTATACATTATAAGTTTAGGGAGGAGTTGGTTCTAGGTTTGTTTTTTATTCTGTAATTCTACATGCTGTATGTTTGAATGACAGACTAAAACTGAACCAGGATGTACAATACCACCCGTAAAGACAAAGCTATTAATATGATATCAATAATGTTCTACATTATAACATCTCCTGAACCAGGATGTACAATTCCACCAGTAAAAACAAAGCTATTAATATGATATCAATAATGTTCTACATTATAACAGGCAATAAGAGAAAAAATCAGTGATACCACTACCTAGCCTACCTATAAACCAGTAAATTAAGCAAAACCATTTGAAGCCGTGTTACGGAGTGAACTTGTAACGGAGTGGAAAACCAATGACTATACACCAATTTCGTTTGTTTGACTGTACATGAAAAGTAAAGAAAATTACCATTATGTAAGCCCTCAGTTGAGGGGCATGGATAAAAATCGAAGTTGTACAAAATTATATTTCAGGCAAAACTGCATTACAGAGTTGACTATCTAAAAATGTGCATTCACTTACTGTTGAATTGTCAGTAGACCATGGCTGACAACTGAAAATTTCTTTGATAATTTTGTGTAGGCAAAGATGATAGACTGGTGCAACTAGAAAACTGAACGGATTGGCAGGGCCGATTTTCATTTTTTTGCAAGGGGTCTCCAACCAATTTTTGATGGTAAAGGCGACTTTTTGAGGGTACGTAGTGCCCGAACCCAACAGCTGGGGGTTTGGGGGGGGGGGGGGGGAGGCACTGTAAGCCCCCAACTACTTTTTGTGATCCACTTGAGTGAATTTGAACTGTTGTTATTCCACTTCAACATGCCCCCAAATAGCCTTAAATTGCTCCAGATTTCATCAGAGAGCTTCAGCGGCTGAGGCGGAGCCAGGTTGCTGGAGATGGGCCATGTTGATTGGAAATTTTCAAAAAAAATTTTTGAATCTAGGAGGGCGCTTCAGCGCCCCTCCCGGACCCTTCTCCGCAATGTGCTGCGCACGCATTGGGCGCTTCGTGCCCTCTAGCTGTCACCTTACCTATTTACTAGGATCAGTTTAAAAGTAGTGGATTGGATTTCAGGCAATATACGCCCCTGCTACGGCTACAGGTTCCACCATTGTGATACATAATATGCATATGTACATGTATACATGGATGTACATGTAATCTGTGATTCTTCTGTACAGTCACTACAGTTTATTAGTGTGACCGTCTAGAAAATTATTTGATAATTTGTATTTTCAATAGCTTAGTTTTAGTAGATTCAACATTCGACATTCATTATTCACAGGAATGAAGAGACCACCTTTCAAGAGTGTGAATTTAGAAGATGTCCCCATCACCAGATGATATGATAGAGATTTCTATTTCCCAGATAAGTAATGTTGCTGATAGCCTATTACTTTATGAGTCTGAAATCCTTCCATGTGTTTCCATTCCTCATATCCAGTATAGGCTACATCATAAACGTTACTTTGTCACTAGAGGAACATGGGTTCTCACTTCGTTTCCATTGAGCAGTGGATACAGGTCTCTATTTGACAGCTTTCAACAGGGTTTGCTTTGAAATTTGAAAAAAGCTGAAATATTGGTATAATTAGTCAAAAGAGAAGAGTACATGTAACATACATACAAAATAAAATATAGTGAGACACCATTCCTCTCAGGGTAGCCCACGGCACCTGGTCAGGGCCCGCAGCACCTTTCCGCCCTCTCAGGGCATCACGCACCTCATCTTCGCTGAACGGGGTCGCCATCTCCCACACTGGCGTACCCATCCTCACCGGCCTTCTATCATTCACGCTCCTTGCCTCCAGCACCCCTGACCAGTGTCTGAACATCAGGGCTGGATCGATTTCTCCAGCGGGTTTCTCATCCGTCTGGAGTACACGCTTTATTGCTGCACCCTGATCCACCTTGAACAGGTGCTGTACCTCGGAGAACCGAGCGTTTCTCCTCCTCTCCCCTCTTCGGCCAAAAACATTCCGTGGCCTCCTCGGGTGACTCACCAGCCGGGGTAACACACCACCAACCACAGTTGGGACAAGTAGCTCTGTGACCTTGTTGACTAGCACCCTCACCTCACCACCACTAGATCGCATCAATCTCACCACTATAGCCCTGTCAATCACATTGCCAGTAGCTTCGCTTAGTGCTCGGTATGGTATGACATCCAGAATACTCCTCCCCTGCCAGAGTTGAAAGGGGGTCTCAGGAATCGCAGGTGGAACCGTTCCGCCTTCGTCCGGGCATACTGGCCCATCGTCCACAAGGCCCGCCTTGACCACAGGGTCCTTTGTGTTCAGCTGTCTAACTGCTTCAGGGGTACAACCCGTCGTGTTCGCCAACCGTCTCATGGCCTCTCGCTTATCGCCATCTGCGGCCCTGAACTGCCTCACCACGACCCGCTTAGTGCCAGGCGTCCATTGTCTCCGCCGCTTGCTCAGTCCCTTATCACTAAGAAACTTGTGGAACTGAGCCAGATGTGCCTCCCTCTGGTGAGCAGATGCCCCTCTCCTGGTCCCGAAGTTTGTCCAGGCAAAGCAGACAAACCCAGTCCTCGCACTATATGCACCTGGACGCCAGGATCCCAGCAGGGTCCTCCACCGCGTGCATCATCCCAATCTCACAGTGTCCACCACAGAGTAGGCGTCCCGGGTCATGGCCATGTGTTGCAGCATCCACAGCCATACCTTCGTGCACACTATACCAACAACTGAAGGTATGATGTTCATCTGGCTAGGACAGCAACCTGTTTACTTTCACCATAACCAAGGCACTCCGATGCTCTGGTGACATTTTCACATGGTGAGGCAGCAGTATTTGCAGAGATATTTCATCTTGTACATGTACTGTATGTATGAATGTGTGAATGTAGAGACAGGACAAAGGGGATTTCGGATTAGACGGTTGCCACCTAAAACATTGAAATTCTGAAATGACTAAAATTAAGAAGGCTACAACCAAAATAATGCAGTATAATTATACACAATAATACACCACTCCCAAATACCACCTACAAACCTTTTTACTTTGTATCTGTAGCCTCTTGAGGTAGTTCCATCATATCTACTACCTTCTCCAGCTGACTAAATTATCTCGCTAGTAATATGCACTCCTTTCTGCCATTGCTTTGAGACGGTGTTTAGTGCAGCCATGCCATTTTCCATTATGAATCTAGGGTTTGGAGTGTGGAATTCCAACTGGTCACAATGAGTTGTGGAATGGTAGCTCTAGCTGCAAAGCTCATTTACAGTGCCTCCTACTAGAAAAATATTCTTAATAGCACAAAATTAGAAAAGAAAATGACACCCTGATTACATAAATAATATGCATCATAAGCCTAAATAGTAAGTTTGCAACGTGTCGGAAATTATGACCACTATATTGAGTTTTATTTTAGTAAAAATTGAAAACTTGCTTTGAATGATGCTGATGTGTGGCCTAGAAACTTTCCTCATGAGTTGGCCAATGCACCATCATACTTCAATTCACCGAGGTTATGACAAGGTAACGCAATAGTAAAAATTTTCCATGTTTATTGGTATGTGCCGACACAAGTAACGTACATAGAATGTGGTAATTGCTGTTGACTTTTTCCCCTGCTTCGATAATATTGTTGAATGCGAGCAATGGCCCCAAGCAGCAGATGAATGAAAATAACTGTACAGTGTAGCCTATAAAACCATTCAATATGATAATGGTAGCAATTTTTAATTTTCGACGTTTTCTACCAGAGCAGCCAAATCAGTTGTAAGCCTGCTGCTGAGATAATATGTTATATTCTCCATTTTGTGGTGATGATGGTGGTGGTGGCTTTATGGGTTGAAGTTACATTGATGTTTTGTAGCTACATGTACAACTGTGGGGATAAAAAGATCTATTTCTGCTGATTATTGTCATGTTTTTTTATTTTGATTTGCCTTTTTTATGGGAATTTTGAATTACCTGCAGGTTGCATCTCAATTAGTTGGAAGCACGGAGGATCACCTAGATGATCAATAATAGCAATGGGTTGATGGAATTGGTCTCTTCCAAAATAATAACAAATAATTCGATTGTTTCCTTGGGGCCTCTGAGCAGACACACTTTTTTGTCTCTTCAAAATTTTTCACCTTCTCTTTCATTGTTTGAACTGCCTTCCCATAGTTGCTCCCACATCTTGTTCCATGTTTGATCACCTTCTACCTCATCTACTGTTTTTTAGAATACCATTGCACTTTTGTCCGTAGAAACTGTCCACAGCTGAAGTTGACCATTCTAGGCTTAGCATGGCTGCTGTTACCAGAGAATAGTAATTGTTATATCAGTTTTTATATAATATAATTTTAGCTGGCACTTTTCAAAAGCGTCTTTCCCTCTTCCACCCCATCGACTTTATAACTTCACTGTGCGACTGGTTGTATGGGCAACAGAAATTGAAATAAAATGTTTCGCACATCTAAACATTAAGCCCTGAGGCTGCTGTAGAATCAGTATAGGTTGAATAGGTTTATTGGATATGACAGTATGATATAACAACTAGACGTGTAAGCATGTTGAAGAGTAGAAGGCAAGTGAAGTATAACAACCTTTTATATCTCACATGTAGCTAGCTATTTCGTAACTAGCAAAAGCTTCTAGTTTAATACTACATCTCCCCTTTTCAATAATGGGGGAAAAAATCAAATTATTTTAACTTTGAAAAAAATATAACAATAAGCTTATCGATTTTGAACTCATTGTAAAACTACAGATTCGTCATCATTAGAATCAATATTATGTACACATTTGGTATTACATTGTATGAGACTAAGAGATACACATGCACGTTTACCTAACAGGTTAGTGTTCTGATTATCTACCACATAGATTTTATCATGAATGGTTTGACTGTCAATTCTGAGCTGTGCTTCGGTTAGACCTCTTACAGGTAAATGTATACCACCTGGGCCGAGCAGTTTCTTATCTGGGGGGGGGGGGGGGGTTGTAGTTTCCTCGGACTACCTCGATACATCTGCATACCACATACCGTCACATCTGCACCAGAATCAAGTCTGAACTGAGTTGTGCGCTCTGGTTTGCCGTCAAATCTGACGTCTAGTTCTACTTTCCACGGTTCATCATTCTGTACCCGAGCGTTTATTTCACCGAGGACTACTGTGTCACTATCACCTTCTGCCACTTGAGTTATTTGGGCTGTTTTACTCCTTCAAACTTTCTCCCAATATCCAAGTTTTTTACAAAATCGGCACTTTGATTTACTGGCTGGGCGATCTGATTTGTTGTGATCAGTTGTACTCCTGCAGTTACTGCATACAGGTCCTTTGTTGTCAGGCTAGTTTTCTCAGCAATATGGCCACTCACTGAATATTACAGTATAACCCGGGAATAGGAGAACGAACAAAGGCAGCTGTGAGTGAGAATATTGAGACAGCAAATCCTTAAGTGGCTGACCAAAGCTAGTTGAGGGTTATGGTTATGTTGTAGTAATATGATACTTCTGCAGATACTATTAGTATAATACATTGTACATGTATGCATGCAAAATTATTTTAATATTAAATTGCAAGTGTCAATATAATGTGCATGTAATAATTAATATATAAACCTGCATCCAAGACTTGTTTGATATGATAAATATGTTCAACAATGGAAATCCATGTTCCTTACCCTAAAAGCAGATACTTTTTGTGAGTTTTAACTTTCGTGAATTTAGCTGAAGAATTAGCTATGCACATGTTGCATGAATACTAAATATAGACCGATGATTAATAGTAATTTGCATTAGAACAACCAGTGTTTGCGCAGCTCATAGAACTAGTAGTCAACATGCCGCTTGGTCGCACTAGTGATAACCTGAACAAGTGACGTCACTTATTCACCTATTGTTGAATAGCTGAGCGATTTTGGCAATATATAAACTTTACAGTCTGATTGCACTGAGGTAAATGAAGTAAATATAATCAAGTTGCATATATCATTCTGATGCTAAAAGTTTTACCTAACTGACTAGAATGGTCAAATTCTCAAATTTTGAATACTTTAAAGTGACAATGGTACACAGAACTAGCAATGAGTTCAAAAATAGATGAATGTTACTTGATGATACTAGACAATAAGATCATAAAAATAGACAAAATAACAGCATAACCACAAATATTCATTCAGGGTTGTAAATTGGGAATCTATTAATTACTTGGGCTTCAAGTGACAGCATGCACATGTAGTTAAGTGTATTTGGAAAGACAGTAGGGCTATATTGGAAAAAAATATGTCAGCAATATGTACCCTCTAGCTCCTGTGTCAGCTTGGTGTTGGATGTTTTGTTGATAAATATACCTAGATGTTAAGCTGTATGTGGGCTAGATTACACTTACATGTACATATAAAATAGCAATATTTCTGTAGTCTAAACATAATGCAAGTGAACAGAAAAGTTTAGTGTACATCAGATAGAAGAACAGATTTTGTTTACACGAACGTTACTCCATCTCACTCCTATTTCTCTTATGGCTCTGATCTGGCGTTCCCAGATGCCTCCCTGGTGGCTTGCTGTAGGTGTGTTCAGCTTGAAATCTGATTATCTGTAAGATGACTTCTTAGTTTTGAATTGGACATTGCGACAAGATCCTTCTCCATTTAATCCTTGGCTCCAATGAAATTTGTTCCTCTGTCGCAGAACAGTGTCTTTACTGCTTGCAAAAAGCTGTTGATAGACAAATCATTTATCATTTATCATTAATTGCCCTGCTGTAGCAGCAAGTAAAGATAAATCCCCATCTTTTAACATTGCTCCTTCTTTTCTTAACTGTAAAATGACCAAACGTGTCCATTCCCACATGGGTCAAGGGCGGACTCAGCTCGGTTCTTTCCTTGGGCAATAAACCCATATGCTAACCCATGTGTTTGTAATGTTTCTTTCTACATATACTTTTCTTTCTACACAACTATGTATAATTTTTTTTGCCATACCCGTGGTGCCAAGGACCCAAAATCCGCCCTGTCGGAGTTCTACCAGCACTGCATTGGGACCTGTTGAAAGGTTTTGCTATGGAAATGCTATATCAAGAGTTTGGCAAGATTCGACTAGGCTTCAATGTCTGGGTATATCTCTTCATTCCTTCACTGTCAAGAAATGCTGAAAGGCCAATGATACTGCTTTTTTTACTAATGCATCCTCCTTCATCAAGGCAGTTCATTTGCTCTGCGTAGGCCCATGAGCGCATTTGTTCTGTTTTCAACATGCTTAGCTCAGTTTCCTTCAAGTCAATTTCAGGTTTTCTGAATGACTTGTTTCTTAGCATGCCCTTTACATTTGCAATTGTTTTGACCAGCTTCCGCCATGAACTGAATCTGGTTTCCAGTTTCTAGATGCTACTGTTGCATAGTTGGTAGCTTCATTATAGGTGTAGTCATCATTTGTTTCAAGCTGTTGATTCATCACATGGACAGGTGTTCGTCCCTTGTAGATATAGATGTAGTGGTTGCTGCACATGGCGAGGTGGAGCTGAGTGGTAAAGTGTTGCCAAGGTTTGCCAATTTTGTATCTAGCTTCCCCCTCTACATGTAGCCGGCATACCACTGCTTATTTTTGTGGCTGACCCCAATGCATAATTTCGCACTCTTCGGCTGGCTGGTTGTTAGGCTCACTTTGGCTTAGGCAGCTCGGTCGGTCGTCCTGCAGATGCTCTTCTACACTGAGTGTCAGGTCCTGCTTAGTCAGGCAAAAGTCTTCATGCCTGTTTGAACAAAATGATATGTTATTGCGGCCACACCAACTTCCACAAAGCACAGGTTTCTCCATATCCTTTCATTTCAAACCTTGCTCTCTTATTTGGCATGTATTGTTTGAATATGAGTCCGCCTTTGGAGAGCAGCAGGGTTTTGTCAATTGAGAGATTTTTGGTAGTAGTCTGCATTAAACCTATGATTGAGTTTCTTTTTAATGGTATCAATTTTGTACGTTCTTTCACTTCATTGAATGTCATTGTCAACAAAATATAGTGCTCTTAAAATTCACAAAAAATTATTAGGAGATATACCAATTCCAAACATTGGTGTTGCTATCTTTGGATCTGTTGACCAGCAGGACTTTAGTGTTGGCTTTTTTGCTATTCCCATTAGCATGATCTAGGTCATTCATGTCTATTGCTTCCCAGTTATTCATAAGCTGTGCGCCAAACCTGGTAGTTTCTACGAGTATCAAAGTCACCATATCTTGGTTTAGAAACAACCTGAAATAGTCCACCCGAGTAAAATTGTTTGGAATCTGTGAATGGTATATGTGCATTTTTTGCCCGATCCGTCTGCCATGCTGAAGAATCTGAAAGGGCATTGGTGCAAAGCTTATGACTAGAAATATTACGCTTTATAGCAGTGACAATATTATGATCTTTTGTTTGTGGATAATGTCATATTTACATTGTAACTGTCTACATACCTGTCCAAGTTTGTTGGTTAGGGTTATTGTTTTCACCATCTTCACCACCTCTGACCATTTCCACAACCTCTACCCTTTTCATTACGTGGGACTTGTCAAATCTGTTGGTAATGGTATGTCATCAAATGCAGGCTGCGTATGAGTTCCTTCTGGAATTTGTAGTATGGCAATGTACCATCTTTACCATATCATATGGATGCATTTAGTTGGACCTTCTGCATGAGATGCAATTCCAGCTTGTAAAACCCTTTCTGAGCAATGCTGTAGAGCTCAATCAACTGCCAAAAAATATATGCTATTACCAAATTTATGCATTTGTATACATAAAATGTTGCAAAATGCACTGTGAAAGACCTGTTTAACTTGTCAGTCGTATCAACTCCTCCCATGTATTTGCTACGGCTTTCTCTTGTTGTTCACCTCAACCGTTTCATGCTTGTGCAACGTTGTTCGCAGGAGAACATCTTTGCAGTCAGATTCCCCTGTTGCTACACTGTAAAAATAGAATGAGTTACATCAGCTACTATCAAATGTCCCATGGTGATAAAATGATATATTATCTATTTTCACCTCAGAGTGATATTATTTATGTGTGCTATTACAAGTCGACCTATGGCAGCTAAGTTTTCCTCAGAGAAGATTCACCTTGTATTTCTGAGAATGTTGCGTATCATGTTAGCTCTGATGGTAACAGTTAAGTAGGTATGAGAGTTGAGAAGGTAATTAGCTAGAGTTATGCTGGTGAACCAAGAAAACGCGAAGTGCCCATTAAAGGATCCCTCTCACTAATTACCCTGCTCAGCAAATCTAGTTTTGTGTCAAAATGAAGGCAGCAGCAAAGTCATGTGTTTCAGAGTTGTGCTCTCAACATATTTCTCCTTCCCATGATGCATCGCGCGATGCGCTAAAGTGCTGCCCTAGGACGAATTTTTGATGAAGACACCCTAAACGGCACTTTTTTTATATAAGTTGTATAGAGAGAGGTTTAGTTTTTTGCAAATATTTTCAAAAGTAGCCTGAAATATGCAAAAATAATCCATGGGCATATACTACTTGCAACCATGCACCCTTCAATTTATATTACACCCTTGAAAGAAGTTTTATTTTTATAGCTGCCATTGTTTATTCGAAACTATGGATTATCATACTAATATCAAATTTTATAAACAAACCAAAGTCACATGACCATGCTAGCGGTCTGCACGTGGTATTTTGTTTACAATACAATTGATCACAGAGTTATTGCAAGTACCAAGATTAGATACTGTACTATCTATCTCCGTTCATGTCTATGGGTTGAGTTGAAAATTCATAGTACACAGAAACGCTAAGAATGGCATTCGAAAGTTGGATTTTCATTTCATAAATTTCATTTTCTGAAAAACATGAGCTTAGTTTATGGCCAGATTGTCAGCCATCACAATACTCAGCATGAGCATGGTAAGCATTTAATATATGTACTCATTTTTATTTATTTTGTTCAAAAAACAAACAAATGACTAAGATTGAAATTAAATATTAAATATTAAATAAATAATTAATAAAATTGGATAACTTTTAACACAAAAAGTAAGTCATATGATTATTATATTTCATATTATTATAACATTAGTTGGGCTATATGATGTGATATAATTATAATAATCTAAGTGATTATGATTTTAACATATTTATATTACAATACTGTGAAACTAAATTTTAATATTGAATATAATATTCAATTGAGTTTTGACAATGAACTTTACAAAAATGTGAAGTTATTGTATTGTAATTGTTGTATTAAATTAATAAATTTAAAATAAGTCTTTACATCTACAATATGCATATTCAAATACAATTTACAATACACATATTCTGCGAAAATATAGTTAGTTGATTCATTAAGCCTAGCAAAATTTGGATGTAAATACAAACAATAATTCTATCATAAATTTATTTCTAAAATAATCAATTGACTGATCTGGTCTATTCAAGATATTTGAATTACTGTATTTAGTTTATTCACTCTTTTAACCCCCCCCCCCCGGCTAAATCTAAAAAGTTGGTGGGACCTGATACTAACTTCATTAGACACAAATTCACCTCTCTAATGCAGCTGAGCTAACCTAGTGTACTTTTATTTATGTCCACATGGTCAAAATTTTTTTTTGATTAAAACAGCCACGCTTCATTTCTAAAGAATTTTATGTTTTTATTGTATTTGTATCTTACGATGTACTCACTGTGTTGATTACAGACTAGTTCCAATGCAGTCAGCAAGTAACTTTCCTGACATCGATAAAGACATAGTTGCATTTGATTGTTTGCTGAAAGGAAGGAATGATCTGGTGAGCAGGGTAAAGACGCACACTCACCTTTGATGAAGAATTTGTAAATCGAATGCCAACATCAATTTCTACATCCAGTTCTTTCTACTGGTAGGTGTTTATAATTTGTTATGTAGCTCATTACAATATAGCACTAAAACCTTCTTCTTGAATTAAATTTATGCACAAACTTATAAACTCATTGAGGTAGATTTCATCAGTCTATTCTTGCAAAATGTGAAATACACAATCATGCTTTAGCTAACAAAACCGACAACCTATGCGATTTAGGAGGTTTGAATTCCGAAGAAGGTCTTCCTTCTGTACCATATTGAACTATAATAATATCCAGCTCTAGGAGCCGTGGAGGCCCCTCGACTAGCTCTGCTATTGGGCAGCCATGTTAAAGAATTGTGTTTGGCGCCATAAATATTATATTGCTATCATTATTTTTTAGCACAGTGAGATTCCAAAGCTGTATGAAAGAAGGGGAACCTAGCTAGACCAATTCCATGCTACCAGACACTGGCGTGGAAATTCAAACTATTCTACAGCTTGCACTATATCATCTTTATCTTCAGTGTTGGAAAAAGCATAGGTAAGTGTTGTAGCAGTAATATGTTATGTACATCAACTTGGTTATCAGTACTAGTACTCCGGCATCAGCTATTCAACAGGGTGGAAAATTCTGTTGTGGGAGTTGAACCCAACCATTGATGTTTTTTCTTCGGAATAGCAATATAATTTTGGTAAGGGTCACAACCATTTTTCTTAATAAAATGCTCTACATTTTGAATTGCAGATAATACATATTGGATTGCAAAAGAAGTGTTCTAAATGCACATTTCACCCGTACTCCAAGAGGTTTCCTCATCAAGTAACTATATAAAAGGTGAAGCGTTATAGTGCCTCAGCATTCAAGGTGAACGATTACGATTGAAAACAAACTTCTGCTGGCGCCCTACATGGACTGTGTATCTCATTATGACTTAATTCTGCCCACAATGTATATTATACATACACTGTTCATGTTCAATACTTTACACATGTATTTTACCCTGGTTTCCGCTGTTTTCATTGTTGTATTTTGTTATAAACAGATAAGGTAAATCAACAATAAATGTTTCAAGATATTGAAGTTGAATAGTCATTTGATGTTCTGATATTTAATAACTAAGAATGACGATTACATTTTCAGAGAGTACGACAGACCAAATCATTTCAAACATTTTTGTTGAAATGTGCATGCATCATAGTCAAGCGGATTTATACATGTACACGTGATTCCATGGCTATTGATTTTAGTCTCCAGCACTTTGCCAAAAGTATACTAACAGGCCTAAATCAATCTTGCAATCATAGCTCAGTGTCATAAAACGTAGAGGGCAATAAAATATTTCTAGAGTTTGTATTGGTAGATAATTAGTAAATTAATGTTTATAACAACAGCACTTACATGTATTTACAAATGGAAAATTGCGGTTTCATCTAGTAAAATAAACCCTCCCTAAAGACTGGGAAAGATAAGAAAAATAGCACAAAATACATGTCAAATCGAATACAATAGTCTATAAAGTATAAATTTTGAGCCGCGTGTATTTTCAATTGACTATGACTGCAAACACATAAAAATGTTTAACATACAATAAATGAGTAATCTTGGAATTCAAAATAATGACATCTTGGAACAAGCTAACTCTACTCGGCTAATTGCAAATAACCATGAGTGCATAATATTAGTTCTTGTTAACATTAAAGCTTGTGGATTACGATCACTTGAAACGTGGCAGTAACAATCAAATTAATAAATAGAAAAGATCATTAAGGTAACTGCACAATATAGACAAAATCAAACTAGAATTGGCTATCAAAGACATCAAATACAACACGTACTGTACTCATAGAAATTCTATTTACTGAAAGATCATACATGAAGTATCAGGCCAACTACTAATACATATATAAATGAAAAAAATTCCAATTTTGTCAGAATATTAATATTTGAAGGTACCAGTCAATACTTTACAAACCTCACGATTGATTTAGCTGCTCAAATTGTTGGTAAGTACTTCAGTTCAAGCATGTTGCTTGGTCGATGTTTCTACAACATTATGTGAACATGTGAACATACTATTGGATCACCTAAAAGTATATTAACGTCAACAGATGGTACTTAAAATCAGCCCACACTAAGCAACAGAATATAACTGCTAGGTACAATGTACAAGATTGAAAATGATGAATACAAATCAAACCGACGCTGATTTTGCTAGGCTACATTCCAAAAACCACAGTACAGGAAAGTAATATGTACATGCAGCAGTGTTTACAGTGAAAACTTTGCTGAATCTTGAAAGTGTATGATGCACTTACCTTTTGTATACCTATGTAAAACGAGTCAACTTAGTTTCCAAGGTACAATACTCGTCACTCAAGTATGGCTTTAAGAGGTTGCGATTGATGGGACTTCACATTCCTGGGCCATAGTCTTGACAAACTACTAAAAAGAAGCATTCATTACACACATTTTAGTCATCATAGTATTATTATTACAATAGAGAACGAAAATGAGTTGAATATAGTGTCATCAAAAGTTTATTTTACTTACGGCTGCAATCAAATGATGCAATTATTTTGAAATTCAATAAATTAAATTTTTGATCAGGTACTGCATATAGGCCTACATATATGTAGACAGCAACAATCCTAGTTAATAAAGTTAATATTATAATCCCATTATTTTATTTCCAATTTGCATTTTATCCATTTTAGTAGAGTTTAAAATAGTAAAGTACATGTAATATGATATATGAATGATGTATAATATAATTAGCCATAAGTAACTAGCATGTTATTTTAACAAATCACTTATGTATCAATGTGAGCAAGGGGTAAATAACAATAATCATCATTGCTATATTCACATGTATAGATATTTTTAAATATTAATTACACTGTGACATAGATAGATCATAGTACATTAAAATTGAAAATTAAATTAAAATCAAAAAGAAAACAAAGTTACTTTCAATGACTTGATTGCAATTTTTGCTATGCTTGCCATATACCTTGTATCGTATCATCTCTCGATAGCATTTTCATCTTGCAACAATAATTTCATTTTGGCAAAAGCAAAATACTATATTCTATTCTGTCCACAGTCAACTGATTCCCATCGATCACCCGATGGACTTTCCCACACGTGTACATGCACATGCGATTTAGTTAGCCAATTATAATACAGTGCAAGTAACCAATCATGATGGTTGCTCTAGCGAGCACGTGGGTGTCTCAAAGTGTAAACAAAAACGGTGAGAGGGGTCCTTTAAGTTGCAGATGGTCTTGATCTGACCATGGCTGGCGATCTACAACAATAGCAGTAGGTTGTTCAATGTCATGAGATTTTTTGGGAGGTGGCTCACCTGAGTGCTGCATTTGCCATGATAGCATAACATTTGCATCATGTTTTACATCAATTTGAGGAAAGACAGTTGTAGACAGAACGACAGCTGACAAGTTTAATCCTACAAGCAGGCAAACACTTTACAATAAGTACAATCTAATTTTTACTACTGGCTTGGGTGTCTCTGGAACATGACTCGTGCCACCTGAAAATATGATGCGTTGCATAAATAAAACCATGTTCTATTGAAAGCTAGAGAACTTTAATTACAATAGACTTTATATCTACAAGTGCATGTACGTACACACCTTGGAAATATGCTTTGTATTGCAAGCTTCAATGTCTGACCATTAAACTCTACGCCTTGCAAACCAACTTGACTGCTAGACGGTAATGACAAACAGAATTACAATTAATTTTCACAAAATACTTTTTTCTTTTCTGGCATGATAAGTACTGGTTGGGTCTCTCCAACGTTTTCCTCTGCCACATCTCGCTGCATATCTTCCTCACTAGCTTCAGCCTCGCTAAGTTCTTCATCAACTGAAGCATAAAGAGACCAAGATCGCACATTGTAGATTTATGCACATAAGTACATTTATACCAAATGTTTACTATTGAAAATCATTTTGACATTTTTTTCTCAGGAGTAACTTTGCAACATTATTCTTACTGGTTGATAAATATATCGAAATATCGACAGAAAATCGTAATTGAACATTTCTACAACTTTCTGCAGGTACATGAAAGTGTCTTGGTGACTGGCATCTGAATTTCTTCTAAAGATTTTCCTTTGTACTTACTATGTAAGCATCCTTATTCTCCATAGCCATCAGACTTTGAAACTCTAGCGACACGTATTATTTCATCTGGGAGCCTATAAAACTCCGTGTGAACGCGGATGCCTTGTCCCATGAAATTGGCTAAAATGTCAAGTTCATGCTCTTTGATGTTGAGGATCTGTGTTACTGTGGCGACATGTTTCCGTAGTTTTGTTCGAGAGACACCACAAGTGTTACTGAACTGCCTTAAAACATCTGACCCTCTCAAACAAGAAATTGGGTTACCATTTGACAATGTGAAAACGTATGGGTTGTTACTATTAATGTTCAACAACAGCCTTGAGTTGACGAGAAGATCCATCGGCATTTTAAATTCATTGGCCATAGAAATAAGGACAATTCAGCCCCTTTTGCCAACACCATTCTGTAGAACTGTTCTACAAGATTTTTTTTGAGCTCAGATAGATGAGCGCTGTGGTCATTGGCTGCATCAGCTCCCTGAGAAATTGTACAACTTTTATTATGTTAACTTCTCCTGACCGTCTTCGGTTTAAGAGGATCAGCATTTCGGCTTCCTGTAGCTGAGAGTAATTTTTCTTGCATAGAGGGTTTTGCTGTAGCTGCTCCGTTGGCTTGCATATTTCCCGCTTTAGATAGTTAGAAAGCAATTTGCTGTCTTGTGTCAGTGGAACTATCGATATAGTGTTCATCTTCTTCACATTAGTTCTATAGGCATTATTTGTACATTCCAGGCTCCACCGGATTTCAAACAGTTTTTTCAGCCGTGCAAATATTTCATGGACAAAACTGTCTTCACTCTCTTTGACTAGAAAAATTTGAACATCAATGAACTGAGCATAGCAGGTGCCTAGTTTTATTGCGAGAGGTTTACTGAAGTTGTTTTCACAAGAATCAAAGCCACTGAGTTCACGAGCAGCTGTGACAATAATAGAAAGTTTTTTGGACTCATGAAATCACCAAAATCTCAAATGGCAGGGTCTTAAGTCCGTATGACAACCAGCAGCCTAGCCAGTTGTCGCAATTTTGCCGTATATAATTATTGTATTTTGTTGGGTCATTATTCTTACTTGTTGATAAATATATCAAAATGTCGACAGGAAGTAGGAATTGTACATTTCTACAACTTTCTACAGGTACATTCAAAACTAGTACCTGAAAGTGCCTCGGTATCTGGCAGCTGAATTTCTTCTAAAGAGTTTACTTTGTACTTATAAGCATCCTCATTCTCCACAGCCATCAGAAACTTTAAAACTTTAGAGACTTGTATTACTTCATCTGAAAGCCTACAAAACTCTCTATGAAGGCGGATGTCATGTCCCATGAACTTTGCTAAAATTTCAAGTTCATGCTCCTTGACGTTGAGGATCTGTGTTACTGTGGCAACATGTTTTCTTAGTTTTGTTGACTTGTATAGCTTCTGTTCGAGAGACACCGCCAGTGTTACTGAAGTGTCTTAACCCTTTCGCAGGGACGTTTTTTTGTTGCAAACGAGCCTCCACAGGGAGGTTTATTTAGGGAGATTTTCGATATTCAATATGCCTTTGCTTGAACAGCAATAATTTTCACATTTTTCAATAGAATTGCTTGATACTTTCACAGAATATGGAAGAAAGTATATAGAATTCAGAAATAGTATTAGTTTTCACCTAGAATAAACTCAACTCTTACTAAATGTATCCTGTATAGTCTCTGCTGTATACCAAAATTCAACTGGCCGTGAAGCAACATGAGAGACCGATGACTAGTCCCTTAGATAAATACAAGGATATGGGAAAAGCATACTTATGTTAGAGACATATAGGAAAAGCATACTTATGTTAGATACATCATCTAGTGTTTCAAAATCATGTCACCATCTGATTATTTGCATACTATACATAAGCAAAGTGAAGCTCAACATATCAACACTCATAGTGTCCTGGTCATATCTAATTAGTTTTTATTGCAACAACGTATCAAATGCTATTACAGGGTTACAGTTACAGGTAATATATTCACATAATACCATATACTGTATTTATAATGTATATTCAAGAGCTTCTTGTAGTAGATGAGGCAGTCACTTGTGGTAGGTGATGAAGCACTCTCCCTTGCAAAGCCCCACTTCACAGTCTTTGCACCAAGTTGTGATGCGGCTACCTTTGAAGCCATCCCGTCACTGCTGACAGCAAACCACACACTTGCGCCTTTTTCCATCAGGGATTTTCTCCAAAAAGTGCCTCTCAGTCTTTCTTGCAGCAGGAGGGAGAAGAGATGGTCTACCCACTTTCTTCCTCGGGGCAGAATAGTCACCAATGAGACCCTCCACCACTTTTATGATGAAGACTAGATGGGTCATTCTTTTTCCCTGGATGGTAGGGTTTGTTCTGTAGCATATATATGCGTTGGTAAGTGTTCTGTCAAAGAGGTGGAAGACAATCTTTTTCCACAGCTTTACAGTTCTAAACTCACCAGAATAATGGTCAGTCATCTGATCTGAGAGATCAACACCTCCCATTCCACGATTATAATCTACTACAACTTGGGGAACTAAATTAGTCGACCCATCCCATCTCTGCTTCTCAGTCATATTAGCAGATGAGAATGTAGTCAGCAGCCTCACTTGCTTTCTATCCACCCAGTTTATAGCCAGAAGATTTCCTTTTCTACTAGCAATTATCTCTCCCTTGTTTTTCAGCTTGCATTTCATATCGGCTGGAAGTCTAACCCGGTTTTGTTGTATTGTGCCAGTGACATAGGTCTTCTTCAAAAGCATTTGCTCACACAGTGCTACACTGTTATAATAGTTATCTACCGCTAGATGGTGGTACTTGCCAACATGGGGTTCCATCAACTGGCGGCATATTTCATAAGGCTTCCCAAATTCACTTTGTGGCATCTGTCTAGTGTGGTACATAGTTTGGAAGCAGTAACCAGATCGTGAGTCTGACAAGTTATACTCTTTTGGAGCCCATTGATGATGCTCCTTTATTCTAATATAGTTGACTAGATTGTGCCTTCCCTTGAACCCCACTATTGACTCATCAATTGACACATCACGATCTAGCTTATACTCTTCAGACCACTTCTTGTTGAAGTGCTCTAATACAGTTCTGAACTTGTATAATTGATCTGGCTGTTCAGGACGTGTGTTGTTATCATTAGCATGACAGAATCGCAGTATCAGCTTGAATCTGTCTAGCGTAAACACTCGTTTGAACATGGGGAAGTCCTGAGACCAGTTAGTTGAGTCCCAATATGATTCAATGGTGTGTTTGCGATTTATGCCCATGTTTAGAATACAACCCACAAATGCTTTCATCTCTTGCACTGTAACATCATACCAGTCACGTACTCTAGAGCGTTGTTGTAAGACAGGGTGAGTGGCATCATACTGAAGCTTGTACTTATTAGTTTCAGCAACTAACTTTTCCCCAAGTGAAAGGCCGCCAGTCTCAGTTGAAGAACAAAATCGCTCAAAATATTCTACTGGCTGAGCTTCAGGAGCTGTAAATACTGGACCCACCTCGTCAGCACCGATGAAATGCGAAATTTGAGGTGGACTATTTTGATGTAGATTGGTAATCCTAGTCCAACCATCTGCTGATGCAGTTGTTGCACCATCACCAGCACCTCTAAATCCATTATTTGCATGATCATTATTGTTACCTAAATGAATAATGTTTTCTGTAAACTTTTAGAAAACTCAAATAAATGTAAATGTAGATGTAAATGTAAATATAAATGTAAATGTAAATGTTAGTGCAAGTGTAAGTGTAAGTGTAATGTAAATGTAAATGCAAATGTAAATGTATGATCATTATCATTGATTGTGATGATCATTGACATTATGACTGCTACTATGACTATCATTATGATTACCATTTTCACTATCAGATTCATCACTGCTTTCAAAAAATCCCATCTAACTCTTGATGATCTCCGTGGTAATTCATTCTGACTGGAAGTCGCCATTTTTCAAATGAAAAAGTCTTCCCGAAAAAGTACTAGGAGAAATAGAGATGAATCCTCCGAATATATAAGAGTCTAAGTCTAACTCACATAGTGTCACTCGGCGACAAATTTCGCTTTCCACGCAAAAGGGTCAAAGCATCTGACCCTCTCAAATAAGAATTTGGGTTATAATTTAACAGTGCGAAAACGTATGGGTTGTTGCTATTAATGTTGAATAACAACCTTGAGTTGACGAGAAGATCCATAGGCATTTAAATTTTAAATTGTACAACTGTTCTACAAAAATTTTTTCACACTCAAATGAGCGCTGCGGTCTTCGGCTATGTCAGCTCCCCGAGAAATTGTTTAACTTTTTATCTGTTAACTTCACCTGACCACCTTCTTGATGAAAGAGGCTCAGCATAGCTAACAAAACTTTCTGTAGCTGAGAGTAATTTTCCATGCATATGGGGGTCACGCTGTAGCTGCTGTGTAAACTTACAGATTTCCTGCATTAAATAGTTAGAAAGCAATTTGCTGTCTTGTGTCAGTGGAACTATCGGTATAGTGTTCATTTTCTTCTCCACATTAGTCCTATGAGCATTAGCTGTAAATTCCAGGCTCCACCGGATTTCAAACAGTTGTTTCAGCCGTGCACATCTTTCTTAGACATTATCAAAGCATTTAATTACTCATATGTCACTATACAGTTAGTACTGAAGACTGTCATCACTGTCATCAGTCTGATCCTCTACGACAAAATCACAAGTGATGAAATCAGTGCTAGATGGGGTCTTCCGCTGCCGTTTGTCGTGAAACTTAAGTGATGGACGTCTGGCAAGATCGTTTGCTCCCTCCTGACTTTTCTGGCTCTGAATCATGTAGTTGCACTCTTCGATGTTCTCTTGGCTGCATAAGCTGCAGTGGCACATTTAACCAATCTGACTGATCCCAATGGGGGTTCGAATTCATGGCATGCTGAATGGCTGTTGCATTTGAAATGTAGGATATTGTTTATTGTGTCTTTAGCAAGCAGGTTCCGATTGGATGTCTTTATTAAAGAAACATGGCTGAACAATCTTTCCACATCAGCATTTCTATGTGGGAGCACCAGCAATGCTTCGGCTAGTTTGAATAATATCTGAAAGCGGTATTCTCCTTCGGCATTCTTCACGTTACCTACTCCATCCCAATAGTTCTCCATGCCATTAATTTCTGGTAGTAATGCTTTGTTGCTGTCATAGATGCCTACATGTACTTTGTCCATCAAAAGAGGCAGCTCTTCCTCACTCACGACCTGTGGAAATGGCTTGGCTAACTCTACAGCTACAATATTATTACATTGCTAAGATTTTTCAGACACTAATTTAAATGTCAACACACCAAAATAATGTAGCTTCATATACTAATACTAATACTGTAGAACCTGGCAATATCCCTTTAATATAAAATGCAAAAGTCCAGCTTATACACATTGTAATTTTGACAATCTCAGCAAATCTACTTAACAAATTAAACAGCTCCAAAATCACTGCTTGCCTTAAAACTAATTTTCGCTCTGAATCATTCCTAGCACCTTCTTTAGCTAGTTCTTTCAATTTGACACTGAGACAGACACCTAACTTTGGAACCTCTTTCCATTTACCCTCACAACGCAAGTCTTCATCATAAAGTTGGTAGTTATCAATTTGTTTATGATGTCCATCTTTAGGAAGTTCGCCATGCGTGCCCTGATGAGTACCCCTATCTCATTGGCCAACATGTGAATGTTGGGAGTCTTGCACTGGTGAGAAAAATAAAAAATTACCCATCAATCCTCAAAATATCTCAATAATGGAAATGGTGAGACAGCTGGTATAAGCGGTTGAGTGTTAATGGCAGCACGGAGGGTGAGAAAAATTTGTGGCTGCTTATAAATTGAGCGTGAATCACAACACACATATTAGGCAGAAATTGTTTGGTCAAGCGAAATCATGAGGTAATACAGATCAGAGGTGTGCTTTTTACTGATTTTAAGATTGCTTTATTTCAAACTGTCAGATGCCACTCTGGACATAAACATTGTGCAATATATTTGTATACATTAAACAACTACAGCTGAACACACACCCATTATGTGGTGCAATATTGAGTAAACATATACATAGACTTAGTTCTTAACTATCATAATAACAGCAACTCCAGCCACAACATTTTTATTACCATTGTTAGATGACTCTCTAACACATGGATATTTAGATATATATATATTATCAGCCAATCACAACAGCATATCCACTATTTAGCATAACTGATACTATACAATAATAGACTTATTTCTTAACTATCATAATAACAACAACTCCAGCCACAACATTTTTATTGCTATACTCTATATACACTGTATATACTGATAGGAGTTAGAACCCATACACAAACTTATGGATACCGGGATAACTTATTCATATTCAATTACCAGCAGATAGACATTGAATTATATTAAGACTAATATTGCGTTATGATATGTACTAAGATAGCACAGATACAATAACTAACATGAATATTAATTAGAAGCCAGACAAAACATAGTTACCTACAACATCCTTTTATTTTCTATGTGTTGTAGGATACATACACAAATAGATATACATGTATATGCAGTGATCATGTATGAGGGTATGAGAGTGAATTTTACCCAACACTGCTTGTATAAATGGCCTAAACAACGAGTACATTATACCAGTTGGAACCCAGGCCTAACATACTTATATGCCTGCACATTCGTATATACGCATTATTATAGACTACACACACAGACATAAATATCTATATTACATGCATAGGTGTATGAAGTTGAATATCTGTACGACAACTGTGTTTTATAAAACACAGCAAAGGCAGACGCACCAGTTCGGTTGGATACTATAATGAATACAAATGGTTGTACCATTTCCTAGTTTTTTTGTTATATGATGGATTACATTGAGACGTGTGTATGTGTGTATGCCTGTCGGTAGGCTTGTGTGTTTGATGGACAGGGTGTGTCAGTGGATGGGTGTAAACAGTGCTTAAATTGTAAATTAAGAAGTGGGGGGACTGAGATGATGAGGGTGGGAGGGGGGGGTGGGGTGTGGGCACCCCCGCTTAGCCCCGCGCGAGCGGAAAATTTTGCAAAAAGGCTTCTAGAGACATGTTCTGGGAAAGTTTGAGATGAGCTTTGATGATGTCTTTCTGCAAGGAATTTGTCAATTGAGCAGTCAGTTTTTGCAGATGAGTTTTTGCTTGTAAATTAGATAATACAAATTTAGCGTTGACTCATACCTTCTGAAAGAAAACACCCCTGATATTGGAGATGCAGGACTTACAAGATGCTGCACAAAGGAGCAAACTTCAGGCTTACTTCTGGGTGATTAGAAGTTAGATTTAATTTTTACTATACCATAGAAATATATTTGTTTGTATTAATATTGAGCTCCATGTAAACACTGCCAGCTTTAAAGCATATAGTAAATGCTACCTGATGATGCCTCTACTACTAGCTCAGTTCCATGTATGGATTGAGCACTGGTGTCACTATCATCCAGTTTCCCTAAGAATGGATGTGTACATAGAGGAGTACGAATATGTACGCTACCACTACTACTGGTTTTGTTGTTGAAGTAAGCAGTAGCAATACTAGGTAGAGTGTACTCATACTATTAGCAGTAGTAGTAAAGAGCAACTACTTGTGGTGAGCACTAGCACTATGGGTAAGTCTTTGTACTACTACTATTGCTACTAAACGATGTTATTATTGCGCCACTATTATTGTGAGTGAGTGATCAGTAGTGGCATATTAGTAGGAACTTGCTAGTTAGCAAGCTGTAAAAAGGTTTTTATTACTACTAGTAACAAAAAAGTACTAGTACTACTTGTTACTAGTAAAATCTTCTTCACACTCGCATCATTAACTGTCACCAGTGATCGAAGAGAAACAAATTAAGTGGGTAAGCTCCCAGTCAATATAGTGCAATGCACCCCAGGTGCAGGGTGGAATCCCGGCCACCAAATTGTTTCAAGTTTCTGAGATTCTTAAAATTTCTTTTGCTGGCATTAGCCTACTTGGTACAAAATATTGTATATTTTTTGAATAACATGATACTTTTCGGGCCATAGCTAATGTATTGACACCAGAAAATTTTAATTGTTAAGTTATATTGTCTTTACCAGAAGAGATGCCACACTGAAGCCACAGAGTTGATTCAAGGCCAGGGGAGCGTGCCTGATACCCTACTGTTAGCAGTAAACAGTAAGAGACTGTATAGTTCAAATAGTAAGAGCACTTTATTGAGCAACAGCCTACATACATCTGAAGTCAGAATGCAAAATTGTGCACCTTGTATTATGAAATCAGTTTTAAACTAAGGTCAAAAAGTTAACAAGTATATTAGGTTGGTCTGGGACCAAAAGGGGTGCAAGTTACAGAAAATATAAAACGGTCTCGGATTACAAGCACTACTACATTTCAGACTAATGAAAATAGACAATATTATAGTGATCAAGGCATGTAGCAACAGCCAATAGCATGTAGGTTAACAAAAGGTATACAATAAAAGAAACCCGAAGGGGAAACATATATTCACACTGCAATGCATACGAGTTAAGCCAAGATAACGCAATAAGGAGACTGTTTATTTTAAGTTGGTTAGAGTTATAGTCAATCGGGAGTGTGGGCTCAGGACACAACAATATACAGTAGCTATCAAACGCTGAAGAATTCAATTGCGATGGCTATGTACAAGAACTCTCAACTCAGTTTTCTTTGAGAAGCTGTAAAGTGCAATGAATAAAGATAACCACAATCAAAATTAGTAAAATCAGAACATAGGACCTATTTCACACTAAAACAGTGACATTTTACTTTCATAGTCTGAACTTCTGACACTATTTAGTTTTACAAAATTTAAATAGTAGCTCAAATAACTCTACAAAAATCTTGAGCTAAATAACGAAAAAATTTAACTTGACTTGCAGTTGGTCTAGATAATTTGATAACTTGAGTTTCTCTTCTTCTTTCTCTTCATGCAAAGATTTTACTTCTAGCTTCAAAGATTTGATTAGTCATTAAAAATGAATTGACTTGTGACTAAGAATTGGCCATGGCGACTTGGGTGTCCAAAATAACACTTGCATACATCTCTGCCTTTAGCTGCCTTAATTGATGTTGTGTTATCACATAGCTCTCTGGTTTGATGCTGATTATATGTATGATTACACTTTCTAGCTTAACAGCCAGTGAGTACCAGTGTCCTATTATGTGCACAGAAAAATTACTTTGTTTCTGTTTTAGATTCAAAAGAATTGAACACTTTAGTGGTGCCTGTAATAAAATACATAATTATTAATAAAATAAATAGCATTATTATAATCATTTAATAGTCCTATAAATTTAACAAAGTACTAAGTATCAAATTATTTAGATTACTTCGCAAATTTTGTAACTCAATGATTAATCAAAATGATTGTGCAATGACAAACATGATATAATTTATATTAAGCATCCTAGCTACAATCCAGTAATATCTAGCTATCAGCCTGTCTGCACTAACTAAGCCCAGGACAAAGAATAGCCAGTAGAGTAGGCTACCAGCACCAATTGTACTGGAAGACTTGTCTAATCATAATCACAAATGTATCGAATTATTTGGATTACTTAGCAAATTATATTATTTAATTTAATAATTAGTAAAAATAATTGTACAATGAAAATTGTGATACAATTTATATTTTCCACACTATCCTGGAGCATGAATCTTTCTTTCCAAATCCTATATCTACACTTGATTTAATGAGAGTCACACTTGATATTAACACCAAACATGCTAATGCTTTCAATTCTGTTGCCTGTAATACTAACAAGTTTCTGCACAGCTTTATAATCAGAACTGTCCAGGAGCTCCGCTGAGACCATAGAACTAGCAAAAAAGACTTGCAACTGTGATAATTCCTTTTTACTTCTAACCTGGGACCAAGGAACTTAGCCAAGACAAGATATCCTAGCTACAATCCAGTAACATCTATCTAACTATGATAGTTAGATAGTTACTATCAGCCTGTCTGCTCTAAGTGAAGGATGAAGAATAGCCAGTAGAGTAGGCTACCAGCTAGTGTAATCATGATCACAATTGTAAATACTAAAATAACGTCAAATTGAAAGCATTGCAGTGCACTGCTAGTTTAAGTTTGTATTTACCTCTGACTCTTCGAGTCTTGGTGCCAGAAAAACATTCAAATCCAACTGCGTAGCCAACACTGATAATTATTAAATCTACATGATTTGTGCTATAGAACCATTAAAGTTTTTTATTGTAATAACAGAATACACGTGAACGCATTTCAATAACATTAATTTTAATAATTTAATATTATTAAGATTTTAACATGACCATCTTCAGAAACCGTTGACTAATTCCTCAGGAAACTACAAAATAATTAAGAAACTTGAACCAAGAAAGTCATATATGAAACAAACTTGAAACGGTCCGTTGCTTGTTAGCTACTTTTGTATCAATAGAACGATACTATGGAGGCGCATATTTAATGCCAAAGAGAGAAGACAACTTTCTGATTATGAAGTGGGGGGACGTTATTGCAGAGCGTCCCCCTGGCTAATTTTTATTAGGGACGCCGTCCCCCGGCGTCCCCCCACAATTTAAGCACTGGGTGTAAAGATAATGCTGCGGCTAAAAGTGAATACTAATGTTAAAGAAAAAGTGACCATTGGTTGGCATTTACACAGACAGTATATTGATTGTAGGTAATCACATGAATTAGAAGAAAGACGCGTCCACTACGCAATAAAAGTTTGGAAAAGAGAAAGTCCTAAAAATGACCATTGCTGACATAAACAAACAAATAAGACAAACAAACAAACAAACAACACATGACAATGACTCACAGATTACAACATATTACAACACCTATGGTTCTATATACTGGGATAGATGACCGCTGCAGACATAAACAAACAAACAAGACAGAAATAGCAAAAATAAGACAGAAATAGCATCATTTACAGCATGCAATCATTACATAAGATCACCGGAGGAGTATATAAGGAGGCACATCTCAAGGCTGAATCAGAGAGAGAGGGGGAGAGGAGCAGCCCAGGAGAACAGAAGGACCTACAACATGGAACAATAAGGATCTCTACTCTGCTATAAGTAAGTCAGACTATTATATTATTTTTTCCTGAATATTGGAAGTGGACCCTCTCCTACACACACACACAGACAGAGATACTGTAAGTTATTATACACTTTTATTAAGTTACTATTGGATTTATTATTGAGGATAATTATATCCCTGCTCCCTGAAAGGACTATTTTTGCGATTTGAAATATTGTTGAATTTTGGGAAGAACCCAATCAGACAGATTATTATTGAATGAGAATTATACTAGTCCCAATAATTGGTTGACACTGTTCCTGGTTTTTGATCGCACATATTGGATTCATAATTTTATATTTTGAGGAACTGATTGCATTTGATTGATTGATAAATATATCAGTATTGTCAGACATAACATTTTACACACAGAATTGATTGATTGGTTGATAAACCCTTACCTGAATTATTGTACAGTACCAGAGATTGTCTGTACGGACCTTGATTGTCCTATTGTATGTCCTGAATTGTCAGTAGACTTGTTATAAATTTCCACAGGGGAGATAGTCCCAATTTGTCACTCGGGTTTCATTTCTAAAATAGAGAGTGATTAATATTATATGTCCACGAGAGGAATCATAATTGAATGCATATTGTCCTGAGTGCTACCATTACCATAATTGAACCACACACACACATACAGAACCATTATTCATTGCCATTGAGCGAATATTGAATTGAGTACAGGAGGTTATAGAATTTCAGATTATTGGAAAGAAATTATTCATAGGGAGAAGTTATCCCCTCTATCGCGATTATCAGAATTGGCAGATATACAATTGAATAGACTGCATGAGCATAGAAGTTATCTTCTCTATATAAAGTTGAACAGGAGAAGACAACTACAAATTACACTGTCATTTACTCATTTACAAATTATACACAAATCAATTTATACATCCAAAAATAACTCATTCATTCTTTTATACACACTCAATTCACATACTACCTAATTATAATTAATTGAGTATAATCAATTATATATATATATCATCACCATTACATCACATCATTACATTACATTATACATTAAATTTATATTAATTTGAAAATTCCCTCGTGACAAAACTAAGATTAATTAAAGATTGGCTAAGTTCATCTTTTTCAAGATTAAAAATAGATTGAGATTAAATAGAATGTAGAGAAAAACTGATTAAGATCAGATTAATTCATATTGCTCGATTTATTTTCGATTAAAATAAGATTAGATTTTTGGGGTGAGGTGGTCCTGCTGTCCTACACACATATAGAACGAATCTCATCTTTCTAATCAAATACAAGGTTAATTATGCTTGTATACAAGTGTATTTTCTATTTTCTGGTACCTGCAGCTTTAGCCTCCTTGTACTGTTCATACCTGCACACACATAACAAAAATTAAAGTTGGTACTAGGAGTAGAAAAGAAAGTAGTAACCTGCAGTATTATTTTTGGAGGTAGTTGACCCAACACCTTTCACAGTTTTCTGGCAAACTAAACACTCCGCATTAGCTTTCTCATTATTCTTCTCATGTTTTCTATATGCATGAGTGATTATGAATGGCTTGTTACTGGCCATTGAGGTAGAGTTTTTATCAGGTGTATAGGAATAAATGTATTAAACTAAGCAATCAACTGCTTGCAGCAGACTGTTCATTCAATGCCTCTAGAGGCTAAGATGCATAGCAGTGTTGATGATGTGCCTGGGCACTAGACGAGTTCCCCGCAAGATTTTTGAAATAACCTTTAGTTGTTCTCAGCTTAAGCAATGAGCTGGTACCAGAGTGGCTTAGTGTTGTGAGTATTATAAGCGCTATAGTAAAAAGAGATCATTGCTACAGAATTGCTACCATACGCAGTTGAAACCCGCTGTCTGAGTTATATAGTCTCAATGATTCCAAGCAAGGCAATTATAACGATTTAAAGGGATTTGATCTAGGTTTGAAAAGTAAAAAGCAAATAATTAAGATTAAGATTAACTTGATAGCTAGAAGATTAAATTTAGATTTAGATTCACAGCAACAGTTTACTGAACTGACTAGGATTCAAGGCTATTGTCAATCGATTGGAACTCGATTAAATCGATTTTGATCGATTAGCAAAACTCTGATACAGATCATTTCATAAGTGATTAATGTACTAAAACAGAAATAATTAAAATTATGTCTCGAAGTTGATCGTGGTAATCAACATAAACTTCATGGAGATTGCGCAAAAATATATGGGTGCTAACTTGAAACTTGAGGTTGAACTTAGTGAAGTAGGGCAAGAAGATAAGGTAAAGCTCCACGAGGGGTTTGTTTAAAGTTTTCTTTATTTCCTTCGCTTCAACATCGAGCTCCTCTGAGGCAAAGCATGCTCTGAGAGAAGGCAGTTTTTCTAGCGTTCTTTCCACAACTGCTTGCAGGCTGAGCCATCTAGTCTGACAAGGCCGTAGAAGTTTCTTTGGAATGAACCCTGAGCAGAATTCTGCATCTTCCATTAGCTTTTCTGTCCTTTTATTAAGAAAGAAAAGCTTCAAGTAATAAAATAAAATGAAAAAATTCAATACCACATAAATATGAACTTTCACAGCTGGTGAGGTATGCATGCCAATGAGGTAGCATTATCAGACCCAGATCCTACTAGTTTAGCAAAGGGTAGGCCATCTCTTTCTAGTGACTTTTTTAGAGCATTGAAAAGATTTTCTCCGGTGGCTCTATTAGCCTACAGTATAGATTAAAAAATATTTTGGTACTACAGTTATCAAATATGTTGCATTAGGTACTACAGATAGTGTCTACATACAAACTGTTATACACACGTTCTATGATGCAGGTGGTTGAGACTATGAAGTCCTCTCATTTCTCTATCTTGAAGGATGAAACAACAGACATAGGGTGCCAAAAGCACGCAGCAATGCTGGTAAAAGTATGGCAAGGGCAACAGGTTATTACAGCATTTTACGATATGAAGGTTGGTAATCATTTTCAAGGAACATCTTTGTATTTTCATGTTTGTGTAAGTTTACAAGCTGTGATTTTTTTAGCTAGAATGCCACTTATGACGATGCTATTAGCTGTATAATGGAACCATTGCCGTCACTATGAAGTAAGCAATCAGGAGAAATCGGTAGGTCAACCAGTTGCCTCTAAATTTCTTTGCGTGGTCACGTACCTGCATGATTTCTCTATTCACCTTTGGCTGACATCGAACCAACTGCTGATATTATACTACATGCCTAGCAATCTGGTTTAACTGTTTATAGGTCAGTCTTGTTGCTGTGGTTTCTACATTGTATATCATGTTTTTATGACATCTACCTGTCTGTCTGTATGTCCATCTGTCTGTTACCAGATTGATACTGGCTTATCTGGACCTGTACTGTTTGTTTAATGGGAATACGAACACCCTGCACCCTGGATACTGATCTCTGATGAAGATTTTATAACATTGGACTACAGATATACATGTACAATGGGTTATTTCATCAACGTCTCTACCAAGGACACAATGTTTACCATATAAGGTAATTTTTGCTAATTTTGCTGAAATATATGACAGGTACATCGCTAACTGGAAGTGGCCATGGCATGCACATATTGCCTTTCAAGCGATTAATAATTTATTAAACTATAAGTTGTTGTTTTACTTGTATATTTTATTCTGTATTTTGTTTTCGAGCTTAGATATATCTTGTTTATTATCACTGTACCAGTATGCCAACACTGTAGTTATCGCTTCACTGACCATACACTATCCATACACTCACCATTCACTGACCATACACTGACTATACACTCACCATTCACTGACCATACACTGACTATACACTGACCATACACCTACCATACACCCACCATTCACTGACCATACACTGACCATACACTGACTATACACTCACCATACACTCACCATTCACTGACCATACACTGATTATACATTGACCATACACTCACCATTCACTGACCATACACTCACCATTCACTGACTATACACTGGCCATACACTCACCATTCAGTGACCATACACTCACTATTCACTGACTATACACTGGCCATACACTCACCATTCAGTGACCATACACTGACCGTTCACTCACGATTCACTGACCATCCACTCACCATACACCTACCATGTACTCACCATACACCGACCATACACTCACCATTGAACATTTAGGTCTGCAAATTTAGACGAGAGGTGTACAAACATGACATTACAAGAGGGCACAACTCTATTTACTACAATAGAACTATCAATACTGCGAGAGGACACAACTTCTAATATAATACCAAACATCACTCTAGTTATACAGCGTATCTAAGTTTCCTCAGCTTCCTACAGGAAATATCCTTCCCTCCCTAGCCAATCCGTGCTTTAGTATAGTCTTTTACCAGAGGTGTAGAATAGTGTAGAGTAGTACATGTATAGTGTAGTGTAGTATAGTGTAGGATAGTGTAGTATAGTGTAGAGTAGTGTAGAGTAGTGTAGTATAGTGTAGTATAGTGTAGAGTAGTGTAGTATAGTGTAGTATAGTGTAGTATAGTGTAGAATAGTGTAGAGTAGTATAGTGTAGTATAGTGTAGTATAGTGTAGTATAGTGTAGTATAGTGTAGTATAGTGTAGGATAGTATAGTGTAGTATAGTGTAGTATAGTGTAGTATAGTGTAGTATAGTGTAGAGTAGTTGTCTTAAGCAACTGTAATGACTATATTGTAATTATTGTGCAGTGTCTTCCAATCAAATTAATCAGAATAGATAAACCTTTGATGACATCGTGTGGTTTGTACATCTTTTTGCTCTGCCAGTCTGCAGGAATTGTTTAACAGCTGTTAATCTATCTAATATTTTACCAGCACTAACCTGTCTTTGTCCCTAATTTTTTGTGGTTTTGTTTTGGTAATACATGTATGTATTGTATACTAATAATTACTACTCTGCTGTTTACTTTTATTCGTTTAGAAATTTATTTTTGTTACATTTCTTTTGGAAAATACAAAATGAAGGGATTACCTGAGTGAAAATAACCCTCTGCTTTATTATATAATGTAGATTTTACATGTTTGTAGTTCAAAAAATATACATGTCGTTGGTGGGATTACTATTAGCAACAAGTAATGATGTTGGATACGTTAATAGTGGTAAGATTGAGTACTTGATCATTGTATACAGTTGATAAACTCTCCACCCAAAGCCTGGTATGATTATTGTCTCCCCTGTTCCTCAATATACCCACTGAGCTCTCTGTGGCTGGTTGATATATATATTTTCTGTTTTATTCTGGTGAAGATTACATGTAAGTCCAGAGGACTTTTGTCCAGAAAACAAGAAGTTATAGCACAAAATGAATTGTAAAATGGGTGAACGACTACTGGTAAATTAGCTAATAGCAATTAGAGGTGGAACGAGACAGCATTTTTGGATTCGAGACGAGATTCGAGACATTACTTCTAAAAAATTCGAGACGAGACGAGACTGGGTTTTAGGATTCAAGGGAATTTTTCTAAAAAGTTTGTCAAATTTTATATATCTGCATGTTGGAACTCCAATAGTTTCAATTGCTACTCTGTAAACTCTGTATTTTATCATTATGCATTGCAATAAAAGGTGAACAGGAGGCTGTGAAATATATTGCACATGTATTCCATGTACGTTACATTGCATGTACACTGTACATGGGTACTACAATAATAAAATATAATTTGACAAATTAGTATGGAGTTATGTTTCCTTTAAGGAAGTAATCTCACGAGTAGACAACTTTTGGTAAGGACATAACATTGCATTGTGGGAGTGGTGATTGACAGTCGTTAGTAATTCTGTATGACTTGTAGTGATGGACTAGTAGCTCAGCGTTAGCTGCGATGTTATTACTAGGAAATCAGTGCTGGGAATGTACATGTAGGTAGTATTACTAAATAATTTGAATGATGATTTTCCATTTGATAGATTTATTGTTGATTAGCAATTAGTTGTATTTTAATTATTAACTTATTATAAATAAAAATTATTAGCTGCTATTTGTTTACCAGTCTCGAATACTAAGTGCCATCTCGAGACGACTTTCGAGACAAGACAAGTCGATACGAGACTCGAGAAATCTCGAGTCTCGTTCCACCTCTAATAGCAATACATAAAAATTGTAAGCATGTAGCAAATAAAACTAGTAGAGTAAAAGACAAGTAAATTAGCTAAAAGCAATAAATATAAAATTGTAAGTATGTTATGATTAAATTGGGGGTTTTGGTATTGTCAGTTATAACATTTAGTTGGACTTAGGACTCACCAGCTGTATGTAGTATGTAGTGGTAGTACGCTGTCTGCAGGTCCTTTTGTCAGCACCTTGATCTCCAATGTAGTTAGCTGTGTGGCGTAGGTTCTGGTTCTGTGGTCTAGGATATGGCGGTGTCGACTCTATTCTGTGGTCTACAACAAGATAGTTGTTCCGCATATATCCTTGCTCCTTAGTACGCATTGATATGAGTTACTTAGTAGCATACGATCCACCTACACTCCATACGCTCCACACTGTTGTAGTTTAGTTTAGTTTTTAGTGTTTTATTGGTTTTTATTTGGTTTTCTATTCTGTAGCTTTTCTTTCATTTTCGTGTTTTCCACTACTTTATAGATTTTTATAATATGCACATGTATGTGTAGCGTCTATGTCGTCGTCCACTCTTGTCACTGTGTGACTTATTTACAGGTATGTCGACAGTATACTGCTGTCTTTCCATGCCTCATTTTCACAGTCTACTCTAGGTATCTGTCTATCTATCTCTCTACTGAGTCTACTCTATGTAAGTACTCCTCTCCTATATATACCTGTCCTATCTACAGTCAGCCAATCAATTTTAGTCAGGAGTTATATTCTCTCAAGTGCGCAATAGTGGACAACTCTTAAATAAGTCATACTAATTGTCATAATAATATTATATTACACACATAATTCTGTATGCATATACCTAGTATGCCAATAACCTGTGTCTCCATATTCTACATGTATATGCATGTGCCAATAATTTGTATCATTATGCTTTTAAGGTTGAAACAGACTAGCGAATTTCGCGCCGTTATTTGGAGCGATTTGACGGCGGAGCGACAGGGCGTCATAAAATCAAGCAAAAACGCCACGTTCGCCCAATATCAAGCATGTTTAATATTTTTCGCTTCGCTCTCGATAACGCTTGATTTTGATTGGCTAGTAAACTTTTACCGATTCCACTCTATACTTGTATCTGTTCTGCCGATTCCATTTTGCATGTTTGTTTCCGAAAAAGTTTAATTCATAATAATATATTAATATTTACCTTCACTTTCATCTTTTTTAAACAAATCAATATCAATATGCCTAGACAAACAGAAAAGTATACGCTAGATAAAGATGAAATAGAAAGTTTTATAGACCATGTTAGAATGAGAGAATGCCTGTTCAACATGAAGCATAAGGATTACCACAGATCCGATATTAAGGACAACAACTGGAGAGAAATCGCACAGGTTATAAATATTGAGTGTGAGTTTATAATATGATTTAATATAAATACCAAAGATTTTAATTTAGATGTCATCAAAACTAGGATAATTATTGAAAACGATTTATAAGGTTTTTGCCTACAACTATTGATCTAATTAATTTAGAACGAGTGAGTTGCCTACTAACTAAATTAATTGTTATCATTACTAACTTACTTAGTAACCAACTTCAACTTGAAATAATTATAATAATAGTACATTAGTGAATTTAATTGAAATGATTAGGTTGATTGGTGATATCATACAAAATTATTTCAAAATATAATATAATTTTAATATTAAACTATTAATAAATTATTATTATTATAATTTGATGATTTTCTTTCAATTCAAGTCGATGTTATTTCAATTAAGCTTGAATTAGTAAGATGAAAACTGATGTTTTGCACGTCCATATCTTTTTCTATGTTGATACTTACATTTGCAGATCAAGATCTGAAGTTAGCATGGAAGAACTTGAACGACACTCTTGTGCGGAAGCAGAGAGAAATAGAGAAAGAGACGAGGTCAGGTGCTGGAGCATCAACAAAGAAAGCTTGGTGTTGGATGCCATTAATGGAATGGCTTTTGCCATATAGATCGAGGAGTGGGTGAGCATCAAGCTGAGATGTTATTTTATAGGCAGGCCTCTAAGGCTGTTGTTAGCATGGAAGACTATTTCTTTCATGACTGTATGTACCTCTTGTCACTTAATGACCCTCTGCAGCGTGACTGTCGGTGTATAACACAGCTGCAAGGTCAGCAGTATTTGATGCTGTGTGTGACATCAACCAGAATTTCTGGAGGTTCCGATAGTCAGCAATTTCTACTAGGTCTAGTTGTTTATTGTGGTCCTATAATGCATAAATTTTACGCGTGAAGTCAAATAATGTAAGCATTGTTACAATACTTTGGTTTCGAGTCAGACTATATTGGTGAGTATGAGTAGTGATGATCATCACTATTAGTAACTGCATTAGTATGTTTTTTCTGTGCATAATATATACATGTTTTGTAATAACTCTCTCCAAATTGCTTTCAGTAATGTCTCTAGCATAAGATCAGCATCTAGCTTGCCTAGCACTGAGACACTCCCAGCAATCATAGATGAAGAAGAGCAGATGGAGGAGGCATCTGATAATGATGATATAGATGACCCGGCTAATAATGACCATTCCTCCAACGCCCCATCTACTGAGCTTCCTTCCTGTTCTTCAACAATAACACCTGTAAACAGTCGCCCCTCAAGTAGGACCTCTAATCGGGCTGCCAAGCGTAAGTTGTCAGGTGACAGCAGCTTGTTTGAGGAGCAACTGATCGATCGTTGGGATTCCTTCATTGGTAATCAACGTTCCCGGACCACCACCCCAAAAAATGCTAGATTTGGTGAGGAAGTAGCTGAAGCATTGGATGAGCTAAATGACAGGTATACTGTCGAGTTACTAAAACGGCAGATCCGTGATCTGATTTTCAATGCCAGTTTTCCCCAGCATATACAGTCTGAAGAAACTCAGGATTTGACGAAAAGTGGTAATATTTGATATGACACTCAAGATAATAAAACTGCTTTGTTTATCTAGCCAAGTATATGACGCCTCGTTATTAAACATTCATATATTTTTAAACATTATTCATGCTTTGCTTTGCTAATTTCAGCACATGACAAATAAGTCTCACTTCACTTCAGCATATTTTATGAGACATGCATCTTGATTTTATTTATATTCAATATACATACATGTAAAGAATATTATAATATTTATAAGTCATGCAGCAAAGAAGCATAATTATATAACATTCAGAAGCAGGCATGAATTTAATTAATTATTACTAAACATAAGCATACATACTACTAGAAGTAGGGATTGTTTTTAAAACATGCACATGTGGAAGAAATTAAAAATAAAATTACATCATAAGGGTATATTGCATGGTAGCTTACTTAGTATTACTGACAAATAATATTTATGAAATCACAGTGTGTTCTATGTTCTATTTATATGAGCGACTTGCCACTGCAACGCACCTTCTTGGTTAAAATATGACATAAAGGTATCCCGCACTTGTGTAGCAGTAGCAGGTGGATTACGATGTGCAGTTGGATTTATAGGTTCGAGCACAGCTCCTATACCGTTGTCTCTCCATCCACCTTGTACAACTTCACCATTCATGTCCATGGCATCTGCATAGCCTGGTGGGCAGTAGTTCTCGCATTTCTGCTCACGGAGGAAGTTGTGAAGCACACAGCAGGCAAGTATTATTGATGTGGCATGATCTGGTGACATGTGTAAGTGGCTCCTTAAACATCTCCACCTCGAAACCATTATTCCAAAAGCATTCTAAAATATACATTCAGCCTCATGAAAGTTTGGAAAATAAAATCAGGGATTATATATCAATGAAAAGTTGTCGACTTGGAATCAGAATTTCATTTCAATTTTGAAAAAAGTTAACTAGATATTGCTCTCGTCAAGCTGGAAATTCTTAGACTACTAAGTTATAAAAGAATAATTTGATGTATCAAAAGCCAATTTGCCATCAAGAAATAAAATAATCTATATGGCAAGCCTAGAATCGCATATAAACAATAAATATAGATAGTTGAACTAACTCACCTCAATTGTGCGGCGGGCTCTAGATAGTCGAAAGTTGAAAATGCACTTCTCCAAACTATTCGCTCTACCAGGGAATGGGCGCATGATGCAGTTTTTCAATGGGAATGCTTCATCTGCCACAAAAGTGAATGGAGCGATCTTATTGCTGCCTAAAACAAGGTACTAGTATGGTATATAATAATAGAGATTTGCAGCCAAGCCAGAGGGCTGCAACTCTTGAACCAAAAGAAAAATAACACTAACAGACATTACCACTACCCCCTCTCCAATCAAGCAAACCCGTGACTTCTATAAAGATAAAGATAAAGATAATGATAAAGATGCACCAGCACTGTTAACAAGATAGTTATTTTTCTTTACCTGGCAAAGAAGCATTTGGGGGGAGACCAAGTCTACCATCTGACAGAACCTGGTTTAAACTGCACTGATCGAAGGTGCCACCATCACTCCATCTACCTGGTGTTCCAACGTCTATGTATGTAAACATATACCTTGCATCTGAAACAGCCATTAGAACAATACTAAATGTTTTTTTATAATTAAAATATTCACTGCCACTATTGCGAGGGGCTTGAATAGTGCAGTGTTTGCCGTCAATCGCACCGACACAATGTGGAAAGTTCCAAAGATGGGAGAAATCAGTAGCAATTTTTTCCCAGTCTTCAGCAGATGAAGGAGTTTTTAAATAATCTGAATGCATTGAGTCCCAGATTGCCTGACAGGTCTCATATACTATTTCTCTGATAGTAGACTCTCCCATTCGAAAGAAAAGAGACAAAGTCTTAAATGAGTCTCCAGTAGCTAAATAATAAAGTGTAACACAGAGCCTCTGATCACTAGGTATTGCTTTTCTCAAGTGGGTATCCACTTTTTCAATCCTTGGCTGAACATAGTTTAATATTAAGTCAAACTTATCTTTATTCATTCTTAAACAGGCTTCATGCTTGTCAGGAAACTCAACCCTAAATCTTTCCATTAAAAGAGTCCAAGCTCTTTCCTCTGGCCGGACTAGATTAATGGGGTGAGTCCACCATCTTCTAACTCGTCGTCTCCGAGCATTTCTTCTTCTATTCAGAGCAACAAAAGCTGACGTAAAAAAGAGCAAGCCGGCTGCTAATTGGTACTCATCCATAACAAGTGAATTTGAGCAATGGTTATTTTAAATTATTATATTATTTTAAGATTCGATATTTTAATGAATCCAAAAACTCTGTTAGTAGCCGAGTTGTGGCGCACACGATATTAAAATATGCCTAAATATCAATATAAGAATAATTGCCTGCTTCGACATGTATACTCGGACTACAACGTTTTCGCGATGGAAAATCGCCTGTGTGCTTCGTTTGGCGCGAAAAACGTTGGCACGCTGCCATCGCTTCGCCTTAGCGTGACGAATATATTCGCTAGTCTGTTTTCACCTTTATACTGATGCCGGCTTGGAATGTTGTATTAGTCAGCCGGTATCTATTGACCTTTGGTCTTTGCTATGTTATATAAGCAGAGCAGATGTTCTGCTCTGCCTCTTTTGTCACAATAAACAGCACTATACACTTGGACACTTGGCAGGCATTCACTTCACAGATTAATTAGCAGTCAACCGGCATCAAGCTGACACTTGATTGTTTGTGGTTAACATAATAATACATTAGCCGGTACATTGCAGGGCATTAGCTGGTACACAGCCGGCTAGCAGGCTAATACTTGGCAGGGAGCCGGCAGGTACAAAGGGACTAGTCAAGCCTGCCTTAAAAGTGGCAAGCTGACTGTACCTTTGTGAGTCGGTATAGCGGTGAAGGTATCCAGGTGGTGCTGCCTTAAAAGTGGCAGCTCACCCGGCATCCTTTACACATGCAACAAGCATTTAGCAAGATAAAACTAATAAAGTAAAAGACTGAATGTTGGTAAATTGGGTTTTAATCTGGAAGGAGAAGAAGATGGTTTCTGATGGCACTTTTGAAAGATTTTAAAAATTGACTCTTTTTTATGTGGTTGGGGAGATCGTTAAACTTCTTGGCACCAAAATATGCAATGGCAAATCTAAGGATCTCCCTGGAGAGTCCAAAACCTTGGCTCTTTGATAAGCGCGTTTCACTAGTTAATTTTTCAGGTATAAGGTTATTATCAATAACTGGAGTTAGGTGGTTAATAAGTTCATAAAAAGACAACATATATATACATGTAGATATTCCAATCGTAAAGTTGATTTTGGAGTGTTGAATACTCTGCGGGTGCTATCTTTATATCAAGCATAGTAATATTGTAAATTATCATAGGACAAGCAACAGCGGTATCTGAATCAATAGTAACCGTATGTAGGCCTACTTCATTATTACATGTATTTTAGTAGTCTGACTTACTATCCACCCCCCCCCCCCCCCCCGTTTGTCATGTGTTCCAGACTTATCTTCTCTTTGCTCGTATTCTTGTTTGATCCCAAGTAGTGCAATCAATAATAGCAATGTTATTATACCACCTGGATTTGATGAATATTGGTACTTGTGTATTGTTTGACTGCTTCGGCTTCCTAATAAACTTGTCATACTGCATTTGTCATTGAGCCACATTCATCATTGGGCCATATTCATCATTGGGGCCCAATGATTAATATGGCCCAATGATTGGGCCATATTCATCATTGGGCCGTATTCATCATTAGGTAACAATCTCTGCACTCTAATCAGTTGGTCTTCAATACATGCGATATGTTCAGTAGAAGTAATAATATAGCGCAACCCCCCACCTCGTACTATCTCTTCATTTTCTACAGCTGTAAACCTGGACATATGTATGGACAGGAACGTGTCTCTTCTAGAGTAAGGTGGTACTAGCTGTTATTGGTAGAGCTGGGTTCAAGTGATAGATTTGACTTGACTTGGACTCGCTGACTTAATAAGTCAATTGACTTATTAGACTCGCACAACACTGTGACTTGACTTGGGCATATGAATGACTTATGACTTTGACTTGGGTCTGCCCAGTCAATCAAGCTGATAAAAACTTTGTACATTGTATAGCCAACGTGGAAAATGGATCTCAATTGTCTACTTATTTATCGCTTTTACTTCAACGGTGCTACTAGCAACACTTTGACTGTCTTAGAGTATATCAAGGCTAGCTATGAGAGTACAGATCACAGTTAACACCTTAGCTGTGTGTAAGTGAGACTATACACTGCATAGACGCAAGTACACACAGTATAAGTTGTGTAAGTGTGGTGCAAGTAGTGAATACAATGTACAGTAATGTAGATTGGAATTGCAGGAGTGACCAGTGGACACTCTGTGCTGTACCATGTGCTGTTGATATGCTATGTAACGCTGTAGGCCTATCACCATTACTAATATGCATGTATATAATATTAAATGACTAGTCTCGACCATAGTGCCAATCTCACTATATCTATTGACTAGTTCTTTACCGTAATTGCATAACATACAGCACATACCCAGTTACACTTTGGCATGGTTTTTCTACTAAAAGCAAAACATGATGTCTTGGAAAATGTAAAATTTTTTGAAGTTGTCTTCCGCTTGATTTTCATTTGTACCTGACTTCGACTTGACCTGTGGCTTGCATGATGGCTGACTTGACTTGAATTTACTTGAGGCGGCACTGACTTGACTTGGACTTGACTTGCCTCCAAAATTTTAGAAATGACTTGACTTGTTGACTTGAAGTCCACCATGGACCCAAACTCTGGTTATTGGTGTTCTATCATGACAACAAGTTATGAGACCTGTGTCTGAATAATTGCCCCAAATAGTCAGTCATAGCAAAACAAGTATTCTTATTCCACACTGTACATCTTAAGTCATCAGTAACACAATCTTTCTCAGAATAATCATGTACAATGTAATAATAAGTACTCTTGATATTCAGTTACTCAGTCAGCAGCCAGAATAGAAAGTGCATCAGAAAGGAAAAAGGAGAAAGCACTAACCAAGTTATGAACCAATAGAAGTCTACTTGTGCATTGACAGCAGATAATTAGGGCATGATGATATTCACTAAGACATGCGACAGCATGGCCAGAAAGACAAAACAAGTCAGAAATTACCTGAATGTTTCTCTGACATGCATGTACTACAGCACCATGTGGATGTACGAAGAGTGACGGTCAGCGAAAGTAAAGTAATATTTGCACGAAAATATGCTTTAGAGTGCTCAAAGAATATATTATTGCCCTATTTGTGCCGATCTTTGCCATATGTGCATAACAAAGCTTACATCAACACTGCTGTGTCTAGTTACACCTCAGTGAAGTTGTCTACCCATACTATATATCCTCTACTGTCAGTGATTAGGGTCTTGGATTTCCAACTGTCCAACTTGATCTTGTATTACGCACTGTATCGTCCTAGCATTCAGATCCAGTTATGTCACATGTTGATATGTATAATCCTATTCCTATTTAGCCATTATATTTTAACAATCTATAAGCCTTATCACACATTATGTAAAAATAACCCATTCCTGATTCGAATAATACATTGTGTTGTGAGTTGCGTGTGTAATAGTGTGGTGATATACGCACTCCCATGTACTGACACTTACGTATCAGCCTACGGGCCTGACATCGCTACGCACTCGTCGTCTTTCTTACTTGTATACATGTACTTACTCTGTTACATGTGCTTATACTTGCCTATACTATTGTTTATGCTTGCATGTACTTGTTTATATTGTGCAATTTAGTGGAACATTAATGTATGCAATTTCCGGGGCCGATACTTAGACTCCAATAAAGTCACAACATCTCAGCAGTTATACAGAGTCTTATCTCTTAGCGAAGCCAGTTTCCACTCTTGGTTTCATTGAACCAGGTAGAATAACACACTCTTTCCAAAGCACTGCGTCGGGCCTATCGCCCTTACATGTGAATAATCTACAAGTACTGTTTACTCTATATGTAATGCAGGAAGTATAGTCTAGTTGACCACTACTAGGCTCTTCCCATAACTTGAAGTTGTGCGTCCATGTAGCATGCATGTACATCATTACAATAGTACATCATGTTATACACACATAAAGTGTACATACACGCTGTGAGATGAGTTGTTCCAGGTCCTCCAATAAGCCTGGTATAGGAATGAACACTAACCACGTGGGCGATGGAATGGCTGTAGATGTGGCAAAATGCCCATACACATACCACTTCTATCCCCTTCCTTCCCTCCTTATACACGCTTAGCCCTACCTACTGGTCAATGGTAACATACAGGTCCTATTCAGTACCTTCATGTATTATTGGGTTTTATATTGTAATGGTCACGCGCAGCCTCCCGACTACATGACACTCTTTATATACTTAACCTTGCATTATACCTGCTTGAACCCTTTGTCTATGTAGTTGAATGTTATCTGTACACTTCTCATATGCATTACTGAGTCATTATACCCTTTTTATACCCATGTAAAGAAGCCCGACCTCTCAGAAATACTTGATATTGATTTTGCATCTAGATGATTTTGATCTAGATGATTGTAAGCATCTTTTGTCAAACCCGGCCTATTTTGGGTCGGCCCTCGAGCTTCCGGCCGCCATATTGTTGCGCAATTTCCGGTCGAACCTACGTCATCTTTTTACGACACTACGTCGGCCTTTTTACTGGACCGGAAGTTCTTTTACTATATAAAAGGCATTGTTTTGTTGTTTGTTGTCTCAGTTCATGCTTGGATTTCAATCAAGACACTTCTATTCTTATAAATAGAGACTTTCACTTCGGAGATAGGTCATTCTAGTTGTTAAGGTCCTTGACCTTGCAGCCCAAACCGCCTACTAGGTCGGATCACTCTCTTTCTCAGTATAGCAAACAAGCATTGACTCGGGATCATATGGGTCGTCTTTGGTAGTTATTTGACTACTAGTACCTGTTAATCTTTTATGTAATGAGAAGGCCTAGCACAACTGTTAGACACTTCACTTTGGACTCGGGAGTCGTCTTAGGACGACAGTACCAAAACCAAAAGCCATTACAATATATACAAAACGATCGAATCCCCTAAAATCCTACGTGTTAATATATTATTCCATAAAAATAGGTTGACTAAAATTCTGTCAGCTCTGTATTTTGATTGGAGTTTGTGTTCTGTCAGCTCTGTACATGTATTTTGGAGAGGAATAAGATCCATGGTGGTAAAAGGTTCAGCTCTTGTACCAGGAACTTCGAACAGATATCAACAGAATGAGAGAGGTACACATCAAATGAACCTCCAATGTACCACATTTAATTATGTAGCTATCAAAGAATAGTCAGCTATTTGTGTCAATTATTTTTATTCTGTTTGTAAAAGGTAACATCTGAAGATGTATTAACTGGTAGTACAATGAAATAAACAAGATTAACACACTTTCAACTTCTAGACTTTATATTATAATCATAGCTTTGAACTCTCTAGTGTATCTACCCTACTGATAGACTACTTGATGATGTACAGTGTAAAACCTTGAAGCATGAAAAGAGTCTCTTTTACATTTCCTTGCATACAGCATTACAATATGTTTTACAGAAAAAGAAAATTTGACACTCAACTTCTGCATACTAGTTTTTTAAGAAGTAGCCTACCCTACACACTTTCCTTTACTTTTGCTTAGAGAAGCTATACCAATTGCAAAACCAGTTGATCAGCAAAGACTAAAATGTTAATTTAATTATGTATATCTCTTTCTGGATTAGCAGAACTCACTATGAAGGTAGAAGTTGAATGAACACACCATACAGAAATCATTTAAACATTTGATATGCAATTCCCTGGTAATTATATTGACAGGAATGACAACTAGAAAAAGGATGCATAATGTTAAAGAATTCATTATTGTAAGTGAGGTTCTTTACTTTAAAACCATCAAACCCATGTTAGGAGAACGTTAGTGTGAGCTATCAGGTTCATTGTTATATAAGGTAGTAGAATTCATAAAGATATGAGTAAAATGCTCTGGTCTTGTTATTCAATTATAGGTTTGCTTAGCTTGGCCATTGTGAGTCGTCACCTGTAATATGACTAATAACAACAGCATCAGGTAACACACTGCTAAATATGCAGAGTTATCTATAATAGCTCACTGTTTGGTTTATTTATTAATATAAGTGGTTTAACTCTGAAATAATGTTCATCTGAGACATATGTGAGTACACTAGTGCTTATAATCAGTTACCATAATGATAATACTTGTAGCTACAGCAGCAACATTTGTGGCACCAAGACTAACAAAACCCAAGTAATTCTTTTGAAGTACACTTATATGCTGTCACAGCAAAATCCACTTTATCTCATTTCTAGGCTCTGACAGCTTGACCTACAACAATGCCTGCACAGCAGCACGACAGCTACATACAATCTATTTTATTTCTAGGACATGAAAATGCTAAAACAATACCTACACAGCCTACAAGCTATGCTATGCTATAACTACCACTGCACAGTGGTTTCACACCGGAACATGCTGATTGGAGATGCTGGAGCTCTTAGACCAGGAAATGTGAGTGTAGATATTGTGAATTGTTATTACAGTATGGAAGTAAATGTGAATGATCCAACATTAAATAATCTACAAAACTTTCTTTAGATAGTGACAATATACATTTTCATAGATTACTTGTTTACTGTATATTTTACATGCTGTATTAGGTATAGCATTACATGTAAATATGTATATATTTATAAGTATAGAAGAAGTAGAAAGTAGTATGTCCATAAAATAACATTGGCAGTTCACACAGTGTAGTAAATATGCATTGAAATATACATCATTGGTTAATTCTACATGTATCAAGAATAATCCATAGAATCAGTATTTCCATGAGAACTTTCCATCCCATCTCCCTTGAATAAGTCATTGTTTTTGTGTAGTTTGTTGTTCTTGAAGTTTTTTGAGCTCCCTTCGTTCTTTGACTAATTGCTCAGCTGACCGTGTTTCTTTTCTCCTGGACCTTCTATTGGCAAACCACTTTTCCACCTGATCTTCCCTGATCCCTCCCTCGTTAGACAGCCTGATCTTAGTTTTTTTGTCGGGGTATGGGTGTCGGATGTTGTCATTGTACCAGGTCTCCATAAGGGCTTTCGCTTTGAAATTTAAATGTATTGGTGGACGTCTCTGTTTTGCCTGGATAGAGCATAAAACATGGTTATGTGTATTCATATGTCTACTGGTTTAGATTCACATATCGTATACTGCTAGAAACAATTGACCAATCATGCGCTGGAAGGGTATCAGGTTGACTAAATCCATAGTAAACTCCTATTTCCCAGAGAAGATACTTTTACAGACACTAAATTAACTGTTTCTAATCATAACATACTGATTGGATGTAAACAATCTTAACTACTGGTTACCTTGTGTTCAGTTTGTGCTGTATGATGTTGATTGAGGTGTGAATTGTTGTTGCTGTGTGTAGGATGTTGCTGGTGTTGTTGATGGATTTGTATTTGTGGTTGTTGACTGTAATTCCTGAGATAAACAGCTGGTTCTGGTACCTAAAACAGTTGTAAACATCATATTATTGATAACAGTGGTATATATAATATTATTGAATTGACTCTAGTTTAATTACTAAACAGGTTAGTGTAATAAATACATTATAAAAACATAGTTTTAGACAAAAGCATTAACACTCCCCCTACCAAAGATAAGTGAGTTTCACTTTTACAGACTATACATACATGTACATTCCATGGTTAATCTAAAGAAAGCAAGCTATGGTTAATTTAAGCAAAGCAAGATATACATTAACGGGAATCAGGTGAGATGTTACTCAGTACTTGACTTTTGAAATTGATTAAAATTGAGAACTAAATTGTTTCCATCCATGCAGAGAGGTACATGTATTACAGTAAAACCAAACAATATAGCTGAGTAAATAATCCTTCAACTCCAACAATGTCTGCAACACTTCTTAGTGGATAGGAGGGTTTGAAGATTCTAAAGAATTAAAATAGCATAAGTGCAATGTGAATGAATATGTACTGTACATGCATGTTGTTTCCATCCGAAATATGTACTGTTGATACCCTTGTTGATGAACGTGTGCAATCACAGTGTGTTCTTTCTCTATTAGGTTTTTAGGCACATAAGTAGTTCAAAATTCATGTGAAAACAAACCAAATAAAGAATGATTGCATTCATACTCTTTAAACTTACAAAAACATTCAATTAATCACAAACCTTAAAAGTCAAACAGAGTAAATGTCTGTATTAATAACTATCAGGTTATATTATGCGTGAATCTTCTGGGAGATACATTTCAGATGCTGAATTAATTTTATTTATCGAAATTAATTATTACAGCTTACCATGTGTTCAGGTGGTACTGTGAGGTAATGAGGAGGGTGTACAGCGTGGTAATTGAGTGTCAGTGGCCGTCCATGCTGTTGCCTGTAGTTTTGGGGAGGCACTGCTGGTCCTTGCATCTAAAAGAGGCGTAGATATAATACTATGGACTTGATTAATAATCCATTTTCAGACGTCAAAATTTCTTTAATATTCTACTGACTGGTGTAAAAGCCTTCCACCATCAGTGACAACTTCTTTGGGAAATTATCCAGATTGTATTGGTCAATTTAATCAATATTGGGGCGAAGTAATGCATGATGTTACATAACATCACACTAATATTTATAGGTATACACATTTAGCATGATAATAGTTTTGTATTACATCCTATTTTCATGTTCATAAGAACAATCTAATATCCCAAGTAGAAGAATAGAATAATAAAACTAGTCATTACTCAATTATTTTTGGCCTCATAGGAATATTTTGATTTTGCTAGACGTATAGACGTACATATATTTATTATAGTCAGAATAGTTTCATATCATGTACTTTACTAGATAACATCCATATCACTGTGTTAATTGCACTAATTTATATGACACACACACCTATACATGTATACAACTGTGCAAGCACCAGTACAGTAACTGGATGTATTTTATTAAATTTTTGATGTTTTGCATAATATGCATAATATAATACTGAAATACACAGTACACTGTAATAATGAAAAGGTACAACTAACAACTTACCATGTGTTCAGGTGGTACACTACGGTACTGAGTAGAGTGTAGAGTGTTGTTACTATATGCAGGTGGTTGCAGGTTCTGTTGAAACTGTTGATATTGGTGACACTGTTGATATTGGTTACACTGTTGGTGCTGCTGATTAAGCTGCAATTGTGGTGGTTGACTGTAGTTTTGGTGTTGATCAGGCAGTTCTGGTCCCTAAAACAGTTGAACACATACCATTATTGATTTATCTCCAGAAAGCATTGAGTGATTTATACAGAATATCTATTTAGACTTTAACATTATGTTATATAAATTATAAGGAAACAAATTTTTATGTTCTATCATCTACTATGAGCTAGAATGTTAAGAACACTACAATGTTTAGAATATACAGCTACAACTAAATGTTGATATAAATATGTACATGTATATTAAACAGTAAACACCAAATTTCCTACATAAAGTGTATGACTACATGGGCAGTGGAATATGAGTTTGTATCTGCTAGAAATGTTATGAACTTTTAATACTAGATTTCACTTACCATGTTGATATTATTGACGGTGTAATAGTTGTTATCCATAGTAATATAGTCAGCTGGTATAATCAGTATGTAATAATATATTCCAAATATAATTGTGTTAGTTGAACTTCTATCAGTTCTGTATGTTGGAGAGGAATGAGATCCATAGTAGTAAACTGCTATATTTATACCAGGAACTTCAAACAGATATCAACAGACCCAGAAATAGATATATCAAAGAGACCTCCAATGTACTACCTCTAATTATGTAGCTATCAAAGAACATCAATAGTCAGTTATTTCTTCCAATCATCTCAATATCTGTTTGTAGGAGGTAACATCTGAAGATGTATTAACTGGTATTACAATGAAATAAACAAGATTAACACACTTTCAATTTCTAGGCTTTATATTATAATCTAACCTTTGAACTCTCTAGTGTATTTACATGTACATCTACCTTACTGCTAGACTGAATCTCTGGAAGATGGATAACCATACAGAATGATGTAATTTGTACACGTGTTATAGTTTTACACTCATTATCTGGTACCACATGAATTCATTGGTGTAGGTGAAATTAATTGCCAGGACCCGTAAGGTAATGTGTAAATAATCTGTTGTTTTATTTTCCAAGTACATATAAGTGCAGTATGATTTTTGGTTTAAAATTTTGCTTTAACTGTTGAATAAACAATTTCTTTTTGCTGGTAGTTATTTCATACCAACTCTCTAAGTTACAACTGCCTACTAGTTATGCATCGCCGATAGTGCTCTGTTACAATGTAAAATGCATAAATTATTCTATTCATGTTCATTATTATATTATGTTACATTATATTAAGTTATGTTATGCTATGCCGTGCTATACTGTGCTGTGCTGAGCTGCTAACGCTGTGTTCTGTTGTGAAGGTCAAGGTTAGCTTAGTCTGCTTATAATGACATTTACATTCAATAAAACATGACAAGAAACTTTTTATACGTTACAATGTAATGAATATATCGTATTTTGCGAATCTTCAAAAATGAGAGTTGTCCTCTCTTCAGTTTGTAAGTTGTCCGCTCTGACCCCAACCCCAACATATGGAGGTTGTGTTGCATCGCGTTGCACTGCGTTGCGCTGTGTTGCATTGCGTCGCATTGTGTTGCATTGCATTGCATTGCGTTGTGTTGCATTGCGGTGTGTTGCAGTGCGTTATGATTATATTATATTATTATAGTGCATGGTAGGGAGGACACCGCCAGATAATCTAGGGTAACTTGCATGTAGTTGGGTAACACCTGGACACACATAAACCACAGATATAAAATTAGACCTGCCACTCTCTCTGTCTTTCTTTCTGTCTGTCTGTCTAGTCTTGTGACCTCCATTTGGAGGGAGAGGAGAGTGGAGACTTTGAAATCATCAGTGTGTTATACCATTCTACTACTAGTTCCCCTGTTCTGTGTTCCAGGGATGTTCTAATCAGAAAAATCTGCAGATAGTGTCAGTTCTAGAGTTAAAAACATTGAAAAATTGAAGCAGTTGAAACATTTAAATCATTAGATACTGTGCAGTTCAATTACCTGTAAAGATTGGGATGCAGAGATTCATTAGGTAGTATGTAATGAAATAAATTGACTCAATATTTTCCATGTAAAGCAAGAATCTTCACATTCAAAATAAACAAACAAATATATTCCTTATGTTCTTTCAACTGGCTGCATGTTGGACAGAGCTGCATCCACCATGGTAAACAGCTGCTCTCATACCAGGAACTTCAAACAGATATCAACAGACCCAGAAAGAGATCCATCAAAGGGACCTCCAATGTACTACCAATAATTATGTGGCTATTAAAGAACATCAATTATAGTTAGTTATCTGTTTTAATCATTTCAATATCTGTTTGTAAGAGGTAACATCTGAAGATGTATTAACTGAAAGTACAATGAAATAAACAAGATTAACACACTTCCAACTTCTAGACTCTGTATTATAATCTTACCATTGAACTCTCTAGTTTATTTACCCTACTGATAGACTACTTGTTGATGTACAGTGCGAAACCTTTATATATGAAAAAGTCCATCTTGCAGTTCCTTGCATACATCATTACAATATTTTTATATTAAGAGCAAAATTGGACACTTCACTCCTGTATACTAGTTGTTTAAAAATGTGCCTCACACCCTTTCATTTACTTTATTTAAAACCATACGGTAGTTAAAACTACCAATTATACACTAGTAGAACAGATTTGATGATAATTTACTGGATAGTTATATCTCTTTCTGGATTAGCAGAACTCACTATAAAGGTTCTATCACTGCTAGAGGTGGAATGAGCACACCATACAGAGATTATTTAAACATCTACCATACATTCATCTGCTAATAATTATATTAACATGACTGACAGCTACATGCTGAACGATAATGTTAAATAATTCATCATCAAACCAATGTTAGAATAATATTGGTGTAATGCATAAGATTCATTGTTATATAAGCTAGTAGAACCAATAAAGATACATGTATGAGTAAAGCAGTAAGATATATAGCTACAGAACAAATAGAATGCCAAAGAAATCTATTGAAACACACACCTATGGCATTACAGGAAAAGTTACTTCATCTCATTTCTAGGCTACACAGCCTGAACTACAGCAATACCTACACAGCCTACAAGCTATGCTATGCTATGACCACCACTGTACATTGGTTTCACACCTGAAGGTGCTGAGTGAAGATGTTGGAACACCAGCTCTACAATTATAAGTTAGCATACAATGTATTGTGGGTAGTTATTATATGTGTATTTGCATGACTGTGGTTGATTACTATTGTATTCTTCATATTGTGACAATATACATGTATTATATTCTATATTTATAGATTGCTAGTCTACTGTATACTTCACATGCTCTAATGTATATATGTATATATATGTATATAGTACATTGTATATCATTTTAGGTAGAGAAACAGTAGTAAGTACAAGGAAAAGAGGCTGCAATCTAAACAAACTACAGCTAGTACATACAATAATTCAAGTATAAGTTCATATGGTATAGTAAAATACTCTGACAAGTATACTATAAGTTCACACAGACTCAAGACTCAACATTTACTTTCAACAAGCTTCAACACTTGTTCAACCAATTGATGAAATGGCTGTGTGTCTTTTTCTCCAACCGTTTATTGGCAAACTACTCTTCGACCTGGTCTTCCCTGATACCTCCCTCATTGGACAATCTGATTCTAGTATTCTTGTGGGTATGGTTGACTACATGCGTGGTCATTGTACCAGGCAGGTTCTATCACTGCAAGAAGTTGAGTGAACAGACCATACAGAAATTATTTAAACATTTGTTGTACATCTTCCTGCTAATTATATTGATATGGATGTCAACTAGAACAATAATACATATTGCTAAAGAATTAATTATTGTGAGTGAAATTCTTTACTAGGAAATCACTAAACCCATGATGGCAACGTTATTCTAATACAAAGTAGGTCTTGTGTGAAAATGCTGTGGTTTGATTATTCAATAAAAATATGGAATTGAATTCTCATACTTGCTTTGAACTAATACATTTAATTTACTTTCCAGGCTAGACATAGTTTATATTTGTAACTCATCCCACAACCCTTTTTATATGCAGTTAAGATTTGTTTCACTTATTATGGATAAAACTAGATTCAAAAAAATCATAGTAGGCTACATGCATATTAATAATTTGAAACTGTTTTTCATATAAGGTTGGTAGTTCACCATTACGAGATAGTAATAATGATAGTTTAACCAGAAGTATGGTCAACTTGGCCATTTTGAAAATTCATCTGTAATGAATAACTAAAGTCAGTCTATGCGAAGGCAAGTATAGAAAATCTAGAGAGCTACATGTATATTTTGAAGAAGAAAATAATTGCCAAGATTAAAGTAAATCCTGCAACTCACTAAGTATAGCTAATACTGACACATTATGTACATATATGCATTATAATTAAAACCAGTTTCTGTCTCTTTTTCTATGTAGGTTCGATTATTAAGTCTATACATACATGGAGGTAGTGGTTCAGAAAAGTGTAGAACAGTCAGTGGGTCATATGTGAGCTATCTCTTGTACAAAGAGACAGCCACTAAGATTAAAGTAAATCCTGCAATTCACCAAATATAGCTAACTGACACATTTATTGCTCTAATTTTTCACCTGGACTTCTCTAAGTGTCATAGGCTAAATTCAGAAGGGTTGTAGAGAAGCTGGATTACCATTGGTATATTATAATTACTAAAGATTTATTTGTTGTTTTTACATTTCTACTGTGCATGGGTATAACTAAGAATTGGTCCACCCAAAACTAACTGTGAATATTGGTAAGAATGATTTACCGAGATATAGATAACTGACACATTTATTGCTCTAATTGTTTACCTGTATTTGTCCAGGTGTCATATTACAAGGGTTGTAGTATATTAGTGGTACCAAAGATTCATTAAAGCAGTATACTAGTGGTATAGTTATGATTACCACTAATTGTTGGTTTTCACTGTGTTTTGTTATAATCAACAATTTGTCCACAAAAAACTAACTATGAATATCAGTAACAATGTCATAGACTATTGATTTAGAGATGTAAATTTGTATTTTTCCAAAGTTTACAGAATAGAAAATATATTATTATAACGTACAGAGTAATCCATAAAGGTCAATTTGTACATTAGTCTGCTACTATACACAGTACTCGTTGTAAGAATAATTAGAATAGCAGTAATAAATATAATATAAGTAATCGACAGAAACATTAGAATCAGTCACTAATATTGTTATTACATTACAATGTACATGGAGACTTATGTAATAATGTGTGGATGGACTGAAATAGCATACGCCCTACATATATGTATATCCAATGTAGTTATATACAAATAAATATAATCCATAGTTGTGAGAGAGTATTAATATACACAAATAGATGGCTACATCTTAACTCAGCATTTTAGATATCACATCATCCATAAAGTCCAATGGATTTGTTCTATCACCCTCTTCTCTATCTACTGACACAGTGGTGCACTCAAAATGTTCTCTGATGGCCTATACATCCACCACTGACTCCTCCTGTACTGCAGTGTTATTATTATGGAGGCAGTAACTTTCCTCTGGTGCTGTGTTCAAATACACCTTGCATAGTTTTCTATTTCTCAATGGCTTCAGTCCTGCATTGGTTCGTCTAAGGAGGAGATGTCGATGTAGCTGTGATTCATAATCCTTGATATCCTTCATATTCCCCTCACACAGTTTAATAATGTCCTTCTTCACTCGTCTGGATGCTCTCCTCTTGCAATAGCATGGCTTTCTCTGGTTATAGCTGTTTCTGATTACTACCTTCATTTTCTTTTGCTACAAGGAACAATGCATCTATGCAGTATGCGAAAGAGAATACAAGTAAAATCTAGAAAACACTAAATCACTAATACTACAAATAGCTTGCTGTGCTGGAGCCAGAGCAGACTAGGTAAAAATTATACCCAGGTAAATAAATTCAACTACAGTAATAGAAGAGCTACCAGTGTAATAATACTTGTAAAGAATTATATCTTGCCTTTGAATTTTCTTGTACAATGTACATGTATTCTTGAAAGAACCCAGTAACTGAAGAGCTGAAGAGACAGAATAGACCAACTCAGAGCACGGCTGTTAAAACATTGAATGGTGGCATATTCTGGCACCCTGCAGTTTTATATTGGATGTAAAGCTATATGACCATTGGATAAATGTATTTTATCTTATCCAATGGAATTACAGCCATTAGAGTAGTTATGTCCAGCCATTGGGTAAATGCATCTACTTAACCAATGAGAATGTGCTCATATTGAATGCCCTCACTAGGTGTAAAGCTGAATGGTCCTTAGTCTCTGAGATTAATTCACCAATTATCCATCATAACTGACTGACACATTTATTGCTCTAATGGTTTACCTGTACTCATGTAATGGTTTCATATTATATATAATGTAGAAAGGTTGTAGGGAAGCTGCATTAATACTAGTTGTATAATTATAATTGCTACAAATCTATTTGTCGCTGTACAGGACCTCCAATGAGCTAGTCTTCATAATTATGTGCATGTAGGTATCAAAGAACATCAATTATAGTCAGTTATCTGTTTCAATCATTTCAATATCTGTTTGTAAGAGGTAACATCTGAAGATGTATTAACTGGTAGTAAAATGAAATAAACAAGATTAACACACTCTCAACTTCTAGGCTTTATGTTATAATCTCACCTTTGAACTCTCTAGTGTATTTACCTTACTGATAAGCTGAACCTATGAAAACTGAATACCCACACCATACAATTTTAAGAAGGCCTAGTTAATCTTTGTCATATTGGTGAACATATCACATAATGTTGTTTTCATAGAGAGTACTTTCTCCATACCTAATGTTAATATATATATACATTTCAAGAATATTTATCGTGCATGTAGCTCTCTGCTGCTTCTTTAGTGATACAAATGCTGCAGCTCCACGAAACATTATTTGTTCTGTTACAATATAAGTGAATACATTAGTACTTATTGACCATTGCTCCTCTCTCAATATGATTATACATGTGATTACAGAGTGAATACACCATCCATAAAGTCTAATGGGTTTGTTCTGCCACCCTCTTCTCTATCTCTGATATCTCTGATATAACAATGAGCTAGTCTTCATAATTATGTAGCTATCAAAGAACAACAATTATAGACAGCTATTTGTTCCAATCATTTCAATATCTGTTTGTAAGAGGTAACATCTGAAGATGTATTAACTGGTAGTACAATGAAATAAACAAGATTAACACACTTTCAACAACTAGACTTTATATTATAATCTTGCCTTTGAACTCTCCAGTGAATCTGCCTTACTGATGGGCTACTTGGTGATGTACAGTGTAAAACTTTGAAGTATGAAAACAGTCCATTTTACATATCCTTGCATATGTCATTACAATATGTTTTACAGTAAAACAAAATTGGACACTTAACTTCTGCATACTAGTTTTTAAGAAGTACCCTACACCCTTTCCTTTACTTTTACTTAGAGAAGCTATACCAATTGCTAACCAGTTGATCAGCACAGACTAGATGTTATTTTAATTATTTATATCTCTTTCTGGATTAGCAGAACTCACTATGAAGGTAGAAGTTGAATGAACACACCATACAGAAATTATTTAAACATTTATTATTCAATTCCCTGCTGATTATATTGACATGAATGACAACTAGAACAAGGATGCATAATGTTAAAGAATCCATTATTCTAAGTGAGGTTCTTTACTTTAAAACCATCAAACCCATGTTAGGAGAATGTTAGTGTGAGCCATCAGGTTCATTGTTACATAAGGTAGTAGAATTCATAAAGATATGAGTAAAAATGCTATTCAATTATTCAGTTATTGATTTGCTTAGCTTGGCCATTAAGAAAAGTTACCTGTAATATGATTAGTAACAACAGCTTTCAATGGCTTCCTTTAGATGGTGACAATATATATTTTCACAGATTACTTGTTTATTGTATATTTTACATGCTGTATTAGGTATAGCATTACATTTAAAAATGTATATATTTATAAGTATAGAAGCAGTAGAAAGTAGTATGTCCATAAAATAATATTGGCAGTTCACACAGTGTAGTAAATATGCATTGAAATATACATCATTGGTTAATTCTACATGTATCAAGAATAATCTATAACATCAGTATTTCCATGAGAACTTTCCATCCCATCTCCCTTGAATAAGTCATTGTTTTTGTGTGGTTTGTTGTTCTTGAAGTTTTTTTAGTTCCCTTCGTTCTCTGACTAATTGTTGAGCTGAACGTGTTTCTTTATTCCTGGACCTTTTATTGGCAAACCACTTTTCCACCTGATCTTCCCTGATCCCTCCCTCGTTAGACAGTCTAATCCTAGTTTTTTTGTGGGGGTATGGATGTCGGATGTTGTCATTGTACCAGGTCTCCATAAGAGCTTTCGCTTTGGAATTTAAATGTATTGGTGGACGTTTCTGTTTTGCCTGGATAGAGCATAAAATATGGTTATGCGTATTCACATGCCTACTGGTGTAGATTCACATATACTGCTATAAATAGTTGACTAATCATGCGCTTGGAGGGCTTTGGATCTCCACAGTCTATGACTTTAGATTGACTAAGTCCATATTAAACTCCTATTTCCCAGAGAAGATAGTTTTTCAGATGCTAAATTAACTGTTTCTAATCATAATATACTGACTGGGTGTAAACAATCTTAACTACTGGTTACCTTGTGTTCAGGTCGTGCTGTATGATGTTGATTGAGTTGTGAAGTGTCGTTAGTGTATGTAGGATGTGGTTCAAGTTGTTGATGGATTTGTATTTGTGGTTGTTGACTGGGATTTGGGTGATAAACAGCCGGTTCTGGTACCTAAAACGGTTGTTTATATAATATTATTGAATTGACTTTAGTTCAATTACTAAATGGGCTAGTGTAAAAAATACACTATAAAAATACAGCTTTAGACTAAAGCATTAACACTCCCCTATCCAAGACAAATGAGTTTCACTTTAACTGACCATAGATACATGTATATTCCATGGTTCAACTAAACAAAGTAAGATATATATTAATGAGAATCAGGAGGAATGTTACATTTGAAATCAATAGAAATAGAGAATTAAATGGTTTCCATCCATGCAGAGAGGTACATGTATTACAGTAAAACCAAACAATATAGCTGAGTAAATAATCCTTCAACTCCAACAATGTCTGCAACACGTCTTAGTGGATAGGAGGTTTTGAAGATTCTAAAGAATTAAAATAGCATAAGTGCAGTGTGAATGAATATGTACTGTACATGTATATTGTTTCCATCCGAAATATGCACTGCTGATACCCTTGTTGATGAATGTGTGCAATCACAGTGTGTTCTTTCTCTATTAGGTTTTTAGGCACATTAGTAGTTCAAAGTTCATGTGAAAACAAACCAAATACAGACTGCATTTATACCAATCAAAACTTTTCTAAGCTTACTAAACATTCTATCAATAGCAAGCAGAGCGCATCACTGTATCAATAATTACCTGGTTGGTATTACAACGTAGATCAGATTCTCGTAGGAGATACTTTTCAGATGTTGAGTTACATGTAGTTGTTAATCATCATATAATTATACCTTACCATAATATGTTCAGGTGGTACTGAGGGGTAATGATTAGGGTGTAAAACATTGCAATTGAAAACCGGTGGCTGTCCATGCTGTTGGTTAAACTGTATCATCTGTGTTTGTTGTCTGTAATGTTTCTGGTGAACAGCTGGTCGTTGTACCTAAAAGAGCCGTAGATATAATGTTGTAGATTTGACTCCAGTTTGATAAATAATACATACAATGTATCACATGTTTTCTGGACAAATGCACCTTCAGATGTCAAATTTTACATGTATTTAATGATATTCTGACTGAAGTAAAAACCCTTCACCGGAGGAGATGAATCTTTTAGAAAATGACAGATTGCACTTGTTCTAACAGTGACTATGAGTTGGAATAAACACAGTTGTTGATTTACATGAGCTGATGATACCCTTGTTGATGAACGTGTGCAACCACAGTGTGTTCTTTCTCTTTTAGGTTTTTAGGCACATTCACAGTTAAAGTTCATGTGAAAACAAACCAAATACAGACTACATGTATTTGTTACAGTCGTCAGAATAGTTTCATATCAAGTAGGTTGTACTTTACTAGATAACATCTATATCACTGTGTTAATTGCACTAATTTATATGACACACACACCTATACATGAATACAACAGTTGCAACAGCACAGTAACTGGGTGTATTTTATTACATTATTGATGTTTTGCATAATATGCATATAATACTGAAATACACAGTGCACTGTAATAATGAAATGGTACAACTAACAACTTACCATGTGTTCGGGTGGTACGCTACGGTACTGAGTAGGGTGTAGAGTGTTGTCACTATATGCAGGTGGTTGCAGTTTCTGTTGAAACTGTTGATATTGTTGAAACTGTTGATGTTGGTGACGCTGTTGATATTGATGACGCTGTTGGTGCTGCTGATGAAGCTGCAATTGTGGTTGTTGACTGTAGTAGTTTTGGTGCTGATCAGGCAGTTCTGGTCCCTAAAAGAGTTGAAAATATAACATTATTGATTTACCTCCGGAAAGTTTTGAGTGATTTACACAGGATATCTATTTAGACTATAACATTATGTTATATAAATTATAAGGCAACATATGTCTATGTTCTACCATCTACTATGAGCTAGAATTTGAAGAACACTACAATGTTTAGAATATACAGCTACACCTAAATGTTAATATAAATATATACATGTATATTAAACAGTAAACACCAAATTTCCTACATAAAGTGTATAACTACATGGGCAGTGGAATATGAGTTTAGATCCGTTAGAAATTTTATGAACTTTTAATATTAGATTTCACTTACCATGTTGATATTATTGACGGTGTAATAGTTGTTATCCATAGTAGTATAGTCAGCGGGTATAATCAGTATGTAATAATATATTCCAAATATAATTGTGTTAGTTGAACTTCTATCAGTTCTGTATGTTGAAGAGGAATGAGATCCATAGTGGTAAACTGCTATATTTATACCAGGAACTTCAAACAGATATCAACAGACCCAGAAATAGATCTATCAAAGGGACCTCCAATGTACTACCTCTAATTATGTAGCTATCAAAGAACATCAAAAGTCAGTCATTTCTTCCAATCATCTCAATATCTGTTAGTAAGAGGTAACATCTGAAGATGTATTAACTGGTAGTACAATGAAATAAACAAGATTAACACACTTTCAACTTCTAGGCTTTATATTATAATCTAACCTTTGAACTCTCTAGTGTATTTACATGTACATCTACCTTACTGCTAGACTGGATCTCTGGAAGATGGATAACCATACAGAATGATGTAATTTGTACATGTGTTATATTTTTACACCCATTATCTGGTACCACATGAATTCATTGGTGTAGGTGAAATTAATTGCCAGGACCCGTAAGGTAATGTGTAAATAATCTGTTGTTTTATTTTCCAAGTACATATAAGTGCAGTATGATTTTTGGTTTAAAATTTTGCTTTAACTGTTGAATAAACAATTTCTTTTTACTGATAGTTATTTCATACCAACTCTTTAAGTTACAACTGCTTACTAGTTATGCATCGCTGATAGTGCTCTGTTACAATGTAAAATGCATAAATTATTCTATTCATGTTCATTATTATATTATGTTACATTATGTTCAGTTATGTTATGCTATGCCGTGCTATACTGTGCTGTGCTGAGCTGCTAACGCTGTGTCCTGTTGTGAAGGTCAAGGTTAGCTTAGTCTGCTTATAGAGACATTTACATTCAATAAAACATGACAAGAAACTTTTTATACGTTACAATGGAATGAATATATCGTATTTTGCGAATCTTCAAAAATGGGAGTTGTCCTCTCTTCAGTTTGTAAGTTGTCCGCTCTGACCCCAACCCCAACATATGGACGTTGTGTTGCATCGCGTTGCACTGCGTTGCGCTGCGTTGCATTATGTCGCATTGTGTTGCATTGCATTGCGTTGTGTTGCATTGCGGTGTGTTGCGGTGCTTTGCGTTATGATTATATTATATTATTATAGTGCATGGTAGGGAGGACACAGCCAGATAATCTAGGGTAACTTGCATGTAGTTGGGTAACACCTGGACACACATAAACCACAGATATAGAATTAGACCTGCCACTCTCTCTGTCTTTCTTTCTGTCTGTCTGTCTAGTCTTGTGACCTCCATTTGGAGGGAGAGGAGAGTTGAGACTTTGAAATCATCAGTGTGTTATACCATTCTACTACTAGTTCCCCTGTTCTGTGTTCCAGGGATGTTCTAATCAGAAAACACTGCAGATAGTGTCAGTTCCAGAGTTAAAAACATTGAAAAATTGAAGCAGTTGAAACATTTAAATCATTAGATACTGTGCAGTTCAATTACCTGTAAATATTGGGATGCAGAGGTTCATTAGGTAGTATGTAATGGAATAAATTGACTCAATATTTTCCATGTAAAGCAAGGGGACAACAATCTTCATATTCAAAATAAACAAATCAATTATATATTCCTTATGTTCTTTCAACTGGCTGCATGTTGGACAGAGCTGCATCCACCATGGTAAACAGCTGCTCTCATACCAGGAACTTCAAACATAGATCAACAGACCCAGAAAGAGATCCATCAGAAGGACCTCCAATGTGCTACCAATAATTATGCTGCTATCAAAGGAAATCAATTATAGTCAGTTATTAGATTCAATAATTTCAATATCTATTTGTAAGAGGTAACATTTGAAGTTGTATTAACTGGTAGTACAATGAAATAAACAAGATTAACACACTTTCAACTTCTAGACTCTGTATTATAATTTTACCTTTGGACTCTCTAGTGTATCTACCCTACTGATAGACTACTCGTTGATGTACAGTGCGAAACCTTTATATATGAAAAAGTCCATCTTGCAGTTCCTTGCATACATCATTACATTATTTTTATATTAAGAGCAAAATTGGACACTTCACTCCTGTATACTAGTTGTTTAAAAATGTGCCTCACACCCTTTCCTTTACTTTACTTAGTAGAACAGATTTGATGATAATTTACTGGATAGTTATATCTCTTTCTGGATTAGCAGAACTCACTATGAAGGTTCTATCACTGCTAGAGGTGGAATGAACACACCATACAGAGATTATTTAAACATCTGTCATACATTCATCTGCTAATAATTATATTAACATGACTGACAGCTACATGCTGAATGATAATGTTAAATAATTCATCATCAAATCAATGTTAGAATAATATTAGTGTAATGCATAAGATTCATTGATATATAAGCTAGTAGAACCAATAAAGATACATGTATAAGTAAAGCAGTAAGATATAATAGCTACAGAACAAATAGAATGCCAAAGAAATCTATTGAAACACACACCTATGGCATTACAGGAAAATTTACTTCATCTCATTTCTAGGCTACACAGCCTGACAGCCTGAACTACAGCAATACCTACACAGCCTACAAGCTATGCTATGCTATGACTACCACTGTACAGTGGTTTCACACTGGAAGGTGCTTAGTGAAGATGTTGGAACACCAGCTCTACAATTATAAGTTAGCATACAATGTATTGTGGGTACCTATTATATGTGTATTTGCATGACTGTGGTTGATTACTATTGTATTCTTCATATTGTGACAATATACATGTATTATATTCTATATTTATAGATTGCTAGTCTACTGTATCCTTCACATGCTCTAATGTATATATGTATATATATGTAGTACATTGTATATCATTTTAGGTAGAGAAACAGTAGTAAGTACAAGGAAAAGAGGCTGTAATCTAAACAAACTACAGCTAGTACATACAATAATTCAAGTACAAGTTCATATGGTATAGTAAATACTCTGACAAGTATACTGTAAGTTCACACAGACTCAAGACTCAACATTTACTTTCAACAAGCTTCAACACTTGTTCAACAAATTGATGAAATGGCTGTGTGTCTTTTTCTCTAACCTTTTATTGGCAAACTACTCTTCGACCTAGTCTTCCCTGATGCCTCCTTCATTGGACAATCTGAATCTAGTATTCTTGTCTGTATGGTTGACTATGTTTGTGGTCATTGCACCAGGCAGGCTCTATTAGCCTTCTTGAAGAAGTTGAGTGAACACACCATACAGAAATTATTTAAACATTTGTTGTACATCTTCCTGCTAATTATATTGATATGGATGTCAACTAGAACAATGATACATATTGCTAAAGAATTAATTATTATAAGTGAAATTCTTTACTAGGAAATCACTAAACCCATGATGGCAACGTTATTCTAATAGAAAGTACAGAAAAATGACTGCTAAAGGCCGTAGAATCTATGAGGTCCTCTGTGAAAATGCTGTGGTTTTATTATTTAATAAAAATATGGAATTGAATTCTCATACTTGCTTTGAATTAATACATTTCATTTACTTTCCAGGCTAGACATTGTTTATATTTGTAACTCATCCGATAACCCTTTTTATATGCAGTTAAGATTTGTTTCACTTACTATGGATAAAACTAGATTCAACAAATCATAGTGGGCTACATGCATATTAATAATTTGAAACTGTTTTTTATATAAGGTTGGTAGTTCACCATTACGAGATAGTAATAATGATAGTTTAACCAGAAGTATGGTCAACTTGGCCATTTTGAAAATTCATCTGTAATGAATAACTAAAGTCAGTCTATGCGAAGGCAAGTATAGAAAATCTAGAGAGCTACATGTATATTTTGAAGAAGAAAATAATTGCCAAGATTAAAGTAAATCCTGCAACTCACTAAGTATAGCTAATACTGACACATTATGTACATATATGCATTATAATTAAAACCAGTTTCTGTCTCTTTCTCTATGTATGTTCGATTATTAAGTCTATACATACATGGAGGTAGTGGTTCAGAAAAGTGTAGAACAGTCAGTGGGTCATAAGTGAGCTATCTCTTGTACAAAGAGACAGCCACTAAGATTAAAGTAAATCCTGCAATTCACCAAATATAGCTAACTGACACATTTATTGCTCTAATTGTTCACCTGGACTTCTCTAAGTGTCATAGGCTAAATTCAGAAGGGTTGTAGAGAAGCTGGATTACCATTGGTATATTATAATTACTAAAGATTTACTTGTTGCGTTTACATTTCTACTGTGCATGGGTATAACTAAGAATTGGTCCACCAAAAACTAACTGTGAATATTGGTAAGAATGATTTACCGAATTTTAGCTTGGAGAGGCAGATTTGCATTTCTCCAAAATTTAGAGAATAAATAATATATTATTATAATATACAGAGCAGTGATGCAATTCACCAAATATAGATAACTGACACATTTATTGCTCTAATTGTTTACCTGTATTTGTCCAGGTGTCATATTACAAGGGTTGTAGTATATTAATGGTACCGTTATGATTACCAAAGATTCATTAATTGTTGGTTTACACTTCTACTGTGTTTGTTATAATCAACAACTGGTCCAAAAAAAATAAATGCACATGTAGGCTAACTATGAATATCAGTAACAATGTCATAGACTATTGGTTTATAGGTGTAAATTTGTATTTTTCCAAAGTTTACAGAATAGAAAATATATTATTATAACGTACAGAGTAATCCATTAAGGGCAATTTGTACATTAGTCTGCTACTATCCACGGTACTCGTTGTAAGAATAATTAGAATAGCAGTAATAAATATAATATAAGTAATCGACAGAAACATTAGAATCAGTCACTAATATTGTTATTACGTTACAATGTACATGGAGACTTATATAATAATGTGTGGATGGACTGAAATAGCATACGCCCTACATATATGTATATCCAATGTAGTTATATACAAATAAATATAATCCGTAGTTGTGAGAGAGTATTAATATACACAAATAGATGGCTACATCTTAACTCAGCATTTTAGATATCACATCATCCATAAAGTCCAATGGATTTGTTCTGTCACCCTCTTCTCTATCTACTGACACAGTGGTGCACTCAAAATGTTCTCTGATGGCCTATACATCCACCACTGACTCCTCCTGTACTGCAGTGTTATTATTATGGAGGCAGTAACTTTCCTCTGGTGCTGTGTTCAAATACACCTTGCGTAGTTTTCTATTTCTCAATGGCTTCAGTCCTGCATTGGTTCGTCTAAGGAGGAGATGTCGATGTAGCTGTGATTCATAATCCTTGATATCCTTCATATTCTCCTCACACAGTTTAATAATGTTCTTCTTCACTCGTCTGGATGCTCTCCTCTTGCAATAGCATGGCTTTCTCTGGTTATAGCTGTTTCTGATAACTACCTTCATTTTCTTTTGCTACAAGGAACAATGCATCTACAATGCATACAGTATGCGAAAGAGAATGTCAAATCTAGAAAACACTAAATCACCAATGCTACAAATAGCTTGCTGTGCTGTAGCCAGAGCCAACCAGGTAAAAGATATACGCAGCTATATATATAAACTTAATTACAATAATAGGAAAGCTACCAGTGTGACAATACTTGTAAATAATTATATCTTGCCTTTGAATTTTCTTGTACAATGTAGTCTTGAAAGAACCCAGTAACTGAAGAGCTGAAGAGACAGAATAGACCAACTCAGAGTACTGCTGCTAGAACTAGACTAGAAAATACTAAAGCACCAATACTATGAGTAGCTTACTGTACTGTAGCCAGAGCAGACCAGGTAAAAGATATACACAGCTATATATAAACTTAATTACAATAATAGGAAAGCTACCAGTGTGACAATACTTGTAAATAGTTATATCTTGCCTTTGAAATTTCTTGTATAATCTAGTCTTGAAAGAACCCAGTAACTGAAGAGCTGAAGAGACAGAATAGACCAACTCAGAGCACGGCTGTTAAAACATTGAATGGTGGCATATTCTGGCACCCTGCAGTTTTGTATGGGATGTAAAGCTATATGACCATTAGATAAATTATTTTATCCTAGCCAATGGAATTACAGCAATTAGAGTAGTTATGACCAGCCATTGGGTAAATGCATCCATTCTTAGCCAATGAGAATGTGCTCATATTGAAAGCCCTCACTAGGGATAAAGCTGAATGCTCTTTAGTACATAGAAAAAGTCCCTGAGATTGATTCACCAATTATCCATTATAACTAACTGACACATTTATTGCTCTAATGGTTTACCTGTACTCATGTAATGGTTTCATATTATATACAATGTAGAAAGGTTGTAGGGAAGCTGCATTAATACTAGTTGTATAATTATAATTGCTACAAATCTATTTGTTGCTGTACAGAACCTCCAATGAGCTAGTCTTCATAATTATGTGCATGTAGGTATCAAAGAACATCAATTATAGTCAGTTATTAGTTTCAATCATTTCAATATCTGTTTGTAAGAGGTAACATCTGAAGATGTATTAACTGGTAGTACAATGAAATAAACAAGATTAACACACTATCAACTTCTAGGCTTTATATTATAATCTCACCTTTGAACTCTCTAGTTTATCTACCTTACTGATAAGCTGAACCTATGAAAACTGAATACCCACACCATACAATTTTAAACCACTACTGTCTCACCATTCAATATTTGCAAAGAATACTGGTCATCTTATTTCATGAAGATTGATGTGCTGTTTGTCTTTGTAAACCTAGTGGCAGCCAAGATAAACTCATTTGAATATTGGCTATTATGACCTCCATTCAGCATTGAGACCTGTTAAGTTCCTATGGCTATGCCTGTTCTAAGTCTATACTTGTAACTTATGTACATAGGTAAGCTACTAACATCAAATAGCCCAGTAATCTTATTGAGCCAACACTAACTGTCATTCTATATATAACTCTTGTGCACAGTGATGAATAAGTAAGTTAGAGTCATGCCCACAAAAAACAATGCAATGCATTGCAAGTCCTATGGCTATCTCTGTAGCACAGTTTTATATTAACTGCTTGAGTGCTTCCAAAATTCCCAGCATAGGCTGATTGAAGGTGAAATCAGCCAATATTAAAATAGGGTTTTCTTGGCAGCAGCTAGGTTATCAAATACAAACAACACATCAATCTTACTGAAGAAGGATGGACAAGATTATTTGAAAATACTGAATGGTGCGGCAGTAGTGGTTTAAGAAGGCCTAGTTAATCTTTGTCATATTGGTGAACATATCACATAATGTTATTTTCATAGAGAGTACTTTCTCCATACCTAATGTTAATATATATATACATTTCAAGAATATTTATCTTGCATGTAGCTCTCTGCTGCTTCTTTAGTGATACAAATGCTGCAGCTCCACGAAACATTATTTGTTCTGTTACAATATAAGTGAATACATTAGTACTTATTGACCATTGCTACTCTCTCAATATGATTATACATGTAATCACAGAGTGAATACACCATCCATAAAGTCTAATGGGTTTGTTCTGTCGCCCTCTTCTCTATCTCTGATATCTCTGATATAACAATTAGCTAGTCTTCATAATTATGTAGCTATCAAGGAACATCAATATTATAGTCAGCTATTTGTTTCAATCATTTCAATATCTGTTAGTAAGAGGTAACATCTGAAGATGTATTAACTGGTAGTACAATGAAATAAACAAGATTAACACACTTTCAACAACTAGACTTTATAAAGTCTAGTTGTTGAAAGTGTGTTAATCTTGTTTATTATATATATATATTATAATTTTGCCTTTGAACTCTCCAGTGAATCTGCCTTACTGATAGGCTATTTGATGATGTACAGTGTAAAACCTTGAAGTATGAAAACAGTCCATTTTACATATCCTTGCATGCGTCATTACTATATGTTTTACAGTAAAACAAAATTGGACACTTAACTTCTGCATACTAGTTTTTTAAGAAGTACCCTACACACTTTCCTTTACTTTTGCTTAGAGAAGCTATACCAATTGCAAATCAGTTGATCAGCACAGACTAGATGTTAATTCAATTATCTGTTTCTCTTTCTGGATTAGCAGAACTCACTATGAAGGTAGAAGTTGAATGAACACACCATACAGAAATTATTTAAACATTTATTATTCAATTCCCTGCTGATTATATTGACATGAATGACAACTAGAACAAGGATACATAATGTTAAAGAATCCATTATCCTAAGTGAGGTTCTTTACTTTAAAACCATCAAACCCATGTCAGGAGAATGTTAGTGTGAGCCATCAGGTTCATTGTTACATAAGGTAGTAGAATTCATAAATATGTGAGTAAAAATGCTATTCAATTATTCAGTTATTGATTCGCTTAGCTTGGCCATTAAGAAAAGTTACCTGTAATATGATTAGTAACAACAGCTTTCAATAGCTTCCTTTAGATGGTGACAATATATATTTTCATAGATTACTTGTTTATTGTATATTTTACATGCCGTATTAGGGATAGCATTACATGTAAAAATGTATATATTTATAAGTATGGAAGCAGTAGAAAGTAGTATGTCCATAAAAATAATATTGGCAGTTCACACAGTGTAGTAAATATGCATTGAAATATACATCATTGGTTAATTCTACATGTATCAAGAATAATCTATAACATCAGTATTTCCATGAGAACTTTCCATCCCATCTCCCTTGAATAAGTCATTGTTTTTGTGTGGTTTGTTGTTCTTTAAGTTTTTTTAGTTCCCTTCGTTCTTTGACTAATTGCTCAGCTGACCGTGTTTCTTTTTTCCTGGACCTTTTATTTGCAAACCACTTTTCCACCTGATCTTCCCTAATCCCTCCCTCGTTAGACAGTCTGATCTTAGTTTTTTTGTCGGGGTATGGATGTCGGATGTTGTCATTGTACCAGGTCTCCATAAGAGCTTTCGCTTTGGAATTTAAGTGTATTGGTGGACGTTTCTGTTTTGCCTGGATAGAGCATAAAGTATGGTTATGCGTATTCATATGCCTACTGGTGTAGATTCACATATACTGCTAGAAATAGTTGACTAATCATGCGCTTGGAGGGCTTTGGATCTCCACAGTCTATGACTTTAGATTGACCAAGTCCATATTAAACTCCTATTTCCCAGAGAAGATAGTTTTTCAGATGCTAAATTAACTGTTTCTAATCATAATATACTGATTGGGTGTAAACAATCTTAACTACTGGTTACCTTGTGTTCAGGTCGTGCTGTATGATGTTGATGGAGTTGTGAAGTGTCGTTAGTGTATGTATGATGTGGTTCATGTTGTTGATGGATTTGTATTTGTGGTTGTTGACTGGGATTTGGGTGATAAACAGCCGGTTCTGGTACCTAAAACGGTTGTTTATATAATATTATTGAATTGACTTTAGTTCAATTACTAAATGACTAAATGGGCTAGTGTAAAAAATACACTATAAAAATACAGCTTTAGACTAAAGCATTAACACTCCCCTATCCAAGACAAATGAGTTTCACTTTAACTGACCATAGATACATGTATATTCCATGGTTCAACTAAACAAAGTAAGATATATATTAATGGGAATCAGGAGGGATGTTACATTTGAAATCAATAGAAATAGAGAATTAAATGGTTTCCATGCATGCAGAGAGGTACATGTATTACAGTAAAACCAAACAATATAGCTGAGTAAATAATCCTTCAACTCCAACAATGTCTGCAACACGTCTTAGTGGATAGGAGGTTTTGAAGATTCTAAAGAATTAAAATAGCATAAGTGCAGTGTGAATGAATATGTACTGTACATGTATATTGTTTCCATCCGCAATATGCACTGCTGATACCCTTGTTGATGAATGTGTGCAATCACAGTGTGTTCTTTCTCTATTAGGTTTTTAGGCACATTAGTAGTTCAAAGTTCATGTGAAAACAAACCAAATACAGACTGCATTTATACCAATCAAAACCTTTCTAAGCTTACTAAACATTCAATCAATAGCAAGCAGAGCGCATCACTGTATCAATGATTACCTGGTTGATATTACAACGTAGATCAGATTCTCGTAGGAGATACTTTTCAGATGTTGAGTTACATGTAGTTATTAATCATCATATACTTATACATTACCATAATATGTTCAGGTGGTACTGAGAGGTATTGATTAGGGTGTAAAACATTGCAATTGAAAACCGGTGGCTGTCCATGCTGTTGGTTAAACTGTATCATCTATGTTAGTTGTCTGTAATGTTTCTGGTGAACAGCTGGTCGTTGTACCTAAAAGAGCCGTAGATATAATGTTGTAGATTTGACTCCAGTTTGATCAATAATACATACAATGTATCACATGTTTTCTGGACAAATACATCTTCAGATGTCAAATTTTACATGTATTTAATGATATTCTGACTGAAGTAAAAACCCTTCACCGGAGGAGATGAATCTTTTAGAAAATGACAGATTGCACTTGTACTAACAGTGACTATGAGTTGGAATAAACACAGTTATTGATTTACATGAGCTGCTGATACCCTTGTTGATGAACGTGTGCAACCACAGTGTGTTCTTTCTCTTTTAGGTTTTTAGGCACATTCACAGTTAAAGTTCATGTGAAAACAAACCAAATACAGACCACATGTATTTGTTACAGTCGTCAGAATAGTTTAATATCAAGTAGGTTGTACTTTACTAGATAACATCTATATCACTGTGTTAATTGCACTAATTTATATGACACACACACACCTATACATGAATACAACAGTTGCAACAGCACAGTAACTGGGTATATTTTATTACATTTTAGATGTTTTGCATAATATGCATATAATACTGAAATACACAGTGCACTGTAATAATGAAAAGGTACAACTAACAACTTACCATGTGTTCGGGTGGTACGCTGCGGTACTGAGTAGGGTGTAGAGTGTTGTTACTATATGCAGGTGGTTGCAGTTTCTGTTGAAACTGTTGATATTGTTGAAACTGTTGATGTTGGTGACGCTGTTGATATTGGTGACGCTATTGGTGCTGCTGATGATTTACCTCCTGAAAGTTTTGAGTGATTTACACAGGATATCTATTTAGACTATAACATTATGTTATATAAATTATAAGGCAACATATGTTTATGTTCTACCATCTACTATGAGCTAGAATTTGAAGAACACTACAATGTTTAGAATATCCAGTTACATCTAAATGTTAATATAAATATATACATGTATATTAAACAGTAAACACCAAATTTCCTACATAAAGTGTATAACTACATGGGTAGTGAATATATGAGTTTAGATCCGTTAGAAATTTTATGAACTTTTAATATTAGATTTCACTTACCATGTTGATATTATTGACGGTGTAATAGTTATCATCCATAGTAGTATAGTCAGCGGGTATAATCAGTATGTAATAATATATTCCAAATATAATTGTGTTAGTTGAACTTCTATCAGTTCTGTATCTTGGAGAGGAATGAGATCCATAGCAGTAAACTGCTGCACTTATACCAGGAACATCAAACAGATATCAACAGAACCAGAAATAGATCCATCAAAGGGACCTCCAATGTACTACCTTTAATTATGTAGCTATCAAAGAACATCAATAGTCAGCTATTTGTTCCAATTATTACAATATCTGTTTGTAAGAGGTAACATCTGAAGATGTATTAACTGGTAGTACAATGAAATAAACAAGATTAACACACTTTCAACTTCTAGGCTTTATATTATAATCTCACCTTTGAACTCTCTAGTGTATCTACCTTACTGCTCGACTGGATCTTTGAAAATTGGTTAACCATACAGAATGATATAATTTGTGCATGTGTTATATCTTTACACTCATTTTATGGTACCACACGAATTAATTGGTGTAGGTGAAATTAATTGCCAGGACACGTAAAGTAATGTGTAAATAATATGTTGTTTTCTTTTCCAAGTACATGTAGGTGTAGTATGACTTTCTGGTTTAAAATTTGGCTTTAACTGTTGAATAAACAAGTTATTTTTACTGGTAGTTATTTCATACCAACTTTCTAAGTTACAACTGCCTACTAGTTATGCATTGCTGATAGTGCTCTGTTACAATGTAAAATGCATAAACAATTCTGTTTCATGTTCATTATTATATTATATTATACATATATTAAGTTATGTTATGCTATACCGTGCTGTGCTGCGCAGGCTGTGTCACACTGCATTCCGTCGCGAAGGTCAAGGTTTACTTATTCTGCTTATAGAGACATTAACATTCACTAAATAGGTGATGAGAAACTTTTTATACGTTACAATGTAGAGAATATATTGTACTTTGTGAATCCACAAATGTGAGAGTTGTCCTCTCTTCATTTTTTAAGTTGTCCGCTCTGACCCCAACCCCAACAGGTGGACGTTGTGTTGCACCGCGTTACATTGTGTTGCATTGCATTGCGTTGTGTTGCATTGCGGTGTGTTGCGGTGCGTTGCGTTATGATTATATTATATCATATTATATCATACTAAATGTGTATTATGGTATATTATTATCTACAATACACTATTATATTGTGTTATTTAACACTATAGTACTTGTTAATACATTATATTATATAACAATGTAGGCCTATTTTATACATGTACTATGTACAACGTACCATCCTTTCTTAATTATTTTGCTATAATATACTAAGTGGTCACCAGGACACACATAAGCCACAGATATAAAATTAGACCTGCCACTTGGTCTGTCTTTCTTTCTGTCTGTCTAGTCTTGTGACCTCCATTTGGAGGGAGAGGAAAGTTGAGACCTTTAAATCATCAGTGTGTTATATTATTTTTCTATTAGTTCCTCTGTGCTGTGTTCCAGGGATGTTCTAATCAGAAAACTCTGCAGATAGTGTCAGTTCTAGAGTCAAAAACATTGAAAAATTGAAACAGTTTAAAAAGTTAAATCATTAGATACTGTGCAATTCAATAACCTGTAAAGATTGGAATGCAGAGATTCATTACAGAGTATGTAATGAAATAAATTGACTCAATATTTTCCATGTAAAGCAAGAATCTTCACATTCAAAATAAACAAATAAATATATTCCTTATGTTCTTTCAACTGGCTGCATGTTGGAGAGGGCTGCATCCACCATGGTAAACAGCTGCTCTCATACCAGGAACTTCAAACAGATATCAACAGACCCAGAAATAGATCCATCAGAGGGACATCCAATGTACTACCTCTAATTATGTAGCTATCAAAGAACATCAATTATAGTCAGTACTGTTATTTGTTTCAATCATTTCAATATCTGTTTGTAAGAGGTAACATCTGAAGATGTATTAACTGGTAGTACAATGAAATAAACAACTTTCAACACTTTCAACTTCTAGGCTTTATATTATAATCTTACCTTTGAACTCCAGATAAGTCCATCTTACAGTTCCTCGCATACATCATTGGAATAATTTTATATTAAGAGTATAAAGTTGGACGCTTAACTTCTGTATACTAGTTGTTCAAAAATGTACCTTACACCCTTTCCTTTACTTTGCTTACATACATACAGTAGTTAATACTACTAGAACTAGTAGAACAGATTTGATGTCAATTTACTGCATAATTATATCTCTTTCTGGATTAGCAGAACTCACTATGAAGTTTCTATCACTGCTAGAGGTGGAATGAGCACACCATACAGAGATTATTTAAACATCTGTCATACATTCATCTGCTAATAATTATATTAACATGACTGACAGCTGCATGCCTAACCATAATGTTAAATAATTCATCATCAAATCAATGTTAGAATAATATTAGTGTAATGCATAAGATTCATTGTTATATAAGCTAGTAGAACCAATAAAGATACATGTATGAGTAAAGCAGTAAGATATAGCCACAGAACAAAGAGAATGCCAAAGAAATCTATTGAAACACACACCTATGGCATTACAGCAAAAGTTACTTCATCTCATTTCTAGGCTACACAGCCTGACAGCCTGAACTAGCAATACCTACACAGCCTACAAGCTACTATGCTATGACTACCACTGTACAGTGGTTTCACATGGGAAGGTGCTGAGTGAAGATGCTGGAACACCAGCTCCACAACTATAAGTTAGTATACAATGTATTGTGGGTAGTTATTATATGTGTATTTGATTGACTGAGGTTGATTACTATTGTATTCTTCACATGGTGACAATATACATGTATTATATTCTATATTTATAGATTGCTAGTCTACTGTATCCTTCACTTGCTCTAATGTATATATATGTATATATATATGTAGTACATTGTATATCATTTTAGGTAGAGAAACAGTAGTAAGTACAAGGAAAAGAGACTGTAATCTAAACAAACTACAGAGAGTACATACAATAATTCAAGTACAAGTTCATATGGTATAGTAAATACTCTGACAAGTATACTGTAAGTTCACACAGACTCAAGTCTCAACATTATTTCTTTCAACAAGCCTTAACACTTGTTCAACCAATTGATGAAATGGCCATGTGTCTCTTTCTCCAACCTTTTATTTGAGAACCACTTTTCAACCGGGTCTTCTCTGATACCTACCTCATTGGACAACCTGATTCTAGTATTCTTGTCGGTATGGTTGACTATGTTTGTGGTCATTGCACCAGGCAGGTTCTATCACTGCAAGAAGTTGAGTGAACACACCATACAGAAATTATTTAAACATTTGTTGTACATCTTCCTGCTAATTATATTGATATGGATGACAACTAGAACAACGATACATATTGCTAAAGAATTAATTATTGTAAGTGAAGTTCTTTCCTAGGAAATCACTAAACCCATGATAGCAAGGTTATTCTAATACAAAGTAGGTCTTGTGTGAAAATGCTGTGGTTTGATTATTCAATAAAAGTATAGAATTAAATTCTCATACTTGCTTTGAATTAGTACATTTCGTTTACTTTCTAGGCTAAACATTGTTTATATACGTAACTCATCCAATAACCCTTTTTATATGCAGTTCAGACTTGTTTCACTTATTATGGATAAAACTAGATTCAAACAAATCATATTACATGTTGTATTATTAATTTGAAACTGTTTTTCATCTAAGGTTGGTAGTTAACCATTACAAGACAGTAATGATAGTTTAACCAGAAGTATGCTCAGCTTGGCCATTTTGAAAACTCATCTGTAATAAATACCTAAAGTCAGTTTATGCAAAGGCAATTATAGAAAATCTAGAGAGCTATATTTTGAAGAAGAAAATAATTGCCAAGATTAAAGTAAATCCTTCAACTCACTAAGCATAGCTAATACTGACACATTTATTTTTGTTCTAGCTGTGTAGTAGCTCAACTTTGAAAGGGTTGCAGAACCTGTTATAGTGGTATACTAGTAGCCATTACTAGAGATGTGTTTGTTGCTGTACAGAATAATATGTTTGTACAGTATTTTGTATTTCCACACTTCTGTAAACAGAGACATCCACTGAGATTAAGGTAAATCCTGAAATTCACCAAATATAGCTAACTGGCACATTTATTTCTCTAATGGTTTACCTGTAGGCTACTTCTCTAAGTGTCGTAGGCTAAATTCAGAAGGGTTGTAGGGAAGCTGTATGATTAGTGGTATGTCATAATTACTAAAGATTTATTTGTTGCTTTTACACTTCTACTGTGTATGAGTGTAACTAACAGTTGGTCCATAAAAAACTAACTATGAATAGCAGTAAACATGTCATAGACTATTGGTTTTTTGTGATGTAAATTTGTATTTTTCCAAACTTTCCAGAATAAATAATATATTATTATGATGTACAGAAAATAGTGCAGTTATTCCATAGAGGTCAAATTGTACAACATGAAACTATTAGTCTGCTACTATATACAGTACTCATTATAAGAATCACTAAGCTGCATGTAGCAACAATAAATATAAAATATCATAAATAACTGATAGAAACATTAGAATCAGTCTCTAATATTTTTATGACAATTATATCCACTGTAGCTATAATTATACAAATAAGTATAATCTGTAGTTGTGAGATAATATTAATATATACAAATAGATGGCTACATCTCAACTCAGCATTTTAGATATCACATCATCCATAAAGTCCAATGGATTTGTCTTGTTACCCTCTTCTCTATCTACTGACACAGTGGTGCACTCAAAATGTTCTCTGATAGCCTCTACATCCACCACTGGCTCATCCTGTACTGCAGTGTTATTATTATGGGGGCAGTAACTGTTCTCCGGTGCTGGGTTCAAACACACCTTGCATAGTTTTCTATTTCTCAATGACTTCAGTACTGCCTTGGTTTGTTGAAGGAGGAGATGTCGATGTAGCTGTGATTCATAATCCTTGATATCCTTCATATTCTCCTCACACAGTTTAATTATGTCTTCTCTTGCAATAGCATGGCCTTCTCTGATTATAGCTGTTTCTAATCACTACCTTCATTTTCTTTTGCTACAAGGAACAATGTGTCTATGCAGTATGTGAAAGAGAATGCAAGAAAAATCTAGAAAGCACTAAACCACCAATACTATAAATAGCTTACTGCACTGTAGCCAGAGCAGACCAGGTAAAAGATATATGCAGCTATATATAAACTTAATTACAATAATAGGAAAGCTACCAGTGTGACAATACTTGTAAATAATTATATCTTGCCTTTGAATTTTCTTGTATAATGTATTCTTGAAAGAACCCAGTAACTGAAGAGCTGAAGAGACAGAATAGACCAACTCTAATGGTGGTACATTCTGGCACCCTGCAGTTTTATACCAGGTGTAAAGCTATATGGCCATTGGATAAATGTATTTTATCTTAGCCAATGGAATTACAGCAATTAGAGTAGTTATGTCCAGCCATTGAGTAAATGCATCCACTTAACCAATGAGAATGTGCTCATATTGAATGCCCTAGCTAGGTGTAAAGCTGAATGGTCCTTAGTCTCTGAGATTAATTCACCAATTACATCCATTATAACTAACTGATACATTATTTTCTTGCTCTAATGCTTTAATTGCACTTTTCTAATGATTTGTAAGGAATCTGTATTATACCAGTGGTATTACTATAATTACTACAGATCTATTTGTTGCTGTACACCTCTCCTGTGTTTTGTTACAATATATTAAAAATTTGTTCCACCATGGGGAAAACAACCATGAATATCAGTAACAAGGTTATACAGACTTTTTCAGCCCATCCCTGGCCAAAAACAACTACAGTACGCATTGCAAAAATATGTCAATACGCTATGTTGTCATTTCAGGGGGGTCCCCTGAAATGACAACGCGGTGCATTATTTTAAAAGAATTACCACTGTAGGCATTGGGTTAATAATCATTGAAGCATGATTCATCAATGATGAAGGCCACAATGTGTGACTTTTTCATTGGCTAATTGTGATGTTTTCCAAGAGTCAGCCTTTATTGCAGTGATTGTCTTCTCTTGATCATTTTAACAGTGCAATTGGAGTTGTCTTCTCTTGTGCCCAGCAAAGTGAAACTCATAATGTTTCCATTGCATAGAAATTATTTTAGACTGATGTTTAGGATGCTTTGTGATAGCACCTAGATATGTGAACAAAACTTGCATCAGCTACCTAATTTAGAGATTGATATTTTAGCTGGCAAGAAATCAAAGCTAGCGAGTATTGTTATTTGCAATGCAATAGCGTTCCTGTTGGTTAAAGTGAATCCAACATGCATCATTAGAAAATACTTCTCTACTCATGACCTACTCTCTAAAATGAAGGAAAAGCGTAGTACAATTTAATTAATTTTAATTTAGGATTTCGAAATCAAGCGATCAGAATATCAGGTAGAAATCAGTTGAATCACTAAAAGTAGGCCTAATAGGATAATATAAAATATATAATATTTAATTAATATTAAATCATATTATAATTATTAATATTTTAAAAATATTATTAATTTAAA